>CM072999.1:17811250-18511875 GCA_037038555.1 Rhynchonycteris naso | reverse complement strand
CTTTACATTTGCCAGTTATGCATATTTCTAAAATCTTTTATGAGTCAATTTTTCAAGGAATTTCTGATCTCTTTTTTTGTGGGTGTGACAGAGAGAGGTACAGAAAGAGTGAGATATAGGGACAGACAGACAGGAAGGGAGTGAGTTGAGAAGCATCAATTCTTCGTTTTGGCTCCTTAGTTGTTCATTAATTGCTTTCTCATATGTGCCTTGATGGGGGTGGGGAGCAACAGCAGAGAGAGTGACCGCTTGCTCAAACCAGCAACTTTGGGGTCAAGCCAGCGACATTGGGCTTCAAGCCAGTGACCTTCGGGCTCAAGCCAGTGATCATGGGTACATGTCTATGATTCCACCCTCAAGCCAGTGACCTCATACTCAAGCTGAATGAGCCCATGCTCAATCCAGTGATCTTGGGGTTTCAAACCTGGGTCCTCTGCATCCCAGTCTGATGCTTTATTCACTGTGCCACTGCCTGGTTTGTCTCTGATGTCTTTTTATAAATGACATTTCTTTTAATGTTTTTGTAGTTTCTATTTTTAATTTCTAGTTTGTAATATTTTCATGTATAAAAATGCTTTAGATCATTAGTCCTGAAGATATTTTAATTTTTCTTCCAAAGGTTTAAATGCTTTTAATATTTAAATCTTCAGTACATCTAAAATGATCAAATCATCCAAATAATTCAAATATCTAAGAAAAACTGTAGCAAAAAAGATAAGCCTGTACAGAGTGAATTATAAAATATTATTGAGAGGATCAATATGACTTAAGTAAATGAAAAATATTTATGCAATCAAAGACTTGGTATGTCCAGAAACCAACATCTCCAAATTTGTCTTCAAATTTACTGAAATTCTCCAAAAAATATGGTCAAAAGTTTTTGGCTGAAATTTACAAGCTGACTGTAAAGTTCAGTTGATTATTCAAAGGGCCAAGAAAAACCATTGCAATCCTAAAGAGATGAAAATAGGAGGAACAAGATTCCCAGATATAAATACTTATTTAAAAGCTAAAGTAATTAAGATAGTGTGTTATTGAATCCAGATAAGACAAATTACTCAATAGAACAGACAAGAGAGTTTAGTAACAGATCCAGACACATGTAAGTATTTGAATAAAGGCAAAGTTGTCACAACAGAAGGACAAGAAAAAAATAGTCATTAAAATAAAATGCACTTTATCAATTGGATATCCCACTAAAGAAGATTTTTATTTACTTACAGTATAAACAAATTTTGATGTGGACTTTAGACTTTTATGTGAAAAACTTAAAAAATCTTTCAAAGGATATTATAGAGAAAATGTTCATTATAGTACGGTATAAAAAGATTATAAAAATTAAACAAGACACACATATAAAACCCTCTATAAAGAAAAATATTGACAACTACCAGATGGAAATTAAAATACTTTGTTTATCATTATAGAATAGTGAAGTTAAAAGGTCAGCCATACCGTGGGAAGTTTGCAATAAACGTGACTCACAAAAGATTTAGTTCCAAAATATATTTTAAAATTCCTAAAAAGTAGTAAAGAAAAGAAAAAAGAATTAAAAATTTACTATAAGACTTGAACAGATATAGTCACAAAAGAGAATATTTAAATGGTCTTAAATACTTAAAACTGTACCCAACCTCATTAGTCACTCAGCAATTGCAAATTAAAACTACAATGAACTATGAGTAGTGAAGGTATACAAAACAAAAAAAGAGTGAAAATACTCCATGTTGGTGAAGGTTTGGAGCATTTTCTTCAGTGCTGTTTACCTATTTACATATGGTATAGGTACGCAGTGAAAACATATGGAGTTATCTCAAAAGGGTGTAAGCTAGTTATAATTAAATCACTCTTAATTTCCTTTTTACATTTTATATTAATTAGATTTTGTTTACCATAACACATAGCTTTTCTTAACTATCAACTTCTGTAGAGTTTCCATTTTATATACCATTCAGATCATTAGTAGAACAACCTATGGCAAACTTATAATTTATACATGAATTTAGCCAATTCACCTTTCCACTCTATCATGTTTAATTATAAAACTTGTTCTTTGACCTTAAAAACACAATTTCAGAAATACTAATCTCTAATGGACAATTTTTATGTTCTATATTTATTACTCATTTGTCTATGTATTTGTATTTAATTTTTTGAAAAACTTTATTTTTATTTTCTTAAATGAGAAGTGAGGAGGCAGAGAGACAGACTTCTGCATGTGCCCCAACAACTATCCACCAGCAAGCCCCTTATTGGTGATGCTCTGCCTATCTGTGGCTATTGCTCTTTTGCGCAGCAACCAAGCTATTTTAGCACCTGAGATGAGGCCATGGAGCCATCCTCAGTGACTGGGGCCCATCTGCTCCAACCAAGCCATGGTTGTGGGAGGAGAAGAGAGAAATAGAGAGAAAAAGAAGGGAGAGGGTGAGAAGTGGAGAAGCAGATGGTCACTTCTCTTGTGTGCCCTGACATCCAGCTTCTCCTGTGTGCCCTGACATCACACACTGGGACATCCACATGCTTGGGCAATGCTGTACTGCTAAGCAAATGCCCAGGGTTTTTTTCAACTTTAAGCGTCAGTATATTCATCCTATACAGAAGGAAATTATTAAAATGTGGTTGATATATTTAATTACATTCAACAGAAGTTGGTGATTTGAGCAGATCTCTAAAGCCCACATGTAAAGCTTTTTAAAATTCTCATATTTAAATATTTCCAGTATTACTCTGTACCTAAGCATCTATAAAAGTTAGAAAGACAAAAAATAGAACATGAAAGTAATCGTCGTCTAAAAAAGGGAGATTGCCTGACTTGTGGTGGCGCAGTGGATAAAGCGTCGACCTGGGAACAGTGAGGTCACCAGTTCAAAACCCTGCACTGGCCTGGTCAAGGCACATATGGGAGTTGATGCTTCCAGCTCCTCCCCCTTTCTCTCTCTCTCTCTCTCTCACTCTGTGTCTCCTCTCTAAAAATGAATAAATAAAAAAAAAGAAATTACGCTGGGCCTTGGGCGTGAGGCCCAGCCACCATTAAAAACTGAAATTCTCCCCCCCCAAAAAAAAAAACAAAAAACAACAACAACAACAAAAAAGAAATTTAAAAAGGGAGATTATATTTTCTTTGTGGGACAACTTGGTGAGAATGACTAACTAAAGACAACATTATAAAACCAGTAATTATAAGAATCATATTTATTCAGAAAAATACGTATACGATACAATTTTGAACTGAAAAAAAACCTAAGAGTTTAACAAAGTTTGTATGTGAAAAAATGAATAAAACTTCTATAAAATTCAAGTCTTTTTGTCCCTGTTTTACTGGGCACATTTTTTTAATTTTGCATAACCTGCTCCATCATAATGTCTAAGTGTGATTTCTGTCCTATACCTTTTGTTTGTTTGTTTGTTTAAGGAGTTCTCTCTTTTCACTGGTAATGGGCTGAATTAATTCTTGGAATAGTCCCAATTTATTTTCCCAATGCAATCCTCAAATCTTCCTCCCTTTTCAACATGACAAGGAGATGATTTTCCATCTCTATATCTGGTACTATTTCAATCTCTGACTTGCAGTCTGTCATCTTTTTTTTAAAAAAAACATTTTTTTCTTTTTATTTTATTCATTTTAGAGAGGAGAAACAGTATGAGAGAGAGAGAGAGAGAGAGAGAGAGAGAGAGAGAGAGAGAGAGAAAGGGGAGAGGAGCTGGAAGCATCAACTCCCATATGTGCCTTGACCAGAGCAGTGCAGGGTTTTGAACTGGCGACCTCAGTGTTCCCAGGTCGACGCTTTATCCACTGCACCACCACAGGTCAGGCACAGTATTATTTCATAAAATCCTGTCACTCTTTTTTTTCTTTTCTTTTTTACAGGGACAGAGAGAGAGTCAGAGGGATAGATAGGGACAGACAGACAGGAACGAAGAGAGGTGAGAAGCATCGATCATTAGTTTTTCATTGCCGTCGCAACACCTTAGTTGTTTATTGATTGTTTTCTCACATGTGCCTTGACTGTGGGCCTTCAGCAGACCGAGCAACCCCTTGCTCCAGCCAGTGACCTTGGGTCCAAGCTGACGAGCTTTTGCTCAAGCCAGATGGGCCCGTGCTCAAGCTGGCAAGCTCAGGGTCTTGAACCCGGGTCTTCTGCATCCCAGTCCGACGCTCTATCCACTGTGCCGCCACCTGGTCAGGCAAAATCCTGTCACTCTTAGAGTATATATCTCCTGATATAACTGGTGGTTACAGTCTAATATGTATGCTCTGTTATTTTTCTGTGCAAATTTTGTCAAATCAATTTAATGGTAATTTTCTCATTTCTCTAACATCACATACAGGACCTTACACAACATTGAATCTAATAAATGTCTATTTATGAGCATAACCTCAAAATGATGTCACTGAAACTAATTTCTAACTCAATTAATTTTTTTCCCATGATGGTTCAACAATCTAGAATTATTAGGCTTCTCAATGGAGTCTGAGCAATTTTTCTGAAGCTTAGCAATACCTTCCTTGTTCAAGTGTTCTTGTGGGTGGTTAAAAAACCATTTCTTGCTTTAGAGATGTTCTTTTTCAGAGTGTCCTCTAGCACCTTCAGTGTTGAGGACTTGATATTAGTGGAGTTTGTGGAAGTGAAATTATTAGGGTGTCCCTAAAGTCCTTTTTCATAAAAGAATGATTTATTGGGGCAATGAAAGAAAGGAATAAGTTTGCCTGCTCAGTATAGCCCGTCATTTTTGATGAATATGACTCACCTTTCTGTAAGAAGTCTAATTTAGTACAGTACCATTTCTTGAATTTTATAAAGAAGAAGATTATAAAACATCTTAGAAATGAGGCAACAGAAAGAACAAACTGAGGTTGAAAGGTGCAAAATCTACACTACATTGGATGCAACATAATGTCGGTATTGTCCAATGTCAATATATCCACAGGATTGGCTTTTTCGTTTTGGAACAATATTTTCCTGGATTTCACCACCAAGCAGCATCACTTTACAACTTAGTTATCACCTTTGTGTTCAGATTAGTGTGTGGCTTTTGTGGCATGACCTTTGGGTAGTGTGCTGGGCTGGCTTACAACATCTTGTCAGTGCATGATGTAAATTTTTTCCTGACTCCATCTTGAGCTATATTATGTTTTTGGCTTGAAATTGACCATAATGAGAGTATTTACACCATAAAAGTTGGTGCATACTACAGATTGGGGCTTCTTCAAGATTTAATTACACTGGGGAACAAAATTTTTGTTGCACCATAAAACTTGTTCTTACCTAAGTTGAGTGTGATGTTCTCAAATCTCACATTAGTTTATCTCTGTAAGCTACAGTTCTTTTGCAATTCAAGATTTTAGGTTTTCATCTTAATGTAAAATTTTCAACATTTATTTTAACATAATGAAGTAGAATGTCTTCTTGGGCATCATCTTTGTGAAAATATAATAATTTATATAATGCAGTAAATACACTAATACACTAAAAGATATAATTGCATCAGAATTTCTCTACAATTTCAAAAGAGAACATATTAAAACACTTATT
Organism: Rhynchonycteris naso; assembly: GCA_037038555.1. Lineage (NCBI taxonomy): Eukaryota > Metazoa > Chordata > Mammalia > Chiroptera > Emballonuridae > Rhynchonycteris > Rhynchonycteris naso. The sequence continues at coordinate 18,506,341 of CM072999.1, read as the reverse complement.
TTAATCAAATTTTCACAAAACTGATTTAAATTCTATTCAGGCAAAAATTTGCGTTTGTAGCTCTTGTGTTTGTGTACTTGTTGAGGACAGTCTCATTTGATGCCCCAGCAGTAGTCTGCTCATCACTAACAGCTCCAAGATTTTCAGGAAACTTATCAAGGTGACTATTGAGGAAGTGAATCTTAACGCACATGTTACATCCAATGTCGCAGAAAGCCAACTGCATCTTTTGAATCAGAAGTTCATAGTTTTCTGCGTTTTTGTTGCCAAGAGAGTTTTTGTAACTGCCGCAAAAGACTGCCATGCTGCTTTCTCCTCCTTATTCATCTTCCTGGCAAATTCTTCATCACATATGAGGGCGGGTTTAAATTTGAGGTCTATCAAATACACCTGCTTTTATCTTCTCAAAAGAAAAGGCAGGAAAAGCTGAAAAAATATGTTAAAAAGCATTCACATTCTCTATTCAAAGCCTGAACAAACTGCTTCATTAAGCCAAGTTTGATGTAAAGTGGGAGAAAAATGATCCTGTCTCGATTAACCATAAGTTCATTCTCAATATTTTGCAATCCTACTTACAGAGCTTCATGTTTTGACCACTCCTGTGTCCAGTGTTTCTCCCAAGCTCACTGTCCCACAAACAGAGAAAGCAAGGATACTTCATGAAACCTCTCTGTTGTTCTAGCAGGAAATTTACCATTTTAAGATCCTCACAAATGATCCAGTTATGCTCCTCATACTTCAGTAAGTCAAGGACAATTTTTATGTCATTATAATCTTCTTGAAGATGAGTTTAATAACCAGTTGAAAATGCTGCATAAACATTACCATTGTGTAGGAGAACACATTTCAACTCTGTTTAGGGCTGTCAAGAAATAGCCGCCGTTCTGTTGGACTGTAAGTGGTAACACCTAGCTGGCTGAAAAGACTACTGATATCATGACAGTAAACAAAGTGTTTGTCTTCAGAAAGAAAGCCTAAAAAAATGTGTTCATGCTTCCTGAAATGGGAAAAAAGCTGACTGGTGAAGTCCATTTTTTTCTTAAAGCCTGGTGGCTAATAACTCAGCTGCTTTCTTTGATAGGTCCAAATCTCTTACTAAGTCATTCAATTCAGGTTGGCTAAACTGCTGAGGAGTTAATGACTGTTTGGCATCAGAAAAAGACCCTTCAGGTTCTACAACCATTTTCTCATGCATCTTATCAAAATACTCTTGATCACCATGTTCACTTTCTTCATCCTTAGAAGAAATAAAACCATTGAAATTTAGAACCGGAAGTGTCTCAGAGTGTGGGATAGGTCGTATTGCTGAAGGAATATTAGGATATGTGATCATATGCTGTTTTTTCTTGCTGATACCCTTTGTATGGATCAGACAGAAATAAGAGTCACTGCTGTGGTTCTTAGGTTCACGCCAAACCCTGGGAATACCAGAAGGCATTTCTTTGAGTTTTCCTTTTGTCCAGTCATGAAGCATTTCCTCACAATTTTGACACACAATATGAAGATCCTAATTCTTGTCTTGATCATCAAGGGGAACTTGAAAATAGGCAATATATGCACGTGTCACAAATGATGAAATATTGTGCCTTTGACATTGAAGTGTGTAACAACCACATATATAACAGAAGGTGTCAGGACTATTTTTACATTTATGCCACTCAATGAGACCATGATTCAATCTTAAAACAAAATAAGAGGGTGTTTTTATCAGATAATAATTTTTTATATTTAAAAACAACTACAATTATGTAGAAGTGATTTTGTAAAACATTAATTGCCTTGTGGTTATGTTCAATCCAAGAGTCGTTGCCCTTTAACTTCAATTTAAAAACCAATACATGCCATTAACTCTAACAAAATAAATTAAAATTGCATAAAAACTAGAGCATGCACCAAAGAGTTCATTTCAGATTGGAATCAGCGATGCAGAAAAATATAGAAACAATTTTAAAAACTCATGCAACAGAAAATGAAAAATAAATTGTCCCCCAGTGTTATTAAGCATTTATTAGTATACCATTAAACTATTGCTTTTTACTCATGATATAGCTGGAGAAGACCCTCAAAAAATTTGTTTTTAATTCAGTGAGAGGAGGTGAGGCAGAGACACTCTCATAGGTACCTCCACTGGGATCCCACTGGCAAGCCCACTAGCGGGTGATTTTCTGCCCATCGGGGACATTGCTCCATTGCTCAGCAACCAAGCTTTTCTTAGCACCTGAGGTAGAGGCCATGGAACCATCCTTATATTTCTGGGCAACTAGTTCCCATCGAGCCATAGCGGCACTTAGGGAAAGAAAGAGGGAGAGATAGAATCAAGAAGGGCAAGGTTGGAATAGCAGATGGTCAATTCCCTGACTGGGAATCAAACCCAGGATATCCACATGCCAGGCCAAGGTTCTACCACTGAGACAATTGGCAAGGGCCTCAAATTTTTACCTGTATCCAAGACAACTTTGTCAGTTTAATGATGTATTAATATAATAAAAACACTAGTGTTTTTATATTCCCCTTTGGTTGGCTAGTGCCAACTAATGACTAAAAGAAATGAAATATACCTAAAAACTTCATTGCAATCTGGAATCTTTTTAAATTTCAAGTAATATAAAGTACATTTAAATATAATTAATCTTTTACAAAGTAACTTCCCATCAGCCATAGAAGGGAGGAATAAAATGTGATAATACCCCAAGAGACCTAGACTTGATTTGAATTTTTGTTTTTACTTTTGTGCTTATTATGAAAGTTATTTTGAATAGATTAATTTCTCTGAGCTACAGATAGATATTGGTAACTTAGAAATAGTGATATCTACATTTTAAGAATATTGTGGCTGCATGGTGTCCAAAATATAGAAAATACACACACACACACAGCTACATATATATTAAAGAAAACTTTTAAATCCATTGAGACCTGGGTTATCCTCGTCCATGCCCCTGTGCTTTGTTGCAGTGATTAGGGTTTTAGTTCCATAAATCTTGTCTCTGTTCCACCTGTTGTGATCATAGTGAGAAAATTGCCTCTTTTTCAGAATCTCAGCTATACCACCAAGTAGTTTAATTATGTGGGTCTGTGCATAATACTTAATTAATACAAGCCTTGGTCATCTCATTTATAAAATAAGAATAATAAAATATCTATACTTTAATGCTTTTTAACCTAATTATACAAGAGTTGTTAGCTAGTAGTTACTTGCAGTGATAATTTATTAGTAAAATGAGTATTATCATTGTGAGTACTATTACTGTTAAATTTGTAATGTTATATCTTAGGTTCATAATCCTCTCAAAAATATGAATAGAATGTAATAGAGTAGTGCATCTTTCTTTCACAAAAAGTGTTTAACCCAGGAATTCAGGCCATCTGTCAGAGAATGCTAACTGCCATAGGTTCTGACCAGAATCTGTATCACTATGTAGTGGAATGATACTGGAATGCCCCATCTACCTAACTCCACCTTGCATTTCCAAATAAACTGCAGGAAACACACTCTCAGTTGTTCTCCTTCACTGGGTTCAAAGTCATGAGGATTATAAAAGTGAAATACAATGTGACTTGCTTGAAACTGTCAGGGATAAAGCTGAGAGTCCTAGGGATTGAAGTGGAGGTGGTTCTTTACCTGTCCCTAAACATTTTATGTTTATCCTCCAACATAATATTTACCTTAGAGGCTGAAGAACAAGAGAGGTTGTGAAGGCTGATTTATTGTTTGAGGAATTTGATAGCAGTGGCATTTGTGTGGGAGAGCAGAGGACCTAAAAAGCTCCCCCCGCCAGATATCAGCAATCTCTGATCCCTCCATTGGTCTCACCCTCACAACTTCTTGCCAAATTTTCTTCCCATGAAGACTAACAGATCTTCTTTGCTTCTCACCTCTCTTCTTTTCCACAGCTCTTAACCCCCTGTCCAATCCTCAAAGATTCAACTTTCTTTTTTCTCAAAATTTTCTCCCAATATGTCAAAGGTCATATTAGGTGCACCCCATGCATTATTTCTTCATATCCCTGAATTAGAGAAATCATACTCTCCACTTTTCAAATGAGGGTAGGTGATATGACTGGGCCATGATCACCAGAATTTTAATGCTACAGAAGGGATTTTTATAACAAAAAAAAACTGATAAGTTGAGAAGCACCTGCTTTTTTTACTGCAGTTCACTAGTCCCAAAGGCAATGCTGGATAAAAGTAGAGGATTCAGGCAACAATTCTAAATAACTCAGTTTGCTCTCTAGAGGGTTGTAATTAAAGTTTCTCTATTCTGTAAACTCTTTGTGAAGTGAATAAAAGAGCTTACCTTGGACAGCTGGAACTGATAAAGCCTGTCCTGAGAGAGCTAATCTAGACAAAAGAGACTCTTGGGGAAGGCAGGGTCTGGCAGAAGTGGGATGGAGGATGGGTGAAAGAATATTGCTCCTAAAGAGAGAAAGAAAGAAAGGAAGAAGAAAAGAAAGAAGGAAAGAAAGAAAGAAAATAAAAAGAAAGAGGGAGGGAGGGAAGGAGAGAGGGAGGGAGAGATGAAGGAAGGAAGGAAGGAAGGAAGGAAGGAAGGAAGGAAGGAAGGAAGGAAGGAAGGAAGGAGGGAAGGAAGGAAGGAAGAAAAGAGCGAGCAAGAAATGTTATTGTGAGGTTTAGAGCATGGTTCTATCCTTGTTGGGTGAAAGAGCTTTGTTCTCATATGACAGGGAAGGATTATTCATTTTTAGGAGAAAATGGTCTTATAATCTCCCATTCCCTACCTAAAACTAGTGTGTTGAATGATTTCCAAATCCAGATATTATGACAGAAGAGTGGGAAGAAGCCATAATGTAATAACATCTGAGTCTGGTTGAAGAAATTAAAAACATAAAAAGTAGAAATTTCCTCTTTCTAATTGTGTTTTGTGGGCCATAATAGTCTTTGAGGTAATACTAGCTCCACTCCCTGGGTAGAGCTGGGGCTCTTTGTGAACAAAAGAAGCCTGTTTTGTTGGTTTTGAGTTTTGCGCTTGTCTAGAACTGATATTTGTGCCATACTTTCTGTGTTCTTTAGTCCTCCTTTTTATTAAAGCATTCAATTTAGTTTTTCTTGTTAAAGTGACTGCAATATCCTAAGAAGAAATTGATTAGTTGAAATGTGTACTTGTTTAATCTGCTTCTCTCTGTGTCCTGTTTGCACTGCAGACCAGAGATACAGAAAGGGAGCCCACCATATGAGGCTTCCGCATAAAGACCAAAAGGGGCCTGTTTTCTGAATAAATGTATTCTCGGCTCCGTCTGTGACTTGTCCACCCTAAATCCTAACCTAGAGGGATTAGAATCGAGTTTCTTATTATAGACAGTACAAAAATAAATTTTTTGAATTAAGTGTAGAATTTTATAGGAACCCAAGTTAGATCAGCCTCTGGGCTTAACATTTCTAAAAGAAGAGTGAGTCCATAATAGAAGTGAGTTCTGGACACTAAGCAGTCAGATCCAGTTTTAAATCCTCTTATTCCTACAACACTGGACAAAACACACTTCCTATCTGGACTATAGTCTGCTCCTCTGGAAAATCCTTAAAATATTATTTTTTTCCAGTAATGCTTACAATAACAGCAAGTGTAGATGAATGCGTGATGAATTTTGAGTGTGATTCTATATATCCTTATTATATAGATATGTACTTAATGCAATTCTCTCCAAAAATAGTTAATGTTAAGTAAATATGGTTTTCTTATTCATCTTCTTCCTCATTTGTGTTTTCTTCTGCTTCTTTCTCTTCCTCTTTTCTTTTTTGTGTCCTAATAAATCCCATATTCATCACCTTAATATTTTAGAATTTTTTCTAAATGGAAGATAGGAGAACATGAACGGTAATGAATTATTCTTTTTTCATTTCAACAGCAATGACAATGGTACATTTTTAGTAAGTGAGGAAAATGCAGATACAGTGCTATGGCTGTAAAAGAAATACCTCGGCTCTGAAATAACATCCTCAGAGTAAAAAAAGAACATGCAACTTGAAAGATTTCTGCTTCTTTACTAGTGCTAACATACTCTGAGAGATATCTGGTCATCAGCAAGGATTGACACAGAATAGCTCTAAGGCCTAGAAAAAAAAAAAACTAGTGTATATCACACACAAAACAGTAGGTGCAGAGCATTTGTATTGGTGAAAAGAGAGTCTCGCCTATCCTGTATATTATTACTGAAATAGATTTTATTTGAGGAGGACAGAATCCAACAGAAGGTGTAACATTCTGAATGTCTAACATCACTCTCTCCTTCTTGCTCTTTGGGATAAGGTTGACAAGTAGAATCTTCAATTCTGAAACCTGTGGGTTATGCTTAGAAGAACAGAGGCTGGCATATACAATTTGCTTCTTCCTTGTTCTTTTTTCTCCCCAATGCATGTTGGTTAGTTTTCTGTGTAAACTCTTTCCCTGCAATATACTTTATATAAACAGAGTCAGCATGATTGCATAATGAAAGAAGCTTATAATTTTCAGTTGTATGAAATTTATCACATTAAATGTTTCAACTAGTTGTAAGCCTTGTTACTTATCAAAGGATATTCTTTCGGATTATCTTTTGTTATTGTGCAGGGCACGTCTCTGTCTGTGCTTTTCATAGACAAAAAGGAGTGACATATTTTCTATGAGTCTTATTCTACCAGGGCTTCCTTTTTTAATTTTTTTCATGAATGCTTTCATATCACACCATGGTGTATAAGAATCAAAATGCAAATGTTATTTGATCCAAATGATTTAAAATTTAAAATAACTATTACAATGTCAACCAGTAAGGTTTTTTGTTTTGTTTTGTGATTTTTTTTTAAATGAGAGGAGAGAAAATAGAGTCTCACATGTGCCCCCACTGAGATCCACCCTGTAACTCCCATCTGGGGCCAATGCTTGAATCAACCCAGCTATCCTCAGTACCTGTGGCCAATGCTGGAACCAATCAAGCTACTGGCTGTGGGAAAGGAAGAGAAAGAGAAGGGGGAGGAGAGAAGGAGAAGCAGATGGTCACTTCTCATGTGTGCCCTGATAGATATCAAGCCTGGTGTCTGCATGCCAGGCTGATGCTCTACCACTGAGCCAACCGACCAGGGCCCAAGCAAGTTTTTTTAATAAAGGAAAAAAAAACACACAGTCAAATCTTAGCCAGGCCAGGTCTTTCAAACAAAACCTATAAAGTATCAATTTGCCTAAATATAGCTTTTTAATTAAAAAAGAAACAAAACAAAATGAAAAAGAGCAGCCGACACTGTAAGGGGCAGGGCAGTGTCATGGTTGAAAGGAGGAAGTTATGTCCTCCTTTAGGTCTGTAAACATCATGTTTCTATTGTCAAGACAGTTACAACTTCAAAATCACGGTGCCTACTCTAGCTCATAAAAACATATTTGGCAATAAGACTGAAACAAAAAAGGAAAGATTTTCTCATATATTTCTGATAAAGTCAGTATTGAAGATAGAGTTGTTAAGCTTGTTTTAAAATACCCAGTTTATTCACTCTCTGAAGCCCATCTGTGAAATTCCTACAGTAATATGGACACGAGGGAAGAACTCCTGATAAAGAGGAAAGCAGTAGAGGAATGATAAGGCAGTGAACAATCCCAGGGAAAATGTCTAAGAAGATAGGAAGCCCTGAGAAGTCAACTTAGTGTTGTGTGATGCTCTCCCATGAAGGTGTGGTTGGAAGACAGTAATTGAACAGAACTGTGAAAGTTTGGGAAGATTACAGTAGAGATTGTTAGAGGGAGAAAATAATGTGGAGTCCTAGGCTTGCCACATTCAGAAAGATCTCCTAGCAATTTCCAGTGGTAAATATATAACCACAAACTTAGTAACATATATCAAGAGAAAACAGATGAATTTAAAATGTTTTAAATTCTTATATTTTTCAGAAAGAGACAAATGTTTTAAATTATATTAGACTTGGCAAGTCAAGATTTCATTTTATAATCTCAAAGTAAGCCCAAATAGAGAATAAAGTAAAACAAATGAATTAATACAAAAGAACAAATTTTAAAGTAAAAAAAAAATCAGTTGAAATATATAAAGAAAGAAAAGAAAAAAAAGAAATGTTCAAAACAGAAATCAAAGAGTAAAAAAGAAAATTTACATTTTGATTAGAGTAATTTAATGAATATAAAAGTTGAGCAGTAAAATTAAAAAAAATGATTGAGCTAAGAAAATAAGTAAAATATTGTCCAAAATAAGCAAAAATATCGATACCTTAATAGTAAACAGCATAATGCAAACAGTATAACCAAAAATAAACAAGAGCTCAAAATGATTCAAAATTTAATTAACCTGAATGATATAACCATTCCAAATATATGCATCAATTAATATAGCTTAAAAATATAAAGGAAATATTGACTTGTAATTACACTGAAATTGCTATTAGTAAATAAAGCAAAGAAACAATAACAATGAATAACGATATAGAAGATTTGAAGAACAGGATATACAAATGGGGCTTAATTTATATTTGGTGTATATAATATACCAAAAAGCTGTAGAATATGCATTGCTTTAAAATAATTTTAAAATATTTCTCAAAAATTAAACATATTATCAAGTCAATTAATATAACCATCAATAATACAGAAAATAACTAGAAAATACTATATGTTTGCAAATTGAGACATAAACTTGCAAATAATCCATGTGTTTAATGAATAAGATAGGGTGGGGAGGCAACCTTGTAATATTTTTTCTTCTTTCAGCTTTAGCTCTGCCTTTTATGGAGGTCATATCAGTGCATCCTCACAGTCAGTTTAATATACTGTTCACAAAAATTAGGTGATATTTCAAAATGAATATGAAGCATTGAAATATTCCCTAATTTTTGCAAGCGGTATAGTAAGTCAAGGATTTAAACAGAGTTTATAGAAATACTTTGCAGCAATCCCTTTGTCCATATCTCTCCCTTCTAGAGTGTGCTCTCTAATTATCCAGCTGCTCTAGACACTTACTCTCCTCCATCAGTGAACTTCAACTTTCTGCTACCCAGGCCACTTGAATTTAAGAGTACCCTCCTTAAAATGTCACAGTTTCCTCAAGGCAGTTCTCAGTTTTCGACTGCCAACTCCCTTCCAGGTTTTACAAGCTTTGCTTTTCATTACTCTGCAATATCTTTAAACACTTTATTTCTAAAAACTACTTTGACTTAATTTTGAGAATGTTATCCAGGGAGAATTAGCCCCACCAAACTACTCTACCATTCCCAGAAGCCAGAAGTTAGAAGCTAAGATTCATTTGTTTTCATTTCTATAATTTAGACTTTAAATTGACAAGTTCATCAGTTGTATTTGAATAAGGGGATGTTTCCATATTTCAGTAATAGAAGATCTTAATCTGTTCACTGGTTTCAGTTTTGGGGGGATGATCTTTGGCTCCCCATGAGGTTTGTGATCCAAGAATTCTTATCTTCTAGCTCAAATTTGTCAGAAAGTTTTGCCCTTTCAATTTATTCAATGTAATCTCTAATCAGTGGTACAAAGAACTACACTTGTTTATCTTTTTGCTCAGATAAATATATATTATTAAAAATTTATTTAATCCATAGATTTGGTATGACTAATGGGAAATAAGGTAAAATCTATCTGAATGTTTGTATTGAGAGAATACTATTTCAAACCAAATTGACAAGTCCTGTGTTTTCTTTTAAGACTGTAAGAAAGTAGACAAGAAAACATCTGATGGGTATGTCAGGTCAATGTGTAGTTTTATAATTTGTCAAGACTTTGTCATAGTCACTGAATTTCTGAAGCCGTGGTTTGTAAGACATTAAATTCAGCAGTAAATTAGACAATTGTTTAAGTAGTGTTGATTGTGTTATAGTTGGATAAACACAACATCTTTAGATAAAAGGTACAGGATTTCATATGGATGAAAAATGGGTCATATGCTTCAATGAAAATGGCAAGCATGGTATTACTTTAAATAGCTGTTATTCTGAAAAAATAAATTTACCCACCTTTTTATATTTAGATTTATGAGAACAATGATGGTGTTACATGTATTTCAATGGAGCTTTTGCAAATGGTGAATGGCAGAAAAAAAATCATAACAGAAACAATTTGTTTTCAAGTGTTATAACTATGGGATTTAAATATTTTGGTTATTAAAGGGAAATTGTGTTTTATGTATTTATCTTCATGTAAAAGATTTCCTTTAAACTAGTATGACTTTATTAGCCTCAGAATGATTTAATTGAATACAGACCATTAGCTGTAGCTATAGGTTGAATGTTGGTGTTCCCCACTTCAATTCATATGTTGACATTTTATCTCCCTTTGTGATAGAATTTGGAGGTGGGATTACTGTAAGGTTATTAGGCACAGTCCTCATGAATGGGATTAGTGCCCTTATAAGAAAGATCCCAGAGAATTTCTTTGTCTCCTTTGGACATGTGAGGACAGACACAAAGAAAGGGTGCTTATATACAAACCAGAAAGTGGACTGTCATCAGACACGTACTCTGTTGACATGGTGATCTTGGACTTCCAGCCTCCAGAACTGTGAGAAACCAATTTGTTTCCTATAAGCCACCAAATCTATTATATCTGTTATAACAGATGAAAAGCCTAAGATAGAACTTAAGACAATTCCAAGAAAAAGGATAATTTTTTTCTGGAAAAATAATATGTTAATATAAATTAGAGAATTAGAATATAAATGAGAATCACTTCATACTGTAAAAACATGACATTCTGTGTTCTGAAACACAGTCAGATTTTTATCAATAATTGCAGCAGTATAACTTGCAATTAGTCGTTCTTATTACTGTGTGCTCTGGTGTGAATCAACAGACTTCTAAAGTGTTTGATCTGGCTGTCATTCTTCATGATAATGAGTATTGTGTCAACTACTAACATGGTGATTTTGGTTGCTTGGCCCTGGATTAGAGTGCTCTCTAGCAAAGTCCGAACAGGGATGCAAATTAAGAACTAAGCAGCCAAAGAGAGGTGATTTAAAACAACAGCTGGGATCCCCAGAAGTGAATTTAAAGATATAATCTTATTTTTGTTCCTATTTTCTATATCCTACCAAGAGATTGATGTTTGATAGTTATGAGAATAGTGTGTCTTTGACATGGCATTCTAAACTGCCCTATGAGGATAGCTGTGGAAGATATTTTCAATAGCTGCCACTAGTGGAATCATTAAGCACAGATAGAAAGACACTAGGTAACAAATATACTGGCATATTCAGTTTTTAAATTTTTTTACTTATTCTGGCTTCTACAACTGTTATTTGAAGGATCACACATACATAGTTACACAGACACACACACAGACACACACACATACACACACACACACACACACACACACACCAGAAAAGCCAGAAACATAGAATATAACTTAAGAAAACGAACTAGCAAATAGTTTCTCTACCAAACCTATATTACAGAACTAGCTACATTCTTTATAGGGAATCATATAAATGATGTAAAGATGAACATAGGAGCTACAAAGGGGAACAGAACTACTATGGCAGAGAAAGGATCAAAGATGGAAAATTTCAACAAGAAAATTGTATTTTCCTTATTCTTTCTGGGATAGTTGAAATGAATGCAGTAGGATCTGAACTTCTCGAGGATGCTTTATTTCTGTGCACTAATTCAATTACTGGCCTTAAAATGGATAATTAACATACAATTTGTGAAAGAGATAATAGTAACTATCCCAATTACGAGAAGTAAATGAGTTGCTTCATGCAATGTTTCTGCATGTATAGTCTCTGGACTACACACAAGTATAAAATAAAAATTTACATTTGAGCCTGGATGTAGTAAAATTAAATTTCAGATTGAGGGTCGAATTGGTTCTTGACAGTGAAAATGTTTGGTACTTTATACAGGTAAACTATATACACACTAAAGATTAGCAATAATTTAAAATTGTTATCAACTCTCTTGATTTTGTATAAAATATATGCTAAATACCTAGTATGTACAAGGAGGCTTCACAGAGATTACAAAGTTTTCATAAAGTAAAGAAACCCCTTAACCATCTCAGAAGTTATAACTGAAAATATGAGAAATATAAATATAATTTTTAAAAAGTAAAATCATGTATAAAACTATACAGTGTAAATATTACAATAGGTATTACTTCTCAGGTTATGTGCAGTAATATTAATCATCATAAGGATGAAAATGAAGTAGAGTATCTTCCAGATTGCCTTGGCTAAGGAATGCTTCTAAAAATAAGAGCTCAAGATTTGAATGACTTAACACAGTACTATATTAAAGCTAACTATTTTTAATACTAATTTTCATAGCTAGCCTACTAACACTCCATTTGGCCTCAATTCCTTCTAGGATCCAGTTCATCAAATTGTTTGTACATATGGGAATGAAGATTGAATGCACTTTATAATTCTTACCAAACATGGATTTTAATACCCATAAGTGGTGAATCCTCTAAAATTTGCTAACTTACTTTGCTCAATAGGCAACTCTGACAGTTTGGGAAAACTCATTTGCCTAACAGATTTCCTTGGGAGATTGTTTTGCTTGGTAACACATGAATTTGAAATTGAGGGCATTATTCAACTCTCTAAGTTAACTCAAAGAGGGAAAATAGAGAGGATTGTTCTGCTATTCAAGAAGACAAAATTAATTTTGGTATACATTTTAATTTAGATGAACTTCATAACCACAGACAGTATCATTATTACATTTCTTTTGCATAAACTTTGCATTACATTTAATTCTGTGATCTCAGAACCAATGTACCTTTTCATTATGTACCTCTCACCACTCTCCCCCCCAAATTCTCCACAGAGATCAAATCATATAATCATAACAAAAACTAATCAGCCTCCGGAGGCTTGTGAGAAAGGTGTGTTAGGGAAAGTAAATAGAAGCAGTAAATCAGGGCACAATAGAGAAGAAAAACAGAGCACTGGGGTGACTAAATAATCCAGATAGAGGTGGGATTAGAGGCACTGCAGAATTAACCTTTGCCACTTTCTATGATCGCGTTCTTTAATGTCTCTATGCTTGGAAGGCAGAATGCCTTCCAATTAGAATGGGAAGAGTCAATGTTTTTCCTCTTCTTTACAGAAAATTTAAAGTAAAAGTAATCCTGATTCTGCTCTCCCATATTGCCCTCAGTAATAAATACATGAGCAGAGAGAAGAGAAAGCCTTTGTTGTTTACAGGCATTGGGTTTGTCTTTTTGTTTTCAGTTCAATCTCATAAAAAGTTTCTTTTATTAATCATGAGGTATATTATAGCTATTTAGTATATTCACAGGAGATCCTGGAATTATAATCAATCTTGTTATGGCAATTTAAGGCCATTATTTTAAAAAGAAAATTTGAGAGGGTGTATTATTAATTGGCATTATTAATAGTCATAATTAAAGACTTACTATTTAAAGCTTATTACCTTTTTCTTTAAGGCATGCTGGTCTACGAGATTTTAAAATTGCCTGGCTTTTCATTGCATTGTGACAACAGAAAAGGATAAATTATAATTAACTGATTTACCAATTTTTCTTATAAAGGGCTTACTTTTTATTAAATTTTTATCAAATTAGAAATACTTGTTTTTATTTTATCCTGGATACTATTGCTTTTGACACTTTCATTTTCTTTTTTCTCCTAATCTAAATAACAAAGCTACATTATAAAGTAGCATGGTAGAAAAAGAACTACAAAGTATCTCTTGGGAGACAACAGTTATCATTTCACTCATTAAAAATTATTGACTCAAAAAAAAAAAGAATTATTAACTCTACAATATCAAGATAATTAGCAAAGATTTTTGTGATATTATTGTCTAATTGTTGTTAAAACCTAACAATTATAGCCATTATTTATGATTTTACTACTAAACCATTAGCCAAGGGAAGGACTACAAGCATGAGAGTAGATGACTTTGTTTTCTCTATTATCTTCACTAAAGGGAGATAGGGGCAAAAACTTACAGGGAATTATTATTATCTTACGTCAAAAAATTTAGGGCCTGACCAGGCAGTGGCACAGTGGATAGAGCATCAGACTTTGATGCGGAAGACCCAGGTTCGAGACCCCGAGGTCGCCAGCTTGAACACGGGCCGATCTGGCTTGAGCAAAAGCTCGCCAGCTTGGACCCAAGGTTGCTGGCTCCAGCAAGGGGTTGCTCAGTCTGCTGAAGGCCTGTTGTCAAGGCACATGTGAGCAAGCAATCAATGAACAACTATGGTGTCACAATGGCAACGGAAAACTAATAATTGATGTTTCTCATCTCTCTTCGTTCCTGTCTGTCTGTCCCTATTTATCCCTCTCTCTGACTCTCTCTCTGTCCCTGTAAAAAAAAAAAAAAAGTTTAGGTTGAAATTTATTGCTGATAATTAACCAATTGAATACCTCAACTTAGTAGTTCATTTCTTTCATATATAAGATAGAAGTAATGTAACTGCCGTGTTGGGCAGATAAAATATATTATGCTCACTTTGTTAAAGATGGTGCTGCCCACATGGAAACCCATCACCCAGGTGATATTAGTTGCCCTTATGCTTGGGATGGGCATAATTATATTATTGGTGTGGGGGACAGGCTGTAAGCAGACCATCTCGTTATAGCTTAAGGCTTACTTTTAAGAGTAAGCTTTTTCCAACACCCTTGACTGATTGTATGATGTAGGGTGGTGCACTCTCCTGAAGAATCCCATTATGTCTCAGATGGGTGACTTTTATCAGGGACTTTCTTGTTTGTAGATTGGATTAAAGGTTTGGATTTCTACACTATAAGTGGGATAGACTGGGAGCTTGCTCTCTCTCGGTTCCTGGGGTTAACATTAGAGAGGAGAGCAGATTAAGGCCACATGGAAGAGAGGAGAAGCAGCCAAGATGGTGGAGCACTGAGGAAGAAGCCAGTTTGTGCAGAGTTTGTGTAGAGAGAAGGAGATGGGGAACAGAGGTGAATAAGTCTGGTGAGCTTGAAACCTTTGATTCTAGGGAACTCGGAAAAGTCAATAGCTTTGTGAGCACTGAATGAGTGGGTTTTGGAGCCCAGTGTGTGTTTTTACTTGCCCACTGGGTGCAAGCTAGGATTAAAGCTGATGGCTCACCACTTCTTGGCTCCATTGTTTCATTACTGACTATCTGAATCCAATGCGAACTTGCATGAGCCAGGCAGCTGTGATTGTGGCCACGAATACTGGCCATACATGCTGTAAATGATATCCAAAGGCATCTGTAGAATATAATCACATATGGTTTATATCAGGGGTCCCCAAACTACAGCCGCAGGCCGCATGTGGCCCCCTGAGGCCAATTATCTGGCCCCCACTGCACTTTCGTAGGGGGCATCTCTTTCATTAGTGGTCAGTGAGAGGAGCACAGAATGCATCCATATCCTGTGCTCCAGGAGTACTGTATGTGGCAGCATCGCTCACGTATAGTACTACTTCCGGTGACGCAGGACACATGTGTCAAGGCTCCGGAGCACGTCATATGATGCATGTGCATATGTACAGTGTGCATAGGCATTTGTTCATAGTATTTTTTTATAGTACAACCCTCCAACAGTTTGAGGGACAGTGAACTGCCCCCCAGTGTTAAAAGTTTGGGGACCCTTGGTTTACATCCTTTACAGTATTCTATTTCCATGCAAAATAGTCTTTTTGTTTGAGTATGTACTTTAACAATTAGATTAAAAGAAGAATAAAATTAGGTTAAATTGTCCATTTTACTGGGCAATTTTAAGCTCTATACTGATAACTCAGAATTCTATGTTTCATAGTCTGGTAAAAATTATACCCCCAAAAAAGAAGTATAGACCAATCACATTTATGAATATTTCGTGAATATTTTAAATGATAACAGGCAATAGAATACAACATCACAATGAAAGAGAGTAGCAAGTACGAAGTCATGACCAAGATTTTATACAGATATAAAATGGTATTTTCTTGCTAAGAAATGTGTGAATGCAATCTAACAGATGAATCGTATTTAGGAAAATGATTACTTGATTATCTCCATAGATTAAATATACTAGATGCAGAAGAAAAGTATACATAAAACAACATGAGCATAAGTTTATGTTAAAAAACATTCAGTAAGATAGTATTGTTGGATAAATTATTGACATAAACTATTCAAAGCATCAATATACTGGTCAGGAGCAGAATTTTATTTAATGAGAGGTACTAGAGGCTTCTTTACTAAAATTATAGACAAAATAGGAATAGACAGTATTTCCAAGAACATTTAATTGTTCTTAGGAAATACTAGGTAATGCTATTAGGCAACAGGAAATGATTAAAATTGTATTAAAAGGAAAGTCTATATATCTGCTTGTAGATGATATAATTGTTATATACTTGGAAAATCAAAAGATCAATGAAAAAACTATTATAAACTAACAAATAATTTCTTAAAGTAACAAGGAGCTGGAGCCCACTTAGACTGGCTTTTAAAGCAGATTGTTAAAAGTTCAGATGTTTTGCAAGATGAAGAATGAATTTTTGAAACTATATAATTGGCCACAGTGGGGCTATTAATTCAACAAAATTTAGCAAATGCAACATATCAGCATCTAGTTTGTAATAAGTAATGAAATCACCATCCTAAAATCAATAGCATTTATATATAAACAAAAATAAGTAAGAAAGTATACTAGAGGTACTAGAGAAAGATTATTTTTATAAAAGAAAATTATTTAACTAATAAAACACAACTTTACAGAATAAACAAAAAAATCCTAAAAATTTGTGAGTAGAACTAAAAAAGTAATCTTGTAAAACATACTAATTTTTTGTATAAAATGAATTTTTATCAGAAAGTTATCAGTTTGCTTGACCCAGAGGTGGCACAGTAGATAGAACATCAGACTGGGATGCAGGGGACCCAGGTTTGAAAACTTAAGGTTACTGGCTTGAAGCCGAAGGTCAGCAACTTGAGCTCAGGGTAACTGGCATGTGCAAGGGGGTCACTCACTCTGCTGTAGCCCCCCCCCCCAACCAAGATACATATGAGAAAGCAATCAATGAACAACTAAGGTACCACGACAAAGAACTGATGCTTCTCATCTCTCTCCCTTTCTGTCTCTCTGTCCCTATGTGTTCCTGTCTTTGTCTCTCTCTGTGTGTCACACACAACACACACACAAAAAAGTTCTCAGTTCTTCCTAAAGTAATAGACTTTTTTTTTCCAAAAAAGACATACAAATGGCCAGTAAGCACAGGAAAACATGCTCAACATACAATCATTAGGATAATGCAAATAAAAACTACATACCATTTTATGATATTGTGGCTATGATAGAAAATAAAAAAAAGAAGGAAAGAAGAAAGGAAGAAAAAGGAAAAGGAAGGAAGGAAGGAAGGAAGGAAGGAAGGAAGGAAGGAAGGAAAAATGGTGAAAAAAAGCATACAAACACTAGATTCAGGGGTAGACACACTGGAAGCATGAGAAACTTCATGTGGTTTTATTTTTGTTCAAGAAAATATACACATTGTTTGAGCATGGTTTAAAAAGACGTGGAAGGAAGCAACTCTATTTCAAGAAGGTGAACAAGAATAAAAAATCTAGTTTCAAACCAAGTAGAGACAGATAGAATTAAAGCAATGGTTGGTAAATTTATTTTTGACAGTGTGATAGGATGCACTTTTTCCTTTCATACAGGTGGGAAAGAAGTAAAAATTTGTATATGCATGTGCAAGAATAGAAGGAAGAAGGAAATTGGGAAAATTTGGTATTTGTACATTATGAACATACCTCATATCAAACTAACATTGAATTAATGGTTTGCAATTTTGATTCTGTATTTTGATTGTGTTTTTTATTTTTCATTTAGTCCTTGCCCTATCTTGGTCTTTAGTGATAAAAATTCTAAATAATGAGGAAGATGTTTGAAACCCTTGTGTTCTTTAATATAAGCTGTACATTACTCAGTTGAGCAGGCCAAAGCAGGATGTCTAAATATCACCAATAGATGTTGGTAAATAGGAGCACAGTTATTAGTTTGTCATACCCAGATATGCTAGGCTTCAGTTTCTTATTCTGATGAAAACACATATTAATTTACCTTGAGATTGCAAGATTTTCAAAAGGAATTGACAGCTTTCATTCCTGACTCAGTCAATCTTCTTATTCTTTTGGAAACCTTCCATGTTATCATATTGTTTTTTATATTAAATATCTGCACTAAATGCTGTTATTAAAATTCTTACTGAAATAGTTAATACAGGTGTGCATACTTCTCTGATTAATGATATATCACTGTGATTAAGATCTTGGACCATGGTACAAAGCACCATAAATTTGAATACTTGTTCTACTATTTACTAGACTGTAGAACTCTGGTCATATTAACCTTCTATGCCTCAGTGTCTTCTCTACATAGTAGAGACAATTATCATATCTTTACATGGGAATATGAAGTGAATATTTAGATAATTTCCTAGAATATATCAAGTTACTGAAAGGCAGTTATTAGTATTATTTTTCACATCTGTAAGTTTTATCAGAGAGATTTTATGTCAGTCTTTGTTAACCATTATGTGCAAAGGCACAACAGGAAACAAGGCATAAAGTTTACTTCAATTATGTTAGTAAATAAATGAATGAATTAGTGATTAAGTATGAAAACCAGTGATTCCCATTAATGCTAATAGATTCCAGACATTATACAAGCCATTTTATATACTTGATTAAAAGTCATGAGTAAAAATAAATTACTAGCACTTTGGGGTTAGGAAATTGAGAATCACAGACTAATTTGTTTCAATGTCCTTCTAATTTAAGAAAACAAAAGTGGAACTCAAAGTCATATTTATTTGACTTCGAAGTTTTCTCTAGTTCTATAACATTCTGTTATTCCTAAAATATTACAGAAGGGTCTCATTAAAAAACTGTGCCATTATTATAATTAATAATTGCATTTGAGACAGTGAGTGATGGAACATTATTACCATTATTTCTTGAAATACTGAGCTTTTCTCAAACTCCTAGGTCCACAGATTATGAACAAAAATTAAGAGTTATATATTTATAAACTTAAAATATTTGACTCTCTCTGAATCTTTAATTAGCAAACCTTTAAAAATGTATTAATTTATTAAAAATAAAATGAAAATTTTATACTGTCATTTTAGTTTTGAAGTATAATTTGAATTTTTGATAGAAAAATTGTTATAATTTTTTATTTGTATTATTGCAACTCTGAAAGACCACCTGATATATGCATAGAGAAGTTTTCCTTTGTTTTCACTAGGTAAAGTTACGCTTAACCAGGCAATGGCTCAGTGAATAGAGCATTGGCCTGGGACACAGAGGGCCCAGGTTCAAAACCCCAAGGTCACCAGCTTGAGCACAGGATCACACAGGGTCGCTAGCTTGAACATGGGATAGTAGACATAACCCTATGGTCTCTGGCTTGAGGCCAAAGGTTGCTGGTTTGTAGTCCAAGGTAGCTGGATTAAGCAAGAGGTTCCTGGAACAGCTGGAATGCCCCCCACCCCCCGCCGTCAAGGTACATATGAGAAAGCAATCTATGAACAAACTAAGGAGCCACAATGATGAGTTGATGCTTGTTATCTCTCTCCATTCCAGTCTGCCTGTCCCTATCTCTCCCTGTCTCTGTCTCTGTCTCTAGCTAAAAAAAAAAAAAAAAAAATTGGTAGAGTTAGTTCTCATGATGTTTTCTCATAGTACATAAGTACTTAAGAGGGCACTCTGAAAGAGTCTAACAATTCCTTTGCAGGATGTTTAACTAAGCTCATAATAATATAGTATCAGTAACATTTGCTATCGGGACACATATAATTTAACAAAATATTAAGTTTGTAGCCATAATTTGATATTCTTTTGTTTCTATTTTATTTGTTCTTTTACTTTTTAATTTTAAATTTCTGAAAAAAAATAAATAATTTGAACATTTTTCTAAAAATTATTGATTTCATTGACATAGTCTCATTAACTTATCTTTATGCATCATATGTTTCATATATTAAACTAAACAGTCTTTATTAAAATTATTATGCTATATTTTTTATTAATTTTAATGGGGTGACATTACTAAATCAAGGTACATATGTTCAAAGAAAACATCTCCAGGTTATCTTATCATTCAGTTATGTTGCAAACCCATCACCCAAAGTCAAATTGTCCTCTGTCACCTTCTATCCGGTTTTCTTTGTGCCCCTCCCCTCCCCCCTCCCTATCTCTTCTCCCTCCCCCCACCCCGTAACCACCACTCTCTTGTCCATGTCTCATAGTCTCGCTTTTATGTCCCACCTATGTATGAAATCATGCTGTTCTCAGTTTTTCTTTTTTTCTGATTTACTTATTTCACTCCGTATAATGTTATCAAGGTCCATCCATTTTGTTGTAAATGATCCGATGTCATCATTTCTTATGGCTGAGTAGTATTCCATAGTATATATGTACCAAAGCTTTTTAATCCACTCGTCCTCTGACAGACACTTGGGCTGTTTCCAGATCTTCGCTATTGTGAACAATGCTGTCACGAACATGGGGGCACATTTCTTTTCAAACAGTGCTATGGTGTTCTTAGGGTATATTCCTATAAGTGGGGTAGCCGGGTCAAAAGGCAGTTCGATTATTAATATTTTGAGGAATCTCCATACTGTTTTCCACAGTGGCTGCACCAGTCTGCATTCTCACCAGCAGTGCAGGAAGGTTCCCTTTTCTCCACATCCTCACCAGCACTTGTTCTGTGTTGTTTTGCAGATGAGTGCCATTCTGACTGGTGTGAGGTGATATCTCATTGTAGTTTTAATTTGCATTTCTCTAATGATTAGTGATGTTAAGCATTTTTTCATATGCCTATTGGCCATCTGTATGTCCTTTTTGGAGAAATTTCTATTCATTTCTTTTGCCCATTTTTTGATTGGATTATTTGTATTCTGGTGTTGAGTTTTATAAGTTCTTTATAAACTTTGGTTATTAACCCCTTATCAAACATGTTGTCGAATATGTTCTCCTATTGTGTAGTTTGTCTTTTTATTCTGTTCTTATTTCTTTAGCTGTGCAAAAACTTTTTTAGTTTGATATAGTCTCATTTGTTTATCTTGCCTTTTATTTCATTTGCCCGTGGAAATAAATCAGCAAATATATTGCTGTCACAGATGTCTGAGAGCTTGCTGCCTATGTTTTCTTCTAAGATGCTTATGGTTTCATGGCTTCCATTTAAGTCTTTTATCCATTTTGAGTTTGTATTTGTGAATGGTGTAAATTGATGGTCTAGTTTTATTTTTTTGCAGGTAGATGTCCAATTTTCCCAACACCATTTGTTAAAGAGGCTGTCTTTACTCTTATTATGCCATATTTTATTATTATGTATTTTATTCTTTTTTACTGAACTTGTTCTTGAATATATTTATCACATTTAACAGTTGTAGTGTTTCATTCAGCAATTACTCTTAATCATTACCATTTTTTCTTTGTGACAGAGACAGAGAGAGAGACAGAGAGAGGGACAGTCAAACAGGAAGGGAGAAAGATGAGAAGCATCAATTCTTTGTTGTGGCACTTTGGTTGTTCATTGATTACTTTCTCATATATTCCTTGACCGGGGGACTACAGCAGACTGAGTGACCCCTTGCTCAAGCCAGCAAACTTGGGTTCATGCTGGTTAGCTGTGCTCAAACCAGATGAGCCTGCACTCAAGCCAGAGACCTTGGGGTTTCAAACCTGGATCCTCTGTGTCCCAGTCCATTGCTCTATCCACTGCCCCACTGCCTGATCAGGCAATCATTTCCATTTTTAACATTCTGTGTTCCTTGTGCTTGACTTTGTTCCTTTTTCCCAAATGGATTGCTTGAATACATTTTAAGTGTATGTTAATGTTTATTGGTTCACAGGTAAGATTTTCAAGGCTATGAATTAAACTCTTGGATGTATTTTGGTGGCTACCTATAAATTAGAGATACATTTTTTCTTTCATCATTTTAAATTAATCTTGAGTTAACTTTTCTTTATGAGTTACTCAAGAGACATTCTCTTCTAAATGTTTCTTTAGTGATTATACTTTTAAAATAAAGTAATTGAAATACATGATATATAATAATTCAAAAATTAAAAATCTCCTTTTTTGACTTCAGCCTTAATCTCACTCAGGAGGACTAAGAATTCTTAACAGTTTCTGTTTTCTAATTTGTTTGGTATTTGATGTTAAATCTATAAAAATATATAATTATTTAATTAATTTATTTTTATTTAGATTGTAATTGTTATCTCCCTATTATAGAAGGTAAGGATTTTATTATATAATATTTAAATATCTTCCTGATGACTATACAAATCCCATTTTTATAAGTAGTTTTCTTGTAATTCCATCCTTACTTTTTATATTTCTAGCTGGATAGTCTTTGGTAAATGTAAGGAACAAAAATAGAAATTAAAGCAGCAGAATGTCGTGCTGGTTTGTGAATTAAGACATTTATTTCTGAAAGACTAAAAATACTAGTAAAAAACATATATAGTGGCTAGGTTTCGGATTTTTTCCATGCAGTGATACTCAGTTAAAGAACAAATGACAAATTAAATATATTTACTTCAACTTTTATTTTGGTTTTTTATTCACATAAAAAAGTATAAAGTTAGCACAAAGAGTTCCCATATACCACACATCAAATTTAAGATTCATTGTTATTAAGTAAAATTCATACTTTGTTCAGATATTCTTAGTTTTTATAAAACTCTTTTTCAGTTCTAGGATTTCATTTAGAATACCACATTATATTCACTGTAATATCGCTTAAGGTCTCTAGGTTGTAATAGCTTCTTGGAGTTCCCTTGTATTTGATGGCCTTCACGGTTTTGAGGAATACTGGGTAGGTATTTAATAAAAATATCCCTCAATTAGAATTTTTCTGATGGTTTCACAGTATTAGATGAAGGTTAGGGTTTTTGGGAAAAAATCAGTAGGTAAAGAGCTATTATATCACATCATATCAAGGGTATACACTATTACCAAGATTTATTGCTATTGAACTTGACTTTGATAACCTGACTTAGTAGTGTTTGTCAGACTGCAAAGTTACTTTTTTCTTCCTTTCATCTACTATATTCTTTGGAAGAGAGTCGCTATATCGAACCCACCTTTATAGAGTGCGAATTTTGCTGCATTTCTTTGAGGGCAAAGTATATATATAAATTGTTTAGAATTCTTCTGAATGGAAGATTTGTGTTCTCTCATCATTTTTTTTATTAAATCATTTATTTGTATCAATAAAAAACCATAGATATTTACTTTACATATTGGATTTTAATTCATTAGTACTTTATTATATTGCTCAAATTGCTCCAGCAATGACTCTTTTTGTTAGTTGATGATTATAAGTATAACTGGTATAAACATTTTAGTTTAGGTTTTTTGTGTGGGCATAAGTTTTAAAGTCAGTTGGATAAGTAGAGAGGAGTGTGGTTGCTGGATTATATAGCAAACTATATTTACTTTTAAAGACACTGCCAAGTGTCTGCCACAGTGGCTGTACTATTTTAAATTTCCATCAGCAATGAATGAGAATTCCTGATTCTGTATATCCTTGCCAACAATTGGTATTGCCAATTATTTAAGGAGCCAACTACCCTCACTGTTCTAATGGTAGAACAATAATTCATTACATGAGACCTACTCCTTACTCTAGTTTTTAAAATTATTTTCACATTAATTTTTCATCTTCTACTAAAACACCTTGGAAAAAAATTGTTGTTGTTTTCCGGGAGATTTGTGCAATGGTCTAATTTGTTCTTTTGGCAGCTATTTTTAGGGCTCACTGATTCCTTATTTCTTTATTTCTAACACTCTTATTGTTTCATTCTTCTAATATTTTCTGTCTTCTAAGTGAGTACTATTGAGGAAAGAAAAGATGATGTTCTGCTCTGTATAAATCCACAGACCAAATCAAATACTTATCTTCTTAAATATCTAATTAATAGGGCTATCTTTGTGTAAACATAAATATTTTAATGAAATTTATTTGGGTCACATTGGTTAATAAAATTACATCAGTCTCAGGTGTATCATTCTATACTATACCCTCTATATATTACACTGTGTATTCACCACCCCAAGTCAAGTCTTTCTCTATCACCATTTAACCATCATTTACTTTGTGCTAACTTTCTCACCCTCTTTTCTCGCCCATAATTACCACACTGTTGTCCCTATCTATGAGGTTTTTTTTCCATTTTGTAATCCTATCATCTTTTTCACTGAATCTCCCAATGCCCTTTTCTTCTGACAGCTGTCAGTCTGTTCTCTGTATCTATGCGACAGTTTCTATTTTGTCTGTTAGTTTATTTTGTTCATTAGATTCCACATTTAAGTGAAATAACATGGTACTTGTCTTCTCTCATTGGATTATTTCACTTAGCATAATATCCAACTCTATCCATGCTGTCAAAAAAATTCAAAATTTTAATAACTATTTTTTTCATAGCTTAACAGTCCGACAATATTTGTTATACCTTTTCTTAAGTTATAATAGCTGAACAAAGTTCAGATTCTTATGGTTTTATGCAAGTGATCCTGTCTCTTTACTGGAATCCAATATAACCCTGGTATGAGAATCAGGCAATAATGCTACATAAAAAATTAAAGATCAGTGTCATTCATAAGCATAAACATAAATATTCTAAATAAATATAAATAGGTTATCAAGCAGTTTAAAATAACTTTTTAGCAATGCTTTCTTCTAAGGTATGCAGAAGAAATAATAGATTAAGATAATCCAACACATTGATGAAATAAAGAAGAAAAGAAACAACATTTTGAAAATAAATGCAGCCTGACAAGGTGGTTCCACAGTGGATAGAGCATCGGACTGGGATGCAGAAGACCCCGAGGTAGCTAGCTTGAGCGCAGGCTCATATGACTTAAGCAAAAAGCTCACCAGCTTGGACCCAAGGTCTCTGGCTTGAGCAAGGGGTTACTCGGTCTGCTGAAGGACTGCGGTCAAGGCACATTTTAGAAAGCAATCAATGAACAACTAAGGTGTCCCAACAAAAACTGATAAGTGGTGCTTCTCATCTCTCTCTGTTCCTGTCTGTCTGTTCCTATCTATCCCTCTCTCTGACTCTCTCTTTGTCCCTGTAAAAAATAAAAATAAAAAATAAAATAAATGCAGATTGTAATTTTTTTTATTAAATTTATTGTGTTTACATAGATTCTAGGGTCTCCTCAATAGCATTCCCCACCCCCATATTCCCCTCAACATCTCTCTTAACCCCCTCCCAACAGCTTGCTCCCCCTTCCCTTCAGTTTAATTCCATTCCTCAGTTCACACTGTTCATTGGATTCCTCAAATGAGTGAGGTCATATGATATTTTTCTTTCTCTGCTTGGCTTATTTCACTCAACATAATAGTTTTCAGGTCCATCCATCTTTTTGCAAAAGGTAATATTTCCTTCTTCCTCATAGTCCCATAATATTCCATTGTATATATATGTACCACAGCTTTTTAATCCACTCATCAACTGATGGACACTTGGGTTGTTTCCAGTTCTTCACTATTGTGAACAATGCTGCCACAAACATGGGGGTGCATTTCTTTTTTTCAGTCGGTGATATGGTGTCCTTGGGATATATTTCTATAAGTGGGATAGCTGGGTCAAAGGGCAGATCTATTTCTAATTTTTTGAGGAATCTCCATACTGTTTTCCACAGTGGCTGCACCAGTCTGCATTCCCACCAGCAGTGCAGGAGGGTTCCCTTTTCTCCACATCCTCGCCAGCACTATAATGTGTTGTTTTGTTAATGAGCACCATTCTGACTGGTGTGAGGAGGTATCTCATTGTGGTTTTAATTTACATTTCTCTAATGATTAGTGATGTTGATCATTTTTTCATATGCCTATTGACCATCTGTATGTCCTGTTTGGAGAAACGTCTATTCATTTCTTGAGCCCATTTTTGATTGGATTGTTTGTCTTTCTGGTGTTGAGTTTTACAAAGTTATTTATAAATTTTGGTTATTAACCCCTTATCAGACGTGTTGTCGAATATGTTCTCCAATTGTGTAGTTTGTCTTTTTATTCTGTTCTTATTGTCTTTAGCTGTGCAAAAACTTTTTAGTTTGATATAGTCCCATTTATTTATCCTGTCTTTTATTTCACTTGCTCGTGGAGATAAATCGGCTAATATATTGCTGCGAGAAATGTCAGAGAGCTTGCTACCTATCTTTCTTCTAAGATGCTTATGGTTTCACGACTTACATTTAAGTCCTTTACCCATTTTGAATTTATTTTTTGTGCACAATATAACTTGGTGGTCTAGATTCTTTTTTTTTTTTTTTGCAGGTAGCTATCCAATGTTCCTAGTAAAATTTGTTAAAGAGACTGTCTTTACTCCATAGTATGTTCTTACTTCCTTGGTCAAATATCAATTGTCCATAAAGGTGTTTGTTTATTTCTGGGTTCTCTGTTCTCTTCCATTGATCTATATGTCTGTTCTTATGCCAGTACCAAGCTGTTTTGAGTACAGTGGCCTTGTAGTATAACTTTATATCAGGAAGTGTGATACCTCCCACTTTATTCTTCTTTTTTAAGATTGCTGAGGCTATTCATGTTCCTTTTCGGTTCCATATAAATTTTTGGAATATGTGTTCTATATCTTTGAAATATGTCATTGGTATTTTAATTGGTATTGCATTGAATTTATAGATTGCTTTGGGTAATATAGACATTTTAATGATGTTTATTCTTCCTAACCATGAGCATGGTATATCCTTCCACTTGTTTGGGTCTTTCTTGATTTCTTTTATCAATGTTTTATAATTTTCTGAGTACAAGTTCCTAGAAACATATAATCTTCCAAAAGTCAATCTGGAAGAATCAGAAACCCTAAACATACTGATAACAATAAATGAGATTGAAACAGTTATCAAAAAGCTCCCAAAGAACAAAACACTGGGGCCCGATGGCTTCACTGGTGAATTCTACCAAATATTCAAAGAAGAAATAATTCCTATCCTTTTCAAGCTACTTCAAAAATTTATGAGGAAAGAATACTTCCAAGTTCCTTTTATGAGGTGAACATAATTCTGATTCCAAAACCAGGAAAAGACAGCACAAAGAAAAAAAATTATAGGCCAGTATTCCTGATAAATTTGGATGCTAAAATCCTCAACAAAATATTAGCAAACTGGATCCAACAATACATGAAAAAAGTCATAGATCATAATGAATGAAGTGGATTTATTTTGGGAGTCAGGGATGGTACAACATTTGTAAATGAATCAATGTGATTCATCACATAAACAAAAGAGAAAAACCACATGATAATTTCAATAGATACAGAAAAAGCATTTGATAAAATCCAGCACCCATTTATGATCAAAACTCTTAGCAAAGGGAGAATATAGGGAACATACCTCAACATGATAAAGGCCATCTATGATAAACCGACAGCAAACATCATACTAAATGGACAAAAATTAAAAGCAATCCCCTTAAGATCAGGAACCAGGCAGGGGTGCTCCCTTTCACCACTTTTATTCAACATAGTTCTGGAAGTCCTAGCTACAGCAATCAGACAAGAAGAAGAAATAAAAGGCATCCAAATTGGAAAATAAGAAATAAAGCTATCATTATTTGCAGATGATATGATAGTGGATATAGATAACCCTAAAGTCTCAGTCAAAAACTACTGGACCTGATAAATGAATTCAGCAAGGTGGCAGGATATAAAATTAATACACAGAAATCAGAGGCATTTTTATACACAAACGATGAAATGTCTGAAAGAGAAATTAAGGAAACAATCCCCTTCACTATTGCAACAACAACAAAGGAAGTACCTAGGAGTAAATTTAACCAAGGAGCACATTTTAAGTTTAATGTGTCAAATCATTTATACTATGTTTTTTTGAAATTTATTAGATGGAGACTTTCTTATACAGGTAAATGGTGTCTACCAAATACCCACTGCTAATATCATACTTTGTTATATCCTTAGAAATAGTTCCTTTATAAGTCAGATGAATGATATTGACAAATTAAATAATTCAATTTAAAAAAAGGGCATATGTCTGTGATGTAGATGGGTGTTCATCTTCTCAGTAATGAATTCTAAGATTGTAGGCAGAGACCACATTTTATTACTTCTTTGAAGTATATTTTCAGTGCTAATGTTATCTTTATTCACTCCTTTCAAACTGAATTTGGTTGTTCTTAAGGTTTTAAGTACCTTTGTGATTAAGGCCTCTGGATTTCATTACTTTATTAGTCTTTGATAGAATTAACTTTGCCATAGTCAAGTTATTTTAATGTAAAATTTTTTTTTTAATGCTATATGTAAATCTGCATATTAGGCACTATAAGTCTTTTAAATTCTGCATGGTGTCTCCTACATACAGAATTTTTAAAAGTAAACATACATAATACATTTAAGTGGATTTATGCACAGTAGCATTAAGTGACATACCTTCTGCATATATGTACACAAATTTATTAAAAGTATGGCTGAGAAAATGGTACCCTTAGATTATATATTTGAAATACCATGAAAGTTTTGCTAATTGCTGTGCCAACAGCAAGCTTATGTCACTTAAAATTTGAAACTACTTAATGGTTAGTCCTGAAGAAATGTGAAATATGAATGTGAAAAAATGTTTTAAGAACTTTGAAAGAACACATGCACGTCATTTCCTTTCACCCTGTTATATAGGTATAGAAGTAAGTCAAACAAAATAAAACAAGGTAGTAGGAAGAGAGAGAAAATATGTTCATGATTTCTAGCTTATAAGTAGAACAAGTAAATGACCAAATAAGAACGTATTTAGAAGAAGAATCAATTACTTAGAAGGTAAATTTTGAAGAAAAATTTGCACTGATAGAAAAAATATATAAAATGTGCCTAATAAAGAAAAAGAAAGAGAATCAATAGAAGATAGTATTTCAAAAGAAGGAATTAGAATAGGATTAAATATATTGCATATGATTTCAGAGAGTTTTACTTTAAAGTAAAAATGTAGTAAAATACCAAATAAAGTTGACATGTTTAAAAATGGTAAATTCTACCTAATCATAAATATTTATCATTAAATTTTGCAGAAAGAGAAAAATAGTAGTGAAAGCTATACTTTTTGAATAGTGTGTACAGTTATACCTGTATGTGTACAAAATAATATTCTAATAGCTATTATACAAATCCACTACAAATATTGAAGCAAAATGGAGAATCATTTTAGTATAGATATCAAATTATTGCTAAGAAAGAGTGAGATGAGAGGTAGCTACATTTATCTCTCATAGATATGTGACTTTGATGAAAGAGAGCTCTATAAATACCAAAGCTGCCAATAAAAAATGAGCTCCCTTCTCAGGGCTAACTTATGATACACATGGTAAAACTGATGACAGGGAAATAAATACAAATTTGAATGTGAAAATTCATTTATCTATAAATTTATATAAAACAAAAAATCAGAAACAGGTGAATGTGATAGGAGTAAGATCAGAAAATAGGTATAGCCCGAGAGGAGAATTTAAAATTTTGTCCTAGAGGAAAATAGCATTTACAACTGATTTTAAACATTTATATTACCCAGCTTACATTTTCAGTAGATCATTTAGAAGCAATGCAGAAAATAGAATAGAGAACATCTTGCATAACCCATGGCAGCAATGCCCTTATTTTTGCGATAACAATGTATTTGAGAATTATTTTATATGGTTATAAAAGATGCATTTCTTATTCAGTGATCTTTGAATATATTTGTTGAATATATTAGGAGAAATATTAACAACACAGGCTCTTATGACAAATTTATAAAAAGCACTTTATGTATAATGCAATGCTCTTTTACACATAATTTTTTAAAAGAAAACAGAAAAGTCAAACAGTCATAACTTTTTAACCTATTATTCCATTTTGAAAATCTGCTTTCCTCCAAATACATGTTACAGAGAAATTATAGGCCATTTTAAATGTGTTACATTTCTGATTTTGAAGCTCATCACCATCTTTGGAAGCTTTAGGGGGGGCGTTTTCAATTGATAAAATGAGTCTAAGTGGTTTGAAAAGCTTTACAGAGAAAGATAATACATCAGAAATATCATTTTGTCTAGTTGACAAAATTTAATGAAAATTTTCTATCTTAAAATTCAGACATGAGTTTTCAATCAGACCATTATTTTTTTCTGCAATAATCTGTCTTCTGAATTTATGGCAAATATGAGGGGCTGACCACCTGGTGAAATTGAAAATAAAATTCACTCCCTTTTTTCAATATCACCATATGCATTCTAAAACAAGTGTATCACCTCTACTTTGTAACAAAACTAATATGTGATATCTGCTGTACATTTTCCTCTTTTACCATCTCTCTCTTTGTATGAGTATAAAATGCAAAAGGAATTTTAAGATATCCACTTTATACAGTGCAAACTACATAGTTTTGGTAAAACCCACTTTTCCTTATTTATATTCTAATAAAATATTATTTGTGTATTACCTAAGAGTACACACCAGCTTTCTTTTTGGTATAAGACAGAATTGGGTTTTATTCTCAGCTCTGCTACTAAAGCTCATGAATTTGAAGACTTTACCTTCTGAATTTCAGCTTTATTGTTTGTAATTTAGAAACTACCACTACTGTGTAGGTCTGTTGTTAGAATCAATATAATGATATTTGTGACAAGCCTGAAGGGTTAGTTGCATATAAACCCTTATTTATGCCTTCTTTTCTGTTTTGCTCTTTTATAGCTGTTGAAAACTCAAATCACTCACATTCACAGATTTGTTTTGCATCTAGATGTGGACACGTTACAAGTTCTCTCTAGTAAGATGTAAGCCAAAGAAAGTCTCCTGAAAACACTTGTAGAAATATTTCATTTATGAAAACGGTTTAGCTAACATCCATTGTTGTCCTTCTTACCCAGAATATAGAAACAATGCCTGTAGCTGAAAGAATCATCTCACAATCAGGAGGATAAAAGCCATGTGCTAGAAATAATGAAGTTAAGGATTTATTTTCCAGGGACAGAGAGAGAGTCAGAGAGAGGGATAGATAGGGACAGACAGGAACGGAGAGAGATGAGAAGCATCAATCATTAGTTTTTCGTTGCCATTGCGACACCATAGTTGTTCATTGATTGCTTTCTCACATGTGCCTTGACCGCAGGCCCTCAGCAGACTGAGCAACCCCTAGCTGGAGCCAGTGACCTTGGGTCCAAGCTGATGAGCTTTTGCTCAAGCCAGATGGGCTCATGCTCAAGCTGGCGAGCTCAAGGTCTCGAACCTGGGTCTTCCGCATCCCAATCGGACGCTCTATCCACTCCACCACAGCCTGGTCAGGCTGAAGTTAAGGATTTAAAAAAATCTCTTTCCTAAATAACACCTTTGAATATATGAACTAATTTTGGATTACTGCTTCTAGAATTTTTATAGGGTAAAATAAAAGATTTGGTTTTTAAGATACTTAGTTTTTAGTTTGTGTTTGCTTGTTAGAAACATTCTTTGTTTTCACAATGTGTAAATGGACCAAGAATTCTGTTAACTGACTTTGTTCTTAATACATTTTAATCTCCTTCCAACCATTCTACTGACTCTGAAAGTATAAAAGGAAACACCAATAACAAACAAATGAAAATTAGAAAGGCTTTATACTCTACAGGTAAAATTTGAAAGGTATTAGCTTGTTACTTTGAACAGCAGAATTTAAGAGTTAACAAGTCTGCTCAAGATTATTGTTATAATATTCATCTTAAAGCAGAATACTGCTGTTCTACACAACATAACAATCCATCACGTTGCCTAACTCACAATAAATCATGAGCATTTTTGTAAGGAGATAAGACACACATTTCACAACTCATTATTTTTACTGAAATCTCATCAAATTCTTAAAGCAACTCAAAATTCTCCCCTTTCAGCATTTTCATCTCTCCTTTTTCTTCATAGATATTCCCTCAGAATTACCTTTTCATGTCTAGGCCATTCATTTCTTAGTCTATCCTGTCAAATAGAAGCTACTATGTGTTGATTTGCAATCATGTCCATGGTGAGAGGGAGCAGGTATAGAGGGTGAATTTCAGTTTTTTTCTGTAAGAAGTGCAATGCAATGAAAATGAGGAAAAATAGTGACTGGTTACCATGTTTGCTATTATATAAAATCAGACAATTAAAAAAAGAACATAACAAGAAAATAACTTAGATTATCTCTTTGTTAAACCTAATAGAACTGTTCACCTCAGTGGTCTGCCATTGTTATTAAAAAGCAATTTAATGTTATTATATCAGATATGCTTATTTGTATATAATATAACAAGAAAATATAGAGATAATAAAATAAAACTACCCAAACCTGTGCTTCCTTATAATTACAAGAACTTGAGTATAAGAAAAATAAAAACATTTTAAAACCCGAAGATTTCAAACTTAAATTGATATTATGCTCTGCTTTGTAAATGAGCAAGGTGATTGATTACTCTGCTATCAATGCCTATTTGGAGACCCCATTTTAGAGAATTATCTTATCCCTCTGTGACTTAAAATATAACAAAGAATTGAATACCATCAAATCATTCAAATGAAAGGCACATTTTGTTGTAAATGATCTGATGTCATCATTTCTTATGGCTGAGTAGTGTTCCATAGTATATATGTACCATAGCTTTTTAATCCACTCGTCCTCTGACGGACACTTGGGCTGGTTCCAGATCTTCGCTATTGTGAACAATGCTGCCACGAACATGGGGGCACATTTCTCTTTTCGAACAGTGCTATGGTGTTTTTAGGGTATATTCCTATAAGTGGGATAGCTGGGTCAAAAGGCGGTTCGATTTTTAATTTTTTGAGGGATCTCCAAACTGTTTTCCACAGTGGCTGCACCAGTCTGCATTCCCACCAGCAGTGCAGGAGGGTTCCCTTTTCTCCACATCCTTGCCAGCACTTAATCTGTGTTGTTTTGTTGATGAGCACCATTCTGACTGGTTTGAGGTGACATCTCATTGTGGTTTGCATTCCTCTAATGATTAGTGGTGTTGAACATTTTTTCATATGCCTATTGGCCATCTGTATGTCCTGTTTGGAAAAACGTCTATTCATTTCTTGTGCCCATTTTTGATTGGATTGTTTGTCTTCCTTGTATTGAGTTTTACAAGATTATTTATAAATTTTGGTTATTAACCCCTTATCAAAAGTATTGTCAAATATGTTTTCCCATGTGTAGTTTGTCTTTTTATTCTGTTCTTATTGTCTTTAGCTGTGCAAAAGCTTTTTAGTTTGATATGGACCTTGATAACATTATACTGAGTGAAATAAGTAAATCAGAAAAAAACTAAAAACTATATAATTCCATACATAGATGAGACATAAAAATGAGATTCAGAGACATGGACAAGAGTGTGCTGGTTACTGAGGGTGGATAGGGAGGAGAAGGAGGGGGTAAGAAGAGGGGAGGTCACCAAAGAAAACTGGATAGAAGGTGATGGAAAACAATTTGACTTTGGGTGATGGGAATGCAACATAATCCAATGTCAAAATAACTTGGAGATGTTTTCTCTGAATATATGTACCTTGATTTATCAATGTCACCCCATTAAAATTAATAAAAACAATTAAAAAATAAAAAAGGCATATTTGTTTTACTTTTCTCATATCTTAGGTTCTAGTATTTATTTGTTTGTTTATGTTCCACTTTTGCAATCTTTGAGAATAAAGTATAATTTTGTAGGTCTCCTTATTGATAAGAGGGTCTGAATAAAATTGGGCTGATTTATTCAAGTAGTAGAGTTTGTCCTTTATTTCTTTCTCTTTTTTTCCCCAGGACAGAGAGAGAGATAGATAGGGACAGACATACAAGAACGAAGAGAGATGAGAAGCATCAGTCATTAGTTTTTTGTTGTAACACCTTAGTTGTTCATTGATTGCTTTCTCATATGTGCCTTGACTGTGGGCCTTCAGCAGACTGAGTAACCACTTGCTTGAGCCAGCAACCTTGGGTCCAAGCTGGTGAACCTTGCTCAAACCAGATGAGCCCACGTTCAAGCTGGCAACCTCAGGGTCTCAAGCCTGGGTCCTCTGCATCCCAGTCCGACGCTCTATCCACTGTGCCACCACCTGGTCAGGCTATTTCTCTTTTCAAAACTGAACTTCCTATTTTGTGTCATCAACCACATTTTTTTATCCATGTTTTATTTTGTCTTTTGTTAAAACTTGGCAAAGGAAACAGGCTCAAACAAAAAATGGGCTTCCTTGTGCTTTGTTGGCAATTTATACATCTTAACATATAAGTAAATTCTACTGAAAAGCTACTCTAAAATAGTCATTGTGAAGTGATTCTAGTTTCTAAAATATGGCCTATTAACCCTTGTGAATGCACTTCTCGTGTGGTGACCACATTTGTAAGGCAGTGTTCTCATCATAAATCTTCATCTTTACTTTTCTTCTTATGCGACATGGGGGAGCATAAACTGTTGTCTTATTATGTAGTGGTCTTGAGTTGCTGTTGCTTTGTCATTGCCGCATGTTCATTTTACTATAATTTTTTGCATGCAATGAAAATTCAGTGATGAGTGTTAAAGAAGCCAATGAAATACATTTTGCTAACTTTTGCAAAAGATAAAATGATCACTTCTAAAATATTCTCATGGTGTTAGAAGGAATAATGTATCGCCTCCATCAAATGTGTCCAGAGCAGAGTGTGGAGGGCTACAGCCACAGGCTGCATGATACAGGCAGCCTATAGAAGCTGGAAACATCAAGGGGTAGGTTCTTCCTCACAGTCCCTAGTAGGACAGCTGTTCTGCTAACAGCTTGACATTAGCTCTGTAAGACTCATTTCTCACCTATGACGTCCAGAGAGGTCTAACAGTAAATCTGTGTTGTTATAAGTCACTACGTTTGTGGTAATTTGTTATAGCATAAATAAAAGATATATTCTCATCGACTTCCATAAAAATAATTTTCAGAAGACTAATTAAAACTTACAAAAATCCAAAGCCATGGCTTTCTGAAGATGTTTCTGTGATAGTATCATTTTCTGGGGACATAGAAACATGTAAATGATGCCATTCAGTCTAACCCCAGGAAGTAGAACTGGGGTTAGACTGGGGGTGTGTGATAAGATAACTGATATGGCAGAAGACAGAGGAATTCAAGTAAAAAGGGTGCTATAGTAGAATGACCAGGAAGAGAAAATTATTTTCGGCAAAAGGAAAAAATTATTTGAAACAATTTACATTGGTTAAAAGCTGGAAGAAATTGAGAATTGAAGGAACTTTTATATGACTGCAATCTTTTGAGTGATGTAGATAATAGAAATGAAACTGGTGAAATGGCAAAGAATACAGAACCAGTACTGACTTCAAGTGGGACGATTAAAATTTTTTTCTTTATTTTAGTGACATTAGGAAGCCAGCAAGGGGTTCTACTGCACAGGATGGCATTGTTTGAACTTGTGTTTCGATTAAGCTATTTCATTTATGCCCCCTTATTAGCCATTCAGATATGTCAATACTTTTCCTCCTCCTGACATTAAAATCATCTACAACAAGCAGATGGCATGGGTCATGGTGATTTTAAGATATCAGACCATTATGCATCTGTAATTATATAAACACCATAGACGATTTTGATGTTTTAGGCAATAAAATACCAAAATTAATTGCCCAAATTTCTGGGCACTGAGTAGGCAGTTTAGATAATGAATAAAAATCAGTTAGTTATTCACATTATCTTAATCAATAAAAGTTAAATGGACTCAATATTTCTTCTTGCCCTTTTTTGCTTAGCCCTAATGCAAATAGAGATGAATGAACAAGAAAAATCACTGTGATTAAAAACAAATCTTCTATATAAGTGAACTTTAAAATTAATGTGCCCCTTATGATAGCCAGGGTCTGAGTTTTATTCTCAATTAAATGTAATCTAAAAATGAATTAAAAATGACATTTGTAAATGGATGGAGAAGAAATCATATATAATAGTGATTTGATTTTAAAGGCCCAATGATATTAGTTCTTTAAAACAGTCTGAGTGCAAGAAAGAATTGGCCTATAAAACTTCTGGTGTCAGTATTTCCCAGAGACCATGAGGCCTTACTAATTCTTACTTATTTGAATGACACTGCTCTAGGCCTGATTAAGAGTCTTTGTTGAAGGTGATACAGAATGACATATATATTATTTATATAATGTCTATCAGTCATGGTAAAAATTTAAAGTGTGAGGAGTCCCATAAAATCCTCAAAAATGTATTTTATGAAGGATAAATAAATTTCATGTGGTTACTCTAATTATGATTAAGTTAAGTAGTATACTCCCTTATCACATATTTCCAAATAGATTTATACAACTTTTGAAAATGATGACAAGCCCAATATTTTATATGTTGGCATAAATCTTCACCTAGTAGATGAGTAACTCAGGTTGAAGCTATAGACCTCGGCTAAGGTCTCCCTTAGACTCCGAATATTTGCTCTATGCTGGCAATAGTTAAGTTTTTCTCTACTCAAAGTATGTCCTCTTATTATTATTATTTTTTATATACTGAGGGTTATTATGTTCACATAAAAAAATTACTGAAGTACTGTAAACAAATCATACAAATTCAAGACTGTATGTCCAGTCTTGGGGATAGATCCTGAGTCAAGAATATCAATGTTCTTCGAGTATGTCCTCTACTCACTGACTTAAATTTATCTCCATTCCTCCCATTCAAATATTTTTTCCTTCTTTTTTGTTCCAGTTCTAAATTAAGACTTTGTTGCTTATGACAGTGTTATTCTTAAAATGTCTTTAAGAGAGTGGGTATAAGGACTTTGGTTTATGAAGGCTTTAAAACTTTTGCTTTCATTTCCTTATGAATTTCAGATTTAAGTTATAGTATTTCATTTTATTTTATTTTTATTTTATTCATTTTAGAGAGGAGACACAGAGTGAGAGAGAGAGAGAGAGAAAGAGAGAAAGGGGGGAGGAGCTGGAAGCATCAACTCCCATACGTGCCTTGACCAGACCAGTGCAGGGTTTTGAACTGGCAACCTCAGTGTTCCCAGGTCGACGCTTTATCCACTGCGCCACCACAGGTCAGGCTAGTATTTCATTTTAAAGGATATCCTTGTATGTTTTTTAAACAGCTCCCACCCCTTTATTCTTAAGAACTTGAGGAGGTTTATGATACTTGAAACCAAAATTTCTCTAAGAAAATACCTTATATTCACATTAAATACATTTTGATATAAACTATTGGGTTTATTATCTTAAACATCTCAACTGGCTAAATACTAATAAATAAATAAATGTAATTCTAGGATTTCTATCAATAAGTTTATTACTTTAGAATATTATTCCTATTCCAATTGAAAAACACTATCCATCATAATAACCTTTTTTTTATTATCTACAGAAATACTTTTTCCAACTTTAAAAGATAAAGTTATTTATATGTGTGTGTTCTTCTGGTTTATATTTTCCAGAGGCTTCAGTTAAATAGGTAGTAGTAAGTCTAATAAACTTTATTTGGTTGTCTAAAATCTTTTCATAAAACAATTGGGGATAACCTGATTTAATCTAATCCTGACA
This sequence comes from Rhynchonycteris naso, assembly GCA_037038555.1. NCBI lineage: Eukaryota > Metazoa > Chordata > Mammalia > Chiroptera > Emballonuridae > Rhynchonycteris > Rhynchonycteris naso. The sequence continues at coordinate 18,468,871 of CM072999.1, read as the reverse complement.
TATGTAACTAATCATGGGTACCATTACAGGATATTTTTCATGAACTAAAACAATTCTGGTAAGTTTTCTAGACCATACACTGTGAAAATGGGACCTAGAATTTATATTAAAAATTCTTTTAAATTCTATGTGTGATTATATATTGGATATATTCTATGCTAATATAATTATATTTGGATTACATAATGTTAGGCCAGTGGTCACTGCCATGGCCATGCAGATTCTCACTGGACTCAGGCAGACAGTAAAGGAACTGTGCAGCCAGAAAATGGTGGACGAACAAACAGGCAGGGAAGACCCCTTCCCTCTTTCTTTTCAGACTCTCTCAGACTCACAGGCCCCCACCAGCCTCAGCAGGGCTCCCAAGCCCCTAAGCACTCTTCAGCAAAACAGGTCTGGTGAAAATACCCCTTCCCTGGAAAACAATAGCCAACAATTGTCCCTCCCCACAGCGGCAGGCAGTCCACAATTTGCCGCTGCATCCATGAGGGCAAGTACTGCTACCTTCCATAGACTATAAACATATGGCTGCCCCAATACAAGTGAGCAAACTTAAACATGCTTGTTTACCCAACTCATAATATATTACATATTCATATATATTATATAGCATATCTTCCAATTTTCCATGAAAGAATAATAAAATCAAAATGATGGATGTTGAAAATTAAAAATTAAACTAATGAAGATTACAGTAATTTTGTGCTGAAGTTTATCTGTACCTTAAAAGGCTCTATTTTCACCTGAATAATTTAGAAATTAGTTTTATTCTTTTATTTTATTTTTTCAGAAATAAGTATGCAGTGATGGAAAGTGAAAATTAAATTTTTGCTGGCCTCTCACATTCCATTTTTAGACAGAGTCATGATTAGAAAACTACTTCATCACATTTAAGTAAAATACGTGTGTTCTTTAGGAATTTAAAGTCATAGTATAGTACTATCAATTTAGAAATATAAATTAGGTTATTTATTGCAAACAAAATAAAAGAGGAACATAAACTTTATTATCTCCATTTGCTGCTATATAGTGGGAAATGGGATAGGAATTCCACAGTCTATTGTATTTTAGCAATAGAATTTTAAATTTGTAGAAGTAAAGTTTAAACAAATATTTAATTTTCAAAATGCTGAGAGAATTTAATATTCTAATATTTATTTTGAGTAGTAAGTAAAGAAAATAAGAAATAGTATGAAGAATATTATTAAATTATTAGTCCATGTCCTCTTACCACCCCATCCCCCTGATGACAACCTCTAAAAACAATGAAGCAGCCTGACCTGTGGTGGCGCAGTGGATAAAGCATCGACCTGGGAACACTGAGGTCGCCAGTTCAAAATCCTGTACTGGTCTGGTCAAGGCACATATGGGAGTTGATGCTTCCAGCTCCTCCCCCTCTTCCTCTCTTTCTCTCTCTCTCTCTCTCTCACTCCGTGTCTCCTCTCTAAAATGAATAAAATTTAAAACAAACAAACAAACAAACAAAAACCAAACAATGAAGGAGGCCTGACCTGTGGTGGCGCAGTGGATAAAGCCTCGACCTGGAATGCTGAGGTTGCCGGTTCAAAACCCTGTACTTGTCTGATCAAGGCACATATGGGAGTTGATGCTTACTGCTTCTCCCCCCTTTCTCTCTCTCTCTCTCCTCTCTAAAATGAATAAATAAATTTTGAAAAAAAAACAGTGAAGGAAATGTTCTATAATTATAGGCTTAAAAATTTCATAAAACTTATTACCTACATTTCTTGTTTCTCTGTGTATATAGGTGTTTTTCTCTTACACACAAAGGATGAGGACGGTTGATGACTTTTTACAATGTACAGCCAACTTCTGACAATGGTGGAGTGTCCAGAAAGTAAAGAATGTTTAGTTTAATGCAAACTAAACTACCATTAAATATTACTTTTAGTCAATCAGCAATTTTTAAAAGTTCCATAATATCTGCAGAGTGGAACTTTATGAGTCCTTGGTTCATGATATCCTTACGACTTTGCTTAGTTGAAAAGTTGGCAGAATTATGCTGCAATCAATCATAAGCTACCATTTAGGGTCCATAGTGATGACTTTTCTAATTACATTGTGGATCGCTTTAATCAAAGATAGAGACGTGGTTTGAGGAACAATTATACATGAAATTGATTTTGAAAAGATACACTTTGGTTTGTAATAAATTGTAATTTTATTTTAAATAACAGTAGACAATTTACATTTCAGTCTAAAAAGATATTTAGACTGACAAGTTTTTCTAAAATATTATCTAAATAGTCAGTGAAAGAGCAGCAATGTCTTAAAAACTCTTTATTATATAATAATCCAATTCAAGTGTGAATGAGATCTCAGAATAACATCATGAAGAAAGGTATAAAAAAGTTCAATATTTTAAAGCAATATAGGTATTTTTTCTATGCACTGATCAAGATTAGTGCTCATAAGTTGATGCTATGGAAATATTGAAAGAGTATTTTGATTAGAAAAATGAAAACAAGCATGTGCATAAAATTTACATAGAAAAATTTGGCCAGTGCTTTTCTGTTTGCAATAAGATTGATCATTCACTCTATGGATCTTCAATGCCCTGTTCAAATTCTATCAGGCCTTCTCTAATTTGTATAGTTATATCTCTCTCATCTGTTGGTTAAATAGTGCTATGAAAAATAAAATCAGCTTGGTATTTTTAAAATATACATTATATCGGTAACATTTTATACTTATAATATTCATATATATTATGAAATATAATACTGCATAAACATTTGTATATGGTATAAAGTATGTATTTGGATGAATTTTGATATAATAAAAGAATTTGAAGTTTAGATAAGGTGATACTTTCTATCCTTGTAGAATCATAGTACACATATATCTTCTGATCTTTCTGAATATATTCTATATTTTTTTAGTTAGGCTAGATCTTGTAGCAGAGAATTAAGTTTTTGAAAGTAGGTAAAAAATGCTGATAATGAATGTTAACTAATTTTCCCTGAAAAATTATTTCTTGAAGAATTAATACAATAATGATTTGAAAATATATTTAAATTGCCTAATTTAATGAGAGATAACTCACTGGAAAGAAATGCTGGTCAGAATTTTCCAAACAAAACTAACAAAAGTTGAAAATACAAAACAGTAGTTATCAAGGTACATTTGCAGAAAATGTGTTAGGATGAGTCCATACTATTTCATAATAAGATTAGATGCTTAATTTTTTTCTACCAGTGACATATTTTGTTTAAATATAGTAAATGTACAATATTATATTAGATTTAGATGTACAACATGGCTATTCAATTATATATCTAATAAAATCATCACCACAATAAATCCAGCTTCTATGAACAGCAACTTGCTGTGTATGGACTATTTCTTATTATTTGAATGTCTCATTATTTGTGTGTGAAGAACCTGACATTTTAAATCATACATTGCGGAATCTCTGAAAATTAGATTTATTCACCTCCTAATGCATTGCTTTTGCTGACATGTATTATTTTTGTATGTTTGTTAGGACTATTTTTATAAAGCTTGTATTATTTATCATACGCAGCCACTAAAATCTATGCTTAGTAAACTTAATGGTTAGTTTCTACTGGACAGAGATTTCACTAAATGTGTTGACCCTTCCTGAGGGCACACCAGAAAACTCTGCCTTAGGCTTCACTTTCTATTCAAGCAGACTTTCAAGGTCCCCCAGAGCTGAGAGATTAGAGCTATCTTATTTATGTTCTGAGCATGTGCACAAATGTGTCCTACATTCCCAGAAATGTATTTAAGTTTTTCAAAGTCCATTATGGACATCTCTTTCCCCAATTTGTTCTTTTAAATTTTTGGTGAGACTCTTATTCCCAACCCATGTTGCTGCATTCCCAGAAATGTGTTTAAGTTTTTCAAAGTCCATTATGGACATCTCTTTCCCTAATTTGTTCTTTTAAATTTTTGGTGAGACTCTTATTCCCAACCCATGTTGCTGCTTCAAGCTTATACAATGTGAAACAATGGCTAGTGATTATTTTTTACAAATGTCCTTGATTTTAGTCTTTTTGCTGAAAGCATGTGCTGAGTCATGTCAGTCCAGAGAAAATTTAACCATAGAGATTTTCAGGAACCTTGCAGAGATTTCAAATAATGACTTTTCCCTGGACCTAGAATTTTTGAGGACCTCCAACCCTGTCTGGCCTCTGCAGTGACTTCTAAACGTTGCTAGGCTCCTGGTTTTCATAGCTACTGCAATTGTAAGGCTGTAGAGTTTCAAGGATACCAAAAATATGTCAAGAGAAGAAAAAAAATATTCGTGGCAAGATAAGATGCCATAAAACTTGCTTTTTTTCCTTCACTGAGATTTAATAATTTTGAATAAATTCTTTTTGTTCTTATTTATTAGTTTTTTGTTTATTTCCAAACTTTTGAAATGTTTATTTTGAATAATTTTGGCAAGTATTCTCAATATTTTTCTGAAGAAACAGATTTTTAGAGGCCCATAAACTACTGCTTGGCATCTGGTTCTTGTAATTTAACTCCTCTATTGTTTAAATCATATATAAATAATTCTTACCTCAGTAACCTTTAAAATACCTTTTAATACATCAACTTATTTTGAAAAATAGCTATGCTAGAATTTTTAAATCTTTACCACCATTTTATTGTCCATTCCTGCAAGTTGAATACACAACACAACTCTGTTGAACTCAAGCATGGCCATATGGCTTGTTTAGATTACGATGTCAGCAGAAGAGTTCTTATCACTTCTTGGAAGAAATATTAACAGCCAGTTTATATTTACCCTCATTTTTCTCTCATTATCCTAGGTATAATTTATATAGAAACTACACCAACATCATGGGTATCTGATTAAAGATGCTGAGGTCCATTGATAGACCTGTAGCATAAACCACTAAGATTCGAAGGTTTTTATCATAGCATAACAAGCTTGTGAAATTGATATAGTAGCCCAACATACTGCATTAATATGTTAAACACATTTCTGGCATTTGTTTTACCATGTCTCTATTATTTTTCTTTATGATTCACAAAGCTTTTGTTTTCCATTTGGGAAAGAAATACTGCAAAACATCCTGCTCCTATATAGTCAGTAAGTTACAATTGATAATTTGTCCCAGACACTAAAATAGCTGTAAATCTCAAGAAATGATAAATGATTATTTCAGAGGCTATTTGTATTTATTTCTAGAGACAGTCTTTGCTTACATACTTGAAGCATAGTGAGAATAAAGCAGATATGGCCAGAACACCCAATGGGAGATTAAAAATTCTTAACTTTGCATTTTATTCTTCTCGTTAAAACTACTAAGAACAGTAAAGTCTGTCCTATGTGGCCTTCAGGTTTTTTGTTTTTTAATAAGAAAACATATGTGAAAACAGTTAAATAAAAATATTTAGTTCTATCTAAGTATAATATAATGATGTGATGACTCAGAGCTATGTAACAGGTTTGGATTTTCAAGTGCAAATATTCACTCTACTCCTACAAGGGACTTAAGGTATGATCACACAGTAACAAGAGAGCTATTAGGAACCAATGGCAGAGCCCATCTGTCTCAGTCCCTTTGTTATACAGACAAAGAGTCTGAGGTTCTGGACATTTAAATGACTTTCCCAAAACAACCCAACTGGCAAATACCCTATTGAGGATGGAAGGAATGCCTTTCTATATCCCTGGCAAACTCTGGTCAACATTTAATATAAGTTGACAATATATAGATATATACTAGGTATCTATCTATCTACTGCATTAAATGATACGTATATATCAATATGTTATATATAATTATAAACACAGAATAGAGATAGTCCAAAGTCAGATATTGGCAGGATAAGCTTGAAAGAGACCAAAATGAATCTCAGACCAGAGAAGCAATGACCATCCGTGGCATGAGGGTGTTTTATTCTTCAAAATTAGTCATTGCATGACTAAAACAGATTTGGTTTTGCATAAGAATTCATGTTTGGAAGTTGTTTGGAAGTAAGGTGATGTGTTCACCTTTAAGTTAATTAGAAAACTGACTGCTCCTCTCTTATGTAAACCTCTCTGTTGCTTTGCATTTAACAGCTGTTTGTTGAAAGCAGGAATATATATGTCACTGATGTCAGTTAAGACTAACTTCATTTTACTTAAAGTGTAAGAAAATAGCATCTCCCAGTTAGACCCAACCTAGTTCCATATACTAATTGCCATGACCATTCAGTCACAGTCTTTTAAGACCAGCTGGTGCAGATATTTCTTTGGACAGGACACGTTAAATTTAACTAGTCATTTTAGATCTTATACTCAGTGTGGCTAGCTGAGCACGTTGGGAGCTTCCCCATCATGTGCGTAAAGAGCTTGCATGATGATATAAAAAGAAAAACTTCTGTACACTGCTGACACATCATCAGTCCATAGTCTTACCCATTGCTTAACTCTCCATTTTCCATGGTCACTTAAAAAACCAAAAATAATACCATATGGGTATATATTGCTCTGTTTTGGAACACATTCTGAGGATCAGACAATTCTGTCACTTTTTTCCCCGACTTACTGTTGCTTTAATTTCTCCTGAAAAATATATTTGTGTTAGAGAGTAGAGGGCGTATATAAGACTTTGCCTCTGGTTCTGCTTTTCTTGGGGGATTTCCTGTGGCTCAGGACCCGGGATGAGTTTTATGATGCAGGCTCTGCTCACCACCCAGCCATCGCGCCTGGGACAATGTGAAAAGACAGACACTCGCACTAAAAGGAAAACCCTGGGGATTCTGGTCACTTGTAATTCCCCTAAGCACATAACCAGCGCATTACAGGGTCCTTTGCAACAACATGCATGGATTTCACTTACCTGGTTATGTGTCTGTTTTACCAGAACAGTAGGCTGATATCTGCCTTTAACATTTCCTGGGGTTGTATCTCAACTGCTGGCAGATTCTTTGATTCTTTATTCAGCATCCTTTGGAGAGCTTGTAAAGCCAGATGAGAAATACCCATGTGGCAACACATTTAAGCTGTCTTATTAGAGTTAACTTTGCAGGGCAGCTTTGCCACAGTTTGTTACAGAAGCTTGAACAAGAAACCTATTTGCACACACAGTGTGCTACAAAAGCCAATGCGATCTTTCCAAATTTGAAACGTTTCCTCAAAACTAGTTTCAAAACACCAGTGAAGACTCTTGACTGTGACCTACTATGAATGTATATTTGGAACTGGAACAAAATGTGTCAATTTGTTGTAGAAATTAATGTGTTCATGGCTTAAAAGCAGATGCCATACTATTTTGAGTAGAATGGTTCTCTCTTCAGGGAAGCCTGTGTAACTGTATTTTTTATGACATTTTACAAGCAAGCTATTTCTGTTTCAGTTGTAAGAATTTGCTTTGTTTGTAAGTGCTGTTATATACAATGGCAACTGCCTTTTGAAAGATTGGTACATATGTGTTTCCAAAATCTTCTTAAATAAATTCTGTTGCTTACGTAAACAGACCTTGTAAAAAATACACAGTGCTTTTTCGAAGACCAAGCAATAGGTGCACCTCCCTCCCCTAATTACAATCATTCATATCATATGTGGTGGTAGTAGTAAGAGGCAATAAACTGTCATGGGCACTAAAAAATGCATGAAGATGCTATTTCTCTACTGTTTTAAGTTAAATGTATATTTTGACTTCTAAATAAACAGGTAAATACCAGGAAATTAACGCCTATACCAGTTAGAGCTCTAAAACAAAATGCAGAGATTTTTAGAATGCTGAAACCGGCGGTCAAGGTCTGTGCTCATGAATATAGAGAATAGTGTTCTATTTGTGTGCTTTTGTCAACTACATTCATTCAGTTATGTGACTGGATACAGAAGTTGGGCCAATAATTAGATTTAACCAATTTGTTTCTGTCAATAGACAATGAAAAAACATGAGAGGATAAGGAAGATAATATAGTGTGCAGAAAAAAGAGATTTTCATGACAGGCCACATAATTTAACGCAGATAAAAATGCTTGAAAAACATTAGGGAGATGAGGAATACTGAAAAGATTAGGTCAAAGAAGTGTAGATTGTAGTGAGTTATAGGACTTTTGGAGACAGAAAACTAGAGGGTCTGAGATGTAAACATAGAAATGATTTTTCAGAGAGTAGATTGCAGGGAACTGAGATTATATCATCAAGGACTAGGAAATTTAAAGAATTAAGACAAAATCATTGAAGGGTAAGATCTACAACATTTGTATGTACTGTATGTAATTATGTAGGTAGTTAGGTATGCATGTATGTATTTCTTCTATAAGTTAAATTGAAATTCAAAATTTAGTAATATTGAAAAAAAAATGTGCATAGCTCATGATTCTGTGGGTTGGATGGATGGTCCTTCTAGTGTGAGTTTTCTTAGCTAATACTGCTGAACTTTCTTGTGTGTTTGTTTTCACCTGGGAAATAGATGATCTAGTCTTGCCTCACTTGTCCTGGCATTCAGCAGGCTGTCTGCCAGTGCATTAGCAATAACAGCCACATGTCTCTCCTCCTTTAGCAGACCAGTCCAGACTTTTTTCACATGACAATGTTAGTGTTTCAAAACAAGAGGGCAACATGCACAAATATTTACAAACCTCTGCTTGCATTATATTTGCTAGTGATATATTGGCCAAAATGACTCGCACAGCCGACCCATATTAAGGGATATTGAACGGGACTCTATCATCAGGTGGGAACACCCAAACTTGTGACTGTTTTTAAATTGACCACATATATTTATTTTCTATCTTCACTAGACTCTCACTACCCTGTAGGCCCAAACTGAGGTTGTCATGCCCACTTACTAAAACTCTATTGCCTGACACTCAGCAGGCATTCAATAGTCTCCTGATAAATTCTTACCTATCAATACCTCAACATATCCAAAACAAAAATCATCTGCTTTCCCAATAAACCATCAAAATTTTCAAACCTCTCTACTTTTAATGAAATAAATGTCAGCCTGACCTGTGGTGGTGCACTGGATAAAGCACTGACCTATAAAACACTGAGGTCACTGGTTCAAAACCCTGGGCTTGCCCAACCAAAGCACATGTCAGAGTTGATTCTTCCAGCTCCTCTGCCCTTCTCTCTCTCATTCTCTCTCTCTCCCTTTCTTCTCTAAAATGAATAAAAGTAAAATATTTTAAAAAAAGAAAGAAATCAAATTTTCAATTCTTGAAAATATAGTATCCCCACTATCTCTCTTCTCTTGACTAATCAGATCAATCCTCTTGTGTATTCTATTTGCTCAATTACCCTCAACTGTACTGCACTTAATTTACAGTACTTTTTTCTCATCATTGTAACATTGCAGGCCACCTGATCACTAGACTGGAGAGTTCTAGCTTGACTTTTTTTTTTTTGCTATTAGATTTCACCCCATTGTTCATCTGCCCTCCCACCAAAATCCTGCATCAATTTTCCAAAAATACACTACTGATCATGTCACTTCTCTGCTGAATGGTCTTTAATAATTAATTTTATATTCTTTAGTGCCTTGTCAACTGAGCATTTAAAGGCCAACAGTCCATGGACTTAAAGCAGTGTTATCACATTTTCTTTCAGCTGTCATATTTTCTTTCCACTGTCTTTTCATTCCACTGTCATATTCCTGCTACCTAGATTACAATCCATTCTCTCAAGAACATACATTATTATTTTTTTTCTTTACTTTTGCTCTTTATCTACTAGTAATTTAAATATTTTTTCTCAACATCTCTATTTCTTTACTGATCAAAATCTAACTCACTGATCATTATTCTATTCAAAAACACTACCTTATTCTTTTAGCTGTCCCTCAAGGGTCTCACCTACTTCATGGCTGAGGCTGCATATTATTAATTACTACATTCACAATATTCAAAACACAGTGTCTTATGCATTGCCTATACACCATAACTATTTGATAAATTAATGTCCAAAGGAGATCTGAATACCTCATACTTTCTTTAGTTTAGCAAGCATTAGCAGGCAATGTAGATTAATGAAATAAACTGAAATTACTATCTTGTGCCTCCCAGATTTGCTCTGTGACTTTCTCTCATTATGCATTTATTTCTAGAGGTCAAATAATAAATCACACATCCCACAAATGCAAATTAAATCAATGTTAAGGAAAACGTTGTTAATTCTGAAGAAAATAATATAACTCTATAACTACATTTCACTGTTAGAATTTATACATTTATGCCCTGGATGAAAATAAGATCTTAATGACTCTTAGACATATATCACTGAGGACTCACAACTAAGGAAATGCTGTTAAAAATATGTTCAGCATCAATTAAATAAGGTAACTGTTGCTTTTATGCAGTTACTAATATTTTAAAAACTTTCAAGCCTCTTGTAAATTAAACAGCATAGTCATTTGGATAAGCCAAATTTTCAGTGAAGCTTATCCATACCTCCATGACAATGTTTTTGCTCACATCAATTAAAATAGCTTGTGGGGAATATTTAACTTAAATGCACAATAGGAACTTTCAGAGTTTTCTTACACTACCAATAGGCTGATGCTGCCACTTTAAGTAACACTCTGGCATGTTATTCTAAACAATTCTTTCCCAAAGCATGTATTCTCTTGTATCCTTCATTGGAATAAAGGAAAATCTAGAAACAAAAAATTATTTTCTCTAATAGGTTAACAATAACTGTGTTCATGTTACCTTACTACACAATTTCTCAGTGATTTAGTTTGCTGATTTATTTAATAAATATCATAGAAAAAGATATGCTTAGAGATGTGGGCAGAGGTGACAAAAATGGGGACAGAAAAAGACATTGCTAAGAAAAGAAGGCGTACAATGAGGGGGGCATATTCTGGTTTTGAGTTGTGCACTTGAAACCTGTATGGATTGGTGAACCAATGTTGTCCTAATACATTCATCAAGGAAGGAAATAAAGGGTAAAATTTTTTCTTAGGTCATGGTTCTGTGGGTGGGAAGGATGGTCCTTCTAGTATGAGCTTACTTAGCTGAACCCTGCTGGCTTTGAATATGGAGAAAGGAGCCCAATAAGCTATGAAAGCTGTGTATCCTCTTGATGTTAGACAATATAAGAGGACGACATTTCCGCCAGAATCTTCAGAAAGTAATACAGCTCTCCTGACACCTTGATTTTTAGCTTAGTGAGACCCATTTTAGACTTATAAAAATTATAAAACTGTAAAAATATATACTTGTGTTGTTTTAAACTAGGATTGTAGTGATTTGTTTCAGTGACCAACCACAGAAAACCAATATAACACGCTTTCTACCTTGGGGCCTCTCCATTCCTAAGCGCTATTTCAGATTTTTATCAGAATTACATAATCCCTTCTAAAACACTTAATAAACTCTACATTTGCCAAATATATGCAGAGAAAATTTCTGAGACTTTGTAAACAAAATATATAATTTAAGATGTTTATTCATGAATTTTGATCATCTTTTGTCTTATTAGACTATATAAATAATACCTCACTGAAGACATCTTGATTTATTCCATATTTAAATGTGACCTAATGCAATTTTATAAATTCTTTTTTATTCAAATTTTTGTTAACTACAATTTTTGATTATGCAGGCTGTGATTAACTGGATTAGCTGAAAAAAAATTACAGAAGACCATGTAGTATGGATATTTTTTTTTAATTTATTTTTTATTAACTTTAATGGGGTGACACCAATAAATCAGGGTACATATGTACAATGAAAACATCTCCAGATTATCCCATCATTCAATTGTGCTGCATACCCATTACCCAAAGTCAAATGTGGATATTTTATTATAAATAAAAATAGAGTAATATCAAATTAGTTGCAAAGCATTCATATTCCCCTGAGGCCTCATTTAGATGTATGCTTATTATTTAATACTTCTAATGTACTAGTTATATTTTCATCTTCATCTTTTATGTAAGCATTTTGTATGTTAACATGTTATCTTTATTGCTTTTATTTTTACTGGTAGTGGTATTTCACTAAACTATGCTATAATTTATACATTGTTAGGGTTTTCATAATTTTAATCTTTTAGAAAATAGTAAATGCCCTTTCTTTCCTTAAAATAAGTTTTCACAAATTGTAATCTTTTGTTCAAAATAATTACTATAATTATATTTACTTATGCATATGTAGCACTTCCCAAAGTTTGTAGTAGTAAACATTGGTGTCAACTGTATATGAATGTAAAATCTTTTGCCATAATCTTGTAGAATTTTATCATGAGCTTTTATTTGTTTCTTTAATTGTTCTTTATATAAGCAAATTCAGAAAGAAACTAGGCAATTCATTCTTCTCAGCTGATACTTGGTAGGATTGTTGCTATTAAGAAGTCAGCTGTCAGTAAAATTTGTATATATATGTGTATCTTTTTTAGACACTTAACAGATGATTTTGTTGTCATCAGTATTCTGTGATTCAATTATGTTGTGTCTAGGTGTGGAGTTATTTTATTTATTCTTCCTTAGGTTATAATTAATAGTATCATTTCTATTAATTTGCTTAGATGTCTTGGTCTGGGAATTTGTATTTCTGAACACTTCTGGAAATTTCTTGGTTAATAATTCTTTAAATATCCCTTCCTCATTGTTATTATTTTTTGGAACTCTGTTTAAAATATGTACATTTATCTTATACTATTGAACTTCCATGTCTCTTCAGCTCTTATTTATTTTCTGTCTTATTTCTTTTTCTGTCCTGAAATCCCATTACATTCTTTAAATCTCAACCACATTAAATAATCATTTTAATGTAATTGTTGCTTTTTGTTTCTAATCTGCTACATTTATATTTGGATACTTTCAATGATTATGAGCACGTGTGAGTACATATGTGTACATATATTTATATTGGCACTTTATTTAAGATTTTATAATCAAATTTATTTTCCAGTTTTTATTTTTAAATTTTTATTTTATTTTATTATTCATACTTTATTACTGTAAATGTATTTATCTTATTATTTATATTCACTTCTGATATATGTTAAGTATTTTAAATTTAATTTATAATATCTATTGTATTTTATTAGTTTTAAATCATGGTGCTTCATTTCCTTAACTGGTTTGTGATTTTTGACTGGAAGAACTACAAATCTAGGATCATTTTTATTTAAATTACTTGATTAAATTACTTAAATTTAAAATTCTGTATTTTTAAAATGACACAGGTTATTTGAATTTATGTTACAAACTTACAGGAGAGCTGGATTGTTAAGAAAGAGAGAAGAGGGACTTTAAAAGTCTCTTTTATCTTTGGGAAATTTTACATACATCACTAAATATGTTTTTACATTCCTTAATAATATTTGAAAAAGAATGAAATTCTGATCTGAGAAACCTGATTTTTTTACAGAGAAATGAAGTCACTATAATAGCATACAACATATTCCAGTACCAATTTACCATAGGTGATTGTGCAAATCTTACAGAGATCATTGGAATAACCGAAGAGTTCTGGAGAAAAATAATTAACAAAAACTAGATGCAATAAAATAGAGAAAGAGCCTGACCAGGCAGTGGTGCAGTGGATAGAACATCGGCCTGGGATGCTGAGGACTCAGGTTTAAAACCCCCAGATTCCTGGCTTAAGTGTGGGATTATAAACTTGACCCCATCATCACTTGCTTGAGCCCGAATGTTGCTGGCATTAAGTCCAAGGTTGCCAGTTTGAGTCCAAGGTTGCTGGCTTGAGCAATAGGTCACTCACTCTGCTGGAAGCCCCCTGGTCAAGGCACATATGAGAAAGCAATCAGTGAACAAATAAGGAGCTACAATAAAGAAATGATTCTTCTTATCCTTCTCCCTTCCTGTCTGTTCTTCTCTGTGACTCTCTCTGTATCTGTCTCTTAAAAAAAGAGAAAGAAACAACTCAGCCATAGTCATATATTTCTTGACCTTTTGAAATTATGGACTTGGTACTGTTGCATTTCCAAATTTCATGGAGAATTAAAATTCCAGATTTTCAGATATTGGTAGCACATTAAAAATAGGATTTCAGAAGCAAAAATTGTAGTACAAGAATCACTGAGATATTGCCACCCTATAAAAGAACTCTCAAAAATTGTCAAAATTAGCTTTTTCAGAATTATAGAAATTTAAAGTTTATAACAACATTCATTTTTAAAAACTGATATTGACCATGAGCTTTATGGTATTTTAACTTGCTCTAGTTCTGTATCCTGCTCCCCAATTCAAGAATTTGAAAATATGTGAGGTATCTGGAAAAAGCATCTGTGAAAATTAGAGTAAATGAGGTCTTGAGATGGGAGCTTAACTTGATAGGACTGTGGTCTCCCTCTTTCTCTCTCCGGACACAGCGAAAAAGGCAGTTTTCTGCAAGCCAGGAAGGGAGAAGAGAGTTCTCACCAAACCAACCATGTTAGCACCAGGATCTCAGACCTCAAGCATCTTGAATTGTAAGAAATATTTGTTGTTTAAGGCACCCAGTGTTAGCTAGAGATGTGAGAACAATCCCAATTTACCAAGTCTAATAAATAGTGACACCATAATTTACACCCAGTTGTACAGGATTCCAAAATGTTTAGCAGTCTTACTCTACATAGCACATGTCCTAACGATACTGAGAGATGACCCTTGAAATCTACCATGTGATGGTAAAAGTAATTTTTATTTACTCTAAAAAACAGTGTGAGCCTAGAAGGATAGTTTGGTTGGAGAGTCATCTTAGAGTACAGAGGTTGCATGTTCAATCCCTGGTCAGGGCACATACAGGAGCCAGTCTATGTTCCTGTGTGTGTGTCTTGCTCTACTTTCCTCTTTATAAAATCAATAAAATTTAAAAAAATTAAAAAAAAATGATGCGACAGGAGCCATGGGACCTGAGTTATATCTTTAAATTCCAGGTGCCTCTAATTTTTTCATATTGCTAGATTGGAAACCAAATAGATTTATTTTATTTTCTAGACTTAATTTGCAGACCTAAGAAGATAAGTGAACTATTGGTGAAATACAAAGAACATTCATCTGTTATTTTTTTTTCTTTTACCATCAGGAATATCACGAAGACCACAAACGGAAGCTATCAGACTGAAGACCAACTGATAAATTTTAGGCCCTAAATTTCCTGTAAAATATAATTTATCTCTGTATGAATCATTACCAATTAGTCTTTATCACACACTAGAGGTTGTATTTCATTTTACAAACTATTTTACCAATTTATGATTGAGCCTCTGAGTGCACAAATCCAGCTTTTTCACTGAACATTTTGATCCATGAAATGGCCTTTCCAAACTTTAGATCAGAACTTTTGTCTAAAACTGTCTTTAATAATAAATGAAGCATTAAATGTGGAAGCATGTCACAGGCACCTTTGTACCTTTAACTACCCCAAATTTTATACTCTTATGAATCTGAACTCATTTCCTTGTTAACAAAATATTTAACTAAAGGCAGAATTTCTTATTTTTCTTGTGTGTGCATTGCCACATAGAATATATTTTGTGACCTCATTTTTAATTGGTAGTATCTTGAGAGCTAATACTTTTAAATTTTCTAAATTCTAGACTTGTAAAAAATTTTTAAAAGGTTATAAATAAAAAGGTGTGTGTGTATATATATATATATATATATATATATATATATATATATATATATATATATAACAATATATCTGTGTCTTTGTGTGTGTGTGTCTTTGTGTATACAAATCTGAAAGTTCAATATGGAGTAAACATGTCCCTGTGGATGGTGACATAGTTAAAAGTAGATAGCATGACAAGTAACTTAAGTAGCATTAGGAATTGGTTCCAATTCAATAGGGGACAATTTCAAGAAGCATCTTTTCTTCCTGCGAGTCATGCTGGATATCTAGGTGTTATTCATTAAAGCCTCAATTACATGATAGGCTGAGTACTGGTGGGCTGCCCAGATCAATTCTGTGTGGGTCGATCACTGAGCAACCATCAATTAAGTAATTGAAGTTGAAATATATTCTACTTACAGTGTCTTGTTTCTAATATTCGGAGAAGTAACTGTAATCATTATTTCCCTCAGCCCTGCCACTTGGAAGACAGACCGAGAAAACAGAGCTTTGGAAGAAAATGTCTTCCTCATTGGAAAAATTGGTGTGTGGTGTTTGAGATTTAGGGGAGCAAGATTTACAGAAACTGATCAATCCTGTACCAGTGATATATATTAAAGTTCAAAGTTATAATATTGACTTGTCTGTAGAATGTCAAAACATTTGCAGTTACTTTCTCAGATTTGAAAGTTATCCTGGGTGATGGGTAAATATTCCTCAAATTCTCCACCTTAATTTAAACCAAGATAAAGAATTTAGTATTTGCATTTATTATTTATTTTTCTTCTCAGTTTTTAAGTAGAAATTTATCGGGTGACACTGGTTAACATAATTATACAGGTTTCAGGTGCCCAATTCTATAACACATCTCTGTACACCTTATTGTGTGTTCACCCCCCACACCCAAGTCATGTCTTTGCTTATCACCATTTCCCCTCCTTATACCCTCCAATAATGAACATCTCCAATAGCAAACTTTAGGAGTATTCACTAAGGTCAAAGTGGTAAAATACACTAAGAAAAGAGTAGCTCATGGGCCCTGGCCAGGCAGCTCAGAAAATGAAGTGTCATTCTGGAGCGCTTAGGTAACAGGTTCAGACCCCAGCTCCTCAGTAAGGACACGTAAGAGAAGCAATCAATAAGTGTACATCTAAGTGGAACATCAAATTGATGTTTATCTCTTTCTCTCTTTCTCCTTCCCTCACCTACCTTCCCTTCTCCTTTGCTATCTCTTTCTGTCTCAAATCAGTAGAAAGAGTAGCTCAAATAAGCACATATTTTACAAAAGTAGGATAGAAACCATACTCCTAGCTGGAGTGTTACTATCAGGTTTTTTTTGTTTTTTTTTTTTTACTATCAGGTTTTTTATAATGGTACAAACTTAGCTTGCCAAGATTTTTTATTTCTAGCTTTTATATACAATTCAAATAAATGATAAGTCTGCATATAAGTTTATACAATATATAATTCTGGTTCTGTTAAATATATTTTAAAGGATTCTCAATCAACTAATGCAATTTATGAAAACATGTTGTTCAATGGATTAGCCCATCGTTAACTCTCCTTGAACTTCTCTCTCAGGCATAATCATTTTACTCAAAATCCTGTATCCAAAGTAAAGTTGTATATTTGAAACAGACACAGTGTACTTGACTTAAATGTGTATTGACTTTGTCTCCTTTTCACTAATTACAATTGCCTTTGCAGTGATTACATAATAAGCAAAATTATTAAAAAAAACTGGATTATTTGAATTAAATTCTCTTTCTTTTTCTGTTTGCTGTAGAGATATTCTTGGTTTTCTACTATAAAGATTAAATAGTTATGACATAATCATTTCAGAAAAATGCAAGCTTCTGGTGAAAATCAAACTTTTATCCATTTGCCGAATTCAGGGGCAAAGTCAGATAATAGACAAGAAAAAGAATACTTGTCGTGGTTTTAAAGAATCATTAGATTTTGAAATTTTTAAAACATACCTTATATCTTTTGTGATAAATTCTAAAAATATATTTAAGAAATCACAGTGAACATGACCTTTTTTTTAAAGGACTTGTAAATATCACTCTATTTTTCTCTGTCATTCTTCTCTAGTTTAGAAAGATAAATAGAACATAAATATTGCTCAGATGTTGAATCAACTAGTCATTAATATTTAGAGTCTCATTGGTTTTTCTCCTAGGAAAGTCAGCAATGTCCGACAATTTTAGAAATATATAAATTTCTTCCAAATGTAGTAACACTATATTTACTTTTTAAATTTGTATGAGGTTTTTATTTTGAATGTTATATATGCCTGTATATGAAACATGGTTTGTATAATTGGATTAATTACCTAAGACTTCAAAGAAAATTTTCTGAAATACAGAATGATGGGTGAAATAGTATATATGTGTGTATTCATACTTTAATATGTTTTCTGTTAATATTGTTTTTCTTCTGTTTATAGTAAACCTATCTCAGAATTTTATTTCAGTTTATGTTATTGGCCCAATAGGAATTTTGGCCAACTCTAACTTTGATATGGATATTATAATTAATTCTAATATGTCATATGCCTCTAAATATTTTTTAAATTTTTGTAGAAAAATTTAATAAATTATGTCAGATCTGGTCTACTAACCTTAATGATTTTGCTACATTAGACACAGTAAAATATACTTCAACAAAACTATTTCTCATAACTATATATATATTCGTGATGGTAGTAAACTGTTCTTGTGTTTTGTAAATAGTCACATAATCCAAGAAATCAAATATGAGAAAAAATATAACTCTAATACTAATTCCAAAGAGAAATGACAAAATATATTTTAAATAGCATTAACCAGTGGAGCAAATGTATAAACTGTAAAGAAAATGACTAAATTCAACAATTATTAATTGAGCATTGATAATAAGTCAGTATTTCTTCTAAGGAATTGTGCTAGGTATCGAGGATGTTGCTACCTCTTTTTATTAAATGTATATACTTTTGCATTTTTTAAAATGTAGTCCCGTTATTTATAGATATATTGACTCATAGGCAAAATTAAAATGCTAAACCTAATAAGATTTATTCCAAAAATCTTATCAAGTGTTGACATTGTATTGCTCAGTGACTAAAAAAGAGACATTGTTTATTGCCCCAATGGAATTTAAAGTCGAATAGGGAATATTCTTGTGAATTTTTAAACATACATTTATTTATTTATTTAGTGACTTAACAAATATTTGTAAATAACTGAAATAAATGATTTTTTTTTTCTACAGAGACAGAGAGAGAGAGTCAGAGGGAGGGTTAGATAGGGACAAACAGGAACGAAGAGATAGGAAGCATCAATCATTAATTTTTTGTTGTGACACCTTAGTTGTTCATTGATTGCTTTCTCATATATGCCTTGACCAGGGAGGGGATACAGCAGACCAAGTAACCCCTTGCTAAAGCCAGCGACCTTGGGTCCAAGCTGGTGAGCTTTGCTCAAACCAGAGGAGCCCACGCTCAAGCTGGCGACTCGGGGGTCTCGAACTTGGGTCCTCCTCATCCCAGTCCAATGCTCTATCATCTGCACCACCGCCAGGTCAGGCTATCTTTTAATGGTGATTTATCTTATGACATAAACATATTTTCCTTATGGAAAATCATGACTAATCTTCACATTTGAAATACAGACTTTGAACAATTGTAGAGATTGATGTATGCAATATATATATATATATTTATATTTAAAAGATTTTTATTGTTTTTGGAGATATGTATTAAATGAAGTACATTTTATGCACATTTAAATGGTGTACTGAAGACAGGAATTGGGATATTGAGGGAGACAATGTCAGGTTGAAAGGTAACCTGTTTATGTAAACAGAAAGTAGAAGGTAATGTAAAAATCATATGTTTTGCTGTATATACCATTAAAATTTAAATATCACTTCACTGAGAAAAATAATATAGAACATACATATAAAGTAGTGTATATTAAATTTGAGAGGAAGAACAGTGATTCTCTTTAGATAGAACATTAACATAAATTCCAACTTTTGGAATGATGGCCCCTCTGCCCACTTCTACAAAACTGGCATTTTCAATTCAGAACATCAAGAATAGAACAAATCAGCTTTGTGTAGATGTTAGAAAATACTAGAAATGTATGTTAATAGAAATAGTAACAATATATTTAATTTCATAAAATTTTAAAGGATTAAAGTTTTTTTAAAAAGCATACTTTTTCTATGAAAGACAGTTCTTTTGTATACTAATCTGTTCATTCAGTAAGTGTTAGAGTGCATTGAGTATTTTTGTCAATATGCCTAGATAATTATTTAATATTTCAGTTCAGTAGATACACTTTTAGCATTTAAATGATTGATTCTCAGGAAGCTGATGACTTGCATGACTAACCATGTAATAAAGTCATTAAAATATATTATATAACTTTATTGATAATTTATTAGTAGTAATAGCATTATTATTATAAATCTAATAGGGAGCTATTACTTATTTTCTTAACATCTCATTTAATTTAAAATATTTGATAACATTTTACTTTTGTATATACACTCCTATATGTGTTTATATAGTCAGATATTTTTAAAATATACATATAAATGTAAATAGGTAAGTTAATATACATAAACATATACAGTGTGTCCGTAAAGTCATGGTGCATTGCTTTCTTGTCAATGAGCACTATGACTTTATGGACACACTGTATAATTGTATCTTTATTCACATGCTTATCTAATATACGTATATGTATATACATTGTAGAAATGATACAAATTAGCAATTATAAAACCAAAGTTTTATTTGAAATCATGATAATTTTATTTGCATTGAGTACAAGCTGTCTGCAACAATTGTTAATGAGCACATCCACAGAAGATGTGAAAATATCAATATGATTTTTCTTTGTTTGTTTCTTTTTTTATATACAGGGACAGAGAGAGAGTCAGAGAGAGGGATAGATAGGGACAGACAGACAGGAATGGAGAGAGGTGAGAAGCATCAGTCATTAGTTTTTCATTGCCGTTACAACACCTTAGTTGTTCATTGATTGCTCTCTCACATGTGCCTTGACCGCGGACCTTCAGCAGACCGAGCAACCCCTTGCTGGAGCCAGCAACCTTGGGTGCAAACTGGCGAGCTTTTGCTTAAGCCAGATGGGCCCACACTCAAGCTGGCGATCTCGGGGTCTCGAACCTGGGTCCTCCGCATCCCAGTCCAACGCTCTATCCAGTGCGCCACTGCCTATTCAGGCTCAATATAATTTTTAGTAAAAAATAATAAAGATGTATATCCAAGGTACACTGAGTTTCTGAAAATTATTTCTTAACTCTGTGAATAGAACTACAATAAAGTCACTTTTGACTAATCATATAAAAAGGACAATATTAAAGAAAAGGGTAACATAGTAAATTGTGATTCATTTCAATATATATTGTATTATGCAATTATATATGTATATATCTCCATATCTAGCTATATTCACGACTTAAAATTATGATAATTTTTTCTGATTTGCATTTTTCTCTCATAAATTATCATGTAATTGAATTTTCAATACGATATTAAGAGAAATGGAACTTAAAAAAATACTGGGTAACTCAAACAACAACGTGGAAAGCTCTTAGCTAATTAAAAAAGAGACAGAGGTAGGCAGATTGGTAATTTCAGAATCACTGACTCCCCGGTTTGATTTCTTTATGTCATGACTTAAAAATTATCAGCCACAGGTAGTAAAGTTCATGCACAGAAAGAATCAGAGAGCGGGAATTATTTTATTTCTTCAGTTATAGTGCTATCACTGATTTTAAAGTACCTTGTTAAAAGTTATATAACTATTATAGTATTTTCTACGTCTGATCATATTATAATTCATTTTTTATAGCTGATATTTATACTGTTAACACTTTTAAGACTGTTAGACTTAAAAAATGCTCTGAGACATCCTATTAATTTGAGAATATGTTAAAATATAATGTTCAGCCTGACCAGGTCGTGGCACAATGGCTAGGGAGACTACTAGGGACACTGAGGACCCAGGTTTGAAACCCCAAGGTTGCCTGCTGGAGTGTGCACTCATCTGGCTTAAGTGTGGGGTCGCCTGCTTGAGTGCAGGGTTGCAGCTTGAATATGAGATCATAGACATGATTCCATGGTCACTGAATTGAGCCCTCACTAAATTTGCTGGCTTGAGCAAAGGATCACTGGCTGAGCTGGAGCACCCCAGGTCAAGGCACATGGGACAAAGCAGTCAATGAACAACTAAAATGCCACAACTATGAGTTGATGCTTTTCATCTCTCTCTCTTTCTGTCTGTCTGTTTCTGTCTGTCCATCTCTCTCACTCTAAAGCAGTGGTTCTTAACCTTTTTTGAGGTATCGAACCCACCAGTTTCATATGCGCATTCACTGAACCCTTCTTTAGTGATAAATAAAATATGATTTTTTTTCCAAATTCAAGACATAGGTATATGTTTTTTTTACTGGTGCACAAAATGAGCCATGCATGAACATCACCTTGCTCAAAGAACAAAATCAACAAAGTGCATGAACTCACAACAAATTACGGTATTACTTTATTCTGGCCTCCGCAGCAGAGGCTTCTCCGAACCCCTAAGACTGACTCATCAAACCCCTAGGGTTCGATAGAACCCAGGTTAAGAACCACTGCTCTAAAATAAATAAATAAATTAATTAATTATAATATTCAGTCACATAAACTATTTATTTGCATTTTCCACCCACTTTTATAAAACTGGGTATTACAATTCAGTAGTTTGTCAATTGAATTTTATCAGAAGTTGGATTCAACTTCTAGAATCATAATTTTGAAATGTCTTATTTGTATAAATTCTTATCAAATTATCATCAAGAAAATCAATTAGGACTACTTAGAAACTCTGTTCTCATCTAAACTACCCTTGCCTTTCTTATATTTCTGTTGAAGGATTGCATTGGTTTAAAATCCCTTTCTAGGAAACTGGACATGAATAAAAAATTGTATTCTTTCATCTGCATCTGCTCCCTTTTGTAGGAAATATAATTTCCCACAAATAAAGTGTTAAATCATATCACCTAAAGGCAAAATGCTGAAAGTACACAGGCTACTGTCTCTGTCCAGACATTCACTGAATGCCATTACCTAAGGGCATGCAGGAAACAGACAGCAAATAAAGGGTTTTGTTTAACAATATGGATATATATTATGTATTTTTGAGAGTCTACATATACAGACTATGAAGAAAAACGTATGATTTGTGAGTTTTGGGGGAAATGTCTGTACCCAAGCTTTATGTGATGAATTGCAAATAATGGGGAAATAAAAGAAACTAACATACATTAGACCCTACCATGGACCTGACCATGAAAAAGAGAGTGCAATGTATGTGCTCTGCTGTGTGCCTTTTACTTTGGTGGGCTCTCAAAGGTGGGCTCTTGATGGAATTTTAGCTCTTTTTCTTTAAAATACTGATTTACTTAGAATTATTTAGCTATATGCATATTACTAAAAGATGTTAGTAAGTGCATTTTTTATTCCCATCCCAAAATTTTGTTACTATATTAGCTAAATGTTTTGCTTGAACTAGCTGAATTACCTTTGCTTATTCTATTGGTGATGATTGTGTCTAAAATTTAAAGAATATTTAGTATGTTTTTTTTCTGTAATATGCAATACAAGCTGTCAAATAAAAAAACTGTAAAACACAAAAACACTCACTGTGTTCCTTATTGTAATGAACAGATAGATGTACATATATGTGTACTATCTATGACCAAGAGTAATCTTAAGATATAAATAAATTCTCTGATAATTTTTCTGAGGACCAGAATTTTATAAAGTTATGCTCATGTAAAACTCTATCTTGAAGAGGTAATATTCTATACATACTTTAACATTCCCAAATAATTCTTCCTCAATGACAAAACAATTGTTCAACTCTGTTTATGGTAGCAAAAACTTCCTAGCAGATCTATCAAGATGCTTTCAGACTAAAGGAGATAGATAGATCTCTTCTGACATCCTTAAGATAATGAAGATTTCAGTTGCTTTTAAGTTTCATGAATAATTTCATTTTAAGTTTTTCTACCATGATGGATATCAAATAATTTATGGTCCATGTGCTTGACAAGATACAAACATACCTTATAAGAAAACTATGATCTATATATGTAAACCTCTCTATAGTTCACCCATAAACTAATTTGCTTTAGGGAAAAAGGTCAAGTCTGATTGAAAACCATTGATAACTGAATAAGAACATCATCTTATTTATGCCTGAGATCTAAAGTATAAAACTGGCACTTTATCCAATAGCTAATATTTTCACAGTAAACACTTGTGTCATAAGTGAGACCTTGTTGGTAGACGACTTGTTGTTATTGTTGTTAGCTAGTTAAGTTAACCTGCATGTTTTCCAATCCTGCTTTAAATTACAGGAGACAATAGCAAATTAAGATACAGATTGCTTGTAACACTTATTTCTTATGTACTTGATAACTGTCTTAGTTCTGTTCTTTTGTCTTTAATTATTCTGTTTCACATTACATTTATTTATCTAGACCCTCTCAAATCATTTTGGGTATCTATTTTTTAAAAAGTAAGTTGTTAATATATTCTCTCTAAAACACTCAAGGTAGCAACACACAGAATATGAAAGAAAATAATCTTACTGAGAAGAGGTCTTTTCTCCATATCTTTAAAAATGGATGTATTAATCACTGTAAGAATGAAAGTCATAAGGAAGGAAAGAGTGGCTTAGAAACTGAAAGTGAGATGACAGGAAATCACTAGAAAAATCAATATGTTTAAATGATGAAAAATTAAAGCATCATACTTCTAAGAAATGTAAAATATCAAATAGAGTAGTTTAGTTTTCAGAAAGTGGTATTATTCTACTCAAGGGGAAAACATAAAATCAGTTTATAAACATAACAATAGTGTCCTAAAATAAAATTTAGTATTTACAGAGTTCCAGGAAATGATGCTGCATTCCAGGAAAGATAGAAAATTGTGATAGATTAGAACATTCTATTTGAGAGTCTTGCTGATAGCAATGTATTGTAAAATCTGTTTCTGGTGAGTGTTTGTTCATATGTGCTGTCTGTTTATACAGGAGCTTATATAAGAGAGAGAGGTACAAAGATCTAATTGTGTGACTCTACACAATCCTGTTATTAAAAAAAAGCTTATAATAAATATATTCTAGATCAGAGATTTCAATTCCAGGCCACTTAATCAAGAGAAATGAACTGAGATGGCCACAAACAGATCTGTATACCAGTCTTTAAATGGCATAAAGAACCCTAAAGTAGAGACAACCCAATTTTCTGCTAGCGTAAAAGTTGATAAACAAATTGTGGTATTTATTAGCATCAAAAAGAATTAATTTTTTATTCTTAATTTTTTATATTTCACTGCATGTAAAACCTACCTTAAAAAGAACTGAAGATGAATATTAAACTCTATTAATGATATAAATACTGAGATATCTTAGAGTAAGTGTACAGTTGTCTGAAACTTATAAAAGTGCCTGAAACTTATAAAACTTATAAATACTGTCAGGTGTCTAGCAAGAAGTATATGTATGCAGTAAAAAAAAATGCAAAATGTTAATAAATGTAAAATTTAAGTTGTAGGAAAATGTCTATTCACTGTACAATTACTTTAAATATATATATATTTTTTAAATATTATAAATAAGTTGGAGATAAATTAAAAGAAAATAATATCACAAAAGAAATATATATTTTTTTACTTTTAGGTTTCTCTATCTATATAAAACTTCCAATATATATTAAGTAAAAAAAAAAACTGAACCAAAAAATGTATATACTATGATGTTATTATTATGAAGATAAGACATAAAACTAACGCATGATGATGTAAATCAGAAATTGTTATCTAAAAATGGTACTGATGATCTGGAAGAGGACCACTGGAGCCTTCACAGATGCTGGAAATGCTCTCTTGATTGGGGTGTCAGTTAAATAAGTGTGTACATGACCAAATTTCAACACTGGTGAAATTAAGATTTTATCCTAAAATAAAAAATAAAATAAAATAAAAACATTATAAGATTATTAAAAATACTGAGATAAACTACTGAAATATAATTATAATTAAAAAATAGTAAAGGATGTTCTTAGTCTTGCCTGTGGTGATGCAGTATATAACACGTCAACCTGAAATGCTGGGGTGGCCAGTTTGCAACCCTGAGCTTGCTGGGTCAAGGGGCATACAGAAAGCAGCTACTACAAGTTGATGCTTCCTGTTTCTCTCCCAATCTCTCTCTCTCTCTCTCTCCTCTCTGTAAAAGTTAATGAATAAAATCTAAAAAAAAGAAAGTGATTTTCATTATAAAGAGGACAGAATGAAAGGCAACAGGAAGGGTGATTGTCAGGGTAGGGGGAGGTGGAGGAAGGTAAAGGGGAGATGAATGGTGATGGACAAAGACTTGATTTGTGGGGGTGAACACTCAATACGGTGCACCTGAAACCTGTGTGATTATGTTCACTAGTGTCATTCCAATACAATTTAATTGTAAAAAGAAAGGGTAATTATGCAAGCAAACCTAGATGTATAACCATTTTAATGCTGTCTTACTGTATTTAAAATGTTTGTCAGATAAAATTGAATGATTAATATAGAACAAAGGGAAGAAATACGTATGTTGAGTTAAAGTTTTCTGAGGTAACTCGATTGTAGCAAAGTTGCAAAGTTAATAAGTTTGATATAACATAGTTTATTTTTCTTCTCTACAAGAACCATAAAAATAATAGTAGAAGTATATAACTAACAAGCTATTAAAGGAAAAGTTGTTGGTTTTAAAAATAAACAAATGAGAAGGGAGATACATGTAATAAAACATAGTAAACTTTAGAAAATGATATAGACATTTAAGTATTTAGACTTGAAGTACACTGTTGTGTACAACTTTCTATAACAGCCCCAAATTAAAATGAATAGATGGTTGGATAACAGATGGAAAGATGTTCTATTTACTATCACACTGAATTGGGAGATAAAACATCTACAGATGAAATTCTTGTTTAAAACATTGCTCTAAAAATACCTAGTAAAATGACTGTGGGCAAGTTAGTTAAACTCTTCATGCCTCGGTTAAAACATATATAAAATGAAGTCAAAAGTTATTTCCAAGATCTTGGTGCCGGCATGCTATAATCCTGGCTAGGACTAAGGTTGTAAACAATAAAATCTGACATTGTTGAGTCTTTCTTTGGAATCAGATATCATTCTAAACATTTGCATATGTTAATTAATGCAAACCCAATAACATTTGTGCTATAATTGTCTACATATCACTGGTGAGAAACATGAAATCCAGAGAATTTGTACAATTGAGTAAGTGAGTCATGATTTTAAACCAGATAGCGTTGCAAAAAACCTATGTCTTTGGCATGCATAAAAATTCTGTTTTTATAAATATGATATAAGATCCACAGAGATATGTAAAATAAAGGAAGAATGTTAATAAATATTTTAACTTTTTATAATCCAATTTAAGGAAGTTAATTTAAAGGTAATATATTGTAGTTTCTTCTTTTGATTTTTATAAATGAGAAAATATTGCCTTCCATTTAAAGAACCAACATTTAGGCACTGTCCGGGTAACTTAGTTGATTAGATCATTGTCCTGATATGCCAAGATTGCAGGTTTGATTACTGGTCAGGACACATAAAAGAATCAACCAATGATTATATAAAAATAGGTCGAACAATAAATTGAAGTCTCTCTCCCTCCCCTTCCTCCCTTCCCCTCTCTCTAAAGTCAATCAGTAAAAACATAAAGGATCAACACTTATTTCTGATTCTCTAATGAGCTCATGAAATTTTATTATGCCTCACCAGTTAGGAAGTAGACACACTCTTATGCTTGAACATGATCAGGAATCAGGATTGAAGAGTCAATTTTTTAAAATTTGTTAATAGGCATCACCAGATGATTATAAATTCAATCTATTATAATGAGTTCACTGAGAAAAATTATATTGTTTAATATCATCTAACCTGAACTATGAAGTTCATCAACAGAGTTATTTTGCAAATCAATTATGCTGTGTTTTACATAATCATGTAAATTATTGTTTTATCTATCCATTGTATGCAATGAATGATATTTAAAGCAATACTGTCTAGCTGTCAAAGTTTAAATTACAAGGGTATGTAGGATTAATCTTAGAGTAGATATCAAATTAACAAAATGTACCAGACACATTTAGCAACTGCATAATGCCTAACCATTCAGTCTCATCTTAAGCTAAAGTTAATTTCATTAAGCCATGATATACAATAAATACTTACCTTAGAGCATAAAGATTGATGGGGAAAGACACTGATTACTTTCTCAGAAAATGTGATTAACTTTACCATAATTAGGATATAAAAAAAAAAAGAAATACTAAAATCTCTGGCATTTTCTAAAAACATGTGAACTAGACTGTAGTTTAACACCACGTTAGTGATGTCATATATACATATATATATATATATCATATGTATATATATATCATATGTATATATATGCTGATAATATTTAAACTTTATTAGCTTGTATATTTAACAATTACTTTATAGTCTAAAATTTTAGAAAAATAAAGTATAGCCACTGATAATAACTTTCATTGTATATGTATTCAAAAATAAAAAATATGAGCTGTGACAAAGAACAACAGTGACAAAACAAAAATGCAAACAAAAAATAAAGCTACAAACAATATAACACATTTAAGTATGGTCATGAGGGAAACAAAATAAAAAGAATAAGAGAGAAAACTAAAATTCAGAACATCATTTTAAAGTGGATTTTGAATATGAGGTAGAGTTATTTACATTTCATTTCGTGTCTAATAAGGAGCTCTATCTCTATTAATGGAATCACACTACAATGTAAATCTTTTTTTTTTTTTTTTACAAGGTCAGAGAGAGAGTCAGAGAGAAGGATAGATAAGAACAGACAGACTGGAATGGAGAGAGATGAGAAGCATCAATCATTAGATTTTCGTTGCCATTGCAACACCATAGTTGTTCATTGATTGCTTTGTCACACGTGCCTTGACTGCGGGCCTTCAGCAGACTGAGCCACCCCTTGCTGGAACCAGCAACCTTGGGTCCAAGCTTATGAGCTTTTGCTAAAGCCAGATGGGCCCGCGCTCTAGCTGGTGAGCTCAGGGTCTTGAACCTGGGTCTTCCACATCCCAGTCCGAAGCTTTATCCACTGTGCCACCGCCTGGTCAGGCCAAAGTAAATCTTTTATGAGCATTCTAGTAAAAAATAAATTGAAACTTTTTAAATTTATTTCCAGATACTTGAAAAAAATATACCTATTCTGTATTATTTTGATGGTATTATTGACTTAATGATTCACAAAACTTTATTTGGGTTGATGAAATTTGACTAGATGGTTCAATGACTTGCAGTTTCTCATGATTATTTTCATTTTGTATGTGATGAGGCTAGCTGGTGTTTGGGATGCAGTCTGTTTCCTTTGAGCAAAGCAAAGCTTATTGACCTTTAATGTAATTAAATATATGAGTTTGCTTCATTAGTCACATATTTAAACTAAATGAGCTGGTATATTTATCCAATATAATGACCCTGTAGTCTACATTTTAGAGTATAGTCAACTTTATAAGATTATTTCATTCAATATATTTTAAGATCAAAAGAATTTTTAAGATGGTTACATATTGTGGGTGTTTTAAATGATTTTCTCATCCAAAACATTAAAAAATCTGCATTTCATAAAATACAGCTTGAAATATCTAAATATCTTTTGAAAAAGGAACATCTTATGTAATAAAATTGAAAATAAGAAAAACAAATAATAATGCAAACATCCCAAGTAGATTATACTTCCCCTTTCAAAGTCTTGGCATTCAGTTGCCACTGAGCTATGAATGTGGTAAATACTCTTTTAAATGCACTGCTATTTTTTACATGTGTGGGTTAAATAATGGGTCATGTAACTAAGCACATAGTGTGATGAGTAGAACCTATTATAGTAAAATTTTTAAATAAGTAGAAGATAGTAGAGGAAACATTAATGCTATGTTAAAACTGAACATTAATAACTATTAATATTGTCCTTGGTCAGGGAGCTCAGTTGGTTAGAGTATCATCCAGATATGACAAAGATATGGGTTTTATTCCCAGTTAGAGCACGTACAAATGTCAACCACTGAATGCATAAATATGTAGAACAACAAATCGGTGTTTCTTTCTCTCTCTTCCTCTCTCTTTCTTTCTAAAATCAATCAATAAATCCTTAAGAGTTTATTAGTATTTATGAACTGACTGAAAACATAATAAAAATAGCTGTTACTTATTACCAGCAACTATGAACCTGGTGATGTCCTGGGGTCTTTACATACTTGAGGAAGGGACCAATCTCTACATTTTACAGGTCAGCAATCTCAGAAAAGTGAAGCACTATGATAGCCTCACTTAGCCAGTGAAAGTCAAAATTTACATAAAGATATGGTGAATTCAAAATTCAAAATTCCTACCAGTCTGGCATGCTTTTTTCAAAGTCAAAGATATAACGTTCACACTACTTAAATAAGTAAATGCAAAAGTTCTTGTATTTATTATGTATACTTCGTAATACATAAATAAAGTATAACATGTGGCTATTGGTGTATATATAGAAATATAGTCAGGGCACATTTTGGCAGGAAAAATTATTCTCAAACTGCAGGTAGTTTTGAATTACAGGAGCAAGCCAGAAGCCACATACTCCTGGGACTCATTCTTTTCATCTGTCTACCAGCAGATTCTTGCTGCTAATTTTAGTTCATATAGTTTACATCATGGAGTATTTCAGTTGTTAAAAGTATACATACTAGTTCCATCACTAACTACACGTATTAGCTTAGGTGAATTTCATCAATACCCCCTCATCTAAAAATTGGGCAAAATCACAGCATTATAGCTGTTGTAAGGATTAAATGATCTAATACATACAGAGTGTTCAGAAAGTGCCTACCACAAGCACTCCAAAAACAAATAATTCTCCTCCTCCTCCTTCTTCTTCCCTTCTTAATTTCTTCTTTTTCTCTTCCTTCTCCTCCTCCTCCTCCTTCTTCTTCTTCTCTTCCTTCTTCTTCTTCTTCTTCTTTTTCTTTCTTCTTCATTTATTGTTTAACACTACATTACACTTTCTCAAAATAATGACTTAGGTATTGAAACTTTTATTAAAAAAGTGAGTATATTATCAACGTTTATATTTTAAGTAAAACTCAGCCTTATTAATTGATATGCAAAATTCCTATCTTCACCCATTTCCTCAAAGCTTAGTTTTGTTAAAATATTCTAGAAAATACCTAGAATATAAATTATAAGGATAATGTAAAATGTTTCTGAAATGAGCAAACTAAAAGGTCATTATTATATTATAATATAGGTTACAAATACATATAAAAATCTCAATTATGGTTTACAGTTACTATGCCAGTTTATACCAGAAAATCAAATCAGGACTATTTTTATTCTATTTACTTTAAACAATAGAAGAATAAGAAAAAAACTCAACTGTCTTGACTCAGCTATTGCTTTAAAGAAAAATACTTAGATTTAAGTTCCAAAAAAGCTAAATTCACTCATAACTCCTTGAACTATGCAAAAGAGAACAATTATTAGTCTTACCAAAACTAATAAATGTATTTTTATGATTAAGGCAAATCCAGGATATTTTTTTAATCCACTAAGAATTTGGAAGTAGAGCCTCCACCCACTCATAATTTTAATTTGACATGTTAGACACTGCCCCGGATGCTCAGAGCCAGGGCGCGTGCCAGAGTTCATGCTGACAAGTAAGCCAACACAAACACAGGATTACAAACACTGAAACTGTCTTACAAGCAGCAGGTGTTCATCGGAAATAGTGCAGTCATGAAAAAGTGTAATAGAAGGAACTGATTGGATCATAGTGTAGTAAGCACAGGACAACACGAAAACATACTTGTCTTTCTTATTGGGTAAAATGGAGAATTGCTGTAACGATCAATTATGGAGGTTTTGTTTCCTTGTCATCCTAGTCTGATCAAACTTTATTATAACTTTATTTCAAAGTTTTTTTACAGATTCCTACTCATTTTTATCAATAGCTTTCAAAAAATTTATTTATATGTCTGTGCATATCCTCCTCTGATAATATCCTTAACCACATCCACCCAGATGAAATGTAGTCTTCTGAAATGGGAATTCCTATCAGCGTTTTGCCTCACTAGTTTCAGCATGTATTCTGTGCTTATAAAATATTTTATAGTTTTATAAGTTCTCTTTTTACCAAAACATTTTGCACTTAAATAACAAAAATGTCTTCTCACATGTTATGGTTTATTACCTATTTGATAGCAAAGGATCATTATTAACTATGGAATAAATAGACAAATGAAAAAGACTACAAAAATGGTATGCTTGGTTTATAAACTTAGTAGGGATTTCCTTTTATTTAGATATTCATATATTGTATTTTAAGAATATGGCACCACTTTATTTCATTCTAATGGAATCATTTAATAGAATTAAAAGATCTTCATACAACATCACGTCATAAGAAAAGACCAAATGCAGAATAAAAAACAAACAAACAAGCAACCAAAGTTATATATAGGTACAGGATTCCCTGTAATGCATCAGTGCCTTCCTGATTAAAGACAAACAGGAGATCTGAAAATAAGCAGACACCCTGCTCCCTGAAGGAAACATTTTCGTCAGATAAAGCAACCATTTAAAATGGGTATAAGAGATGAATACTGCAGCCAGCCTTCACCACTCAGCCTTCTTTCTCCCCTACCCTTTCTGGAGCAGTAGAAAAAGAATGAGCAATAAACCGAAGGAGCTCTGAGAATGTAATAAAAACATTCCTGAATTCCTGATTCATTTTCCTTTTTTTTTATTTTCATGGAAAGACAAAGGTTCCTTTTCTGGTGCGTGGCCTTGGGTGTCCAGTTTTAGGCCTGTCTTCAAACTCTGGTGCTGATTTGGGTGACGGGAACAGTCTCTGCTGGATTCCAGGTGTTGACAGAGAAACATTTTGTAGAAATAATGCTTTGGCTGGTAGATTTTCTTTGGCTGTCTCTCTTCTCCTAAGGGGAAATGCTCCGAGTCCACAAACATTGAAGTTAAGGAAAAGAAGGAAAAATATTTATTCAGGAATTTTTATGTTTGGTTCCGTGGATGTTCTTTAACCATGCTGGGGATTCACGTGCTAGGCTTCCTTGCTGAGCCTCTGACTCTGAGACATCTGAGCAAAATGGCGCTCAATGTTCTCAGTGTTCCATGTTAGGGTCTTAAGAGGGAAAGGGTTAAGGTTCACTTATATATTCTGCTATATATAGATGTTGAATCTTACCAGAATGCATGTCTCTGATTAGAAAGGCATCTGATATTAAGAAGTTGAGAACAGCCTGACCAGGCAGCGGTGCAGTGGATAGAGCATCAGACTGGGATCCAGAGGACCCCGGTTCGAGACCCCGAGGTTGCCAGCTTGAGCACGGGCTTATCTGGTTTGAGCAAAGCTCAATAGCTTAGACTCAAGGTCTCTGGCTCGAGCAAGGGATTACTCAGTTTGCTGAAGGCCCCCAGTCAAGGCACATGTGAGAAAGCAATCAATGAACAACTGAGGTGTTGCAACAAAAAACTGATGATTGATGCTTCTCATCTCTCTCCATTCCTGTCTGTCTGTCCATATCTATCCCTCTCTCTGACTCTCTCTATGTAAAAAAAAAAAAGAAGTTGAGAACAAAAAAGCACTAACCCTGGGAAATGGTGTTTAATGCAATGGCGATCAGGAGGTTATATAGAACATGTCTTCAAGCAACTCTAAATTCGGCTGTTCCAGTTGCTTTTTGAATGCACAATCACCATGGAAAATTCCTAATGGCAGCCTGTGCATCACGCTCTCATGAAGAAGGTCAAAGACAGGAACTTGGTGTTTTGTCCATCAGGCCGTACCTCTTGCTAGCCCTTTCTGAATTCTGTATCTGTGCGTGTTCTCTATTCTTTTCATTCCATCACTCTACCCAGTAGCCATTGTTATTATCTAGTGTTCTCAAAGCTGCTGTGTTTGTGAGTGTGTGTGTGTGTGTGTGTGCGCGTGTGAGTGCATGCACACACATATTTCTTCTCTTATTCTCCTTGTTGTGGACTGCTTTTATAGAGAAGACAATAACTACTTTAAGTAAAAATATCTTACTTATTTTTTATTGTTATGCAAGAGAGACAATCATATATTAAAAATCCACTAATCCCACACATATTTGCAATAGTATCTCTGTCATATATAGATTTGCACAACTGTGTGAATCTGTTTCCAACTTTACTTCAGAATCTTTTATTCTTTGTGTCTTTTAAGTGCCAAAACGAACCTGCCTTAATTATAATTTTTTTATATTTTAAGTCTTGATAGCTATTTGTACAAATCACATACCTTTGATTACTCTTTCTCAACATTATCTTGACTGTTTTTAGCACTTTGATTTTCATATAAATTTTAGTAGTTATCATATTGAGTTCCAAGAAAATAACTGTTATTTGGATTACTATTTTATTGAATGTATAGACTAATTTGTATAGAAATGGCAGTTTTACAATATGTTATATTTGTGATGGGAATGTTTCTTCACATCACCTTTTGTGTCTTTCTATTGTTTCATAAATATATTTTCCAAGAATTTGCACAGTTTTATTACAGTATTTCTAGTAATACAGTGTGCCCATAAAGTCATGGTGAACTTTAACCAGTCACCATGCAAAAGTGCACCATGACTTTACGGACACACTGTATTGTGCTCTTATTGCTATTGAAAACAGTTTTTTTTTTTAATTTTGCATTTTCTAATTGCTAATTACTCATACATGGGAGCTCAATATTTCTCTGTGAAACTTGCATTAAGTGTGCTTGTAAAATTTTATTTAGATTATTATAATTATGCATTAAACTATCTAATAATTTATTTTATTTTATTTTTTAATTAGAGAGAAAGGGAGAGACAAGGACAGACAGACAGGAAGGGAGAGAGATGAGAAGCATCAACTCATAGTTGCACGACCTTAGTTGTTCATTGATAGCTATCTCATATGTGCCTTGACTGGGGTTGGGGGCTTCAGCCAAGCCAATGACCCCTTGCTCAAGCCAGCATCCTTGGGTCATGTCTATGATCCTGCACTCAAGCTGGTAAACACAAGCTCAAACCAGCAACCTCAGGGTTTCGAACCTGGGTTCTCTGCATCTCAGGCTAATACTCTATTCACTGCACTACCACCTTGTCTGGCTAAACTATCTAGTAATTTTATATAAATGTTCATAATATTTGCTAATAAAGTTGTTATTCTCTCCTGTTCACATATTTTTTTATTCATTTTTCGTATCATTTTTCATTATTAAGTCATCAACAGAAGAAAGACAGCCATTAATTAATCATATTAAAGTGGATGTACAGAAGTCACAGAAAAGATTTTTCATTTTATAAGTGTACTATGGCAAAATTTAACTTCACTTAGCATTTATTTTTAGAATTATAATCTCCTTCCCTAGCCTTAAGTCAGCAATATTAATTCTATCTCAGACAATTGGGTTGTTGGTGGAAAACATTACTATGGTTCATCTAATCTTTGTTCTCTCTGAACATTTAGTCTCTGTTCAAATCTGACCTAATCCTTGTCATGTAGCTTGTATCCTACCAATACTCAAATGTCCTCAGATCAAAGTCTTTACCCTTTGTTAAATTTTGACAGCAATAATTTTCTGGTCAATTCTTTTGAATTTTAATTGAGCATGACATTAGAATAATTCTACTGTTATAGCAAAGTTACATATAAATTATAATTTATATATTTCTCACTTTGCAATCTTCTTTCTTAAATGATTTTAAATGTCTTCAGATAAAAGACTGTTCTTTGTATATTTTCCACTAGGAAAAGCTAATTTGCTGAAACGGATACACGTTATACATATAAATAGTTCTTCTAAACCCTCATCTACAATTCTAACAATGTAGCTGTCCTGATATATGTGTGCTAGACTCAGGCAGAGGGCCACTTCAGGGTGGGGTGACCATAGAGTATTTCCACTTAAACAATGACCATTGGAACCACTGAGTAAGTTCACCCACAAGTACCCAAACTGGTAGAGTTACCAGTATAAGATTTCAGCCCAGGGGAAGCCACGGGCTCATGAATCCAACCCATGAATAATTTAGACTTGGGTTCACTCAACAAAGTTACATAAACCAGGGAGCCATCCCTCTCAATTCTAAATGGGAAATCCCTATGTGTTCTGAAAGGGATATCCCCATTTCAGTATATCTAGAAAGTGTGTCCAGAAGGCAGGACTCCCTAACAGAGTAGGACTTAAGGTTTCAGACTTGCTCAGGACCTGTTACTCCTATTTCTTTTCTAGTTCTTTTTTTTTTTTTTTTTTGAATGGAAATGCCTGTCCCACCATTGTATTTTAGAAACAAGTTAACAGCTTATCTCATTTAGATGATATTTAAATGAGACATTGAACTTTGACTTCTGAGTTGATGATGTGTATGTAGGACATGAATTTTGGAAAAGTAGGTGTAACACATTATGGTCTAAATATTAGGTTTTACTCCAAAATTAATATGTTGAAATCCTAATGCGCAATATGATGGTATCAGGAGGTGGGGGCTTTGGAATTTACTTAAGACCTGAAGGCTGAGCTTTAAAAATTGGATTAGGATTTTTCTAAAAGAGACCCCATAGTGTCCTAGTCTGTTCCACTGTGTCAGTACACAACAAAGCATTATGGCATCTGAGACTGGGAAAACGGCTTTCACCGGAACCTGACCATGATGGTACCTTGAGCTGTGTCTTTGGCCTCCACACTACGGGCAATACATTTCTGCTGTTTGTAAGTCACCCAGTCTATGGTATTTTGTTCTCACTAAGAAAATAAAGACTAATTTGCTGAAATAAATTCTCATCACATGTATTGATGTTTCATTTTATCTCTCATAAATCTATCCCAGAGTTCATTGCAAATGTAGTAGTATTGAGTAAATACTACCCTAACTAAAGATAGAATCTTTCATTATTTTCATAAGCTAATGCCAACAGTAGTTTTTAAACATAACATATGCAACTTTGCATTTTTAAAAAGGTATTTTAAGCATGATATTTATTGATACACTAACTCAGAAAAAGATAATTAAAAATAAGATGATGAACATTTATTGATAAAAATTTACTACATAAGCTCATACTTTTCCTCAAAAGTTAATTCTCTCCTTTCTTAGTGGTTCTTATAGGGTGTATATAATTGCCTAATACATTCCTTGGAATTACCCTATGCATTTGAAATTGTGTGTCCCAGTTAATAAGAGGAAATATTTAAAAAATGGGAAAATAAGAGAATAAAATATTCCTGTATAAATATGCTCTCTTAAAAAGCAGTGTGTGACATCTCTAACCACTACATTTTGATTCTTTCCAAAACCAAAATGTATAGACTGGGAAAATATGAAATGAGAAATTATATTAAAACCTCAGAATAAGAAAACATACTGGGAATGTAGGGGACAACATAATATTGTGTGGCAAGCAAAGAGAAGGGAAAATGAGTGAAGAAATAGTGAACAAAAAAGCAAATCAAGATTAAAGGAGTTGTAAAGCATATGGCCAATGGATCAAAACTGCACATGTGAAACATTTCAAAACTGACTTCTTGTTATTACATATAAGATAATTTGGGTATGTTCTTTGTATGTATTGAATTCTGTTCTTTGTGTGGCAGATGTTGAAATTCTTTCCATTTTATAAAAACTGTAGAACTTTTTACTGTTGTTAAATGGGAGCTACTGTTTTGAATTTCTGGCTAGGTTTTGTGACCACCATAAGTTCTATAAATTTTAATGTTCCCCCTCCAAACGAAAAACTATAGCTTGTTGGTCTTCTTTAAAAACTGTACTGCAGAAATTAAGATGGCATACAGGTATTTCTGATCTGAAAAGGACAGCTATATCTAAAGATATCACTAAAAATTGTTGATGACACTGATTATGAAACTGTTCACAAGAGGTTGTGCTCAATTATATTAAATGAATAAATAGATCTGGGGTGATACCTTCATTGCATCTTGATTGGAATGAGATTTTTATAGTGATCTTTTAAAAAATATAGTTAAAAAACTTTCAGAGGTTTAAACATGAATTCTTAGATAGAGAGAAATTATCACAAAGTGATGAATCTAATAAAAGACCAGAACTTTGCTCATTCCTTTTTGCTCAAGTTGTTAAACTGAACCTTATTTTTTGATTTGTGTTTCAAGTTTATTTCTTTTTTTTTTTTTTTACTTAAGTGAAACCTTATGACACAAATGCAACTTGGAGTTCATCTGCACACCAAAGCCATGGGGAAAATAAAAAAGTGGTCTGTCATATTCCCGACAGTGTTGATTGAGGGGTCGATGTGGTGGAGGTTTTTTTCTCCCTCCCATTATTTTTAATTTCCTGGCTAGAAACTTGCATTTTCCACTTACTTCATTCTTTATGATATTGACACATGTAATATGCAAAACAGTAGCCACAACTTTAAGGTATCTATCTATATTTAACACTAAATTTTAAAGAGTAGAGATATGTCCCAAATCTCTTGGTAAATAAATGAGTCAATTATATCTTTTAAATCTGAGAGCTAGAAAAGCTATTGAATAATTTTACAATTTTTATAAAGATATATTTTTTACTTTGAAGAATAAGAATAATCTCAAGGTTAAACTTACATTTTTTTCTCTCTTTCTTTGAGTTGGAGTTACAAAAGTACTTTAAGAAACTCCCTGTTACATTTAACCTTTTTTAAAATTTAAGATTCTAACACGAGGAGTAATATAAATAATGTCATTTATAAAATTGTTTTTTCTAACTTCCTAGGAAAAGGTAATTTATAGTTACATTTATTGGAGTGCTAATGATAAGTAAATAAGGCTGCCTTTCTATAGGAGATTATATTACATTACATGTCCAAAGTTCTGAAAGTTGTAGTTTTAATTAATACATAGATTCTTACTAGTTTCTTATTCTGAAATACTAACCTGAACCATTATAGATTCTACGTATTTCAGTGGACAGATAATGCAAACTTTTTCAAATATTTATTATTAGTAATATTTCCAAATTGCTTTTTTAAAGCTTTTATTTTGTTTACATTTTATCTTATGCCATGCTTTACAAACCCTCCCCTGATGAGTGTCTAAAGGTCTTCTTTTTCCACTGTGTTATCCTAATATCTGTCCTTTGAATGATGACAAGGGCATTCATGAAGGAGATATTAAATAATGCCCAAGTATTACAGAAATTTTGTAGTGTTGAGGTCTGTATAAGTTCTGGTGTGGTATAGACTAGCCTCTGGCTGACAGTCTCATCAATCTTAAATTCAGCAGTTTGGTTTTAACAAATGACAATGTTTATCACTTTTTAAAAGATTTTTACAGCTATTTTGTAATCATACTAAAATGAAAAGAAAGGTACAGTCACTTCCTATATACCACTGCTCCTACAAACTCATAACCTTCCTTATTAGCAGTATTGCCCAGGAGAGTGTTATATTTGTTATAATTGATGAACTTACACTAATACGTCATAATCACCCAGATTCTTTTGTTTATCTTAGGGTTCACTCTTTGTATTGTACACTCTTCGGGTTTATTCAAATATCAATGAATGACATGTGCCCGTTATTATAGTACCACACAGAGTATTTTCCCTGCCCTAAGAATCCTTACTGCTGCACCTGTTTCATCACTCCCTCAACCCCTAGCAACCACTGTCTTTTTATTGCTTTCATAGTTTTACCTCTTCCGGAATGTGATACAGTTGGAGTCCTATTGAATGCTGCCTTTCCCTTTCCAGATTGGCTTCTTTCACTTAGAAATATGCATTTAAGTTTCTTCCATATCTCTTTATGGCTTGATAGCTCCTTTTTTTTCAGTGCTAAGCATTCCTCTGTCAGGACATACCAAAGTTTATTTATTCCTTCACCTATGAAGGACATCTTGATCACTTCCAAACTTTGATAATGATGAATAAAACTGCTATAAACATCCATGTACAGGTTCTTTTCAACTCCTTTGAGAAAAGACAAAAAAAGACTGTTGTGGATTATATGGTAAGAGTGTGATTCGTTTGGTAAGAAACCACTAAGCTGTCACCCAACTATGCATATATATCATTTTTAAATAATTATTTTATGCTTTTGTTTTTATTGCTCTATGACATTAAATAGCACATGAACAATGTTCCCTTATGTAGTGATTTTAATTTTTTTGTTGTTTTTTTAATGCTTTCCTTTTTAAAATGATCCTTTGTGGCCTGACCAGGCATTGGCGCAGTGGATAGAGCGTCCGACTGGGATGCAGAAGACCCAGGTTCGAGAACCCGAGCTCGCCAGCTTGGACCCAAGGTTGCTGGCTCCAGTAAGGGTTTGCTCGGTCTGCTGAAGGCCCGCGGTCAAGGCACGTGTGAGAAAGCAGTCAATGAACAACTAAGGTGTTGCGACGGCAATGAAAAACTAATGATTGATGCTTCTCACCTCTTTCTGTTCCTGTCTGTCTGTCCCTATCTACCCCTCTCTCTGACTCTCTCTCTATCCCTGTAAAAAAATTTTAAAAAATCCCTAAAATGGTTCTTTATGTTAATAATGTACATGTCTTTTCATGCTTCTGGCTGATATATTTTATTTATTGAAGGTCTACTCTGATGTCTATGTATCAACTGGGCTATGGTGATTCACTGTTTTGTCAAATACCAGATTTTCCTTTTTGAAAATGTTTTTTAAATGTGAAAAAGGGTTAATTAAAGTAATTACTTAGCTAGCATAATACACACTATTTCTTTTAAGCCATGCACTGTCTTACGGTTTACAAAGCACACTTGTATATTCATTAATTCCATTGACCATCAGAACTATTCTGGAAGGTAAACTTGGTAGATACTATCTCTCTTTTTACATGTATGGATGGAAAAACATCTCAAACAAGAAAAATAAGGTTAGAATCAACCAGTTAGTACATACCAGAGCTGATATTTTTCAAAATTTGAATAATGTAAAGATGTCATTCTTTAATATGGCTTAACTCTGAAATAATCCTTATTTCCTATACACTACTTATAAAACAAAGAGAGATCTCTACTATCTATATCTGTAAAGCCCTCTATGGTAAACAAAATAAGTGGTTTGAAAGGGACATAAACAAGAGTGTGGTGGTTACTGGGGAGGGGGAAGGGGTAGCGGAGGGGCACAAAGAAAACCAGATAGAAGGTGATGGAAGACAATATGACTCTGGGTTATGGGTATGCAACATAATCAAATGTCAAAATAACATAGAAATTTTTTCTCTGAACCTATGTATCCTGATTAATTAATGTCACCTCATTAAAATTTATAAAAAAAGAAAGAAATACTGGCTTCATGTAAGAGCATTGGTAGAACTGTATCATAGAAACAAATTGAAATCTTTCCCATCTGTGTCTAGAGTTCTAAGCTACTTAACAAAATAAGAATGAACGTCAATTCTTTACTGTATGATCACAACAGTTTTTTTTACTTTCTGAAAATTATATTTATAACTAACACTATTGGGGTAAGAGTGGAGTATTAGAAAAAATTGACAATCTAGTTTATATTGCAGAATAAATACTATCTTGAATGGAAGCATATTTATGCTTCTATTATGATTTATTAAGCACCTTGAGAATAAACAATGAGAGAAATATTAACAGTATATAAATAATTTGGTATAATAACAGTTTAAAACATTAATTCTTATAGTTTTTGTTCCATTGAATGATTTTTATATATGCAACAAACCTAGGAATGCACCTCTCACTTTTTAATTTTCATTTTCAATGTTAAACATTATGGCTACTTGAGGAAAGACATAACTCATAATGATTCCTATTAAATTTATGTAGAGTTCAGTAAAACAAGTAATAGTTTAAATCATTTTGCACAGATACTGAACCTAAACACTGACGATTTTCAAGGCTTAAATTTGCATTGCAGTGTATAAAATTAACCATCAATTATTTAATGTTTTCTGAATGCTTATCTAAAAATTTATTTCTTTTCTTTAGTAAGGAATTTCAATATAGTCCAAATTATTTGCAAAGACAGAGTCATGTTTTATGTGGACAATTTATTTATACTTCATTTAGTCAGGTAATTTGTACATTGAGTACTTAATCAATTTACATTATCAATAAAGGATATGAATATTCTACTTATATGCCTTTTAAAAAAAATTCAGAACAGAATTGCTCTGAATCCTAAGCATCATAATGATCTATAATTTCAGTGAAATACTTCACTGCTTGTGACTGAAATCAATTCTATCAGTGAAAAGGAAGTGCTTAGTATTTGCAAGATATAATTTCCCAAACATTTAGTCAATTACCTATTCCAGTGAAATCACTATTCACGTAGTCATCAAAAATTTAAGTAATGACGATTGTGTGACACTGTATGCATAAGTCACAATGAATGTTATTGATGAGAAACTTAGTGTACAAATAAGATATTTTACAATTAGGAAAAGGTCTGCAGAAATTAAAGCCTGAAAGAAGAGCTGTAAAGGACCATAGAAGAAACCACTAACAAGTCAATTTGAGAAGGTAGGCACTTTCAACTACCAAAGTAGATGAGGAAAACTCATGGATGGTCTATGGAAAAGCTATTTATTTGTTACTCAATGTTTTGCTCATTTTACATACACTGTTATAGCTTCAATTTTAATAACAGGGAAGTGGTTATTAATGAGATCCTTCGTATCTAAATGTACCACATCTTTATATAATTCAATCTGGTACACCAATTATTTGATCAATTATCACAGATCTTTGGGGAAAAGGAAAAATAAGTTTAAATAGGATACTCGACAGTCCCATTTGCCACTTATTGATAGCAAAAGTATCTTGTTGATTGACCACAATTATTTTAGGAAATAACATTCTGCATGAAGAACCATGCATTCAAAAACAGACAAAGAATGTAATCACACTAATCAGACTAAATGTGAATAT
Source organism: Rhynchonycteris naso (assembly GCA_037038555.1). NCBI lineage: Eukaryota > Metazoa > Chordata > Mammalia > Chiroptera > Emballonuridae > Rhynchonycteris > Rhynchonycteris naso. Next base: position 18,426,313 of record CM072999.1, on the reverse strand, counting down.
AGAATTGGATAATCTTATAAAGCACATTTTAGTTTTTACAGATTTATTTTATAACTTTTATTTTTATGTAAGTAACTTGCTGTCAAGTCCCTAAAAATTGTAAAAATTCTGTTATACAAACATACAGGGGTTTTATAGTATAATAAACCTTGGTTTTCATGACAATATAAATGACCTATTTTATAAAGAAAAATTGCTATATTTTAAGCATGTTTCTTTTTCACCAGGGCTGTGTCTTATCATAAACTATAAGATGAACTACCTCATTTCTTTAGAAATCTTTTATCAATAAATATTTTTAAAGGTATATATGAGGAAAGATCTGTAAAAGACAACATTTTACTCATAAGTCAAATTAAATTTAGGATCAATATATAAATACTGTTCCTACTGATGTAAGGTTTGTTTACAGAAAATGTCATTGTATGACCTATGTAGAGGAAGACTTATGTATCTGCAAGTGAGGGTTAATAACTAAATTTCTTTATATACCTTGGAGAAATATGTGTCTTAGTTTGTTCCAGCTGCTATAACAAAATACCATAGACTAAGTGGCCTATAAACAACAGAATTCTTTAGAGGAGTTGACTGTAGATTTGGTTTCTGGCTGTCTGGTTCATAGACTGCCATCTTCTTGCTGTATTGATCCCATTACAAAGGAGCAAAGGCACTCTCTTTGGTCTCTTTTATAAGGGCACTAAACCCATTCATGAGGATTACACTCTAATGACCTAATCACCTTCCAAAAGTGATCGTAATCACTTCCAAATATGATCATATTGGGGATTAAGTTTTAACATATAAATTTTAGGGGGCACAAATATTCTATCTAAAATAATATATTAAGTATGTTATAAGTGTTAAATGCTATGTTATTTCACTTTAATGATAAACATTTCAAAAAGCTTCAGCTAAGTTAAATTAATCTTATTTACCTGAAAATAGTTCTTTGCTTTACTGGGGTTTTAAAAATGAGATTAAAATTTGTGGAGAACTAGTCATATTTCTAAAATTTCTAAAGATTCATCAATATATTATAAACTCTAATGATTCAACTATGATTATATATCAAAATTTTTTGTGATTTAGAAAATCACCATGAATTTAGTTACTTCATTGTTATTTTGTTTAAGTAGGAAAGGGATTTACTTCTTTCAGACTGTGTACATAGAATATAGCCTGGCATTCATGATTTCCATGTACTATTTCATGTAATGTTCCTTAGAATAGTGCTCTCTATAGTAGCTAATAAAAACAAAATAGTGTTTCAGGTTTGTGTTTCTTCCTGTTAGAGGTGAATTTGAAATTATTTTAATTAGATTCAAAATTTGAGGTGTTTTTTAATAAAAATAAATATTTCTCTGATAATTTTTTAATTTGTTTTACCCTTCTTTCCTCCCTCCTAGCCTTGATACTCACCATTAACAAATGTCTGTTAAGTGCCAATGATGGGCCAGACATTTTTCTTGGGAGTAGAATAAAACAATGATCACAACAAAAACAAAACAAAACTACATGTGTCTGCTTTCACAAAAGTTCAGTAGGTGATTTAAAATAAAAAAATAATTACAAAGTACATTTTGTACCTGACTATGTCAAGTAAGCTCATAAAAAGACGTGCCCTAACCTTTGAAGATATGAATAACATTCTGGTGGAAACATGGTAAACTAGGGAACAGGTGTGGGTGGACATGATGGCAATCCAGGAAGATGAAGTAGAAAATGCAGAAACCTTGAGCAGCCATAGAAAGTCACATTTTGAAAACTGAGTGTCAATGTGGATATCACAAATGAACGGGTGATGAGTCAGGATGTGGAAGAAAAGCAGAAAGGACTGGTTGACTCATGGAGGCATTATATGACATGCTAAAGAATTTTGCTTTTATCTTGTAAAAAAGGGAGGGGTATTTAAAGTGGATCAAGCTAGAAGAGACAGTTTGATTTCAGACTTTTTGCATTTTAGATACTTAGGAGATATCCAAATAGAATTATAACTTGTTATTTAGATATGTTATTCATAGGTCAGAAAAGAAGTATAGAAATGAGCAGTTGCAGGGAGTTAATATAAATGTGTGTCCAGAAATATATTTAATATACAAATATCAAACTATTTTAGTGAGTATACATGTTGTGTGTTAAGAGGCATAATTAAGAGAGTTTTAGACACCCCCCCCCAGTTTTCTCAGTATAACTTTATCATTGGACAAATGAATCACAATTAATTTTATATATGGTAGTTCTTAATGTTTGATGTTCTTGAGACAAGATCATAGAATATAATGGGTTTTATATATGATAATATATTTCTAATATCTCATAGCTCTATCTCTTTTAAAATGTGTTGTTTGTTATTGAAAAGTAATGTTTGGAACCATTTTCACAGAACACTATGTCTATCTGGGTATAGTTTAAAATACATCTGCTTATTTTACTATTATACAATAATTAGTTAATACATAAATATCTATGAGATCTATCTATCATCTGTCATGTATATTTAGATTTCATGCATGGAGCTATCTATTCTATTAAACATCTGCTTGGGAAAGTACAGCTTTCTAAAATACTACTTAGTTTGTCCCTGGTTGGGTGACTCAGTTGGTTAGAGTGTCATCCCCATATGGCAAGGCTGTCATCCTGATATGGCAAAGCTGCAGGTTTGATCTCTGGTAAGGGCACATAATGAATCAACCAATGGTTTTGGCCAGATGGCTCAGTGGATAGAGCATCAGACTGGCATATGAGCATCCCGGTTTTAATTTCTGGTGAGGGCACACAGAAGAAGTGACCATCTGCTTCTCTCCTCTTCCCTCGCCCCTTTCTCTCACTCTTTCTCTTGCTCAGCCAGTGGCTCAATTGGTTAGAGCGTTGGACCCACCACTGAGGATGGCTTGATTAGTCTGAGCATCATCCTCAGGTGCTAAAGAATAGTTCAGTTGATTGGAGCATCAGCCCCAGACAGGGGTTGGGCTACTGCAGGAGTCTGTCTCACTATCTCCCCTCCTCTCACTGAAAACAAAATAAAACAACAACAACAAAAAGAATCAACCAATGAGTGCATAAATAATTAAAACAAAATAATCAATCTCTCTAAAATTCAATAAATACAGTTAAAAATATAAATAAATTTAGTTCCATATACAGAGACCTAGGTATGAGTATTTGCAACTCCCTAAAAGTAAGCTTTCAATTGATAAGTACTACCAAATATATTAAATAATTGCAACTCATTTATCCCAAGTATATTAAGAAACATTGTCAATTTAGAAAAAATATATTGTCAGAGAACTCCACCTCCAGAGTGTAATAGATCATAGTAGGCTAATACTTCTGCCACATTCACTAGAACAAAGCTGAATAGATTTGATGATCATGCATATTCAAAGGTATGAGGAGTTGTCTGGATGTGCTACCTTCCAGAAAGGGTAAAACCATTTCAAGATGAGCTAGAGATTGCTGACTGTTTTCTCATTTTTGAGGCATTTGGGATTTTAGGTCTAGGTAGAGAGCTACTTCTTGAAAGTTCTACTTCAGTAATACTTCATGCTTTCATTTTACCTTTTGAGTTACCTAGTTAACTTTGTATCTAGTTAGCAAATTCCTTAATTTCTCTCCGTTAAAATAGTTTATGTAATTTTTATCTTCTAACTCTGACTTGCACAAGTGGATATTCAATGCATTGTATATAAAATTAGGAATAATATATGGTGAAGAGAGACTTAAGTTAGAATTCTGGTAAAATACTGCAGCTGTGAGTATCCCCTGCTGAGAACATTATGTCTGTATGAAGTCAACCATACTGAACAATTAGTATATATTTGCTCATGAGTTTTCATCTGTAAATATTAACCCGAATGTTAGGATCATCACTTATATCAAAGGCTGCTTTAGAAGGAATATATTTTCAGGTGTGTTTGAAGGAACTGCAGGAATGATGTAAGAACCTGGCCTGTGCTAAGGTATCCTAGGTATGGGGGAGAGAGGCAGGAAATAGCAAACGTAATTCTAAGGTTTAGTAAATGTGTTAATTAATGTAAACATCTTCTGAATCATATTCAATGAAGTATTATGAGTATTTTATTATTAAATTGTAACAGTATTTATTGGAAAATAGTATGATCTGCAAAATAGTATGATACTTTATAAAATTCTGAAATAACAGTTATCAAGAGTATAAGCTTGTGTGTGTGATTGTAGAATATGAATGTAAAAACTAGAAAAATATGAAGGATTGTCATTGCATTGTATTTAACATTCCATAGATATAGTTTACATCAATTTCTGAAAGCTTATTTTAAAATCATTTATTATTGATTTTATTTTATCTGTATACTCAATCTTTTCAATTAAGCCCAATTTATAAATTTAATCTCAATAGTTAAAGTGGTCAAAGTTCTTTTCTCATCTCTCTATTTTTCTCATAAAATAATAAAAATCATATTAAAGGAGCAGAAATGTATGAACTAGAAATAAAATATGTTTAGCTGTGAAGACAGAGAAAAGTAGCCATTTTGGCATCCAAGTCACTGAGCTTTTCAGCATCTGTTCCAACATCTTATGACTTGTTACTTACAGAACAATTCACTTCACTTTCCCCATCATAAAAATGAAAATATATAAATCATTCATCTTTCCAGATTTTCAGACATAAATGTGGAAACATCTGTGGCTTTTTGGTTCACTATGCAATGTTCAGACTAGTCATTCAGTGTGTAATGTTGTTTTTTATTTTTAATTTCTGAAATCTGTTTTCATAAGAACTACTACCTGCAACAAAGTGGAATATTTGGAATGATTTTTCACTTACTTGTTTAGTTTTCCCTTGATAAGTTTTACGTTTCCTAAGCATTTTTTAAGCTTATGACGACCATGGCTTTGCTGAATTTAAAAGCACTAGGATGACATTTGAGACTGAAACATCTAGTAGAGAAAAGGCCAAAAGAAACTATGAGATATTTCATCACGGAAAATTAAATGCAAGATCTGAAATCATAAGCTGTGCTAATAGTATAAGATGATTTTATTTCTATTTTTTAAATTAATGATGACATTATTCACTGTCCCAAAGTCAATGACTAAATAAATAGATTCATAATAACTTGTTGTAACATGCCAATGAAGTAAAGAATTGTGTCAAGAGTATTGAAGATGGGGCAGAAGAAGCTACAAAAAAAAAAAAAAAGCTAAAAATTTAATTAGCGGTATTTTCTTGAAGATAACCTTCAACTTGGAATCTTAATGTGATGAGGACAAGATGTTTCTATATGGACTAAAGTGTTTTTTAGCATTCTTTGTTTTAATCAGCTACTCATCGTGGAAAAGCAAACCTGTATAAAATAAAGAAATGCTTTCATATTTTCTCAATTCTTTCTCCTCTCATAATCTTATTGAAAAATCCAATTGTCTTTCTGAACGAGGCACCCTGAAGCTTCAAATTTTAGTGAAGAAGTGCTAGCAAAAAGAAAAAAAATAGGTAACCACAGGCAAATATTTGTATTTTATTTGTTTTTGTTTTTGCCTGAGCCTCAAGTGGAAAACAACTTTTTTTTCAGAAATGCAAACCAGAAAGATCAAACTTCCAGAAAGGCATGACATATATTTCATTTTCATTTGTACATTCATACATTCAATCATTTAACAAACAAAACAAGAGCTAAATTGAAAAGATGAAATCTCCCTTCCTTAAAGAAAATTATATTCCTATGGAGAGAAGTGATATGCAGGTGGCCAATAAATTATTATATCTACTAAAAGAAAGGTAATTATAAGATAACATAAAAAAATGAAGCTAGATTGATGAAGACAAGGTTTCATTTTTACAGGGTCATTTTTTTTGTTTGTTTTTTTGTTAGAGTGGGAGAGACAGTAAGACAGAAAGACGGAGAGAAGGGCAAGCAGACAAGAACAGAGAAAGATGAGAATCATCAATTCTTCAATGCATCACCTTAGTTGTTCATTGATTGCTTTCTCATATGTGCCTTGACTGGGGGGGTGGGTACATATAACTGAGCCAATGATCCCTTGCTCAAGCCAGTGACCCTGTGCTCAAGCTGGTGAGTCCACACTCAAGCTGGCAACCTTGGGTTTCGAACCTGGGTCCACTGTGTCCTAGGCTGGTGCTTTATCCACATGCCACAGCCTGGTCAGGCTTCACTGGGTCTTTGATGATGTCTTAAAGGTTGACAAGAACTTCACTAGCCAACTAACTGAAAAAGATATTGATTCATAGGGCATGACATGTGAATAAAACTATTTACATGGAGTGACATAGCATTTTAAAGAAACTAAAAACTATTTCAAACTTTTGTTAGAGCAGTGGCCAGAGAACTACATTACACTGACCAAATCCAGACCACCACTGGTTTTTGTATTTATTGGAATATAGCCACACCTACTCCATTACTATTATCTATGGCTGCCTTTTTTTGTTATACCGGCAGAGTGAAGTAGTTGAGACAGAGAACATATGGCTCTCAGCACTAAATATTAGCTATCTGGCCCATCATATAGGAAAAAAAAAAACCCAGAAAACACTAAGTCCAAGTTAGAGAATTTACTCATAAAAAAAAGAAAGCAAAAAGAAATGGACATGGCCTTATGATGCATTGAGAGCATTTAAGCCTTAGAATAATTTGAACAGAAATAGATTTCCATGTGATGAGTGGCAGCTGTGTGTAGATTTGTTGGGGAAGGACTGAGACCAGTGGCTTGAAAACCGTTGAAGTGACTGTTACCACAATCTCAGACAAGGATAAATTATACTGACTGTATGAGTTAGGATCCATCCCCCAAACAGAAATCATACTGTGTTTCCACAGAGAGAAATTAAGATAAGGACTTTATTACAAATATCGGGGACCCAAAAAGGCAAGGAAAAAATAAAAGCAATATTGAGATAACACAGAGGCAGCAATTGCAGGAGGCAACACACCTCCCCATCCCTGCTCATCCCTCTATGTATAAGGGGATTAATGGTGGGATGGAAGAGAAGAAGAGTAAGGTATAAAACTTAGAAGCATTGAAGATGGAATCCACAGAATAGAGACACAGACTTTTACAGAGGGGAGCTGCCTGCCAGGTGCCTCAGTACTCAGAGGAGGGACCTACTGAGTTAGGGTTCCAAAGAGGACAACTCCCAGGGATACAGTGAGGCTGGGTTTACTACTTTCAAAGCAAGACCTGTTTTCTCTATTTCTATTGCTTACTATATGCATTTTGCACCTATCACCAACCACACTTTAGCCACTTGTAGCTGGAAGCTTATGGCAGTTTACTGATAGTGTGTTATTTCATTCATTAAAGTAATTCATTCTCTCTCTCTCTCTCCTCCTAAAGAATCATATGTTATGCTTTTCAAAACTCTCTTCCAGTAGGATAAAAGCAAGGAGAACATTTATTGATCAAATTCATCTTCCATTGGTAGATGGATGTTGACTTCCTCACATTTCCCAATTACACAATGAAAAGGGTCGTGAATCCACCTTATGGCTCCCCTACTTTGAGGGTTTGAATAGGTACTTGATAGGCACCTACACCTCTATATTTTACAAAATTTAGAGATGGTATTAGTTTCGTGATTCCTCCTGTGAGACAGTATGTTTTTTAATTTCCTATCATATAAAAGGGCTGGAGGATTCATCTTTGGTGTCCTCCATTTGGCCCTTTCTGCCAAGAATCAGTGTGATATTTTTCCAAGCTACTAAATATAGCTATACCAACTATATGCTTCAGCACTGAAAAATAGTCACACGATTAGTCCTTAAATACATTAGAGCTACCATATAATGAATTTGAGCCAAATTCCATTTATAACCTCTACTCCTTAAATGCACATTCTGTCTGGGAAACCACAATGGCTCTTCCTTAGTATCATTGCCAATTCAGACACCATGTTCAGCAGTCTTTAAAGAGTTTGAATATTTTAATTTCATCTAATTCATTTCAAAGGTTTTCCTCCAGCAACTCAACTTCTTCATTGGCCAATGGACTTGGAAACAGGAAAACTTACATTTACAAACTAGTTAAAGGGTTGCTGTTTTTCACCATGATCACTGATGTTAGCTTTCTACTCACTAGTTCTCATTTCTTTTTCCTAGTTATTCAGGTCAAGTAACATCTATTTAGTTATCTATCTTTCTCACACCTGGAAACAGATTAATCATATTCATATCTCTGCAGGTTATAGCAACCCAATTGCCATTTGACCTTGTGATCCATTATGGTCATTAGTTCATCTTTTCTCTGCCCATGGAGTCTGCCACCCCAATTCCACTTGATTGGTATACCCCTATGTTTAACCTTGTTGTGTAAAGGAACATCTCCATCAAGCTTTTTAAAGATGCCGGTATCCCTCACTCATACATTTCTCAATGCTTTAGCAAAGCCATTGTTCTCTGTTTCTTCCCAATGGAGTCATTTTTATTTTCTTGAGCCTTCTGACTCCTTCATCTCAATACTTTAAGCTATTTCCACTTAATGTACTATAGCATAATGTTTCTTAAATGAAATATGAAGCAATTTGTTTGGAGTTTGATAAAATACAAATTCTGGTTTCATGTATCTGATGAGATGTAAAAAATTTTATTTTTAATATGCTATGAATAATGTTCCTGTTCCTGGTTTGTATATGACCCTTTAAGTGCCAATAATATAGACAGTTGTTACCTCTAAGTTGCAATAATTATATTTCATCAAAGACATGTTTTGAGTACTTCTAGGTCAATAATACTCTCTTTTACTTGGATCCACTAGACCAGTGGTTCTTAACCTTTTTTGAGGTACCGAACTCACCAGTTTCATATGCGCATTCACCGAACCCTTCTTTAGTGATAAATAAAATATGATTTCTTTTTCCAATTTCAAGACATAGGTATATGGTTTTTTATTGGTGCACAAAATGAGCCGTGCATGAACATCACCTTGCTCAAAGAACAAAACTAACGAAGTGCATGAACTCACAACAAAGTACGGTATTACTTTATTCTGGCCTCCGTGGCAGAGGCTTCTCTGAACCCCTGAGACCAACTCATCGAACCCCTAGGGTTCGATAGAACCCAGGGTAAGAACCACTGCACTAGACCAATATATATGAGACTCATTTCATATTTTTTCTTATTTCTTTCTGGTACATATTGGTGATCCTATAATTTCTTCCTATGTAAACAATTTCCTATCAGATCAGAGATCATATTTCTTTTCTTGACTGTGCTGAACCCTGGTCCCTTAAAACAAGGGTAGAAAACAAAGAAAGTCAAACAGAGAAAGAAGAAAAACTAAACTGTGCTCGATTGTCATCTTTGAAAGAGATTTATGAAATGTTTTTCAGACCTTTGTACACAAAGAAATAAATTATTTCTTCCCAAATGTGTGAATAATGGCTTTACCAGTTTGAACTCCCCAGAACTTCTGAGTTGTGTGTATATAAAGGCTGATGGAGTTTCAATGGGCATCCATGTATGGCTTCAGATACCCCGTGGGGCAGGAATTAAGGAGCTTTCACAGTGCACAGGGCTGGTATGAAACTGCTCCATGCAATACTGGCTAACACAAGAGGTGGGACTAAAAGTATTTGAAATGGCATAAAGCAGTTGTCCGTTATATCTTCCATCCATCTTTCTGATCCCACCTCTTTGTTGTATTCTTCCCTTCCCATTCATCCTTCTATTCATTGTCTATTGCCATTTTCAAGCAATAACTACTTGATTACCAGAGATCGCCTCCTATAGCTTTCTTTTTCTGACAACATCCTGTCTCTCCCAACCTCTGCACTGTGAAAACATGTTCTTAGCTAATCTAGAAATCTAGGTACCATAGCCTGCAAACTGCCATCAAGGCAGATTCTACCTCTCACTCTCTAGACTCGAAAATATTACTGTCTTCTTATCTGGAAAACAGCAGTCATAATAGTACTTGCTAATGTACAGAAATTTAATTGTGACAAAATGTGCAAGACTGCTCTGAAAACAACAGCGCTCTAAACAAAATATAATCTATTGTTTTATACAGTAATTAATTTGTAATACCTGATGATAAAAAAGACTTATTAAATGTTTAAAATATGCATTCCTCCTAAAATTATTTGTATTTAAAAGGAGAAAAGTATAAAAGAATAACTCAATAAATACTTAAAATGAGAATTTCTAACATTTAAATGCTGGAGAGGTACCTTTCAAAATCTTCTAATCCAGTTTATTTAGCTCATCTTTCTTTGCCACTGGTTTTTAATTTCTGAGTATCAGTAGAAGTGTAACTACCAGTTTATGAGCAGTCACTTGGTACCAGTCCCCCCGCTAGTTGTTTTAAATATCTTACTGCATTATTACTCACAACAAACCTAAAAAAGATATTATGATAATTCTGTTTTACATATAATGACCATAGTTTGAATCCATGTCTGTAAGAAAAGTTTTTTAAGCCCTAGCCGGATAGCTTGGTTAGTTAAAGCATCATCCCAAAGCACAAATTATGCTGGTTCTATCCCTGGTGAGGGCACACACAAGAACAGTTCAATGCTCCTGTCTCTCTCACTCTCTCTCTTCCTTCTTCTCTCACTGAAATCAATAAATAAAAATGAAAAAAAAAAGAGGTTTTCTAAGCTCTTTATTTTCCTGGTTTGATACTGATCATTAGCATGATCATACTTCTTGAATTGCTTTGGACAAATACAATTTATGTCTGTTATTTTGGCCTAAATATTAATAGTACCTTTACTTTCTAAATTACCTCAATTTACATGATACATTATTTGGTTACTCTAATGTTAAGAATTTATTTTTTACCTCGTTTTTAAATTAAGTTTACTAGTATATCAAATACTATATATTTGTCAATCTATGTTTTCAAATAATCACAACGTCATTCTTTAAGTATTAAACATTATATTTCATATGAGTAGCTACTTGGCTTCTTTTATTTTTCTTCCTCTTTCTCATTTTTTAAAAATTTTATTAATTTTTTTAAAATTCATTATAGAGAGGAAACAGAGTAAGTGTGTGTGTGTGTGTGTGTGTGTGTGAGAGAGAGAGAGAGAGAGAGAGAGAGAGAGATTTGAGAGAGAGAGAGAGAATGGGGAGGAGCAGGAAGCATTAACTCTCATATGCCTTGACCAGACAAGTGCAGGGTTTTGAACCGGCAACCTCAGCATTCCAGGTTGACTCTTTATCCACTGTGCCACCACAAGTCAGGCCCTCTTTCTCATTTTTAAATATGGAAATATAGTTGGTATACAGTATTATGAAGTTATATTAGTTTTAGATGTAAAATATAGTGATTTGACATTTTTCTACCTTACAACGTTGGCTTCTAAAACTCACTTGTAAATGCATCATTCCACTAAAATGCTTGACACAAAGTAATTAATATAACCAGTGTCCTAAAAGAGCCAGCTTAGGTTTTGAGCTCACAAACAAATAAATACAGAACAAAACATTGATAAATATCTCATACTTTTTTTACTAAAACATAGTTCTTATACTGTATTTCTCAACAGTTCTTCATTAATTGGTTTGTGCAGAGATTCAGAGATTGTAGTTCAAAGGCTTTTGCTAGGTTCATAATTTCTGATACAGACCGGTTAATAAAAATCTTTGAACTGTCTACCAAAGCTTTCAGTAAGCTGTTATGAAAGATTCTATATTTAAACTCAAGGTTTCCTATTCCTTTGAAAAGAATTTAAGGGTTTGTATGATGTGTTAAAAAAAACTTTTAGTAGTAACTACTTTCTGTAAATGAGATCATTATGGCAAAATCATTTTGGAATATTTGAATCATTTTGATAATTGTTCTGATAGGTGAAAAATATTAACAGACTATCTTTTGTCTCTCCTGTCATTCATAAATTAATTATATGTTTAGTAAATTCTATTTTGGGAACTATTGCTTTCAAAAACATGTAATATTACAAATTGCAACCAAATCACTCAAACTCAAGATTTTAATCAAGATCTCTCTTAGCTTCTCGGTCATGTTAGTTGGTCATTTTGACATGATTTGAAGAAGAGGCCTTACTAGGAAATTAACACATTTTATGAGTATTTAAATTCCAATGGAACAAAAATTATCAGAATTTTTACTTTGATGATGTAATTAGGAATATAGCCTTTTTACATGCTCAGCAATAAATGTATTTCAAGAATTTAGTTAGGAGAGAGGGAGGAAGAAAAATAACACTGGGTAACAATTTTTTTTTCATTTTCTGTTGAATGAGGTTTTAGAACTGTTTCTATATATTTCTGAATTGATAACTCCAAATCTGAAATCCATATCTTGGTACATACTCTAGTTTTTATGCAATTTTAATTTATTTTTGTTAGAGTTAATGCAATGAATTGGTTTTTAAAATGAAGGTAAAGGACAATGACTCTTGGACTGAACATAACCACAAGGCAATTAATGTTTTATAAACATTACTTTTACATAATAGTAGTTGCATTTAAGTGTAAAAACTTATTATCTGATAAAAACACCCTCTTATTTTGTTTTAAGATTGAATCATGGCTTCTTTGAGTAGACATAAATGTAAGAATAGTCCTGACACCTTCTGTCATATATGTGGCTGTTACACACTTCAATGTCAAAGGTGCAATATTTCATCATTTGTGACACGTGCAAATATTGCCTATTTTCAAATTCCCCTTGGCGATCAAGACAAGATTTGGGCTCCTCATATTGTGTGTCATAATTGTTAGGAAATGCTTCATGATGGAAAAAAAGAAAACACAAAGGAATGCCTTTTAGTATTCCTATGGTTTGGTGTAAACCTAAGGACCACAGCAGTGACTGTTGTTTCTGTCTTATCCATACAAAGAGCATCGGCAAGAAAAAACGGTATATTATCGCATATTCTAATATTTCTTTAGCAATATGACCTATCCCACACTCTGAGACACTCCTGGTTCCAGTTTTCAATGGTTTTATTTCTTCTAAGGATGAAGAAAGTGAACATGGTGATCAAGTGTATTTTAATAAGATGCATGAGGAAATGGTTGTGGAATCTGAAGAGTTTTCTTCTGATGCCAAACAGTCATTAACCCCTCAGAAGTTTAGCCAATCAAAATTGAATGACTTAGTAAGAGATTTGGGCCTATCAAAGAAAGCAGCTGAGTTATTAGCCTCCTGGCTTCAAGAAAAGAAAGTACTTAACTGGTCAGCTAAAGTATCCCATTTCAGGAAACGTGAACATATTTTTATGAACTTCTTTATGAACAAACATTTTGTTCACTGTCATAATTTCAGTAGTTTTCTCAGCCAGCTAGGTATTACCACTTACAGTCCAACAGAATGGTAACTATTTCTTAACATCTCTAAATGGAGTCTGAAATGTGTTCTCCTACACAACGGTAATGTTTATGTAGTGGTTCCAATTGGTTATTCAATTCATCTACAAGAAGATTATAATGATATAAAAATTATTCTAGACTTTCTGAAATATGAGAAGCATAACTGATCATTTGTGTGGATCTTAAAATGGTAAATTTCCTGCTAGGAAAACAGAGAGATTTCACGAACTATCCTTGCTTTCTGTGTTTTTATTATAGCCGAGCTTGGGAGAAACACTGAACACAGAAGGAGTGGCCAAAATGTGAAACTCTAGAAGTAGGGATGCAAAATATTGTGAATGAACCTGTATTTAATCGAGACAGGATAATTTCCCCCCACTTCACATCAAACTTGTCTTAATGAAGCAGTTTGTTCAGGTTTTGAATAGAGAAAGTGAATTCTTTCAACATATTATTTCTGCTTTTCCTGCTCTATCTTTCAAGAAGATAAAAGCATGTGTATTTGTTGGACCTCAAATTTGAACCCTCCCTCATATGTGACAAAGAATTTGCCAGGAAGATCAATAAGTAGGAGAAAGCAGCATGGCAGTCTTTTGTGGCAGTTTTAAAGAACTTCCCTGGCAACAAAAAAGCAAAAAAGTATAAACTTCTGGTTCAAAGCATGCTGTTGGCTTTCCATGACAATGGATATAACATGAGCATTAAGATTCACTTCCTGAACAGTCACCTTGATAAGTTTCTCGAAAATCTTGGTGCTGTTAGTGATGAGCAGACTACTACTGGAGCAGCAAACGAGATTGTCCTCAACAAGTACACAAATGCAAGAGCTACAAATGCAAATTTTTGTCTGAATAGAATTTAAATAAGTTATGTGCAAATTTTATTATTAAAATAAGTGTTTTAATATGTTCTGTTTTGAAATTGTAGGCAAATTCTGATGCAATCATATCTTTTAGTGTATTAGTGTATTTACTGCATTATATAAATTATTATATTTTCACAAAGATGATGCCCAAGAAGACATTCTACTTCATTATGTTAAACTAAATGTTAAAAATTTTACAATAAGATCAAAACCTAAAATCTTGAATTGCAAAATCACTGTAGCTTACAGAGATAAACTAATGTGAGATTTGAGATCAGCACACTTGAATTAGGTAAGAACTAGTGTTTTTGTGGATGCAACAAAAATTTTGTTCCCTACTATAATTTGGTTAAAAAGAAGGTTGTTAGATATTCAACAAGCTATGAATTAGGTTATTAGATATTCAAATTTTCTGCTGACCACATATACTACCTGTGCAATTTTAACTTGGTATACTATGTATTAATTTTTTTTTATTGGAAGGAAATTTTTCTATATAGAATCACTTATGTGACTATTTATAAACATCCAGAGAGTACACAATGGAGGATGGCAGAAGTAATTTCATCTTTTAAAAAATAATTAGAATGATTCTCCATCAAGGAATCATTTTTACTTTAGTGGAGTTTTTGTTTGTTCTATTTAATTTATTTCAACAAATTTCCCCGTTCATATGATGGTATTTTTATTATGTTTTTTACTGTGAATAAATTTTAATTTAAATGAATTATTGTGAATGCTTTTTTTAATAGATGTTGTAATGAAATGGAGCAGTCATGGATGGGAGTTCAGAAAAACTGTTTACTAAATCTTACTCTCCCAAACCACTTATTAGATGTGTAACTAAGTACGAATTTCACTAAGATTAGGAGGTTAGGTTTCATTGCTATTGTAAAAAGATTTGGCATTTTTCTAGATTCTGGGTACTGATATTTCTAGTGCTAAAATTTCATCTCCATATCTTTATCTTTTCAATTTTAGAAATGTACTAAAGAATCTATGACTTCAGAAATGAATGCCTAATGTTTGAGAATAATTTGACATCTAATCTATATTCTAAAAGCCATATTGTTTAGAATCCTTCTTAATTTCTTAACTCTCTTCATGATTGGTGTTGAAAAGATAAATTATATATAGTTAACTTACAAAGCTCTACTTACTTTTTGTGGATAGTGAATATTTAACTGTGGCTAACTGAAATGCAAACCCAAGTCAAATTGTCAGGGGTGCAAACAAATTATTGGCCCCTCAAAGATAACCAACCCTCACCCCCAGAACTTGCGATTATGTTGTGTTACACAGCAAAGGGAAATTAGGGTGGCAGATAGATTAAATTGCTAACTAGATGATATTAAAATTGGGAGATTATCCTGCATAATAGGGGTGGGCACAATGTGATCACCAGTATTCTTAAATGTGGAAGAGGGAGGCAGAACACTCAGTGTAAAAGTGGCAAAATGTGAGAAAGATTTGATAGCAATTGCTCTCCTTAAATATGAAAGGGAACCATGAGCAAAGGAAGGTGGGCAGCCTCTAAAAACTTAATAAAGCAAAAAAGTGATTTTTAGGTCCTGGATGAGTAGCTCAGTTTGGTCTTGACAGGCCAATATTGTGGGTTCAGTTGCCCATGAAGGCAATTGAATCAACCAATGATCATATAAATAAGTGGAGCAACAAATGTCTTTCTCTCTCTCTCTGTCTCAAATCAATCAATACAAAAAATTAAAAATTAAATAGAGATTATTTCTTATATTCTTCAAATTTGAACATATCTCTGACAACCACTTGATTATAGTATGTAAGATCCATATAAACGCTGACCTTCAAAACTACAAGGCAATAAATTTCTGCTATTTTAACCCAATGCACTTATAGTAATTTGTTGGAACAGCCATAAGAAATTAATATAGACATTTACAAAAACAAATATACTCATTACTAAGCAGATAATTTGGGAGACAAGTGACTTACACTTAATTATTAAAGTGATTTTAAAACACCATTCCAATGTCATAACAATCTTAAGAAAATCATAATACATCTCATTATAAAATATTGTGTGTGCAGTAGAATGAGAAACATGAAAAATATAAATACAAGCATAAAAAGAAATAAAATGTCATGCATTATTAATTTAATTATAAAATATGAATGCATGCAGAAAAATCTGGGAAATGACATAAAACACAAATGTCAGAGTGAAATTAAAATATTAGTTTTTAAATTTTATGTATTTTTGGCCCTGGCCAGTTAGCTCAGTGGTAGTGTCAGCTTGGCATGTGGATGTCCCAGATTCATTTTCCAGTCAGGACATGCAGAAGAAGCAACAACCTGCTTCTCTCCATCTCTCTATCTCTCTCTTTTTCTTTCTTTCTTTCTTTCTCTCTCTCTCTCTCTCTCTCTCTCTCTTCCCTTCCCTTCCTATAGCCATGGCTTCATTGATTCTAGCACTTAGGCCCCCGGTGCTGAGGATGGCTCCATGGGGCCTCCACCTCAGGTGCTAAAACATAGTTCAGTAGTGAGCATGACCCTAGATGGGAAGAACATTGGCTCCAGACAGGTGTTGCGGGGTGGATCCCGGTCAGGGAGAATGCAGGGGTCTGTCTCTCTATCTCCCCTCCTCTCAATTGGAAAAGAAGAAAAACAGCCTGACCAGGCGGTGGCGCAGTGGATAGAGTGTCGGACTGGGATATGGAAACCCAGGTTCAAGACCCTGAGCTCGCCAACTTGAGCGCGGGCCCATCTGGCTTGAGCGAAAGCTCACCAGCTTGGACCCAAGGTCGTTGGCTCCAGCAAGGGGTTGCTCGGTCTGCTGAAGGCCCGCGGTCAGGTCAAGGCACATGTGAGAAAGCAATCAATGAACAACTAAGGTGTTGCGATGGCAACGAAAAACTAATGATTGATGCTTCTCACCTCTCTTCATTCCTGTCTGTCTGTCCCTATCTGTCTCTCTCTCTGACTCTCTCTCTGTCCCTGTAAAAAATAATAAAAAAAGAAAAACAAATTTTATATATTTTCATTGTTAAGTCATGTGTTTATTTTTGTTGTTGCTTACAAGGTGGGTGTAGAAATAAACAGGTTGGTCCTGGAGAGAGCTGAGCATCCACTGCAGATGACTGCAGGGAGGCAGAGTTAGAAAATGCAACATGGTGGTCAGCACTCTGCTGTCTCTTTCCTCGGTGTCAGCTGGGCCCAATAGGCAGCTGATCTTTCATCAAACTCAGTATCAAAAATGTGGAATGAGGTTGTTCAAGGTGAATGTTGTTGGCAATTTAATTATCCTTTCCATTATACTGCCTTAGTTCATCTTGGGTGTCAGTGGGGACCAATCCGGTAGCAACAAAGCAGTGAGAATTTGCTTTTCACTTCCTCCCTCCCTGGTGTTGGAGGGTTCAGTATGAAGCTGCACTTACACCTCAAACTGTGTGCAATGAAGAGTTACAAATAGATTCCCATTTTTTCTGGAAAAAATGTCAGCAGAGCTGAGGGGCAGGAGAGCTTTCACCACATCTATCTGCAAAAGGACAGTGTGAGTCAGTGCTCTGCTTTTGTTGTGGTGTTTGCAGGCACAGTGGGATCCTACACATACGCACCCACCTGGTCTACTAAGTCCTCCTCCACAGGAAAATCATGCTAAACAGAAATGATTAAATAAGATCCAGAGTCTCATAATCTAATATCCAACTTATTCTGAACATAACTGAGAAAACATTCATCAAATCAAGAACCACAAAAATCACAACATAATGAGAAAAGAGATCAGCAGGCACCAAGAGAGACAAATCAGGCGTTAGAATAATTTGGCAAGTGTTTTAAAAGAACCATTATAAAAATGCTTCAATGAACAATTTAAATTCCCTTGAAACAATTAAAAAATAGAAAATCTCAACAAAGAAATGAAAGTTATTCTAAAAAGAAACCAAATAATATATACAACAAAACAAAAAATCGATGAAAAAGAATACAGTCACTGATGGGCTTCAGTGATGACAGAGAATGTAATTAATGAACTTAAGGACAGAATAATAGAATTTCTTCAATCTCACTATTTGAGAAAAATAAAAATCTGAACAAATGTCAACAGATTCTCAGGGACCAGTGGAACAATAAAAGTATTTACTTTCTTATTATTAGATTTCCAGAAGGAGAGAATGGAAAGTAGAACTGAACAAGTGTTCAAAAATAATTCTGGCTGAAAACTTCTCAAATTTGATAACACACAGAACCCTACAGATTCAAAAAGCTGAGCAAATCCAAATCAGATAAATCCAAAGTAGCTCATGCCAAGATACATCATAATTAAACTTCTGAAACTCAAGACAAAGAAAAAAATCTTAAAAGCAGTCATATGTAAACAAGATATAACTAATAGATGGAAAAACACCAGTTCTAAGTAGACCAGATTTTGCATCTAAAACCTTGGAGGTCAGGAAAAAAAATGGGACAATATTTTTGAAGTACTGAAAGAGAAAAAATGTCAACCATAATTTCTATATCTGGAGACAATACGCTTCAAAACTGGTGGGGATATAAAGATATGTTCAGATGAAATATTATGTTGGGTTATTTTTTATTACAAAAGAAAAGGAAGATTGCAGTACAATCTTCCCATTTGGTTCTAACTTTCTACAACATAATTCTAGCAAAATAAAGAGAATGATCCTGAATTCTTGGTGTTAGTGGTTGTTAATGCATTTTTCATTTTTTCTTTTTTTTAGTAAACATACTTACTGTGTTTAGAACATAACCTTTCCTTTTTATCTGTTAAACCAATTCCTTGTATCTTCTTCCTGTCTCAGTAAATATCAAGTCTATCATTCCATTTGATCATGTCAAAATTCTTGGAATTATGTTGATCTCTCCCTTTCTCTCACTTCCACAATATAACCAGTATCTCCACCTTTAACAACACCTCTCTTTACCACCTCTTCTTCTGCATATGAGTTCAAGCCATTGTCATCTCACATTTGTTTTCCCAGTATCATTACCTAATGTGTTTCAAGAGGACCAAGATAACAACTCCTTTCACATTCAGTGAGGTCTGAAGCATTTAGAGTAGCTGGGAAGGAACAGTGTGGCCTTGACCCACATCATGCTTTCTTAGTGTACCATGCAGAGACATTTCTGTGTGGGCTTCCTGGTGTGGAAGACATTGAGGGAATTGGGTTTAAACTATTGCAATAACTTACAACAGTTTTGTTGTAGTTCTACTTTCTGCCTTACTTTATTGTGTTTCGCACAGAGGAAATAAGTGATTTTCCAAAAATATGTCATGTACTGTCTACCCCTACTCACACAATCCAAAGGCTTACCATCTGATACAGCTACTCAAAATTTGTTTCTGATGTTGCCACACACAGCAAGACGGTCTGAAAAGATATGTTATTCACATAGGGAAGTTTTCTGGGAATAACAGGGCCACTCCTAAAGGAATCTAAATGTTTTTTTTTAAAAAAAAAGACAGAAAAAGGCGACCTGCTTGAGGTTTTTTAATGTGGCTAAATATTAGGGCTGGGTTGAAGATTTCTGCTTCCAGATAGAAGCTTATGTAGTTTGAACTCCTGCTGGTACCAAAGAAGAAAGCAAAAGAATTCTTTTTTTAATTGATTTTAGAAAAAAGAGAAAGGGGGAATGACAGAGAGAGAGAGAAAGAGAGAGAGAATCTATTGCTCCACCTATTCATGCTGTCATTGGTTGATTCTTGTATGTACCCTGACTAGGGGATCAAACCCACAAACTCGGTATGTCAGGACAACCCTTCAAACAAATTTGTGACCCAGCCAGGGCCAACACAAGGTTCAGCTTGCCCAGATGTGAAGCACAAGAGGAAAAAAGAAGACTAAGGCTTAAAAGCTCTCAGCTGTCACACATCAAAAATATGAAGTGATACTTTTCATTATATCATCTCACTGAAAGCATGTCACAATCTCTTTAACATGACCTCGACTATCCCACAGGGTCAGGCTCACTGCTACATCGCTGAATAATCTTTACCACCTTCAACCATCACCCACTCTGCCTTATTCACAGTGGCCTC
Source organism: Rhynchonycteris naso (assembly GCA_037038555.1). Classification (NCBI taxonomy): domain Eukaryota; kingdom Metazoa; phylum Chordata; class Mammalia; order Chiroptera; family Emballonuridae; genus Rhynchonycteris; species Rhynchonycteris naso. Next base: position 18,406,134 of record CM072999.1, on the reverse strand, counting down.
TTGGTTCTTCCACAGCCCAGGCAAACTCCCAGAACTAGAATAGTACTTTGTAAATATATGTTGATTGAGGGGAGACAATTTTTTTTAATAAAGTTTAAAGCTATTTGGTCTATCTGTACTCTTAAACAGAATAAGATTTTTTTTTATGTTTTGATTTTACAGAGAAAGGAAGAAAGAAACACATCAATTTGTTATTCCACTTATTTATGCATTCATTGGTTCATTCTTATATCTGCCCTGAAAGGGGATCAAACCTGCAACTTGGTGTATCAGAATGACACTGCAACCAACTGAGCTACCCAGCCAGGGCCAGAATAAGATTCTTATGTAATTTAACTATTTCTAAAAATTATATCTACTGCTTTTCTTATTAATGACCTCTGGAAACTTAATTTCCATCTGTTTATCAAGTAAAAATTAGTTTTAACTTTAGGTTCTAGTTTGCATTTTGTATGTAATTAAGAGATATTATATTTTACCAGTTTCTGAACCCCATAATTTTTTTTGCTTTATATTTCTTTTATTAAGGTTTAGAAAGTTTTTGCTTATGTAGTCCTTCATTAATTCTTTCATATTTGTCCATATATCTTTTTAAATTCCTTTTTATGTGTGTACAATTAAATAACTGTTTGCCTACATATTTGTAGTATGCTTTTTGGTGACATTAATTTTTCTTAAACACTTTGATAGGATGTTCACTATCTTCTGACATATACTGTTTCTGGTGAGAAGAGAGCTTATTTAAACATTATTCATTTGTATGCAATCTATCCTTTTCCTCTGACTAATTAAGAGAAGAATAAATGTAGATATATTTGTTTATTTGATTTTAATCCACATCTGCTTTGAGTGAGTTTGTTGGTTGCTCGCTTGCTTGTTTTAAAGGTTAACTTTGTTTTCTTTGGTCTATTATTATCTGACTCTGTCTAAAATATTTGGCAGCTCCCAGATGGAGTTCTAAATCCAGATTCTTATCTTATATTAGTATCTTAAGACACACTGATGCTATTGGGATTATGGCAGGTTTAATTTATCAGATATTAAACACTCCAGTGTTGGAACTGGCCATGAGGCTCTGTCATTTTCTTCTTGCCTCCATGAGTAGGCTGTGATTCTAGAGAGAAGTAACAATATTTGAGCCTTTTGTTCTTTTTAATTTTTAAATTATATTTAATGTTTATTTTTATGGATGTTAGTGAGAAAGAGAGAGAGAGAGAGAGAGAGAGACAGGAACATCAATCTGTTCTCATATGTGCCCTGACCGGGTACTGAACCAGCAACCTCTATGCTCCAGAACAATGCTCTACCCAACTGAGCTATCCAGCCAAGGCTGAGCCATTTTTTATTTCTAAGTTTTATACAGTAATCATGGCTCTCATAGTTTCTTTATTTTCATTCCTTACTTCATCACAGTGTAATTCATGTCCTACTCTCTGGGCTTCTTCACCTAGACCTTAGGAAGCCTGCAGGGTCAATCCTGCTTACTGTTTTGTGCTAACTTTTTCTAGTAGACGTGTTTTAGAACAGAACACAACAATATATTTCTTTGGTAAACATTTTTGAAAGTCTTACAGACATATAAGAGTGCGTGCAACTAATCTGCACCTTGATAACTCATCTCAAAATGGCCACTAAGCATATCAAGAAATATCCTGACTTCTTGCAATATAGGTGATAACAAGAACTATTCAATTCCATCGTTTTACATTTTACCTTGCTATGTGATACATTTGCAGCAGAATTTGGTTGGGGACTTATATTGGGAAAATTGATAATACCTCTCTAGGAAGTAGGTCCAGATGAACATTTCTGATCAGTAGTTGACTTTGTGGCCCTCTACTGGAAGGTTCAGGACCAAATCCCAGCCGTCAAGCCTGTGTATTATTACTTGTCGAAAAGGCTTGGCACTCTGGAAGCAGTCTTGAATAACAGCTGCCAGTAAACATGACATTAACTGTTTTCACATTTATATCGACTGAAAATATCAGGTTTAAGAGCAATTACGTCAACATGAATCACAATGACATGATTGACTATTAAATGTTCACACAGGTTTTTAACCTCCAGCATGAAACATCCCTTGGCCCTATTTTCAGAGATAACCTAGGGTTAGGAAGATTGATTTGAGTCTTCTGCGTGTTTCCTTGGTTAGTCCTGTCAGTCTAAACGGATGCCATTTCTGTCTTCCAGATTACTATTAAAATAAGTGACTTGGGACAGTGCACATGTGTCTGTGTGTTTTTTAAATGAAATTTAAAACTGGTAAAAAATTATTTTGATTTGACTTTTTTTTTTCTACATAAACCATAAATGGGGCTCATGAGAAGTGTCATGTGAACATGGCCCAAGTTTCCAGGAGAACTCATTCCTTCCCAAAGGATATAAAGAAAAGATTTATGACTGCAGGTGAAAAGCATAAGAAAGCTGGTGACTGTAGATGACTTTACCTTTGGGTTTCTGGTTCATTGGGATTCTAAAATGAAACTTGGCCATTGCAGGGGGCATGCCTCTATAAATGCGAAGAAAGCCCTTTCAGAGTCTGCACAAACTGGGCTTCAGTCTGTGGCTGTCTATTCACATGCACTACGTCTCCAAAGACTATTGCGTTAACTTATAGAAAGTAAACTCCATCTTTATCTTGAGCTAGAATGTTGTCAGAGATATTTTATGAATAGTTTGGAATTCCCAGTTTCCTCAATTAAAGCAAATCTTGATAACATTTTGTTTTACTCACAAGTGAGACTGAAACACTACCCTAAAAGGAACTTGGTCCACATGGCAATGTGCTCTCCAGTGTTCAGAACAGGAAATCAAGTTATGTCTGTCTGTGTATCATGCACCACGTACATAATTCATTAAGGAATTGGAGCTCTGAGTTTTTGGAGTATTTTTCCCTGTCATGGAATTTTTCATATGTAAGTCTGAATCGGAGTGTCTGTTTGTGATTTAAAAACCCCCAAATCGAAGAGTTTTACAGGTGCATATTCTTGTGGGTGGGATCTAGACCATGGACGAGCTCACATTTCAGCACCAAAGTAGAAAATGGGCATGGAATGAATCCTCTCTTGCCCCATTAACAGCAGGCTTCATAGGCAACATCTGGAGTTTGCATAGCTATTTTATGACTAAAATAGCAAAAAATCACACCAACATTGGCTGTGGTACTCTTGGTCTAATAACCACAACAGTCACTAAAAGAACAGTCTTCTCATTGATTAAAAATGCTCAAATATGTTTCTCTTCTAATTTATGAAAAATTATGCAAAACTGCCTTTTACGGATGGGGGCTCCTCCTTCTGTTTCTAATTTAGTGCATCATCGGGCTTGATTGTCTTCTGTCACAAAGGGAAAGAGAAATGCTCAATGTTTATAAGAAACTTCCTATTTTAGTTGGTCCCTGATCCTGCCAGCTTCGCTATGAAGATCTTATAACACATGGGCCAACCAGCAAACTTGAAAAATGATCGAAATATGGATTTTGTGCTCTCCTAAGATATGGGTTTTTTGAAAGCAGGCAACGCATTATGAAATTGACTTTAAGATAATAGTACTGTGTCATTTCCTACATTCATGTTTTGAAAAGAACAAGAGTCCCTTTTTCTCTATTACTCAGACCAATTGAGTTGAGTGAGATAAAGCATCTGAGGAATATGAAGAACTGACATCTTGAGAAGAAAATTGAATAGAAAGTGGCCACTGCTTTTATAACTCAATCTTGCTGAAGGAAGAGGTTCTTTTATTTGAAGGGAGAAATTAAAAACATGTTTTCTCATTTTCTCAGACCCTTAACATATCAAGCATAAAGACTAATCAGGAGGTTGCCATTTTTATAATCATGGAGTTAATATACAAGAAATGCTTCTTGAAGCAGGGTTTCTCTTCCACAGAGACACCAGTTACTTTGAACCAAGGGGAAATGACGCATGAGAAAACAGCCTGGGAAGTCTGACTTCAGGGCAATCAAGTTATACTGAATAAATAAAGGTCCCTGTTTTCTTCTTTAGAAAGGCAAAACCTTCATTTCTTCAAGTCTTCTTAATATTTCAGACAAACTGTTCGGATATGGATATATCAAACTGAGTAGGATGTCTCGTATCAACAGCCTTATTGAGTTTACATTCTAGTAAATGGAACCAGTAAGCAAATATCAGGATGTATTTAATAAGTATGTACTCTGAGAAAGCAAAAGCAGAGGCAAGCATGGTAAGGAGAGGCCTCTGAAAAGATGGTGAGTATACAGATAATGAAAGAGTAAAATGTTCGATTTTCTAAAAACAGAAACAAGAAATCCCAGGGCAGGCCAGTACATGTTAAATTCCCTGACCTACCATGGTACAGAAAAGGCTTGGGTTGGTTCAAGTGACTGAAAACTATTGGAGATAGAGCAGGGTGGCGAAAGAAGTGGGGCAGAAAGTGGAACTGAACTGGTAGGCAAGGGATAGCTGTTTTTTTCCTTTCTCTGTAGTAGTTGTAATTTTTAACATAAAAGATGCAAGAAATAAGGGTCCACCGATCTTAGCATGCACCGAGGCACTCGAAAGACTTTGAAGTATGACTAATTTTTATCTGGGTAGACAGTGAGGTTACTGTTTCCTTAGAAATGTATATTGGACAGGTCATTCTAATAGTACTTCACATTTGTCGTAGACGTGAATTGGCAAATATTTTTCACAAGGGTAACTTTGCTCTTCTACAAGGTGTTTCTATGTGGGGAAGATTCAGATTTATGATCAGTTTATCAAAAGAGATCTTAATCTTTGAATATAAGAAATTGGTGCTAATTAATACATATTATATATTAGACACCTTTTTTTTTTTTTTTTTTTAAGTTTCCATGATGTGTTGACCTGATTTTGAAATGCTACATAATCTCTGTGGGAGCTATAGAATTGTTTTCCTCTGGTATTTTCTAAATCAATGTATGGGGTAAAATTTCATTTTTATAAAGTTAAGAAATAGGCAAAACTAATAGCAGATGACTTTAGCAGAGAAAGATGGATTGAAACAGAGAATAAAGGGATGTTTTGGGGTGATAGAAATTTTCTATACACAGAAAAATAAAATAAACCTCTATGGTTGGTTCCCCGGGAAATTTTAATGCATGATCAGATTTGAAAATCTCAGTTATGAAGAGAATACTTTGGTCAAGCAGGTAGGTGACTTGGAATCCCAGAAACAAAGAAAACAAAAGAAATAATAAAACCATTGTGTTTGGGTCTCCTTGGTCATGTTCAATGATTCAGACAAGAAGTGTTAATGCCAGTAAACATCCATTTTAGAGTTCAAATCAATTATCTTGAAAAATGTTAAAAGGTCGTGTTTCTGGTTTTCACCCACAGTGACGCTGACTTAGTAAGCACAGAGATCACTGCCTCTCTCACAGGCGTCCTAGTGCAGGAGATGGTGCCAAGATGTTGATTTAAACCTTTATTAGAACTGAGGTTATGCTCCAAGTGAAACAAATATTTTAACAAATATTTGATGCTTTGCTGATATTGAACACATAGAGAATAACTACCAGGAGTTCAGAAATTAAAATTTGCAATTTATTGATTAAAATGTTTGATTCGTCTGTATGTTGATTTATTTACATTTTCACCTTATGTGGGAGGTTTGAGAAGTATAAGACATCCTGAACAAAGAGAATTCACAGAAGAAATATTTTAGCTAAGTCTTAATATGATACCTGTATTAATTATTAGAAGTAAAACATAATGTCTCAAGTATCACTAGAAATTTATTGATATTGCAAATATAATTTAATTATTTAAAGCCTCTAGCCATATAATGGAAATTTGTTATTCATTTTTATACTTGCTCGGTACATTTCTAATTTTTTTAATTAGTTCTTAAAAACCACATAATTATTTTCTTTAAAAAATATATTTCTACTATTTAACAGTGATAAATCCCTTAGACATCTTACTACTTACCAGTGGTACACCATTTACTCTTCAGAGTAAAAGTATAAATCGGGAGAAACACTTCAATAATCTCAAATCCATTTTTGAATCAGAAGTTGTTCAGACTGCATTTCTTGGTTCAAGTGTGCCTCGAGGTTTATTTGTCTGTGTGCTGCCTCCCCAACTTTCATTCAGAGAGTTTCAAAACATAGATGCTTCATTAATTACTCATTTCAGAGCCTAAAGAAGGTCTTATGTTCAGTTCTGAACAACTAATAGAGACAGAAAAGAAAGGACTCATACAAGACATGTTTAAAATGCTTGTAAATGTAGGGCACAGAACAAATTTGTTTCTTTAGTGTAAACCTGGTAGTGCTTCCTCTGTAGGCTTTTGTGGTCTCTGTTCTGAAATAGCAGGAAATGTTTTAACAATTAGCGTGAGCAAATTGTAAAGGGAAATATGGTAGTGAGTTACCAGCCGAATCTTTAAATAAAGCATTCCTTTCCTAATGTAGTCCTGATGCTGCTCTTTCTTCTATTAGTCGGGACCACTGCATTGCCAGAGGCAATAATCAAATATACAGTAGTTTGATAATGGTAGCAGTAGAACAAAAGCACAATTATGATAGGAGCAAAGAAGACAACATCTGCATTTACCTTTGGGCATCTTTTCAGTTTCCCTGGAACAAATTAAAACACAGACTAATGTCAGTGATGTGTGTTTGGCTCATTTGCATTTTTTATAAAAGTTCAAGCTTTTCTAAAATAAGGTGTCATTTTTATTTATTTTACCAAACTTAGAAAAAGAAATGTTAGTGCGTGAATTATACGCACTTATTTTTAATTGTTAGGGAAGACAAATGTATATATTTGAATATAAAAAGTGCTTATTAGGTAGAAAGTTCAGGGAAATATATCTTTTTCAATTTCTACTAAAATAGTAAAAATATTTTAAAATTAGTTTATATATTAAGATAAATTAATTCTTCAACTTCATCCATTGCATACCTTAAGAATTTGTTTTCTATGGCTATCTCTCTGAGCTGACTTTGTATAAATAATGGTGCTATATATGGTGTTAGATGAATAAACCAATGAACTCAGTCCAGAAGTTTATTTGAGGTAGCTTCACTAAAATATTAGAAGAATTTAATGTAGGGGGAAATATGATTCCTTTTGAAAGTTATGCTGTATGATGTTCTTAGATATCAGATTTGGTTAAGAATATTAATCCTTGATTAAATTTTATGTGTGATTTTGACTAAGAAATAGTATAAGAGAGAGAGAGAGAGAGAGAGAGAGAGAGAATGTATGAGTATACATGAAGATCAAGTTAAGTAGTAAACTTGGAAGTCAAATATGCCCCATATTCCATCCATCACAGAGTATTTGGTAAAATGTGGTCTGTGGACTCATATTTCATGGGCTTGAGGTTGTTCTCCATCATGTTACTAACGTTGACTTCCAGCAAGTGTTCATATTACCAGGGCTTAATTCTTTAATTGGAAAAAAAAAAGAAAAACAACTAGAATAATAATATGATCTATACTATTGGACTATGTTGGGTTGGTACGAAAAAATTAATCTAAATATTTGCTTTCATGTCACAACCAGTTAATGTTCAATTACTTAAAAGCAAACAGTTACGCATTTTGTACTCTCTAGTCTACCTCACTCTACCCCAGCCTTCATTTTAAATTACTTTTCAAATTTGGCATGTTGACCAATTAGTTTCCCTACATGCTACCAGGTTTAGTAAGAAATTGAATAACGTTAAATATGTTAAACCTCTTTGAATACTGGAAAGTTTGATGATTTCTTGTTCCTTTAAGCCTTTCATATTCTCTTTAGGTTGTCTATTGTTTTGTATATTCTGGTATAGTTTATACATCTGTTGATTAGTCTAATTTCATTTCGATAAACTATGGAGTTGAATTACTTTTTTTCCTGGAGAAGAAAAAATATATTTTTGTGACAGAGACAGAGAGAGGGACAGATAAGGACAGGAACAAGAAGCATCAATTCTTTGTTGCAACTCCTTAGTTGTTTGTCATTGCTTTTTCATATGTGCCTTGTCCTGGGGCTACAGCAGAGCAAGTGACCCCTTGATCAAGTCAGAGACCTTGGGCTCAAGGTGGTGAACCTTGCTCAAACCAGATGAGCCAATTCTCGAGCCAGTGACCTTGGGGTTTTGAACTGGGTCCTCTATGTCACAGTCCAGTGATCTATCCACTGTGCCACCACCTGGTCAGGCTAAGCTGCTTTCCTTCATAACACTATTATCTTTGTTATCAGTAGTATAAACTAAGTATTTAGATTTATTATTGATTGCTAGCTAAAAATTTGTCTTCTACCATGTTTTAATTTCCACATTTTACCTCTTTTGAATCCATGCTACTTTGCACCATTATAGGCATATATTTGGCAATAAGTAAATATTTGCTACTAATAATAGGTGTGGGATGATAATGTTAAAATTTTAGACTGAACATTAAGTTTATACAGTGACTCAAATACAACACTCAAAATGCTGATAAGTTTTAAAGATTTTAGTTAAAGGGGATTTCTAGACACATATTATGTAAATGATTCAGAGGTAGACATATGTACCTGTGTCTGGAAAGACATCTACTGTGGTTCATTTACTTGAAACAAATATCTATATTCTTTAACAAACAGTCAATGGATGCAGAGTTAAGGGTCCATTTTCAATAGGGTTAGAGAGAAGAAAGAAATTAAGAGTACATTAGAAGTTGGACCAATCTGAGTCAAAGATCTGAACTTACTCTACATGTGGAACCCATCAGGCTAACTTTAGTAGCACTTGCAAACTTCCCTTTTCTGTAACTGTTCCTCATTAAACTCGAAGGGATCGAGGATAACTTTTTCAGTAACTTATGACATTTGTGTCTATTTGCAACAGTTGTAAAAATACAGTACGACCAGGAAACATCATAAAACACTCATAAACTCTTCTAAAGGCAGCCAAAGAACTAGTTTCCACAGCAGTTAATGATACAAATGTGAGCAAATTATCCCTCAGCAGAGGCTGTGTGAAATCTGTGAACTATGTAATGCATTTTTGCAAATATTTAAGGCATAAAAATAAAAACAAAATAGTATTGTTTAAAATGAAATGTATTCAAGAAAAAATTCCTCACTAATGCTGTCAACCTCAAGTTTGAATTATTATGGGAGAAAGATTCACGTTACTGTAGAACATCTATTCTTATCACAATATTTTAAAATATAATGTTCTTTGAGAGGTTATAATTTACTTTCTTCTTAAAACCAATAATTTTAGTTTATTATAGGTGAAAAGGGAACTGTTTTTTCATATGGAAAATACAGGATAATATTCTACATATGGACTGTTTTATAAGAAAGTGCAAATATAACAAATATACATTTAAAAATTACTGATATATGTGTAAATGCATACGCCACCTTATTTTAATTTTAATGTAAATTATATATATATATATATTTCTTACAACTTTTCAAATAATATCTGAAGGATTTCAGTGTTCTGACAGGTCACATTTTACAGTTCCTTGCAATTTCCTACATGAACATAATTCCAAAATAAAATTGGCAAATAATTTTTGCTACTCAATTGATAGTACTTGGTGAATACAATTTATTTTTTATTTTCTGAGTTCCTGATATAACTTTGCATTTATTATCATATGTGAGACCTATTCTTCCCGAAACATAGATGAAATGCCTTAGAGTTGGATTGCCGTTCTTAGACTGATCTTTTTCCCAGAAACTAAACTATTGGGAAGATTTAAAAAAGATGAAGTTTTCATAGTTATGCTACTAGTTTGAATCATTCCGCAACTGAAAGGAATTAAAATCAGTTCACGTTCTAAGTTGACTTGGCATAAACAACATAGTTCCCACTGTTATTATTAGCTAGGTCTCATAGGGATGCCTATTTCTGAAATTCAAAGATTTTTCAAGCACAATGATAATACTCTTTTGGCACAGTGAAGCTCTCCAATTCCAATCTGGGGGGGGGGAGAAAACAAAAAACGATGGTTATGGTAATTTGGAACAGTCACTAGCCAGTCTACATTTATTCTGGAAGATTCCCTTACCAAGAAATTTAGGAAAATGAAAAATTCAAGGGAAACATAACCACACAGTCATTACCATCTGGCAGTCCGCTAAACATAGCATAAGTATTATGATCAGTCTCAGTAATAGGACTGCAAGATAAAGTAGGCACACTAAGGACAATGATCCTTATACAGAGCTATGGAAAAAGAAATAAATATAGTTGACCTATGTCCTCTTCACAACTTCCTGTGTCCAACAAATGCTTGTCTCTGAGTACACACTTCTGATCATCTATCCTGGATGATTTTAAGATCTAAATTATAGAGTCAAAGAAAAAGGAGAGAATATATCTATATCTATCTATCTATCCATTATTTATCTTCTATCTATCTATCTATCACCTATCATCTATCTATCTATCATCTATCATCTATCTATATTCTGATGAAAAGAGAAGAAAAAGAGCAGAATAGTGAAGATTGAAATTTTTCAGAAGTGGTCACATAAAGGAAGAAAAAAATGAGAGGGAAAAGAAGACTATAATGCTGGTTTCTCTTACTTTCCTAAACTGGATATACTGACTTTAGAGATCACATATTTGTCCATTATTATTTAATCACACATATTTATAACAACAAATATATTAAATATAGAACACAGAGCCCTACATACATGGATGTGTGTTTAAAATAAAATGACTGAGGTCAATTGAAAATGAGGATGAACACAGTCCACATGTCCTCTGTAAACTTGGTTTCTTTGTTCAGGCACCAGCAATATAGAATATTGACATTATAGAATGTAAACACATTCATGACACTTACATCATTATATCACATGCTGTTAGTCACCTAGCATGCTGTGAAATCTGCTAACCTGCTATAAAATACACACATTTTCTTATTTGAAAATGATTCAACTTATTGCCTTTCTTTCTAAAAATGACCTGAAATTGATGTTTCCAAGACACGAGTAAACATTTATAACACTAGTCACAGAGAAACACCATTATTATGTACATGCTCACTAACATCCTTTTAATAACTTGCTGCTTGCATACATGATGTAGTCTTAAATGGGTTAAAAACTGAGAGCTCTATTATTATGGACTAAGAGTTTTCTCTACCCTGATTAATCAAAAATGTGTTGAACAACATTTCAATGAAAAAGAGACAATGAGGAGATCATCAGGGGTGAGATCTGCATCCTAGATTTTTCTAATAATATCTTGCATGCCACTCTCTTTTGTCATTAGGATTATAAACAAGAAATAAAAATCTAAGAACAATAGCTAAGATATTTTATTAGCTTTGAAGGTTGTTTATTTTTTTTTGATTCTTTAAGTCAGTTCTCTAGATGTAGTATTGTCTCTCTAACTTTTGAAATATGATATGTCCAAGGAAACAGTTTTGATAGATTTTTTGTTTGCCATAGCCTGTATTCAACAGTTTGCTGGACCCAGGACACTACACTATTCCTCTTGTCATTTTAGCTTTTTTGAGCTACTACAGAAAGAATACAAAATGGTGATTTCTGATGATAGACTGCTTAATGAAATGAGTTCTCACCCACATCCTCATTCTCATCCTTATCCACACCCCCTCCACCTCTTTATTTACTATGAAAAACCTCTGCTCATTCTCATGCCAACTCAAATAGCGTATCTTCTTTGAAGTCTTCCCTAGCTTTCCTAGGCAGAGTATTCTCACTCCCTAATCTTCCCATTGCACTTTGTACAGAAATATTGCAGCATTTATCACACAGTATTGTGATTTTAGGTCTGTTTCTCTGACTAATTTATAGGCACCCAATGGAATGGATAATCCTTTCTTCTTTATCTCTTGTTCCTTTTAATCTTTGAAAACCTTACACCAAGAAAGTACTAAGTAAATGCTGGTTAGACTTCAATTTCAGATGTCAAACTCATTTCTTTTCAAAACTAGTATTTATTGAAGTCTCCTGTAATAAAAATGCAGTGATATAAGATGGTTGGTTTTCAATATCATTTCTTGTGTAGTGGAACAGTAAAAATGAAGCACTCAAAGACCAGGATACAGCCTTCATATTTTTAAAAGGCTTTTACATGTGATTTCAGGTAATAGTGTAAATGATATGTGAGTCAGTCTCCTACTTGATGCCTTTTCTGATTTTTTTCTTTTATGATTACCTCTATTTGAGATAAGATTTTGATAATATAAAGAAATAGGAAGTAGTATACCTTTATTTTGGCAAAGAAAAAAAAAATAATTTCCTTTTGGAAAAGGGATGTTTAAAGGAAATATTTGGTTTCTTGGTTTTCAACATGCTAATTCTCAGGTTGAATAGCAGACTCCATTAATGGATACAAGGCATTCATACTATGACAGTGAGTAGGGAAGACAACATCAAACAATGTCAACTTATATATGAAAATTATATTCCAGCTTAATTGAAAATGAAACCTTGTGATATATACTTGAAAGATAATTTAGGAAGCACCTATAGGCCTTCAACCTATTATAAGTCAATTAAAGGCATATTTATTTGTAAAAGTTTACTCTTCTTAATAAATTAATTCTTAATAAAAGAGAACGGAAAAATTTGCTCAGTATAATGAGTAGTTTAAAAAATATATATAGCCTGACCAGGCGGTGGCGCAGTGGATAGAGCGTTGGACTGGGATGCGGAGGACCCAGGTTTGAGATTCCGAGCTCGCCAGCTTGAGCGTGAACCCATCTGGCTTGAGCCAAGGTCGCTGGCTCCAGCAAGTGGTGGCTCGGTCTGCTGAAGACCCGCGGTCAAGGCACGTGTGAGAAAGCAATCAATGAGCAACTATGGTGTCGCAATGGCAATGAAAAACTAATGATTGATGCTTCTCATTTCTCTCTGTTCCAGTCTGTCTATCCCTCTCTCTGTCCCTGTAAAAGAATTATATATATATATATATATATATATATATATATACAGGACACAAAACAATCAACAGTCCAATGCTATAGAAATTTTTCCCTGAAACCTATGTACTCTTGCTGATCAATGTCACTCCATTAAATTTAATTTCCTAGATAAAATTTAAAAATAATTTAATATAAAATATAATTTGTATTTTATATAATGGCTTATAATTTTGCATAAATCATATCTCAGGTATGATTGAAAAACAATGGGGTAGATATTCTTGCATCCCTCTTATAACTTGATCATAAAGACATGTATAGTATAGATAACAATAAATCCAAAGGGATTATTATAATTTTTAGCTATATTATTTTGATACAATTTAATTGTATTATAAGCAGAATCTAGGGCCTTTAGTGAATACAATAAAAATGTTTTTTATTTTTTGTCTGACCTGAGTGCATAAATATAAATTCTTTAATAACAGCTTATAATATTTATCTTTTTAATACATTAAGTGGAGTTACTATCTTTTTTTAAAGGTTTAATGAAGAAAAAAACACAGTGATGGAGAAACAAAGCAACAATAATGGTGATAGGTAGAAAATTAACTCAGGAAGAACAGCAATATTTAGAGCATTTTATTATATAAAATAAAGAGATAACTGAAAAGTAATAAGGAACATAAAAAAGGGGTATGTTTTATACTGTATCTTTATTAACAAAGGAGAAAGAGATCGAAAAAAGTTTAAACTAAATACAACATATTTAAATTAATCCACATAATAAAAGTCCCTATTAAGAACGGTGTAGTTCCATTTAAAGTCATAATGTACTGCTTACCCGAGTGAACTGTGCAAAGACAAATACTGAGTATGTGTCATTATTTTTTAACTGTAAAATATAAACAGTAATTCTTAAAAAGGGGCGGGGTAAGTTAAAGATAAAGTGAGATGATATGAAATATAGAACGTGAACTGTTTCAGATTCTCCTAAATCACTAATCCTCTTCCTAACCCACTCTGGTGTTTCCTGGGACATAAACTTATAGCAGTTTAAATTGATTTAAGACCTTTTGTTTCTATGTGTGATAGAGGAGTAAGACCAAAAATCGCTTTAGGAACAACAGGGAAAGCTAGATAATACATGAGAAAAATCTACTGTAAGGCATCTGAAAGCATCCAAGGCAGCCGGCATGTAGAGAGCAAGATCGTAGAGAGGGAAAAACCGTCAAGAGATGAGTCCCTATTCTTTGACTATTTTTTCAATGCAACATTGATGATTCTTGGTGTGGGGCCAGCACTTAAGAATCCAGGCAAATATAAGGATCCAACAGAATTTTGCTTTATGTTGTTGACCTGGCTTACAGAAAACAGAAATTTTGAAATGTCAAGATATACACTACATGAGTGGCCATCATTCTGAGTAGAGAAATACAACAATGTGTGACAGTATTCAGCTCACTCTCTCTCCTTCTTTCTCTCTTTTTTTCCTGAGACACTTGGTAAATTCTTGTTTCACAAAGCAAGAGGCTAAGAAGTCAGCCAAAGAGCCACTGAAAACAGTCATGTTTTCTAATGTTTCATGGTTAACCTACAATGGACTTCCCAGAAGAAAAGGCTCTTAGCATGCTTCCTCGTCCCTAAATTGAGAATCTTTGTAGGTTAAATTACATGACAAAAACTGCATCTAGGCTCAAATAACTTCAATATTCATTTAAATTCAGGCAATTTTTTCTATTCTCATTTTGGAGAAGCATACTTCCAAAGAATGACAGTGTTAGGGTTATTCAGCAATGCTTTTATTTTTTTATACATGGAATCTAGCTTGGTATCAAGAATAACAAGGCATATCAGAAAATAAAACAAAAAATTAAAAAAAAAGATAAAACAGAACCTATTTATTACACAGATTTGCAGTCATGGACATATATTTTTAAAATATAATTAATGTAATCAAAATACAGATGGCATGATACAGATTTCTAAACCAATTAGACTGAAAAGAGTATTCCTATAAACTTTTTATCTTGGTCTCTCCATTCATAGCAGGCTAAACTAATTCTAACAAATGCATTTAGTTCAAATGCAGACGTTAGGGCATTATTAAAAAAACAAGGGAAAAATAAAAATTTGAGAATTGTAAAATAGAGCATATGAAATTAAGAATAAAACTGATGATGAATTTAGGAAGCTAAATGACAGAGGGCTATCCTTAAATGGTGCAAGGCTTTTCTTTTGGTCAGCTATTGTGGCTTATTATGGCTTATTCCTGTAACTGGTTGGCTTTTCAAAATTTCTGACTTTAAAACAATAAATGAAATACTTGTGAATGTGCAGTTGCTTTTAATTGCAGTATGTATCTTATATTTAACATTGTGCTTTTGAGTAATAGAAAGGAAAAGGAATCTATCAATTACTTTGATAGAGTGTGCATAAATTAACCCAAAATTAATGATATTGATGACAGCATTTATTAAGACTTGAATATCATTAGATACTGGACGTTTTAAAATATGGAATACAGCCAATATTTTCCTACTCATCTGTTATTCTTTTCTTAGAGTTAGCTTAATTTGACACTTAGTATTAATGTTTTAGGTTAGAAACCGTCATCAAATATCAACAGATGAGAGTAAACATAAACACAAGTTAGTAGAAAAGGATGAACTGTATTCCAAAAATATATCACTGTCAAAATAAAAATACTGGTGGGGCAGATAATACATTAGATATACAGTGCATTTCATCTTGGTGAAATTTCTCCCAGTTGCAACATGATAAGATATTTACTTTATCTTTGCTTCCCAAATACTCCTCTTTCCCCAAGAAATGCAAAACCTGTAATGTCTTTGGGCTCTTGTAAAAGTCATGCTTTCCTCTTATATTCTCCACTTTACTTTCCTCCAGCAGTCATTAAGTATAACTTAGCAACTTACACATGAATGTAGTAACTAACTGGGAAGACAGCCAGATTAGGGACTAAAACACATCAAAGCAATCAGGTTATGATTTTTTTTTTCCTCTATGATAGGCATGTGTATGTCCTGATATATCAATGAAACTTCAACCACTTCTTTGGCCCTACTGGCTCTGATCTAATTCTTGAAAGACACAAGTTTTTCATAGTCTTTTCTAAAACTAGACCAGTATTATTAAAGAGGCATCTGCCTTAAATTTTAATAAAATTATTAATGAAACCACACTCATTCCATAGAAAGCATTACTTCTATGAAAAGTTTGAATTTACTGAGTTTATATTTCTAGTTTGTTCATTGTAAACATCTTACCAGTAGATACTACTGCTTTAAAAAATTGAACTTTTATTTGAACCTTGTCAATAAGGAAGGACTAAAAATGTTTAATTTGCTAAATAGAAAACCATCAATGTCTTCCATCTGGAAAACAAACCTAGGTAGATGGTGATTTTTTTAAAAATGAAATTTATTAAAGATAGTATACTAGTCAGGGTTCTCTAGGGAAACAGAATTCAAAGGATACATATATAGATATATAAATAGTAATTTATTGTGAAGGATTGGCTCATGCAAATCTAGAGGCTGCTAAGGTCTATAATAATTTTGCAGTTGAATGCCCAGCAAAGCAAGTGTTGTTCTAATATAAACCTCAAGGCCTTGAAGCCAGGAGTGCTGATGATGGAAGACAAGGAACAATGGATGTCCCAGCTAAAGCAGGGAGCAATTTTTTCTTCTTATGTCTATTTGTTCTACTCAGGCCCTCAATAGATTGGTTGATGTCCACTGAAATTGGTGAAGGTGACCTTTACTCAGTCTAGCAATTCAAATGCTGAGCTCTCATAGAAACCCTCTCAGGAGCACACCTACAAATTATGTTTTATCATCTATCTGGGCATCCATTTCCCTAGTCAAGTTGACACATAAAAATCAACCATTAAAAGTCTGAAATTTGCTTTTACAACACCTTTCTTTAAGGAAAAAAACAACAACAATATTCAATACTCAAGATGAAGACTTTCCATGGGACGCTGATAGTTTGGGAAATGGGAAAGCATGATATCTGTGACAGTAAATAAAATACTATTCAGGTTTTTGTTGGGAGAGGTAGTGATAACAAAAACAATGGACCATCCAAGCAGAAAAAATGATTACTTAATGTTTGACCTGGTTGGTATAATGGAGATATTTGTGCAGAGAGCTAGACATGTAACGGTGTTTTACTTAAGAAGGAAAGTAGAGCCTGACCAGGCAGTGGCGCAGTAGATAGAGCGTCAGATTGGAATGCAGAGGATCCAGGTTCGAGACACCAAGGTTGCCAGCTTGAGTGTGGGTCCATCTGGCTTGAGCAAAAGCTTGCCAGCTAGGACCCAAGGTCGCTGGCTCGAGCAAGGGGTTGCTCGGTCTGCTGAAGGCCTGCGGTCAAGGCACATGTGAGAAAGCAATTAATGAACAACTAGGGTGTCACAACGAAAAACTGAAGATTGATGCTTCTCATCTCTCTCCGTTTCTGTCTGTTTGTTCCTATCTATCCCGCTCAGTGACTCTCTCTCTGTCTATGAAAAAAAAAAAAGAAAGTAGAGTTTGACCTTATAGAAAATGAGTAGGAACATATAGCTCTAACTCTTTGTTAGTTATTAGTAGTATGTAGTACACATCTCTTTTTTGTAGGATACAGGGGTGGATTTGTGGCATTGTGTGAAGTAAAAATAAATGTTAAAAATAATATCTAGTTAAAGAGTCACTTTTTGTAAAAATGCTGAGTGTAAGAGGATGAATCCTTGCTTGAAGAAAAACAACCAGTTAATCTTTGTTTTGCTAATTTTTTGGTAAATATTTTATCCTTTAAAAAATGGTACTTTAGATAATTATAAAGTCCAATTGGTCTAATAAGTAATTCACAGTAAAATAAGCAATGCACATGGTATGTCCATTGCTGTTGTAACCAATAATTATTTTAAAATTACTTTTTTTTCCTGACGTAGCAATACTATCATATAAGGTTTAGAAATATAAGAGTAGTTAGAACTTTTTAGAATACAACTGATCAAGTTCTACTAAATTAAATCTAAGAGAGTTAGTTATTATAATATATTTAAAAAATATATTTGCTGGATAAAAGTTAGCATGTTCATGTAATGTCTTTTTTTCCTTCCGTTCAATGTAGGTAGATATACTACATCCAAATGACCACAAATTTTTTATTCTATGTCTAACTCCTAGGGGAGGGAGCTTGTTAAATATATCATATACTCTCTTTTATAAACTCGCATGTTAGATATATTACTGGGACCTCTGGGGTGAATAAATGCTCTACTCAGTGATCAAATGTACAAACCCACAGCTGTTCCTCCACAGCCCCCAGTTTTCTCATATTTTTCCTGTTATTGTTAAGTCTAATTGTTTGCACATTAGCTTTTAATATAAAACCAACCAGATACAGAAAAGTAAGAGTTAGTAACAATGGTTGAATTTATAAGCCCTTCAAGAGCCAGGGAACTCTATGGGCATTCCCAGTCCCCAAACTGTGTGAACATGGACTCTGGGAATGATTGCAGCACATGTAGCCAGTTGATGGCAAATCTAGACAACAATGGCAATTTAAATGTCCATGATATTTTGCAATTCTCAAATACTTTCCCAAAATTATCTAATTATATCCTCACTATAACTCTAGGAAATAAAAAATATAGGTATTATTTCTTTATCTTCTCTCTTTTTATGGAAGAACAATTTTGGGAATAGAGATCCTATGAGACTTACTGAATATTACAAGGTCAGCAGGAGCATTAACCAGTAGAAAACTTGGAAATGATTTTCTTGGGAATAGTCAGCTTTGCCTTCAAATAATGTCTGAATACTACTGTGAGTCAAACATTGTTTCACAGATTATTGCAGTGATTCAATCAACTTCATGTCTGTTTTGTTGTAGTCTAGTGAGGGAGATATACAGTAAACACATTAATGATAGAATACATACTAAAATTTCTTATAACAATAAATGTTATGGAAATAAAAATACAGTAATAGTGTAGATTGTGACAATGACAGAGGTGATAGAATGATCGGAACAAACTTTCTGATAAGTTAATAATGGCATAAAGACCTAATGACGAGAATGAACAAGTGATTGGGAAGCCTGTAGGAAGCATTATCTAGCTAGAGGAAAGAGCATTCATACAAGAGGAAAGATGTATTTATTATAAATTCGACAATGTGTCTCAGACCACTGAGATTCTGAGAAAGCAGAAAATACGAGAGCAGAAAGTCTGCACACAAGTGCTGTAGGTAAGATGCTTGGGTTTCATTATCAAGTGTGTTTGTAAGTCACTGCAAGATTTTGGCAGAAAGGGGTGCATTTAATAATATTGTATTGACTGCCATTTCACTTTTCCTCTAAAACATAGTTTTCATATTATTTTATAATAGTAAAACTAATTTTTAAAACAGCCTGATTGGCCCTGGCCATTTGGCTCAGTGGTAGAGCATTGACCTGGCTTATGGAAGTCATTGGTTTGATTCCTGGTTAGGGCACACAAGAGAAGGGACCATCTGCTTCTCCACCCCTTTCCTTTTACTCTCTCTCTCCTCTCTCGTAGCCATGGGTCCAACAGTTTGAGCAAGTTGTCTCCAGGCACTGAGGATGGCTCTGTCGCCTAGCCTCAGGTGCTAAAATAGCTTGTTTGACGAGCAACAAAGCAACAGGGCCCAGATGAGCAGAGCATTGCCCAGTAGGGGGGCTTGCAGGTGGATCTGGTCAGGGCACATGTGGGAGTCTGTCTCTACTGCCCTGCCTCTCACTTAATAAAAAACTCAATAAAACCAAACAAAAACCCAGCTTTTATCAGAAATTGGTTGTGTGTCTTAAGAATCAGTTCTACATTAAATTAAAACTGCACCTTTATTGGCTATAAAAAATCCTAAATATCACTTTTTTTAAAACCAGGGACCATGAATTAGTAACAGGTACCTTAGAAAAATATGAAATTATAACATATCTAACAGATATCAGTATATATATTTTAAGGAAGTGCCATTACCAGTTTAGAAAAATTTTATTAAACTTACATTTTACTAGTTAAATATAGGCATTACCAAAAATCATATATAATGATTAACTTTCCTGAATGTTTATTTCCTAAGTATTTTTTTAATATAGACAAAGAATAAGCTACATAAAATTGACCTTTATATTTTGGTCTTTAAATTTTAAATAAAATGGGAAGTCTTATGCTATAGAAAAGAAAAAATTGTACCTGAAGACAATATCATATGGACACATCTCTGAAGAACAGGTGGAAATGACACTTATCAAGCATACAAATTCTCCAAGAGAAAACATATACACACTTAGATGTTTTTATGGATTGTTAACAAAGAGCTAGTGGGAAGTAATTTCAGTGGGAGATGGCATTTATAAAAGGTTTTAGGAGATAATGTTAAAAGTTCCAGACCTAAAATTAGGTTTTTCACAATTTTTAAATGTCAATGAGTACTCCAGACCTCATCCACAATGATCTGTAAAATATTGGTTTTCTTCTTAAAGTTTTACTCTTACAAGAATGTAAAAATAATGTATTTTTTAAAAAATGGATTTCCCCAAACCAACAGCAGTGAAGACAAATATCTTAGAAGACACATACCATTTTTATGGGCTAAATTTTTATAGACAACTATGGATTTATATTGGAAGGTAAAGAGAAACAATTTTTATGAGCACAAATATTTATGAGCCCAGATGAGCTAAATTCCATAGTGAGAATCATTAATCAAAGAAAAAAAAATCTTAGGCTGTATACAAAACAAGATAACTTCTTTGTATATAACATATTTCATGTAAACTACATTTCAAAAATATTTTGCACAGTTAAATTATATAAGACCTAGGACAGTACATGTATATTATATGTGATATAAATTACAGAAGCACATAAATACATTTCATTGTGACTAAATTAAACATTCAATCATAAAGTCAAGGGGTAAGAAAGAAGAAAAGTGAGTATTGCAGGCAAAAGTAGGAAATATAAAAGATAGTTTATAGAGTATCTACAGTCAAAGAAAGAATGCACTACTATAAAGATATAAGAAATGTTCAAAGATAAAAAACTGAAAATTGATTCAAATATTTGCCTAAGTATATAACTGGAGCTATGATAGACCCAATATCATCATTTAAGTAAGAAATATTGGTCATAGTAGGTGTTTACCCTAAATAAGAGGAAAAGGTAGTAGGTTAGTGGCTAGCACTAAAAATGTTTAAGATGGTGAGGTCAGGAGTTCTTCTGGTCAGCAGTATCTCATGAAAAGACAGGAAAAAAGAAAGAAAAAATAACAATAAGCCAACCAACCACTATTAACAAGAGAGACACCAAACAAAATCATTAAATAGTTCACATCATTTTTACCTAAAGAGTGAAAAAAAGTCAAAAGCAAAATGAGAATCTAAAGAGCAAACTTTTGACCCAGCTATCCTACTTCTGTGAATATATCCAAATAATCTTAAAACAGTAATTCAAAAGAATACGTGCACTCTCAAGTTTATTGCAGTGTTATTTACAATAGCCAAGATCTGGCAACAGCCTAAGTGCTGATCAGTAAATGTGTTGATAAAAATGCTGTGGTACCTTTACACAATGAAATATAACTCAGCTATGAAAAAAGAAGGAAATTGTACCTTTTGTGACAGTATAGTTGGACCTGGAAAGTATTATGCTAAGTCAGTGGTTCTTAACCTGGGTTCTATAGAAACCTAGGGGTTCGATGAGTCGGTCTCAGGGGTTCGGAGAAGCCTCTGCCACAGAGGCCAGAATAAAGTAATAGCGTAATTTGTTGTGAGTTCATGCACTTTGTTGGTTTTGTTCTTTGAGCAAGGTGATGTTCATGCACGGCTCATTTTGTGCACCAGTAAAAACACATATACCTATGTTTTGAATTTGGAAAAAAAAATCATATTTTATTTATCAGTAAAGAAGGGTTCGGTGAATGTACATATGAAACTGGTGGGTTCGGTACCTCAAAAGAAGGTTAAGAACTACTGTGCTAAGTGAAATAGGGTAGACAGAGAGAAATGCCATATGATCTCACTAACATGTATAATCTAATGAAAACAGTAAACTGATGAACAAAATGGAAACAGAGCCATGGACATGTGGACAGCTATCAGAAGGGAATGGGTGAGGGGTGGATAAAAGAAGGTAAAAATATTAGCTAACATATATATATATATATATATATATATATATATATATATAGATAGATAGATATAGATATAGATAGATAGATATATATAGATATAGATATATAGATAGATATATATATCAGAAATGCAGACAGCAGTTTGGCAATAGCCTGAGAGAAAGGCAAGTGGGAGACAAAGGGGAGGTGAACAAAGTGGGGGAAATGGGGACAAAAAGAGACTTTGCTTGGGCTTGGAAGGTGCACACTGTGGTATGCATATGGTGTCATAATGAGTTGTACACTTGAAACTTGGATGGTTTTGCAAAACAATGTCTTATCAATTGATTCATTTTTTTTAAAAAAAGCAAACTTTTAGTTTTAATTAAAACCACATAAGCCAATTTTAGTCATTACAACATTTTATCCTAACTCTATGACCCTACCTATTGTTAATAAAATTAAAAGAAATAAAAGCCAGTAATGTAAATAAACAGTAATTAGAACTTGTCAATTGTTGATTTATTCATGATAAGCACTCTGACAAGTGTGAGTTAATATCTCATCATAGTCTTAATTTGCATTTCTCTGATGATTAGTGACATTGAGCATCTTTTCATGTGAATGCTGATCATCTGTATGTTCTTTATGGAGAAGTATCTCTTCAGGTCATTTGTTCATTTTTTAAATTAGATTGTTGTTTTTTGTGTTTTTGTTTTTTGTTGTTGAATTTTATAAGTTCTTTATAAATTTTGGATATTGATCATTCACCAAATGTATTGGTATGGGTGGACTTAGAGAGTATTATGCTAAATGAAGTAAACCAGTCAAAGACAAGTACCATATGATTTCACATATGTGTGGAATCTATTGATAATAAATAAACTAACAAGAATAATATAAACAGACTCATAGATAGAGCAGGCAGATAGTCTGGGGTTGGGATTGTTAGTGGGAGGTGGGTGGAGGGATTGAGCGAAAAGAGGACAAAAAAGGTGAAAAACTCATGAACACAAACAACAGTGTGGCGATTATAGGAGTGTGTGTAGAGAAGGGTGTTGAGAGTTAAACACAGAATATGGTGTATAGAGATGTGTTGCAGAATTGTGTACCCGAAACCTGCATAATTCTGCTAACCAGTGTCACCTCAGTAAATTCAATTTAAAAAATAGCATTCTAGAACAGATTTGAAAAAGCAGAGAGTTAACACTATCTGAACCTAACTAAAAATATATATTGTAAGGAGAAAAGTGAAAACAGAGAGAAAATTGATTAAAAAAAAAACAACAAAAAACTTTGGTCAGCACAGGAAGTATATATTACCTAACTTCATTAAGATTAATTACAAATGATTAAAAATGATTATTTTGTGTTTAAAATGATATAAAATTCAACTACATAACAAAATCAGTGAAAAAGAAGATTCATTGGCCATCAACATTATACAAGGGTTTACGAACTTTTCCTAGTTTTTTATCAAAATTTTAAGTTAATATTGTATGTGAAAAATAAATCACACCACTAAATTGCTGAAAGACATTCTACATCCTTCACACTAGAAGAGGCAAGAGGGCAAACAGCAAAACTTAATCAGTACAATCTAAATTTTAAAAAGAATATATAGAGTATAAAATGGAAACAGATAAAATAAAAAGCATCCACAAACTAAAATGAATAGCACATATAACAGTTCATATTATAGCATGTTATGTTTGTTGTGCATGTATATATATATATATATATATATATATATATATATATATATGTATATATACACAGGCATTTAATATTTTATATGAAAATATTAGCATATTTTGGTTAAAAACAAACCCAGCAATAAAAAAATGAGTTATATTTTACATATGTAACATAAAACTAAAAGATATAAGAATTTTCTAGAGAAAATTACCAATACTTGAAACAGTCTTTGCTCTCCAATTAAATGACAACACATTTTGCCTCACTTATTTTCTTTAGCAGCCTATTTTTATTCTCATGATAAGTAATGTTTCTACTTTCTCTACCAAACCTTTAAATATTTGATGACACAGGCTTACAAACTATTTTCTATCTTTCCTATCTCTCTGGGTAAAATAATCCAGTGCAGAATTTTAAAAACTTCTATAAACTGATCACTACAAATTTTATATCTATAGCCAGATTTCACCTTAGGGTTCTGGATTGGAGTACCCAATTGATTGCTTAATATTGCTACTTAAATAATAATAACTATCTTAAATTGTACATGACCCCCAAAGCAATGCATAATCCATTATTGCCTAGTGTTTTCTATAATAACAAAATATAGCATTTTATTTTTCAGTTGTGCAAACTCTGAACTCAAGAGTCTTTCTTGATTCTTCTCTTCCCTTAATTCCACAAACCCAATTCATCAATAAATCATTTTAAATTTTATTTTCACACTGTCATAAACATTTAGTCTTCATTTTCAGTTATACTGCCATATATTTTATTCAAACTATGATCATATTTGGCTATGGTTATCGTAGTTGACAATAATTGTTTTGTGTGTTTTCTGCCTGTTTTCCAACACTGTTCTAACAAATAACCATGAAGTTATGCTTTGAAACAACACACATTAATTATCTCACAATTTTGTATTTCAGATATGCAAGCAGAGTTAAAATATCTGTCCGATTAGGCTCTTATCCAAAGACTGGGAAGAATACACTTCCAAGCACATTCAGGTTGTTGACAGAATTCAGTTCCCCATGGTTGTAGGACTGAAATCCTCTTTTCTTTTCTTTTTTTATTTTATTCATTTTAGAGAAGAGAGAGAGCACAATAGAGAGAGGGAGGAGAGAGAGAGAGAGAGAGGGAGAGAGAAAAGGGGGTAGGAGCAGGAAGCATCAACTCCCATATATGCCTTGGCCAGGCAAGACCAAGGTTTCGAACCGGCGACCTCAGTGTTTCCAGGTCGACGCTTTATCCACTGCGCCACCACAGGTCAGGCAAAGTGCTGTTTTCTTGATGGTTGTTGGTATGGGCTGCCATTGGCTTCTAGAGACTCATTTGTATTATTTGGCATACGGTACCCATCATCTTTAATCCAACAAAGACAGGTCAAAACCTTCTCATACTATGTATATAAATAAATTGCCTTCTTTTTGTGGCAAACCAGAGAAACCCCTGTTTTTAAAATACTTGTGTGAATAGATTAGGCTCACCCAAATAATGTCCCTATGTTAAAAAGGATTTATTCGTAACTTTAATCACAAGTGGAAATCTATTTCCATGTATCAGTATTATCACAGTCATAATGGTCAAAGGGCCAAGTTATAGGGCCATAACAGAATACTGCTAGTCACTCTTCTACTCTTGCCCCTTTCCTACACTATTTATTAATTACAGAGTCAAAATTGTAATTTTAAATTTAAAACAAAATGTATGAACCTTTTTCCTACTTTGAATTCGCTGCATCAGTTTTTAATTTATTCTCTCCCAGTCATCCTATCTTCTTTCCAACTTTACTTATCTAGCTGATATCAGTCTGACAATGATGATTGTTTGTTCTCTCCATATTTTGTTCAAATTGCTATCTGGAATGAGCTGGCTGAATCGTATAATGTTGAGAAGTCAGGTATTCATTTCAGTAAACACACAGTAAATGATTACTCTCTGAAGCACTGTTCTAAGTCCTGTGGAAAAAAAGAACGACAACACATATATGCCTTCAAGAGTTTAAACTCTAGTTGTAATGAAGGAAATTAGAAATGTCATGAAATTGAAATGACATCGTGTTTATAAACAGAACCAAGGTCTAGTTTCAGGAAATGGGCATGTCTGTCTACAAAAGATGTCTTCTCAGATTTATCCATTTAATTTTGATTTGTGGTGGTAAAGATTTCTGAAATGAGATTTATTAGAGATGTAATAGAATAAGCAAGGTAATATAAATATGCCCTATTACTTTCAAAAAGAAAAATGTCAAATGATCTTACACCTCCATTGTAGATACTCATTTGAAAGCAATGAATCAAATTCATTGGATATGTTTATCATAAATGCTATTCAACAACTGCAGGTAAATAAGACACTATCATAAGCCATGCTTTGTTATACACTCATTATTTAAAACATATGTTTTAAGACTAAGCAATCGTAATACAAGCTATTCATACCTTAAACTTAAATAAATAGATCCATAATAACCCACATGTACATAATTAACAGACAATTATTACTTTAGTAAGCCTTTATTATAAGGTCAAGCTAATAAAAATAAGAAAGAACAATTGCTGTGTTTAATTTTCCAGCTGTTATTTGTGTTTTCAGATTTTTCTCATTGAAATTAGCATAAAATAGAACAAACTCTTTTGTGATGGCCACATAAAACTGAACACAAGAACAACAACAACAACAAAAAAAACTGAACACAAGAACTAAACTTATTCACAACAGAAGCTCTTAAAAGAGATTCTAAATAGAAACATGGTACCCAGAGATATAATCTTTGAGTGTTTATGCCTCTTAATCCTTTCTGTTCATTCTTAAACTAAAGTAGCAAAATTGTAAGTAAATTTGGTTCTTCAACATAATTATTTGTGATATAAAATTTGGGTTGTATTCATCCAATAAGTGTCAGGTAGACTTGTTAGTGTCTACCTCGCCTCATGGTCTTGAACTTTATCATGAAATTACGTGCTACCACTTAAAAAAAGTGATATATGCTATGGTGGTTTAAATGCTTTGAAACCTCCAGATAATGACTATGCTGTACATCTAATTGCTTTTGTAATAACACTACTACAATGAAAAGAGAATCATTGTTACCAGTAAGTTGGGAATATTATGTATCCCCCTATCTGTACTTTCTTAGTACCCTGGTTTATCCCTATATTGGAAATAACTATTATATTATGATCACATCGTTATTTATTTACATTACTTACTAAACTGTAGGTACAAGAACCGTATCATATTTAGATATATAATTGTAGTGCCTTAAAAATGTATTTTTTGTTTTAACAAGTATAAAATGTATATCTAACTAATGAATCACTAAATAAAACACCCAGTCTCTTCATTTGGAAATAAGTAAATAATTTAAACAAGTTGTGTCTTAATTGTAGCATCTATTAAATAAGGTAGTTAAATCAGCAAACTTTAACTTAATGTATATAAAGTTAGATAATTTAACAAAATCATAAAATTTTATAAATTCTCTGGCTTTGCACTTGACATTTCTCCATCTTATTTATTCATATTGCTACTGCTCCCACATTTTAGACTTTTTATATTATTTTACATACTAAAAAGATTGGATACATATATTCACAATTAAAGAGCTAGTCCTTTTGTAAGATATTTGGATTAGAAAATAATAAACCGATTGGCGTATTTTCATAAGAAAAATATTGACAAATTGAGAATTTCTATTGTTTTAGTGGAAATATTTATAAAAAAATTCAGGATTCTTTCTATGTTGCTCGTAGGATCAACAGGTTTAAGAAGGTTACAATACTTTAGGGAAGAAGTCTTGTTAGAAATAAATATCAGTCTGACCCGGTGGTGGCGCAGTGGACAGAGCATCGGATTGGGATGTAGAGGACCCAGGTTTGAGACCCCGAAGTTGCCAGCTTGAGCGTGGGCTCATCTGGTTTGAGCAAGGCTCACCAGCTTGATCCCAAGGTCGCAGGCTCAAGCAAGGGGTCACTCAGTCTGCTGTAGGCCCCCAGTCAAGGCATATATGAGAAAGCAATCAATGAACAACTAAGATGCCACACACACACAAAAAAATGATGCTTCTCATCTCTCTCCCTTCCTGTCTGTCTGCCCCTATATGTCCCTTTCTCTGACACTCTCTGTCTCTGCCACAAAATATATATATATATGAAAGAATGATCACACTTGGCTGGAGAAGCCTTTCTATTGCATTTTTCAACCTGAAGATAACATGGGGATGAAATCAATTTCATTTTTTCATTTTTAATACCTGTCATTACTATAATTGTTGATAGGAAGATATAGAACAGCAGCATAATACCGTGGTCTATCATTATACCCTCAGATATAACTGTCTTCTTAATTTGTCCAGAATTCTACCCACTGAAATTGGTGAATAATTGAAGCAGTTGCCTTTTTTTTTTTTTTTTTTTACAGAGATAGAGAGAGATTCAGAGAGAGGGATAGATAGGGACTGACAGACAGGGACAGAGAGAGGTGAGCAGTCATTAGTTTTTTGTTCCCATTGCAATACTTTAGTTGTTCATTGATTGCTTTCTCACATGTGCCTTGACCGCGGGCCTTCAGCAGACCGAGCAACCCTTGCTGGAGCCAGCGACCTTGGGTCGAAGCTGGCGAGCTTTTGCTCAAGCCAGATGGACCCACGCTCAAGCGGGCGAGCTTGGGTTCTCGAACCTGGGTCTTCCGCATCCCAGTCCGACGCTTTATCCACTGCGCCACCGCCTGGTCAGGTGAAGCAGTTACCTTTTTGAGAAACCTGTTACTCCCATTAACTAAAGATGGATTTAAAACTCTTGTTGATTTTTAACACCATTTTGTTCCTAATGCTTTTTAATAAACCCCAAGTCATTTCCCACAATATGCCAGCACACACCAATTGCTTACATATGAGTGAGCCTAATTACAATTATCTTGCTTGATCCTGCCTTCAAGTCTACACTAATACTATTTAATTACTTATTTGAAATGTTCTTTACTCTCCCTTCTACACACTAAACTCTCACCTAGCCAAGGATAGCCTATTCAACTCACACTGTCAATTTAAATCATTTCTTCATCTATATCAGCTGAATTATTTTTTATACAATTATATTCAGAGCCAGATGGTTGACATTTAACATTTCTCAATGTATTAAGGAAACTTCCAGGAGACATGGACCTTGTCTCACAATTTTTTGTCTTTCCATTTCTTCTAGATCAGTGGTTCTTAACCTGGGTCCTATTGAACCCTAGGGGTTCGATGAGTCGGTCTCAGGGGTTCAGAGAAGCCTCTGCCACGGAGGCCAGAATAAAGTAATACCGTACTTTGTTGTGAGTTCATGCACTTTATTGGTTTTGTTCTTTGAGCAAGGTGATGTTCATGCACAGCTCATTTTGTGCACCAGTAAAAAACCATATACCTATATCTTGAATTTGGAAAAAAAATCATATTTTATTTATCAGTAAAGAAGGGTTCGGTGAATGCGCATATGAAACTGGTGGGTTCGGTACCTCAAAAAAGGTTAAGAACCGCCTGACCTGTGGTGGCGCAGTGAATAAAGCCGTTGACCTGGGAACACTGAGGTCGCCAGTTCAAAACCCTGCACTGGTTCGGTCTAGGCACATATGGGAGTTGATGCTTCCAGCTCCTCCCCCCCCCCGTTCTCTCTCTCTCTCTCTCTAAAATGAATAAAATAAAATAAAATAAACCATAAAAAAATAAAAAAAGGTTAAGAACCACTGATCTAGAGACTCATGAAACACAGTTAATGCTTGAATAACAATGCAAAAGTCTACTTATGTGACTTTTTTTAAATAAATGCTTTCAGCACTTGATATCCATGGGTATTACATCCTTGAATTAAACCAACTGTAAATCAAAAAAGTGTTTTCAATCCATGATTAAGAATCTACGTATGCGGAGAGCTGACTATATGCACTGTTTTATGTCTTTTTACATAATGGCTTTGAGCATCTGTAAATTTAGTTATCTGAAGGGGTTCTGAAACCCACACACTGAAAACACTTAGGGCCAAGTTTAAGAAAGCTTTTGAGGAGTCAAAATTATACTTGAAATGTTAACTGTGTGGGGGAGTTGCGGTTGGCACCCTTAACCTGTGTAGTGTTCAAGGTTTTACTGTGCTTTTTAATGATTGCTTATTATCAGAATTTATAAAAACTCCGTAAAAAAATCAGTCACTATTGCTATGAGTAGTTGACTGAAAATGGGAAAAGATTCTTGTGTAAGACTGACTTGTGTTGCCTGACCAGATGGTGGCGTAGTGGATAGAGCATCAGACTGGGATGCGGAGGACCCAGATTTGAGACCCTGAGGTCACCAGTCTGAGCGCCGGCTCATCTGGTTTGAGCAAAAAGCTCACAAGCTTGAGTCCAAGGTCGTTGCATTGCCTCCAGCAAGGGGTTACTCAGTCTGCTGAAGACCCGGGGTCAAGGCACATATGAGAAAGTAATCAATGAACAACTAAGGTGTCAAAAACAAAATACTGATGACTGATGCTTCTCATCTCTCTCTTTTCCTGTCTGTCTGTCCCTATCTATCCCTCTCTCTGACTCTCTCTGTCCCTGAAAAAAAAAAGGACTGACTTGTGTTTATTATAGCTAAAATTTCCATTTTCGAGGAAAGAACTTAATATGTATACTTGTTCAGTTACTGCTATACTCAAATTAACAGAGGGAATATAAGATAGAATTTTGTTAAAAAATAAGGTTATGTCATTCCAATACCCCTCAGTCTCATGGTTTTTCTCATAAAATTTTAAAGTGATTATTTTTTCCATATAAGTTTGCTTTTTTAATGAATTCAGCTAACGATACTTTTATTAACATGCACTAAGTTACAGACACCACATACATATTCAAAAAATGTTTAAAAAGAAACCTCAAAGATGCTTTAATTAGTTTTTCTAATTGAGGTAAATGGAAAATCAAACTTTTAAGTAGATATGTCATCATCATGTTGATTATCATATCATCATCAAATTGAACATTTATTGTGGGCCTACTATAATTCTCATTGCCATACAAACATACAATCTTATTTAATTTTTGTATCTTGTCTATGAGGAATACAATATTTCTATATAGATTTAAGATAAATATAAGGATGAGAGAAGTTCAGCTGCTTGCTTAGGGCCACATAGGCAATAATTGATACACGTAGATTCAAACTAAAAGGCAATTGTAAATGCTAGCTATTTTGACTGTTATTGTTCTTGTTTTTATTAAAATTGTTATTTCTGCATTTCCCACAGATATCACCTTAAGGGAACAGACCCATTCTGTTTATATATCTCATAAACACATTTTCTTCATGTGTTGAAATGATGCAAAGAAAGAGACCCAATACCTTTTGGGGAGTCAAAATACTCATAAGAGTGATAATTATCATCAGGGCTGTGAAGCATATTGTTATGGCAAAACTAGGCTCTTTAAGAGAATGTTATACTTATTTTTGCTTTGACTTATTCTGAAAAATTTTTTGACTGAACCTAATTTTAGATTCTATTTTAAATAGGTTTTAAGTTGGGCCACTAATCTATTTTATTGGTTGTGAATACATATTGTACCTATCTAGGCTACCAAAAATGCCCCCTTCAGAGAGAAAATATCACTTTTAATTATCAACCATCACTTCCCCATAGGACTTACATTGTTTTTGCTTGACTCCCCTTCCCTTCTCTTATATTTTACAGGCACCTGATTATAGATAAGTCAATCAATTTCTTTCCTGGGAACAGTTACAGGAAAATCTGGACAGGTGTCAAAGCGATATTTTCCTCCCATTAAAATGAGCTTGGTCTTCAAAAAGGGACTAAAACAGTTTAACATAGAGAAGCAGAGAGGAAAGATAAAATTCTATAGGCATTTAAATTTTTTGAGCATTATTATTTTAAGTGGAAGCAATATCTTAATCTTTCTGGGCCTTCCCTATTGAACTCAGCCTCCTAGTGTGTGAATCCTTTCTGTACATTGATTCTATAGGGTTCTATTTTTCATATTTTATCTTTCCTTTTGTTTTAGTCTATTTAAATTGATCTATTATCTTAAAATAGTGCTCATTTTTTTAAAAAGCTTAAATGAAAGGCTATATTTTATATTTATGTAAGACCCAGATATCAAGTGTTTAATATTTGTTAAATTAAATTTTATCAAATTGATTGAATTTAAGACTATGAGAATAATTAGGACTAAATGAGTTGAAGGAAGAAGATCCACTAGTTTTCTTTGATTTATAACTTTTCTTTATTTCCCAAACAACTGTGGAGAAGAGGAAATTACAGGCATGTACAGAAGGCACTTGCCTATTTTTACTGGATTGCATTGCTATAGCTCAGCAGTAAAAACGAGCTTTTCAATCTATTACAAAATTCTTTTGTAAAAGAAATGTTTGGACATGAGCAGTTACACAAAACAGAAACTGGTTTGGCCAGTCCACTCAAACCTTATTGCTTTTATTGGAAATGATTTCTTTGTCAGTGTTTTCTGTTTTGTTTTGTTTTTCTAAGTTGCTGAATCTGGACCTGCAGCTTCAGACCCTTGGTTGAGAAAATGGTCACGCAGAGACTGTCGGGGAATTTTTCATAGAAGGGAATCTGGGGAGAAAAACAGGAGTACAGTGCAGTAAGATTGTTTATGCAAAAGTCCATATGCTTTGCTTGATGCTGTTAGTGGTTGAAAGCTTTCTCCATTAAAAAAACTCACCCATTCTGAGCATAGTCTATTTTTTTTATGATGTCATTGTTATAAAGAGAGAGGAAAAAAAGAGAAGGAACAAACCCAGAATCTTGGCTCATTTTCAATTGTATTCTGGTGAGCTACTCACTGAAGTAGTTTGAATGGTAACCCACCCTTGGACAACAAAAAGCAATTCGGGAACTGATCATTTTGAATTATTCATGAAACAATCAACCTTGACATTCTGAACACTGTGTTTGAGAATAGAAGAAATGAACAAGAGACCTGCAATGGTCGTTATTAAGAAGTAAGAGCTGCTATTCAGATGATTACTAGCACCCAGAAGGAGTAATCAAGTCTAAAATGGAAATTTCTTTCTTTACATTTGAAAGAGACCTACACCAATGTCTTTGAGAAATATAACTAGTTTAGATAAGACTTATTTTCCTCCTTTTCAATGTATTAGGTATTTTACAGTAGGTTTTGTCATGTTACATTCTAGACAGAACTTTGGGGTGAGGTCAGAGGTGTATTTTAGAGGCTCTATACTAGAATGAGGGACAATGTAATTCAATTAAACTCCTAATTGTCCTACATGGAGATTTGTGCATGTCTTTCTCTTTCTGTTTATTTTATTCATAGGGTTTGCAGTAAAAGGGAGAAATAAGAAAGGGTCTGTAATGTGAAGAAGAACAGTATTCTTAGCAAGAATTCTCTAAACTGCTGAGTTAGAGACACTTCAGCAAATTACTAAGGACTCGACTCAGCAGAATACAGATCTCAACAACATTGTATCATATAATATATAATTTTAATGACTGTGGCTTGAATTAAGCACACACACAGGGTCTGACTCACAAATCTCAAAGTCCTCAGTAATTTACTCAAATAACTCCTTCAGTGTAATATGAATTTTGATTAGATGCCAGGTTATATCAAAAAGTACACTTCAGGGGCTGAAGTGTTAATTTCACTATATAAAAAGATTCAGAGATTATGGTCAGGTTGAGGTCTTCAACCAAATCTACATTTCCACTGTCTAGAAAACTAAAAGCTTACTTTCTTGCAATAGAGCTGGTGGCCACTTAGTGCAGTTCTGGATTGTGTTAAAAAATTTATAAAAATGTATGCGATTGGATTTTATGGTTTTATACTAAAATGTAAAGTGGGTCTTTATAAATGTATACAATAGTATACACAGACATTGTCAAAAATATACACTATCTTAATGTTCATTTTTCTTTATGGAAATTACTAATGTGAGGCATTTTACAGATTACTGTTTTCCCAAAGTTTTGGATAAAATGCTTCTATGATATTTTTATTTCCCATAACAGTTACAATAACTTGGGATGAGTATTGTATGTTTATTCTGTGGTAGAATTTATCTCAGATAGAGAAATTTTCTGCTTGGGACATAATGGAGAATAGAAAAAGGCTGTGAATACCAGGATGTTCCAAACAGCTATTCGGTGTGATGCTGACTTATTCTTTTGTGAGCTGCACTATTGCATTATACACAGAGAATTTATTTATTTGGCCATCTCTACAAGGGAAATGTTTCCAGTATTTCCAAAAGTGACATGATTCTGTATGCCTCTATTTACAACTAGCCTCAAAATTCTTATACGTCTACTATCTTTCCCACTACATACTCAGCTGAAAGCAAACAATATTCTATAAATCTCATCCAAACATTAAAATGTTTAGTCAATTGTTTTGAAATAGAATAAAGTAGTAAACCCAATACAAAAAGGAAGGAGGAGAAAAATAATAACACTAAGAGAAATTAATGGAATAAAAAATAGAAATTGAGAAAGTTAACAAACTGAATATAACTGGATATAAAAATGCCCTTCAAAATTAATGCCTATTTTTCTTTGAAACCTCCTACTATACATTTGATTTATAAATTCATGACTATAGTTGCTATTCCCACATTCCGTGATCCATCAAATCTAAAAAAGAGTCCATCCTTTGGTTCATCATCAACATGTGACCAGTCAGCAAATCCTATTGCTAATATCTTCTTTTTTTTTATTAACTTTAATGGGGTGACACCAATAAATCAGGGTACATATGTACAATGAAAACATCTCCAGATTATCTTATCATTCAATTGTGTTGCATACCCATCACCCAAAGTCAAATTGTCTTATGTCACCTTCTATCTGGTTTTCCCTATGCTCCTCCCCTCCTCCCTATCCCTCCTCCCCTCACTCCCCCCATCCCGTAACCACCACACTCTTGTCCATGTCTCATAGTCTCACTTTTATGTCCCACCTATGTATGAAATCATGCTGTTCTCAGTTTTTTTTTTCTGATTTACTTATTTCATTCCGTATAATGTTATCAAGGCACATCCATTTTGTTGTAAATGATCCGATGTCATCATTTCTTATGGCTGAGTAGTATTCCATAGTATATATGTACCAAAGCTTTTTAATCCACTCGTCTTCTGATGGATACTTGGGGTATCTTCTTAATAATAACAATGCCAGTGAATAGTATGGGTTTCCATAGACCTGATTTTAACAGAATCTGGTCCCTTTTGCACATATATTATTACTGTGACTTTCTGCTGCCTGGTCTCCTTACTCCAAACAGCTTTAACATAAATTATATTTATGTTGCTCTCAGAATAATAATTTTAAAATAATTATCTGATCCTACTTCACTGTTTAGAATCCTGCAATAATTCCCTAGGCATTCAGTACAAACTACCTACTTGCATGCATGGTACCCATTTTAATCTGGACTCACATGTTTTCTAACCTTATAATCTTCTAGTCTTTCCATGAGTCTTCCCTTTGGAAAGTTGGATCATTAATTTTAAATCATTTCTATTTTCTAATATAATCATTAAAGTTATGTATGTCTTTCAAAGCACCATTTTACTATATCCTGCACAACTGGATATGCTGAGTTTGATCATTTAGTGAAAAGTAGTTTCTAATTATTTTGTGATGTCACAAATTTTACTATTTTGAATAATTTCCAAGTATTTATATTTTCCTATGTATTTTATTATTTTATTTGTAATTAAATTCCATTGCTGTTAGAGAACATACTATATGTGATTTTAAATCTTTAAAATTTATTGAAAATACTCTCATGGGGCCACATATAGTTTATCTTGGCGAATATGCTATATGTACTTGTAAAGAATATGTAATTTGCAATTGTATGTATTGTTCTATAAATATTAATTAGGTCATGGTAGGAAAATAATGTTATTCAGATCATCTATGTCTTTACTAATATTCTTTTGTGTAGTTCTATAAATTATTGAAGGAGGCACCTAAACATTTTAATAATGTTTGTGGAATAGTCTCTTTCTTTATTTTACTTCTGTTTGTCTTTGTTTTATGATTTTAAACCTCTATTATCTGGTAAACATAGATTTCTGATTGCTTTGTGTTTCTAACTTTTTTAACAATATTAAGTGTTCATCTTATAATGATAATTATTTTGCCCAAAGCCTATATTATCAGATATTAATATAATCACTTTAGCCTTCTATTTGTATTATATATATTTTTCAACTGTTTATTTTCAACCTGTCTCATATAAAATGTATCTTATATATGACATAAAGTTAATTTTTAATAATTCTTGACATTTTAATCTTTAAATTGGAATGTTTAATTTATTAAAATTTAATTTAACTACTAATATAGTTGGATTTACATCTATCACTTGTTTTCTGTTTTTCCCTTTCATTTTTTGTTTTGATTCTCATTTCCTGCTTTCTTTTGTGTTATTTGAATATACTTTTTGGTATTGCACCTTATGTTATTTATTGGATTGTTAATTTTTGCATTTTTATTTTACTGGTCACTCTGGGATAATGCATCCAAAACTTTTCAGTCTATTTAGGATTAAAATTTTATCTGTTCATGTAAAATAAAGAAAATTTGTAACTGTTTATATCTCATGACTTTTATATTACTGTGTTCTATTACTGCATATACATACATATAAAACCATAACTCAATGTTAGATCCTTTTTTGTCAAATAGTCATATATATTATAATACTGAGGAATAAAAATAGTATTTTATATTAATTCAAATATTTAACATATATTTATTGTCTCCTGAGAACTATTTTTTTATATCATCGTATCCTTTCAATCTGAAGAGTATATTTTAAAATTCTTTAAAGTAGGGGTCTGCAGGTATTTCACATATTTTTTTTTCTAAAAATGTCACATTATCAATCTTTAAATATATTTGTATAGAGATGAAGTACCAGTTGGGCTGTATTTTTTATTCAGCATTTAAAAGAGGTTGTTTTAGTCTCTTTTTTATATTAGAAGTCTTTGGTCATTCTAATTGTTATCTTCCTGTGTGTAAGTTGTCATTTTTCTCTAGCTTCTTTCAGAATATTTCTTTTTTCTCTTGTTTTCAGCAATTGACTATGAAATACCTAATTATGGCTCTTCTATATTTGTTACTTGAATTTGACTGAGCTTATTGAATCATTAAATGTATGCCTTGCACCAAATTTGGAAGCTTTCCGGTCAATATTTATACAGGTATTTTCTGGTCGATTATCTTTCAACTCTCCTGGGATTCTAATAAAATATTTTCAATAAATTTTTATTTTTGTTATCCTACTTGTCTCTGAAACTCTTTACATTATTTCACTCTTTTTCCTTCAGGTTAGATATTTCCTATATTAATCTACCATTCTGTTTAATGACTCTTTCACAAAAGTTCTCGGCGTTCTCCTATGAAGATTATGTTGGGCATTTTTGGTGTCAGATTTTGCATTTCTCAGTCCTAAAATTTTCAGTGAGATCTTTTATTTGAGAGTTTCTGTTTCTTTTTAGATGTCATCTCTATCGTTCCATTCATCACAAGCTTACATTTCATTTTCCTAATCGAGCAAGGTTACCATAACAACTCTGAAGTTCTAGACTACAAGTTCTCATGTCTAGTCATTTCAGTGTTTATCTCAGTTGATTGCTTTATTTTGTTTTGTTTTCCCCTTAAGAATAGATCACAATTTCCAATTTCTTATGCTTAATAATTTTGAATTGCATTCTGCAATTGTAAATGTTATATTGTGAAGATTCTGGTTTCTGTATTATTCCTATAGTTTTGATATTGTTCTTGTAACTGACAATTAACAATGTGTGAAACAATTCTCAAACCCCTTCTATTAAATATTAGTTATTTTCATTTAGTTCTTTTCTCTTTAGCAGGGTTGTTGGCAGTCTGCCTTCTACTTTTGTATATATAAGAAGCAGAACCCATATATTTAGTTTGTATTTTGTCATATA
The DNA here is from genome assembly GCA_037038555.1 of Rhynchonycteris naso. Classification (NCBI taxonomy): domain Eukaryota; kingdom Metazoa; phylum Chordata; class Mammalia; order Chiroptera; family Emballonuridae; genus Rhynchonycteris; species Rhynchonycteris naso. The sequence continues at coordinate 18,368,468 of CM072999.1, read as the reverse complement.
GTTTCGGAATAAGAAAAAGAAGTCTGGTTAAAGATATAGACATAAAATTCATTAGAATCACCAGTTGATAGTATTTATTTATTTATTTTGTAACAAAGACAGAGAGAGGGACAGTTAGGCACAGACAGACAGGAAGGGAGAGAGATGAGAGCATCAATTCTTTGTTGTGGCACTTTAGTTGTTCATTGATTACTTTCTCACATATGCCTTGACTGGCGGACTACAGGAGGCTGAGTGACCCCTTGCTCAAGTCAGTGACCTTAGGTTCAAGCTGGTGAGCTGTGCTCAAACCAGATGAGTCCCTTCTTGAGCCGACGATCTCAAGATTTTGAACCCAGGTCCTCTGCATCCCAGTCTGATGCTCTGCTCCACTGCTCCACCACCTGGTCAGGACAGTTGTTATTAAAAGAAGTGTGAGAATTTTCAGATGCTATCTGGGATCAAATAAAATATTTCTTTGAATTGCAAACATAACTTCTTTTTTCAGAATTTCTAATCAAAATCTATTATTAAATACATAAAAGTAGTGAGATCTTATCATTGAGGTCATCCCATCACCAGAAAGAGACTAAGCCAGGGTGGATATGCCTCAGGTCGGATGGTAGTGTGTAATTCTTGACTTCATGAGGAAAAGATTTTACAACATGAGTCCAGGTGGTTTTGAGAATACGTCTATTAAAATTGGAGACAGTGAAACACAAAGGGCTTAGGATAGAAATAAGCAACAGAAAAGAGAGTAGGTGGGCCTTCTTTGGCATTCTAGAAATGACATAGTCAAGTAATGACCCATACATGGTGATGTAGAGTACTGAGAAGTAAAAGGCACAGTGAAAGAAGTTAGCAAAGGCAGGACTGCTGTTAGTTCATTAAAAAGTCAGAGAAAAGGGGGCTTTGGAGACAGGTTCTATAAATTACCCAAGGATGAGCTGCCACTGCCTGCATCTCTTCTGGTTGCAAGTCTCTGGAGACCCTTACACTTTAGGAGAAAATAAGTTCATGCCAGAGAATAGTGGAAGAAAGCCATGTGGGTGCTCCAGAGAGAGCCTGCACTGGGTCCTTTGTTTTGAAAGTTCTTATCTGTTTTGTAAAGGTGGAACTCCTAAAGAAGGTCTTAGCAGAATATTCATCAACATTCCAGGTGTGTTCTTTAATATGTTATGTACCAAAATAAGTGCATAGAGGGACCAGGGTCATCTTTTGGTCAGTTTTACCTCTATCTTAGATTTGTTTGACTCTAGTAGTTTTTTGGGGGGGTTTGTTTTGTTTTGTTGTTATTTATTCCTATAACTTAACCTGTCCTTGAGTTTGGCTGGCACTAATAGCACTTGGGTCTTGTTATCTATCATCTTGACCAAAGCTATTTACTCTCTGGTTAAGGAAGAGAGGTGTAAGCCACTAGCTCTCAAAAGTGCCCTTGTTTAGAGAAGATAAGATCTTTAGATTTAGTAATTGGCTGTAAGTAACTCAAATTGTTTGACCCCATTTGTCTAACCATCAATTTCAGTTTCCCTTTTTCCATATTCAAAACTTCTCTTAACATCTATCTTTTCTGACTCAATCATATTATATCTAATTATCTTTCACAGTGTTAGATATATTTATATAAAAAACAACTCTTTTTAGTCCTTCACAACCTTGCAGGGGATATTCTACCAAGGCATTTGTTTTTGTTTACCTTACATAAAGATCAGCTTTTTATTATATTTACCATTTACAGTAATTAAATAAGAGTGATTTTATGAGGAAATCATGCAAGATATGTGGCTTCAATATAATAATAATTTGGTAGCTGTTGGAATTAGGAAATGATATTAGATAGATAATGTGAATTATGTGAACACCTGATAATGCTTCTTTAGACTTGAGTTTATTGAGTGGAAAACTACATCCTCACTATTTTTATTTTTCTAACATCTAGTTCCAGGACTTGTAGTCACTGTGTGTTTGGTAAATTTTTAGAAAATAACAGTAAATGAAACACAATTTTTGTTCATTCAATAATCATTTCTTGATGGCTATTGTATGGGGAAAAGTATGACATTTGGAGCCTGAGGCACTTGATGCTGGGTTTTAAAATTACTATGTAAATTAATCGTTTTTTGACTCTAAATGACTTAATCTATAAAATGGCAATAATGCTGGCTAACTCACCAAGTAGTAAAAATCATACAACATAACAGATGAAATTTTTTTTAAATAGTAAATTGCAAGCAAAGACTAGTTGTATCTCTGTATAACACGGTATGCTAGGCATTGTGGTAAACATAAACGAGTCTAAAGTTCATTGCTACAAGAAAAGTTGCACTCAAGACCTGAATGAATCTGTTACACCATTTATTATTTGCTATTCATTAGACTTCTACTATGTGTAGGACTTATGTGCAAAATTAATATCCTCTGATTGAGAATCTAAACAATTTTCCTGACATAATACCAATAAGCTTTAGAAAGTAAGTTTGTGATATCTGTTTTCTTTTCCTTTTTTTTTTTTTTTTTTTGTGTGTGTGTGTGTGTGTGTGTCTGTCATGGGCTTAATTTTTCCTCTTCTGTTTTTTTTTCAAGGAGGCTGAATAAACAGAATGCCATTATGTATATTTATATATTATTTTTATCATTGGTATATTAATTCACTATATATTTAATAACTATTAATTTTTGAGATGGTGGGAAAGCAAACCATTTCTTTAGTAAACATACCAGTAATCTCTCTAGCTCTCATTTCTCTTACTCTTAGAAAGTAAAACCAAATTTGATCATACACCACATGACCATGAAGACGTTTTCTGAGAAATGCGTCGTTGGAGATTTCATCTTCTGTACATCACAAAACACTCTTATACAAACTTAGACTATATAACCTACTACATACTTAGGGTATATGATATTACTTACTGCTTCTAGGTTGCAAGCCTGAACAACATATCATTGTACATGGGATTAAATCAAGCATAAGAAGAAACAATGCTATCAAGTTGTGGTAGATATGAGATGACAAGGCTGCTGTTGGCATAACAAGGCATACAATTTTAGAGTAATTAATTTTATTATTTCTTATTTTCTTATTTTAGTTTTGAAGTAGAAAGGATACACCTAAAACACCAGTGAAAATATAGTATAGCAAATACACACACTAGCAATATAGTTCTTTATTGTCATAATCAAGTATTATTTACTGTACATTATTGTACGCACTATGCTTTCATATGGCTGTCAGCACAATAAGTTTGTTTGTACCAGCGCCAAAGCAAACACATGTGTAATGCCTTGTGCTGTGACATAAGCAATAGGCATTTTTGCCTCCATTATAATCTTATGGAGCACCATATTATATGTGGTCTGTCATTGACAGTGTTTTGTGGTGCGTGATTGGTTAGTTACAGTCAATTTGTACAAAAAAGTTATAGATGTGGAGACAAAATCCTACTTTGGTTATCAGGCAATTCCTCTTTGTTCTTCACTTCCCCAATGATTCTCATTCTCTCTTTAAATTTCCATGTACAGTAAAATCCAAGCTAAGCACCTCATGGGGATCCTTAAGACAAGAGAACTGGGATGGCTGTTTTTTTAAAGTAATGAGGGCTATTGTTCTGATTCTAAATTAGAAATATACAATTTAGGGATTGAAGTTTAGAATTTAATCTTAAGAAATACTTTCTCTCTTTCTTACACTTCTTTCCTTTCCCATTCAAAGACTTAGCTGAATAGCTTTACTTAAACAGATCAGACACTATCTAGTTCTTACTACATTGTTACACACAGCAGTGGACCTGGAAAATATGCTGAATTAAGGTGGATTTTGTTTTCAGGATCTTAGTGTAGCCAATGCATTATCACCAGAACATGAGCTTGCCTCGTTTTTCTAAACAGGGCTTGTGGGAGAATATTTTTGCTTTTCTGCTGGCTCCTAACATAGAAATAAGACATGAAGCTTAGTCACAAGTGGCAGTAGAAGGTGCTCAGGCTGCGCAGGCCCTTCTTTCTGTACTTTGGAAATAGTTTGGGTCTCTCCAGGCTGAAACTCATTTCTATATTTTTTTATGTTGAAAGAAAGGTCTTCCAATTTCATGGTGACATTTACATCATCTAACGGACATCTCATCGCTAAAGTAAATTTATACATAAAGTATTTCAGCATTCGGGTTCTTGGACTTTAATTAGAGGGTGAAACATAAATCAGACTTTCAAGACATCATAGTTAATAGAGTTGTCTTCTTGCTTTCTATTAGACTCACAATGCCAGTCACAATATTCAAACGTAAGTATGCCAAATTCTGGCTTGTTCTCAGGAAATACTTTCATCCATGTTCTCCTTTATTTTATATTGGTTAAAGAAAGAATTTTCAGCATTCACACATTCTGCTGCAAAATGTGCATTAAAGGTACCCACTAAAAATAAATTCAAGATATCTTGCTTATCTGGCTTCCGTCTTTATTCCTTTCATATTTAATATGTGGCAGAGTGAGCAAACCAAAAAACATGACTGACTTGGGGGATCTGTGTCTTTATCCACAGTACTTTTTAAAGACCTAAAAATTTTGTTTGGCTATTACAATAGTTTTAACCACTCACAAATAATGAAACTATGCTGACATGTAGTAGTTTTTCAATCTAATTGTGTATTTTTAGGGAACCAAGGAAATGTGAACCGCCTGTGTGTAGAACAGCATGTTAATATTTTAAGTTATATTCTTAGGCCACCAAATGTAGTAATATACAAAGAACCACACTAAATCTGGAACTAACCACAAAACAAATAGAGCACACAACCAGGTAGCCAAAGCTTAATGGGAATCATTTATCTCATACATATTTTTTTATCTGTTGTGGTTAAGAAAGCCTATGTCCTATGGCAATATTAAACTTCAAAGCACAATTAGTGTTAATATGCCCATGATTTTCAGCCAGCCAAGTAAAAATGACCAAAGTGTCTTTTCTATAATAGCGCATTCTATTGTGTTTAGTAGGAAATTTCCTGAACATCATGTTAAAGTCTCACTATATTGTTAATGTAGGTTAACATTGAGGAGTGGTGTAAAAGAATAAGGAGAAACAGGAGATGCTTCCTTGTATATAAATTTGTTTGTAGATGTTTAAAATTTTAAATTCAATGAGAATTTACCCACATAAAAACATTGTACAAAGAAAATAAAAACCATAAATTAGCCTGACCAGGTGGTGGCGCAGTGGATGGAGCACCAGACTGGGATGCAGAAGACCTGGGTTTGAGACCCCGAGGTTGCCAGTTTGGGTGTGGGCCCATCTGGCTTGAGCAAAAGCTTGCCAGCTTGGACCCAAGGTCTCTGGCTCCCGCAGGTGGTGGCTCGGTCTGCTGAAGGCCTGCGGTCAAGGCACGTGTGAGAAAGCAATCAATGAGCAACTGTGATGTAACAAAGGTAACAAAAAACTAATGATTGATGCCTCTCATTTCTCTCTGTTTCTGTTTATCTGTCCCTATGTATACCTATCTCTGACTCTCTCTCTGTCCCTGTAAAAAATAAATAAATATATAAATAAAACATAAATTAAATTTAACATTTCAGAAAATTAAATTTTAATTAATAATTTAAATCACCATTATTTTTCTTTAGATTTGTTTCTACATGCCAGAGAATGGGAGAACAATAAAGATATATATTTAAAAAACTAAACTAAAAGCAGGTCACTCATAAACAGTGACAGACAAGTCACAAATTACCAATAGCAGAGTGTCAGAACTGCATTATAAGAGGTATCTGTAAGTGCCTAAGGAACACGAGGGAGAAAGAAACAAGCAGGTCAGAGGATGCCAGGAATAGACAGTGGAATAGCCTAGGTTGCTTAGCATTGTTGAATAAGCACAAATAGCTAGACTAAATACAAAAAGGAAGGACAATCTAGACAGAGGGCAGAGCCTATGGGAAGCTTGCACTGGAAAACAATATGGTAAATATTTTATGAGTAATATGCCCATCCCAGAACAAGCAAAAAAAAGTATATTTTCAGGAAAGTGACAAAGAATAGGGTGCTCACATATATCGTATTCTTAGTACATTAACTGAGGATCTTGATTTAATCCTGGGTCAGGATATGAAGAATTGGAATAAATAGAAAGTTTAAGCAGAGAAATAATCTGATTTACATTCCACAGTGCCTAAAGATCACATACAACTGATCTCCCAACATCTGTCTGCACTTCATCCAATGCATTGTATTGCAAGGTTTATGATAATTTCAGTGATTGTGATGCCATGACCTGGCAGAGACTACCAGTGTCCTATCTCTCATCTATGAAGAATTATTCACCAACTCTTTCATATGTGAGCAACTTAATCCCAGAATGTCATTTTGAGTGTCTATTTTCTAGGGCCACTTGTGGATACCATAGAAAAGAGATGACTCAGTCAAAGGAACCTATTTACAAAGGTTTAAATTGAGCAAGCTTAATAGAAATAGTGGTGAAGAATCTTAGGTCTGAAAAGAGTGGGTAAAAGTTACTTCTCATAGGTCTAAAGGGGGTATGTGGAGGAGTGAATATATGTATAGTATCTGTAGGAAAATACCACCTGATAAGAGTTTTGGTCTTTGGTAAAGGGACCCAGCCAACTTGCAGTGATGTTTTCAGGAGAAAGGTGGCTAACTACTGGACCTTTCTCCCATTCTCTAAATTCCTGTTGGTGTCAGTCCTTGGCTGACCAGAAATTAGAAGTTAGAAGCCTGTTTTCTGAAGAATCTGTCAGCCACTTAAGGAAGTTGTGTGAAAATAGTGTTGCCAAACTGAATGAGATAATCTAGAAGAGGGGTCGGGGCCTTTTTGGCTGAGATAGCCATGAACACCACATATTTTATAATGTAATTCCATGAGAGCCATACAATATGTTTAACACTAAATACAAGTAAATGTGTGCATTTTATGTAAGACCAACACTTTTAAAGTACAATAAGTCTCTGAATTCTTTTCAATAACATTGTTATGCTGTTGCTAACCAATGATGAATAAAATACTTCTTACCATTAATGCGACTTCTGGTGCTGCATGGTTTTGCTGATGGTTTTATAGTCTGGTTGATATGCGGTGAGGTTAAGCTTCATGCAGGCGTTGAGACTTCCATCCATTAAATGTGATTGTAGGTTGGTCCTAACATTTTTTAGATGTGAGAAAAACTGCTCACATGCCTACATAGAGCCAAACATTGTCAGTACAGCAATACTTACACACCGCAGTGTGTGGTATGTGACAGGAAGTGCGTTTCAAGTTTTGACAATCAGTTGGTCAGCGGGTTGAAGTTTTTTTATTTCTTCCCATTTGTGTTTGCTCTCCAACTCTGCTTGCTGTCGTGCAAGTCTTTCCAAAACTTCATTCAGTGACTTGAACTTATTCACCCACATGTCTGCGGCCTTCAGGTCAGCAGCTGGTAGCTCCCAATCTTTGATGGAGACACCGGGGATGTAACTCAGGTTGGCGCTGTCCACTGCACACTCATGTGGATGGGTGATGAACTTAAAAAGATGAGTACACTCACGAAATTCTCTAAAATGCACTTTGAATGACTGCAAGAGATTAGATGTGAAGCCCGCTAGCTGCTGGAGATCAAGATGTTGAACAGGGTCACTTGATGTGCATGCATCTTTATACTCTCCCAGTTCTTCAAAATGTAGTAAAGGACCTGTTTCAATGCCTGTGATAAAGAGTTCCAGCTTGTTTTCAAATGCAAACATTGCTTGTTGAAGGGATAAGACTGTATTTCCAACACCTTGCATTTTCACATTGAGCTGGTTCAGAAGTTCAGTCATGTCCACAAGATAGAACTTCAGGAGCCACTCAATGTTAGCTAACTCAGGAAGCTCAACGTTTTTCATTTCAAGAAAAGTCCGAAATTTGCTCAGACAAGCCACGAAACAGCTGAGCACCTTCCTTATTGACAACTAACACACATTGCTGTGCAGAAACAGACCAGGATAATTATTCCCAACTTTATGCAGCAGTGTTTTAAACTGGTGATCATTTAAAGCTTGGGCAACAATAAAGTTGACCACCTGAATACCAGTGACATCACCTCACCAAGCTGCTCACCACACATCTGAGCACAAAGTGCCTCCTGATGTAGGATGCAGTGAAAACTTAGAATGGGTCTCTTTTCACATTCACAAAGTAGTGCTACGAATCCTCTGTTTTCCCCACCATGCATGGAGCACCATCAGTACACACCGAAATAAGTTTATCCATCAGTAGAATTTTTTCTTTAGCGAACTCAGTGAAAGACTTGAATAAATCCTCCCCTCTTGTTGTCTCTTTCATAGGCAAAACAGCAAGACTTTTCTCACGTAGTGTGTCACTGACAGCATACCTTGCAATCATGCTGAACTGGGATAAATGGCTTATGTCTGTTGACTCATCCAAAGTGAAAGAAAAGAATGGTGCTGCATTTATGTCCTTCACTTGTGTTGCCTCATTTTGATTTGCCACCATGATGGTACGATCATGAACAGTTCTTGATGACAGAGGCATGTCTTTTATTCATTTGATTACCTTGTCTATATCCGAAAAGTCATTAAAAAGTTCATTGGCAACATCAAGTATGAATGTTTTGTCATACTCCCCATCTGTGAATGGCTTTCCATTTCTCACAATTGCTAAAGCACCAGCAAAGCTAGCCAAATTCCAGTCACCTTGTTAGGTCCAAACACGAAGTTGTTGCTGACTAGCTTTCACTCTTCAAGTAGCCCTTGACATGCTTTATTTCTGCTGTCTCCCACTGGATATTTTGATGCAAATGTAGTATGGCGTGTGTCAAAGTTCCACTTTATATTTGACTGTTTCATCAATGCAATTTTATCATTGAATATTAGACACACTGCAGAACCACTCTCTCCACAAAGGCAAATTCCTCTGTTCATTCCTGCTGAACAGTACAATACTCCTCATCATTTTTTCTTTTAGCCATCTTCATCTTCAAAAGGGTTTCTGCAATTAGCTAGATGACTATTTGATTAAAAGGAGGAAAGTTTACTTCCTGACATCACAACAGACCCATGTATGTTACACATTATCCAATAAAAATTTGTTGTTGTCCTGCGCAACCATAAACATGAGCGGTAGGAAATGAATGGATTGTAATACATGAGAATGTTTTATATTTTTAACGTTATTATTTTTTTATTAAAGATTTGTCTGCGAGCCAGATATAGCCATCAAAAGAGCCACATCTGGCTCATGAGCCATAGGTTCCCGACCCCTTCTCTAAAATATCAAGCATAGCCCTACATCTCTTTTTATCAGTGAGATGGTTGTATTTGAAACACCACATCTTAGAAGCATTTCATAGAATGCAGTTTCTATAGTATGTTGATTGTTTAACTTGAAGAATATTCAAGTAGCCATATATAATTATAACAAATGTAGTTTAAAATATGTCTATACAATTGAGCCACTCAGATATGTAATGTGACAATGTGCAATAAACCCCTTCAAAGGGGTATAGAACATGCAGTGTTCTTAATTCTATCTAAAAGTTAGATTCCTTTTTCAGAGTTTTAAATTAGGAAACTATTTGGGAGCTATAAGTCTATTGCTATGGAGTATTAAACACTGACCAATTTGAGGGGAAAAGTCACTCAAAGAAAGCTTTACATTATTTCTCATTGATCTATTTGATTTACTAATTTGAAAGATTTATCTGACAGAATAATCAGATTTAAGAAACTCAACTCTTTGACTTTGTTTACCTCTTTTATCATGAAAGATATCTTCTCCCTAAGCAAAGTTGATTGTTTTTTTTGGACAATTAAATTTTTATTAAACACTATGTGTATATATATTATTTTCCAATTTGATTTGAAACAGTATTTGTAAGGACTTCAAAATTATTGTCTTTTTCAAAAACTAAAATCTTTTTGTTCTTAGCTAAGTAAGGTTAGACTTTTATGCCCTTTATTTCTCTACTGTTAACATTTTATCTATTAATGGAAAAAGAAAAATCCTTGACATTTTAACTGCAAATGAGCTACCTAAGAAAAAATATCATGGCTAATTTCTGGGATATGGCTGTGGAATCCCTGAGGTATTTCCCAGTAATTAGTTATTCAAAATCTCCAGTGTGTCTTGTCTTGCCTATTTTTTTTTTGTTTTGATTTTTTTTTTTTTTTTTTTTTTGCAACAGAGACAGAGAGAGATACAGATAGTGACAGACCAACTGGAAGGGAGAGAGATGAGAAACATCAATTCTTTATTGTGGCACCTTAGTTGTTCACTGATTGCTTTCTCATATATGGCTTGACTGGTGTGTGTGTGTGGGGGGGGGCTACAGCAGACCTAGTGACCCCTTGCTCTACCAGTGACCTTGGGCTCAAGCTAGTGAGACTTGCTCAAACCAAATGAGCCCACACTCAAGCTGGTGACCTCGGGGTTTCGGATCTGGGTCCTCTGCATCCCAGTTCAACACTCTATCCACTGCACCACCGCCTGGTCAGCTGTGAATGTTTGTAATTCAGGAACATGTATACCCAATGTACTTTTCATTATAGTTTGACTTTTCAACACCAGGAGAAAATTTGAAATGCAAAGTATGAGGTACAAAAATAACGGATTCAAAGAAACTTCAAAATTAAGTACAATAATTTCAGATAGTTGACAAGTCAACCTGTCATGATATTTCAAAAATATTTTGGAAATTTAAATAAAATACCTACTTTGACAGTATTATTTATGAAAGATTAGTTGATCCATTAGGTCTCTTTTTTTTTCATTTTTTTGCAGTTGTACCATGATTTGGAATCTTAAGATTACATGTAGGTGTTCAAAAGAATTTGAACATTGTATCTTCAATTCTCGTAAACATTTTTGCCCTTCTCTTGTCCTAGTTTTCTCATTAATTTCTATTAAGTCAATAATACAATTTACTTAATTAGAAACATTATGTAGTCATTTACTTAAATTTTGATGTAAATTTTTATTCTTACAATAAATGTATTCCGTACATTTATTTGACTTTTTTTCTCTTGTTGATGTTATAGCTGATTTAAATAGAAAAGTTATGGTCAAACAGTAGATAATTTATTTTGAAAATTTCAAAACATAATATAGTATTTGGAACATAAAAATATTAATTGAATATTTAAAAATTATTTCTGACTATAACTTTATTCCTTCATCACATGTAAAAAGGAGAAATTACTAATAATTGTGAAAGATAGTCTAATAACACTCATTTTTATGTATCATTTCCATGTCTAGTATTTATAGGAAGGTACAGAATTTAGCAATAGTGGTAGAAAAATGTGTGACTTGTTCAAAAGGTAAAATGTTATTGAAACAGATGACGCCTCTGTGGCTGAAACATTATTTCATGAAAATGTGTTATCATTTATGATATACGGATTTCCAAAACTAAACTATTGAGTCATACATCATTATTTGAGTAGTTTGAATTCAAGTCACTGATGGGAGGAATCATGGTGATATGCCACTATAAATAAAATGGTTAGGGCACGTCACAGGCTGAGTAATTTTAGCATGAGTCATAGTAGACTTCAATGCCCCAGATAATGATGAAACAATTTATTGGAAACTTTATTTTTGACTTAGATTCATTTGAAGAATATTTTCATGACATATTAATTACTAGAACAAAGGAACACATTTTATAGTTATATTCCCTAGTAGTTTTTGCTTTTTAAGAATATTTTTATTAAAAAATATGTTAAAAGATTACTATGCTAAAGTTTGAAAGTTTATATGAGAATGAGTGTGAGTGTGTGTGTGTGTGTGTGTGTGTGTGTAGAAATGTAAATTGCTTCTATGCAGTGTAAATCAATCACTTTGTTTATGGTAAATATCACTGCTAGGTTTTTGGTGTGAAAATGAGTATGTCAGTCTTGATTTGGTTTTATAATGTATTAATCTCCTGTGGGTTATAATCTGCCCAGTGTATAAAACAGTGTTTATAATACATCAAAAATTGCAATCAAAGCTTTTTCTCCAGCCATTTCTATTTGAGAAAGAAAAACATCGAACAAAAGTGGTCTGTGGGCACCTGTTCTCCATGTGAGAACCAAGTCAAAGCCATCACCTTGGCACACATTTAAGCACATATTTTGGAAAGGGAAACACTAGAGGACTAAGAGCATTTATTGCATAGATTTTTAGATTAGCCCGGTGATACAAATATATAAACACACATACGAATTTCATAGCCAGATAATTAAATCTTAAGAAATGGTTGATCAACATGTTTAATTGCAATATATTTTTAAGAGTAGACAAACATCATTATCAATAATGGCAATCTTTGGAGTCAGACAAATGTAATTTAATATTGATGCACTGACTTAATCCTAATATGAGCAACCATATGTTAATGCTTGCCATGGGTCCAGTGATAGAATGAAGATCTTATGGAGACGATCATACATAATCCTCATAGTGACATGATCAGGCATTTCACTGATCATAAAAATGAAACAGAGAACAAAATAAAACAATTGAAACCCATGTCTGTTCAGATAGAAAGAATGGACTTGCAACAACAATGTTCTGGATTCTTCCAAATTACATAAACTCTCTGAGTTTGTTTCTGTATCTGTAAAATGGGAAAAATAATTTCTGCATACAAGGCTTATTTGAGGATTAGACATTATATACCATACATAACCTCCTTTGCATAGAATCTGGGGCATAATGGTCTGTTAAAAATAAATTGTATATAGAATTATTTCAACATATTTTAAAGGGTATTTTCTTCTAGAAAATTAACAAATATGGTTATTATGATTTTGAATGATGGTTGGACAGCTAATTTATTCTTCTTAAAACTAGACATAGCATTCTCTGTAGGCTAGGAAGAACCGACCTTATTTTCTCTCCGTGCAAGAAAAGACAAAGAATGTAGATTTTCCCCTGATACTTTGCTGCAGGAAAATGACATTATAACTAACTTCATATATCATGTGAAAAGGATAAGTGGAAAATCAGACTGACTATTAAATTTGAGATAAAGTGTGAATTGTAAATAAATTACATGTGTCAATTTTAAGTTCTTTTCATTAAAAACTTAAATGTGCCTGACCAGGCAGTGGCGCAGTGGATAAAGCATTGGACTGGGATGAGGAGGACCCAGGTTCGGGACCCCGAGGTCACCAGCTTGAGCGCAGGCTCATCTGGCTTGAGCAAAAAGCTCACCAGCTTGGACCCAAGGTCATTGGCTCAAGCAAGGGGTTACTCAGTCTGTTGAAGGCTCGCGGTCAAGGCACATATGAGAAAGCAATCAGTGAATAACTAAGGTGTCGCAAGGAAAAACTGATGATTGATGTTTCTTATCTCTATTCCTGACTGTCTGTCCCTATCTATCCCTCTCCCTGACTCTCTCTCTGTCCCTATAAAAAAAGAAAAAACTTAAATACTTTTTGATTTTGGAATGGGAATATCTAGAAAGAAAGTGATCTTGATAGCAGCAAAAATAATGGGCCAAAAATAATAGCTAATATTTCCTAGGAGCTTCCTTGGTACCTGGCGCTATTTGAAGCACTTTTTACGTGTGAACTTTTAATAATCACAGAAATGCTATGAGATGGTACATGATTATCCCCTTTTAACAGATGAAGAAATTGAGGTGCAAGTCAGTTAAATAATTATCAAGAATACAGAAAGTACAGAATACAGGCTTTGTGGCCATATAACTTAAAGCAATAATATAATCAAATATATTTATTTACATCCCTTTCTTATATCTTTTTTTTTTGCCTGATTATATTTAAATTTTCAAAGTGACTTAAAATGTAAAATAATTTGGCAGAATATAGCACAAATGAGCAAACCACTAGCCTTAGAATTTTTTTAAAAAACTGGTAAAATGCCAACACTTCAATACATTATTCATGTTAACTTAGGCTATGCAAAGCTACTCTGAACCTTGGTTGCTTTATCTATAAGCTGACATGACACTATTTCCTACTCTGGTTTATAATAATGACTTAAAATTTGGTATTTAGAATATCCTCAACAGCTATTCACTGAATATAAAATTAGAAAGCATTTTCAATTTTTGAATATTACTATTTAAACATTTTTGTGATTTAATTTACCCTGCTGTTATCCTAAACTAAGTGATTAATTTCAAATTTTTAAAGCAGTATTAAAATAAAATTAAAACAATATTACAATTTAAAGTAACATCACATCACTGAATAATTATCATAGATTATTTGAGTTAAATGAAAAAATGAATAACTTTTTCTTAACCAGCTTTTATCTTCCTAATAAATACCTTAATAAATTTATTTTTAAGTTAGTTCTTTAGTATTAAATGCTAAACACATGTTTAAAACCTATCTTTTTAAGGACTGTTCATGTAATTATCAACATTAACATATACAAAATACTTTCATAGCCTGACCAGGTGGTGGCGCAGTGGATAGAGCGTTGGACTGGGATGAGGAAGACCCAGGTTTGAGACTCTGAGGTAGCCAGCTTGAACACAGACCCATCTGGCTAGAGAAAAAGCTCGCCAGCTTGGACCCAAGGTTGCTGGCTCCAGCAAGGGGTTGCTCGGTCTGCTGAAGACCCGCGATCAAGGCACATGTGAGAAAGCAATCAATGAACAACTAAGGTGTTGCGACGGCAACAAAAAACTAATGATTGATGCTTCTCATTTCTCTCTCTTCCTGTCTGTCTGTCCCTATCTATCCTTCTCTTTGACTCTCTCTCTGTCCCTGTTTAAAAATATATATATTTTTATATATCTGATCATAGCTTGTTTTCTGTGACAGGCAATCTGTGAAAAAAATAATATTTCTTCATTTTATAGGAAAATCATCTCAATTTCAAAGGAGTGAAGCCACCATCTCTTAACTAGAGAATTCTACTAATCCAGGTTTTAAATTTAGGTTTGTCTACCTGAACAAACTACTGCTCATTGCCAGTTCCTGGTTATTTAAGAGCCCCTTATTATTCTTACTGATCATCTGCAATGTAGCATCTGATTCATTAACATAATATTGATCTGGTCTTACGTTTCAGGTAGCAAAGTGATTTATAATCAGTCATTAGCTACATGTCTAAGAAAGGTACTAAAAATTCATGTCTAGTCATTAACATGACTTCACAACTGGGCAATTGCATTAATGTTCAGGAAACAGAAACCCAAAATCTGCTTTCTGCTTAGTGCATCTGTTTTCAATTATGATGTTATCTGGATGTCCTGTTCGTCAATATGCTGACCTTTCTTTTCGTTCCTTTTAAACACAATGCTGTAGTTACAACCTTCTTGAAATACTTCTCTCTGAAATACTTTTGTTTTTATTGTTTCATAGTGTTGCAACTGATTTAAAAAGTCTTAAACCATATGTATGCCATCAAACCAAATTGATACTAAGTGAACGTCTGCTATTCCCAGGGAAAGAATAACTAATGATTGCAGCAATTAGGATATAAGCATGATCATGTTTTATTGCAATATTTGACCAAAATCAACTGAAACTTTATTAAGTATATATTGATTTTTTGGTCTGGCTACAAGCTCAACTGCAATGTTATGATATCTATGCCCGTTGGTCTACTCACTACAGTGTGAAACACACTGTGAAGATATGGGTTATTTCACCTGTTTCAGATGTCAGCAAGCTACACAGAAGGCTCATGTTGCATTTGGTGGTAGAAATTTATTGTGAGAGTATATAAGATAGTGTAGCAGCACAGGAAACTTAACATCCTAACATTCTGGTCTTGGTGGTTTGGAATTATATTTAGAATATTAAAATGTACAATAGAAATGGTTGCTTAGTATAAGGCAAACACTGCAAGGTATTGTATGTGCATTATACTTTAATTCTCAAAGTAAGTCAGAAAAGATATTCTTATACCCATTTTATATATGAGCATGGCCCCAGCTGGGCAGAGGATTGGGTAGATCTCAAAGGGCATGTGGGAGTCTGTCTATCTCCCTCCTCTCACTTGTAAAAAGAAGAAAATGAAAAAAAAAGGAGAGATAAAATAACTCTGTCACATATCTAGTAGGTAGCAGAGCTAGATTTGAACTTGAGTGATAGAAGTTAGGGCAGGGGGCTACAGCCAAACAAAATAATATTGCTCTGTTGAAGCTCCTCCTGTACATCTTACCATCCACCCAGCCACAGGCTATTTTATTGAGTTTAGTTTTTCACAGAAAGATTAGTGATATTTGAATATGACTTAAATGTTTTAAGAATGTCAAAAATATATTAATTGGCAGAATTTCCTGCTATATTGACAAAGCCAAAAGAAGTATTGGCATGGGTATGCAGTTTGGAATCTGAATTCAGCTCCTTACCAAATACTTAACATTAACCCACTTTTTTCAAGCCTCCTCTTTCCTCTCTTTTTAATGTACAATATCTCCTCATGCTCAAGGTATTGAGATCTCCTAATATGACATACCTTATTTCTAACAATATAGACACTCTATAAATGTTCAGTAAATAAAAACACAAGAAGGGAATTGATAGCAAAACGGAATTCTGATTAATAATTTTAAAGCTCTAAGATTGAAACCTTCATTGAGATGTTATTATCACTATGATTAAGTTATTTATAGTATTTTGTTATGGATTTGTGTGATACCACCATGAAACAAAATGACAAAATATTAATGCAGATTTCTATTATACTTGACATTTATGTATTGAAAAAATACTTAATAGCTACTAATTATATTGTAAGACAGTATACTCCAGATAATTCATAGTTCACAAGTCAATTACCAATTAGCATGCTTTTAGAATCACCCAAGAATATTACCTCACTATCTCTTAGAGATATTGATTTTATGGTTTACGACTTAAATGTTATATTTTTTATTGAAATACTTTAGAATTAGTTAATCCCTGCTACGTTTATTATAAAATGTTCTTCACAATTTTTAAAAATGTAGTTGAAGCTATGGGGCAGGTATTTTTATTCATATTTGCAATTTAAACTTGTCAGAGATGTTTGTTTTAATGAAAATATATTTAATTTAAGGATTATCATAATCAAACACTGCAGCAGCATACTTTTTGTTATTAATTTACTTTAAATGGAGTTTTCTTGTAGAAGCAAAATAATCATATCTTTAAATAAAAGAATACTTTTGGTGTTATACGTCATCTCACATATGCATTCTTACCAGACAGTATTGAAAACTTCTTGGTAGTCTATATGCAATGAGAATTTGATGTCAAAGATTATTGCCTGATCATAAGATAGTTTATATCAAATATTTTATAAAGTTAGTCATAGTCTCTAATATATATAATTTTTACTTATTATTACTCTTGAGTACATCTTCTCTAATTATATAATAATGTATTGTGACCACATTAATTGTTTGTGTTCCTATGGGAAATTTAGCCCCTCATTCAAAAAAGTTACACCTACACACATACATATATCTGCATACCCAAATATTTTCAAGTTCAGAACTGTTTTGAAACTTATCAGTAGACCTCAGGTTAAATAATTATTCTAAAATAAAAAATTAAAAGAAGTTGCTAATGAATAAATACTGGTAACTGACATTACACTATTTGATAAAATGAGTCCATGATAAATACTGTATGACGTTTGATTGTTGCCTTTGATAAACTCATTACTAGCATTCCATATAAAGAGTTCATACAAAAAAAAATAGCTACTTAGAAATATCAAAGATCCATTATATCCGGACCCTGGCTGATTGGCTCAGTGGTAGAGCATTGGCCAGGCATTTGGAAGTCCTGTGTTCAATTACCAGTCAGAGCACAAGGGTAAAGCACCATTCTGCTTCTCCACCCTTTCCCCTCTCACTTCTCTCTTTCTCTCTTCTCTTTCCCTCCTGCAACCATGGCTCGATTAGAGGGAGTTGGCCCCAGGCACTGAGGATGGCTCCAGTTGCAACAGAGCAAAGACCTCAGATGGGCTGAGCATTGCCACATGGTGGGCTTGCTGGGTGGATCCTGGTTTGGGTGCATGTGAGAGTCTGTCACTGCCACCCCTTCTTTCACTAAAATAAAAAAAAATTAAAAAGGATCAATGATATCTGTGAAGTAAATACTTATTAAATTAATAATAAAAATCATCAACAAGAAAGAACAAAGTAAAAAAGGATAAAAAATTATTTTTATAGAAAAAAACAATATTAATAGATTCTCAACCTCCATACTAATTAAAGATATCAAGATATTTCCAAAAGAATTGTTACTTATTTCCTATTACTCAACAAAATTTAAAAAGATTGGTATTACCCATTTATGAAAAAACAAAATATAAGTTTTGTATTTTATTAAAATTGAAAGAGTTCAGCCTGACCTGTGGTAGCGCAGTGGATAAAGCGTTGACCTGGGAACACCACTGAGGTCACCAGTTCAAAACCCTGTACTGGTCTGGTCAAGACACATATGGGAGTTGATGCTTTCAGCTCCTCCCCCTTTTCTCTCTCTCTCTCTCTCTCTCACTCACTCTGTGTCTCCTCTCTAAAAAAAAAAATGAATAAAAAAAAATTGAAAGAGTTCATTGACCTCTTCTTTCTCCTCTCCTCCTATTTTTTTCCCTAACCCCACCTCTTTATGACCTATGGATTAGTCCTAAAATTTTGAAGTAAAATAGACTAAATCAGATGTCCAAGCATGTAATAAGAGGTTCTTTAACCCCAAAAGAGGTGACAACCCAAGTAAGCTGAGGAAGGATCTCCACAGAAGAGTCAGTGATGTCAGAACTTGGTGTCCAAGTCTAAGTGGGGATGCAGAAGGTACGTGCATGGAGGAAGAGGGCAGGACATATACTAGAAATAATACAGTTAAAATTAATTATAAATATGAAGAGAAAATTAGAAGAAAATATATTGTGATTAAATTAAAATTGTTTATATCAATGTGTATTTGTAGTGTTCAATACATACAGATAATATATAAATATATATGGATCAATATGGAGAGACCAAGATGAAATTCAGGTGTCAAGACCCTGGAGGAAATTGAACAACAAGGATGTGGACGTGTAATTAATTCCAAAGATTTTGTTCTCTCAATGGTTGCTAAATCCTAAGATTCCCTAAGGACAGAAGCTGAGAAATCAAGCAGAAAGAAGTTGCTAATTGCTTAAGGAACTAAGCAGAAATTTGTAGCAGTCTTATGGGGCTGGCCATTAACAAATTGAAATTCAAGTCTAGTCCAGATTCAGGGACCCTAATTCAGACCCAGCCATTCAGCTGAGACTCATGAATGATTTTTATCATTTTAAAGAGTGATCACTGGAAATATGCTTAAGCTCTAAGTGACCTGTTCTTCCTCTAACACAGAAGAACCTCTGTAGAAAACCAGCATCATTCAGAATCTCCAAAGTTTTTTTCTCACACTATGTCAATCAAAGTACATGCTGTGCCAGGAAATAAAATCTAATTAAAAATAAAAAAAAAACAACCAAGAGAAGAAATAGCTAATAATGATAGACATACAAGTAATCCAGGTATTAGATGTTTAGACACAAACTTTAAAATAACTATTATTAATGTGAATAGTGTGGGGTTTTTTTTCTGATTGAAAATTGTGTTTGGAATGAATAGGGATGTGCAAAGTCACTTATATGGATTGCCTACAATGTGTGAAATTCTGATCAGTAATTTTTCTTGTGCTATGTAAATTTATCTTGACATTAATAACCCTTTAAGAATTATTATCATAATTTGTTTTCACTTTTTTAAAGCAGTAAATTCAAGTTTAGAAAGGATATCACATATCTTTTAAAATGTACACCTATTTAATTTAACTTAAAATGGGGCAAGTTACATTAAGGAGATTTTTAATAAAAAATTGACAGAGTACCCAAGGTCTTTATAATATGAAAGAGTAGATGAGTCTAACAATTAAGAAATGAAGCAGGTATAGCAGATTAAAATATACATTTTGAGCATTTACAAATGAGACCATAACAGGCCAATCAATGAAAATTCAACCTGGGAGATAATCCACATCTATATAAAAGAGATTCCCTTTATTTCTCTCATGTTTATACCTGCTCTCTTTGCTTCCATCAGTCTAAAGAGAATATGTGTTACTGATATCTCTGTTTAATAGCCAGTGACACAGTTCAGCTGATCACCACACGTGGGGAATATTAATTACTAATCTCTGACCCCTTGATCTAATCATTGGGTTTTCTATCGAGTTCCTCTTTTATTTGGGGAAAATTATCTCATACATTATATAGCTAGTATAAATGCTCCAAATTAATACATTGTGACCCCACTTCCCAGTTGGTTTGAAAGTTGGTACCTTGCCTTAGAAAGACCATCTATGGTTTTGTAAGTGGAAGAAAAAAAGAAATCCATGGGTTTATTGATAAATTAAAGGTTATGTAAACTTTGGAGAATTTGGAGACCATTTTCTGCCATATGGTGTAAGGCATAAGGGCGGGAGTGGGAGTGGGGTGTGGTGCGGAGTAAAGCTTTTAGATAATAACAAAGATTCCTTCTTTGACCAAACATTAGCCAGGCTCCTTTGAGCCCTCTTCTACACTGGGCTTCAAGTTTGGCCTCTGAGTAAATAAATCTACACTAATATAGTTTCTAACAACTCGAGGCTGCATTTCTAGGATGACGCTAGACCCCTTCAAGTTGCTGCCTGAAAAAATTCAAGGTTGACAAATAAATTTATTGTTTGTTCCGGCGGCCAACAACCTGAATATAGCGCTTCTATTCTCCAGTCTCTGGGTGTGGGGGTAATGGGGTGAAGGAGGTACTTAAATTTCATTGGCAGCAGTTAGCAAAGCCAGGTGAGTTCACATGGACCAATCCTCCCACCTATTCATCTTTATAAATGGTCACTTTTCTGATTCTCTTGAGCTCCTGCTGGCTTGCTCCGTTTCCTACTTAGTAATTCTCCGTTTAAAGCTCCCAGTCACCTTTATACTAATAGGCGATGAGTTCTGTTCACGCCGGACTCTTCCCTGCCGCAATAGTATATCAGTGATTAAAATCTGTCATTACTACTTGAGCTAGTGTCTGGCTTAGTTTCTTTTGGCAGCAATTAAAATAAAAATATTTCTCTCACTGTTTCTGGCAATCATATCATGCCATATAGATATAAGGAGATAAAAAATTCCCACTCCTAGGTAATTAAACGTAAAATTTCTCAGTTAGAACAGATGAGACTATCCCTGCAAACAGGAATGAAAGTAGTCTCTGCCCTAATTTTGGTCCAGCCTCCAGAAACATTTTTTCTATAATGCAGTCCACAATTTTACCAATATATATCTATTTTCTAAACAAACCAGAACCCGATTCAATTACTTAAATTCTTACTTATTATATTAAAAACATTTTAAAATGTTAAAAACCAGAAATTCAACAAGAAATTTTAGAAATATATGCTTTTTAAATTAGAATATGTTAAAAAATTAGTTTATATCAGTAAGTTACCAATAAAATAAAATTTTTTAAAATTTAGTCCATAGTAATATATATGCAATGCTAAAATACGTAGATTAGAGACAATGAAAATAGTTTTATGTGATGTTTCTTAAAGTTAATATTTAAAATATTTAACCAGTGTTCTTAACATTTTCATCTTTTAGAATATTTTATGGCAGTCATTGCCCAAAAGAAAGTCTTCATCAAAATTTGCTTTAATTCCAAACAATACTTAGAGGATAGGAGATTTCATCATAGCTCGTTAGAATATTGGAAAAGTGAACTACACTCAAGGTATTAAAAAGAAAACTAGAGAACTACTGTTACATGCTACTTAAAAAGTATAAGAAATAATAGTCTCAATAACAATTATACAATAGAAACATTGACAATATCAAATATAAGGTGAATAATTCTTAAGCAAAGGAATTTATTCACTGCTCAGAAGGGGGACAATGTAATTGTAATGTTTAGTCTAAGTAATATGATGAATTTCCAGCATAAGGAGTTAATTTAAGGAAGTGCCTATAAATGATGAAAACTAAAGTTATCTTTCTGTATCTTTTACCATCTGCTATGAAATTGCATCAGTCTTTTTAGTGAAAAAGTCAGCATAAATAAATCTAAACTCACTGGAAAAAGGGTTTGTGTTTACAACAGTGCCCAGCGTACTGCTGTTGCTTAATAAATGTCAAATCTGATGGATAATATTCATTTAGCTGTTACATGACTGCTTTTATATTTTCCATTGCAAAGCCTTGAGTTATAGGCAGAGCTGTTAAATGTCCTTATTCTAATCTGCTTTCACAGTACCTAATTATTGCAGCTCACCCTTTTCAGCTTAAGTGTTTTAGGCCTAGAGAAACATTACTCAGTTTTTTCTTTCATATGTACATGCAGTCAACCACTATTAATTGAGATCTTTTAGGAACCAGGCGTGAAGATGTATGAGATACAAATCCCTATCCTCAAGAATATTCCAACCTAATAGAAGAAATAGATACAAAAGTAATTAACTACAAACAGATGTATTAAATGTAGAGGTCCTCCCCTTTTCTACTTTTTGCTGTTTCAGTTCCCCCCATCAACCATGATCTGCAAGGATTAAATGAAAAAATCCAAAAACAAACAATTGGTAAGTTTTAGATGTGCGCCATTCTGAGTAATGTGATGAAATCTGAGGCCGTCCCACTCTGTACCTCACAGAAGTAAATCCTCACTTCATCTAACGTATCCACACTGCCTATGTGACCTGCCTGTGAGTGACTTAGCCTCCTTGGTAATCAGATCAACTGTCATGTTATTGCTGTGGTTGTGTTCAGGTGACCCTTATTTTATTTAGTGATGGTCCCAAAGCCATTCACAAAACTCTTATTACAGTTAATTGTTTTAATCTCTCTTTTTGATTGCTAATCATGGTTGCTCATCTCTATTATGCCTAATTTGTAAATTTATGAACTTTATTATAGGTATGTGTGTAGAGAAAAAAAATAATACGATACATGCAGAGGTTGGTGCCGTCTGCAGTTTCTAGCATCTGCTGAAGGTCACAGAACGTATCCTGCATAGATAAGGGGGCCTAATGTTTTATTTTGGGGCACAGATTTTGCACATTTATCTACTTGTGTTCCATCAGCCTTAAATAATTATTTCTCTTTCTTTTTACTTTTAGAATTTTTTTCTCATGCTATATTCTTATCTTGTAATTTATGGCTCTTTATATGCTTCAAAAAACTACTAAACTATCTTTCTTACTATTTTAATTATAATATTTTCCTCTTTGTATGCTTAAAATATAATATTCATATCAAAAGCCTCTTTTGTAATAAGATTGAATACGTTAAATAAAAACTGAATTAACTGAATAAATAAATAAAAATATGATAATTTATTATATATAATAATAGCTAATAATATGTTGTAGGTGAAAAAAGGAGTTTATTTTGTGCAATATAACTGAGGAAGGCTGAGTAAAAGAAATACATTCTGAGTTACATTCAAGGATGAATATAATTGCAAGTTAAAGAAAATGGGTAACTGAAATAAATGTTACCAGTCATTCACATATGAATCTTAATGTTTCAACAACCTTTATACTTTTTTTTATGTTACCATTTAACATGAATTCGTGGAAATAATACATTAATTGATTTGAAATATGTTGTGTTTTGGTCTGTTTTTCCATCTTAATTATTGGCAAAAACCATTAAACAATACAATGTTCTCAAAAAAGGAGAAAAGAAAAATAATGTTAATAAAATTGGCCATGGAAATTTTAATAACAGTTCGGTTTTCTTTTGTCATCAGTAACATGAAAAAAGTCTTATTTATGCACCAAGCAAATAAAGGTTTTTGACTTTACACAGATTTTTTATTTGTATTATATGCTTAAAAAGTCTAAGTTACTTTTATGGTATTTATTTTCTCTCATTCAATTCATTCTCCACCTGAAGTTCAAATATATAATTGTACTAATAAAATACTGATATTATAGACTTTATTGGAGACCAAAAATGATAACAGAAAACAAAGGAGTGTAATATCGTCTCTGAGGCCCTATGAGGTCTGGCAATTGAGTTATATGCCCCCTTATACTCTCGATTTCTACCATGTTTTTAGTTCCTTGAAAATACTTTGCTCTTTTTCATGCCAGGCACATTGATTGCCTTTCAATGAAGAGCATTACTCATACAACCAACCCCTAGTGCCTAATGTTGTCTAAGTTTCTTCATCTGTAATATAAGGACCATTACAGTACCTATCACAGAAAGTTGTAAAGAAAAGTTAATCAACATGGAAAAAACACTTAGATATGCACCTAACTCATAGCAAATGCTCAATAAATTCTGACCACCAGTGTCATGCATTTATTATTCTGAGTTTCAACATTAATGTTCCTTAAAAACATTCTCTGGATATTCCTAAATAAAAACAAATCACTATACCACATTTTTCTTATGGGTTCACTTATTTGTAATTTCTTGTTTGATGTAACTGTTCATCCTTAGACTATTAGATACATGAAGACAGAAACTGAGGCTCTGTCACTTATTAATATATATAATGCATAGCACTATACACTTAATAAGTAATTATTAACTCATCAATCCTCGAGTGATTAAAAGAAAGAATAAGGTTTATTTATTTATTTATTTGTTTGTTTGCTTTTTGTATTTTTCTGAAGTAAGAAGTTGGGTGGGAGGAGACAGACAGACAGAGTCCCGCAAGCGCTGGACCCATTCTAGTGCCTGAGGCAAAGGCCGTGGAGCCATCCCTAGCACCCGGGCCAACTTTGCTCCAATGAAGCTTTGGCTGTGGGGAAGGGAAGAGAGAGATAGGGAGAAAGGAGAGGGGGAAGGATGGATAAACAGATAAGCACTTCTCTTGTGTACCCTGGCCGGGAATTGAATTGACTTCCACACGCAGGACCAACGCTCTACCGCTGAGCCATCCGGCCAGACCAAGAATGAGTTTTTTTAATCTTACATTATTGAGATTTATTTTATTGGTATTTTGATCCAATTAACATGAGGAGAATTTGGTTGAAACTCAGTTTTAAGATACACTTTTTAATGTTATGTCATAAATACCTCCAACATCCAAAGTTTGAGGGAAAACTACCTAAACTATCTTTTTTACTATTATTATTGCAATATTTTTTCCTTTTTGTATGTTTATATCATAATATTCTTTTTTTTTACAGGAACAGAGAGAGAGTCAAAGAGAGGGACAGACAGGGACAGACAGACAGGAACGGAGAGAAGTGAGAAGCATCAATCATTAGTTTTTCGCTGCCGTTGCAACACCTTAGTTGTTCATTGATTGCTTTCTCACATGTGCCTTGACTGCGGGCCTTCAGCTGACCAAGCAACCCCTTGCTGGAGCCAGTGACCTTGGGTCCAATCCGATGAGCTTTTGCTCAAGCCAGATGGGCCCGCGCTCAAGCTGGCGACCTCGGGGTCTCCAACCTGGGTCTTCCGCATCCCAGTCCGATGCTCTATCCACTGTGCCACCGCCTGGTCAGGCTATCATAATATTCTTATATAATACTGACATTACCTCTAGTTTTGAACATCATGAATTTTTATATATAATTAAAATTAAAATATTTGTAAAAAAGTCCTTCTTAAGAAGAACTAAAATTAATGTTAGTTATATAAGCCTACTAAAAGAGTATTAGGAGAAATAAAGTCAGGATTTTTTACATATTTTGTAGTTTCTAACAAGTATACTCTTTATAATGTATTTCAGATTTTTAAAAATAATATTGATTGATTTTAGAGAGAAAGATTTTAGAGAGGGAAGAAAAGGAAGGGAGAGAGAGAGAGAGAAATACCAATTTGTTGTACCACTTTTATATATTCATTGGTTGATTCTTGTATGTGTCCTGACTGGGGATCAAACCTGCAACATATCAGGATGACACTCTAACCAACTGAGCTACCCCACCAGGGCTGTATTTTAGATTCTTAAGATGAAACTGAAAATATAGATGAAAGATGTATGCTAAAGAAAGATGAGTTGAAACACATCTGTTATATATCAATGACAGAAGCTTTTTGATTGTTTAAAATGAAACATTTCTGTTTAAATAAGATTACAATATGGATATAATTATTGTGTTAGGAACACAATGTGAACATTTTGGAAGATATTTGCCTGTTTAATATAAACATAAAGTGGCAAAAAATACATTCTGGTTTAGATGTCTTATAGTGTAAAAGTTAGTATCATGGTACAAAGAGAAAGAGCTTGAAAGCATCTGAAACTCTAAAATTTTATATTTCTGTAAAATGATAGGATAAGAGACACTAGCCTTAAACTATGAACTGGTTTAGCAAATAGACTAATGGTAAGACTGTACCAAATAATAAAACGGGTGCCTTTTGTCTCAAGAATAGACCATTAATAGCAACTGGCAAATGGTTTCTCTGGTCACATAATACACACTTTAATGTGCAATCACTTGGTGAACCAATAAGAAAACTCTAATAACTCAACTGTTTTGGCCCTCTGGTTATTGGCCTATATATATAATATTGGAATATTCTTATTTCATAAACATTAGCGATTTTTTTTCTGGGTTGTTGCAGTTTCTTAATTTTTTTTCATCAAAAAACATAAGCTGTATTGGCTTACTTTTTTTTCAAGATATTTTGGAATAAATTCAAACCAGAGTCTAAGTGGTTTTTATTTATCTGTCAATTATATTATATAAAATAAGCAGTTGCTAATATGCCAATATCAAATGTTTGAATGAAGATTGCAAAACTAGAAGAAAATAAAAAACAGGCAATCAGACAATGTAGTTACTAGTCCTGATGATCAAGGAGAAACAAAGTGGAGATATACTAAATGTGGTGTTTTTATTGTTATGATTGTACATTGAGAAATGTTGAAGCCAGATGGTATTTTTCAAAATGATTAGAGACCTATGATAATTTGTAAATAATATAAGTATTCTTCTTAAATAAAAAAAATGAAAAGCTTTTCAATCAAAAATCACAGAGCATGCTAATATATAGAAAATCATAATTTGGGAAAGTGACATTTACATTTAGCTCAATATTATTTCCAGGCATTGTTGTAATACTTACTTTATTCTAAAAACTGACTCACTTTGTGTTATAAGGAGAGAAAGAATAAAAGAACAAATATGACCTTACTAAAATATACTGAAGACAACCTTTGTTTTTGGTAATAGTATCTGTGTTATCTTATTCAGTGCAGAGAATGACTAGGTTGAATGTATTTACAGTAGCTAAAATCTGTCTTTGTTACTATTTCACACATAGTCCTTAATCCTTCTTGAGTCTCTGTTGATAACTCATCCACTGACATATATCTTCATCCTCTTAAGTTGTCAACAAGCTGTCCTATATTGTGATGTGTTTGAATTTCTTCTCTATATCCATTTTCTTAGCATCCTGTGTCACTTTATATAACATTAAGCTAATCAGATGAAATAATCCCCACATAAGTATTTGAAGAGTAATATATTACCCTTCTAATATAATAAAATATACTTTTTTAAGTGGACTGCAATTTTTCAAAAACTTTTATGGCATAGAAATAACAAATTAATACAAGTTAAACAAATGTTAATGGAATTTTTTGGGAAATCAAGGATGAAGAGATAGGTTTTACTTCACAGAGAATAAAATTTCTTTGCAACTTTAATGATGGATAGAATATCTATAGAAAGTTACTCAAGGCAAAAGAAACATAGTAAATAAAAATTTGAGACAATAAAATACAGAATATCTGGGAAATTAATAATTAATTTGACACTAACAGAACATGGTTTATCTAAGAAGGGTTCTTTTAGATGATAAAAAAATCATAAGATGACATAATAAAACTGATATAAACTTGATAAAAAATTTATAAGATGACATAATAAAACTGATACCAACTTGAACTTAGAAATTCAAAGGTGAAGACAGGTTTTACTGTTTATGGAGGAATAGCTAGATGGCAGTAGCTGCCAGATAATCATCAAACCTACTTTCTCCTGTTTTTAAACATAGATGTAGAGTACATTCATCAGATTGCAATGGAGACAATTGGCTCGGTTCCAGTCAATGGTATATAAGTAAAAGAGATGTACAATGTTATCAATATATACCCATAAAGCAACTCTTCCCATAAAAGTCTTAGTGTTGACTTTCTGTGGTGACTTGGAAGATATAGAATAAAGATGGCAGAGCAAAAAGATGAAAGTAATTTGAGTCTCTGATCTCTTCTTAAAATAAATTTAATGTAGAAGTAAAAATACAGCCTGACCAGGTGGTGACACAGTGGATAGAGCGTCAGACTGGGACATGGAGGACCCAGATTTGAAACCCTGATGTCACCAGCTTGAGCTCAAGCTTATCTGGTTTGAGCAAGGCTCAACAGCTTCAGTCCAAGGTTGCTGACTTGAGCAAGGGGTCACTTGGTCTACTGTAGCCCCCAGGTCAAGGCACATATGAGAGAGCAATCAATGAACAACTAAGGTGCCACAGCGAAGAATTGATGCTTCTCACCTCTCTCCCTTTCTGTCTGTCTGACTCTGTCTCTGTCACACACAAAAAAAAGTACATTAGTACTGTTTTAAGTCCCTGAAATTTTGAGTGTTTGTTCTAGCAGTTAACATTGCCTTAAAGAACATAATGCAGCAATAGATTACATCCATTGCCATTTGAAAGATTAGATGTATCATTCAAGGTGAGAATGTAAACAGAAGTAAAAACTTAGGCTAATGCTAGATTTAAGACTGGTAGAGAGGGCAAAGGAGGAGTCAAAGGGGAAGGGTAAAAATCTGATCAAATGAATTTTTGTGGAATCTTATGAAATTTAGAACCAAGAAGAAGAGCTGTTATATAGGTTTTTAGCTGTATCTTACTAAGTTTTATAGTAAGCAGATCTTTAATCAACCACATTTGCAATTTGACTCATAGAGTGAGCAAGGATGGTTTAGAAACAATCAATCAATAGCTCTCAAGTTGGAAACTTTATTTAATTTACAGATTTAACTTAGAAATGAATCTTATTTCTTTATCATAACAGACACTACGGCCAAGTGAAAACTATAGGATTTGTAATGCTTATCTTTTCCATTTGTAAAAGACTTAGACATCTAAAACCATTGTCATATAGTATTTCATTAGAGTCTTTCTAAAATTAAGATGAGCATTCCAATTATCTATTATGTAACTACACTCCCCCTACATTAGTACAAAGCACTAAACTTAAAGCAAAAAAAGATCATTTCTTGACCTCACAAATCTAGAATCTGTACAAGACTTAGTGGGAAGAGTTCAGCTCATCTTTGTGAGCTTCAGCTAGAGATGTTAGAAAGACACAAATGCCTGGAATCATGGGAAAGATGACTCTTTCAACATGTGGCAGCTGACACCATAGCTGGATGGGGTTGTCAGCTGAAACGTCTACATAAGTTTTTTCATGAGGATGTTTGACTTCCCACAGAATAGTGGAGAAGATCCAAGAGTAAGAGTCTCAATAGAAACATCTAGGTGGAAGTGCTTTGCATTTGATGACCTGGCCTCAGATGTCACATGCTGTCTCCTCTTCTCTTCCTCTGTGTAGGTAGTCACAATGGCCTACTAAGGTTTAAGAAGAGAGGATAGAGAGTCCATCTCTTGAGAGAATGGTAAAACTCCATAAGAGCATGTGGGATGGGTAATGTCATTACATCCAATTTTGGAAACTATCATCTGCTAACTAGGATAGACATTATTCTCATTTTTAAATAAGGTAACTGAGGTTTAGGTAATATAAACAATTAACCAAAAGGCACTCAGAAACACAAAAAAATAAAGCTTAAATAAAATTTCTTTAAGGAAAGTGCTTTTCCTTTTTTATTATTGATGCCTGACTGTGACAGCAATTACATCTGTATAAATACCTGGAATGAAATATATTCCAAGTATATTAGTAATGTATAGCATTAACTCAAATATGAAACTTACTAATGGCATATAAAATAAAATTCAGTGTTGAATTAAGCAAATAATTTTACAATTAATA
Source organism: Rhynchonycteris naso (assembly GCA_037038555.1). Classification (NCBI taxonomy): domain Eukaryota; kingdom Metazoa; phylum Chordata; class Mammalia; order Chiroptera; family Emballonuridae; genus Rhynchonycteris; species Rhynchonycteris naso. The sequence goes on along the minus strand of CM072999.1, from coordinate 18,338,567 downwards.
ATATCAAAATAAATATTTTACAGAGTTATTTTATGCTTCATCTTATAGAAATCATATGGTGTAGTCAATTGTACAACTCAAGTTTCATTAGAGTAAAATATATTATTATTGGAATGCCTGTGAATATTTACATTTTTTATTTCCAAATTTTATGATTTTTCCAAATCAATGGAGCATGGAGGATCACATTTCAGACATTCCAAATGAAACACTGTAACTTGGCTCCTAACATTGCTACCCTATTACCTCTAGCATTTTCTTCCTAGGTGAATGATTCCACCATCCCTCTGGTCTTCCAGTGTGTGCTGCTCATATTCATTTACCATCTCTCTTCACTATTCTTATCCCTCCACAAACACAACTTTATCATTCCAAAATTTAGGTTACTTCACCTCTTAAATATTGGCTAAATTATCCAACATTTCTCTATTCTTCCAGCAATTAAATGTCTTCATTGTATACCTGAACTATTTCAACTGCTCCTTTCTTATCTTCTGTCATATTTTCATTGTGTTTTTCAAATGACTGCCAATGTGACAATTATCTTCTTAAAACACAAAGATGATCCTTCCATTTTTAAAATTATTACAAGGTAAATGAAGACTAAAGTTAATGGAATTGCATAGTAATAACAATTATATTTCTAACACCACAATATTAATAACCTCATGAGTCTTCACCTTGTACTAAATATTGGAATGATGAACTACCTGTCGTGATCCTCATTAGGCTGATATTATTCTAGTATTATAGGAACTGGTATTTATTGAAGATCACTAACTTACCGAAGGTAATACAGGCTCAAAAGAAAACTTAATTTTCATGTTTATTTCTCACCACTCCCACCATATCTGTATGTTTAAGCAACAATAAATATTTGTATATCCTTTAGAATTGTGCTTTTCACATGTTGTTTCTCTATCTGAAATGTCAGCTAGAATATTCGGTGGGCAAATTTCATTTTTCAATGACTAGATAGAACATCACTTTCTTATAGGAGGTTTTCTCAAGTTCAAAAACATATTAAAATTGTTTTAGTCAGTTATACTTCTTGACAATTTATTGAATGTCCAGACTCTTAAAATTTTGAAAGGTGTTAATTAAATCCCCTCTGACAGAAACGTAATTATTATCCTATGTTTATGTACGTATGTGAGAACTGGAGGACAGGACTTGTTTTTCCCAAAGTCACAAAGCTAGATCATTTAGTATTGGTTATGATTTCAGCATGTTTCTCTTACCTTGAATAATTTTTGTGACAATTTATGACTGATTCTATGTGAAAAAATATATATAATTGCTTTACAAATAACAAGCATTTCATTCCATAAATAATAACATTTTATTGTGCTATGTTGTACAGATAGATGATAAATGATAGATGATTAGATGATAGATGATAGATAGATAGATAGATAGATAGATAGATAGATAGACAGATGCACTCTCACTAAATTATGACTTATACAATCCAAATAGATTTTATTTCTATGTAAATACATATACATATAACACATTAGTACGGAATCTCAAATATTAAAGTTGTTTTCTTCTAGAAATGTTTGTTGAAATAATTTGGTCTCTTTTTCTCTTAAAACAGTTTTAGCTTTCTTCAAAATTTGAAAAGGAACACAATATTTTTATGAGTTTAACATTTTATTCAAAGCTATGAGTATGTATTGTAGTTTTGTTTTTTGTTGTTTTTTTTTTTCCCCACAGGGACAGCAAGAGAGAGTTAGAGAGAGGGATAGATAGGGATAGACAGACAGGAACATAGAGAGGTGAGAAGCATCAATCATTAGCTTTCGTTGCTGTTGCGACACCTAGTTGTTCATTGATTGCTTTCTCACATGTGCCTTGACCGCGGGCCTTCAGCAGACCGAGCAACCCCTTGCTGGAACCTGCGACCTTGGGTCCAAGCTGGCGAGCTTTTGCTCAAGCCAGATGGGCCTGCGCTCAAGCTGGTGACCTCGGGGTCTCGAACCTGGGTCATCCACATCCCAGTCCGACACTCTATCCACTTGCCACCGCCTGGTAAGGCTGTATTGTAGTTTTTAAAGATACCTTTGTTAAACACTGTTTATTAGAAAGATTTTCATAAACAATAATGAAATAAACAAATATGGTGACTTTATAATAGCTATCAGGATGCTATGCATAGTGTTTTTATAAAACATATTTTATTGAATAAATGAATACATCACTACATTAAAAGAAGCACAATACATCCTAAGTGCCAGATTGCTCAGTTTTTGAAATGATTGAAATTGCCAGGGTCAGCAGCAATTTTTTTTTTTTTTTTTAGATTTGGACAAGGACATTAAAAGGGATGTGCATTCATGTAGCGTGTGATGGATAGATGCAGGTGTGGAGACCTCATTATGTGAGAAATTTATATTACAAAATCCTCAGATAACGTTGAGAGCTGCTCCCAGAGCGCTCTTTTTCCCTTCCCTCTTTTACTACCAAGGGGAAAAGGTACTGTTTGACCTCAGGCTCACAAAATAGCTAACCTTAGAAGTATTTTTCTATTTTAAATTATTCAAGAAGCCTTTTACCTTTTGTATGTTTGTTTCCATTTTGCACACAGAGGAACACAACTACCATTTTTTGTAATCTTTCTTTTTTTTTTTGTACAGTTTTCATGTTTTAACTCTTACAAGATCTGACTCTGCCAGTATAAACTTAAGGATACACCTTTATTTTAGTGCAATTGTTATTGGCCGGCAATATCTACAGTTTTCAAGATGTGGAGACCTAATTTATTCACCAGATGCTTCTGTATTGAAATGGTACTTAGACAACTGTATTCCTTGAGGACAGCAATGAGTCTACCTGCCAACCAGAAACCAGGGTAGAGAGCTTTCCCATCAGATCTCAAAAAGCCTTGTGCTTGACATATAAGTATATGGCTCATATATTTTTTAAACACATTTTTAAATATGTGTTTTTACTTTTGTCTTTTTTATTAAACTATAACATCAGTGAGGAGAGAGACCTTTTCAGTCAATATATTGGTAGATTTCCAGTTCTCAAGATTCTGCTTTAAAAGTACTTGGTGATTAAAATTTTGTTGAAAGAATGTTTTAATAAGTGGAAGATAAATGGTTATGTAAGTCTTTTCTAGGTGTACGCAGGTGGATAGACATCATATGCCTTTAAGGAAGTAATATTTGCAGGAAAAGGTTATTTCTAGAGATAGTGTGTTACAGTCTATGAGATCATGAATTCTGGTTTTACATTGCCTGTATCTGTATCTCCTCTTTACCTTAGAAAACATATTTATATCCTCAGTGCCTTTAATAAATAGGGATTTTATAAGTATAAATTGAGTTTAAAATATCTTCATTACATACAACAACATCTTAGAATGTAATAGATAAATGTGCTAATCTGGCAGGTATATATTATACAGGCATGATTGGCGGATTCTTCCAGTGGTTCATTGATCTCATTTTCTGAATTAACTGATTCCTGGTGATGGAAAGTCCCCACCTTAAGCCACAAGGTTGGTTTTTCCTGCATAGCCAATCCTATACTAAGATTATTTTGTCTGTCACTGACCCTACTCAAAGGATTCAGTATGGCCAGTCCCTGTCCTAAACAAAGATTATCTTACTATGTATGGCATATTACTTCCAATATGCAAAGGGCAATGGCCAGTCATCTTTTTGGGCAAACACAAATTATTTTACTATTCACTTTTCAACCTTTTTCTAAACTGGATTCAGAATGAAAAGTATTAAATGCAAACATATAACATATGTGTTTGCTTAAAAGCCCTCTAACTTTTTCATTACTCTGAGGATGAACTGTAAATACATGGCATAGCCTAATAAGACTCCAGATATTCTTTTATTAAAATTTATTATTTTAAGAGAGAGAGAAAGGTAGGGGAGAGAGAGAGAGAGAAACATCAATTTATGAACAACACTTATTTATGCCTTTCTTGGTTGATTTTTGTATTTGCCCTGATGAGGAATCAAACTCACAACCTTGGTGTATCAGGACAATCGTCTAACCAATTAAGCTATCCAGCAATGGCCAAGACATCAAAATATTTTATAAACTTGTCCACACAAGTAAGTTACTCATTTATTTCTATAGTGAACATTTACTATATGCCAGCAACTGTTCTCAATAATTCTGAGACATTTAGAGTCTCAAGGACCTTAACCAAGAGTGAAAGGAACCATACAAGTAAATAAATAATATGGTAATTTAGAGAAAAAGTAGAACTTCTTTTAGATTACAGATTAAAAAAGTTATTTATGAAAAGACATAAATGTATTAAAAATAGGTCATGTTTAGATCCAGAGGGGGGAAAAAAACCACTCTCTACTATAAAGATTACTTAGGACAAAAGCATTGGCATAGGAATTATCTTTTCATAGTTTGGGAACAGAAAGTGACGTAGTATGGCTGGAGTGCACAGAGCAAGGGGAAAATTGTATGAGATAAAGATAGTATATTCAAGGGCCAAGTTTTATCTTTGCAGAAAAATTTTGCAGTCAGAATTTTATTGCAATATGATGAAAAGATACTCGAGGATTTTAAGTATAAAATTAACATCTAAATTTTAGAAATTGCTCTGGATTTTGTGTGCATAATCAATTATATTAGAAAAATATTTAAACAGGGAATAAAATTGGAGATCCAGGCAAAAAATACTGGTGGCTTGGAAGATGAAGTAACTGGAAGTAGCATCATATATATAGAAAGCAAAAAGATTTGGAAATTTCTGATTTTATAATTGTAAATTCTGTGTCATTCCTAGATTTGCTACTTGATGAAAAGTCAGAGTCTGCATTAAGAAACATTTTGGGAATTAGAAATAAAAATGTATGTTTTAGTAATATTATATTTGTAATGTTTATCAGACATAAGTAGAAGTTTTGAAATAGTAGTTGTAACTCTAATAATGAGCAAATGTTTACATTTTTGACATATCACACAGATCATGTTTAAGTCATGGGACTTGAATAAGTTAGAAAAAAATGTGAGGAGGCCAAGAATTTAGTCTTGGACATTCCAACATTGAGAATTCAAGCATACAAAAAGAAAAATTGAGAAAGGAGACTGAAGACATTCAACCAGTAAAATAATATGTAAAACAGATCCAAGAAAATTCAAGTAAAAAACCTTGAGCAATGATCAACTATAAAAATGGTTCACTGTTCGTAAAGAGGACTAATACCAGAACACAGGCATTGTAACAGCAACAGAGAGATCGTTGATGACTAGAACAACAATAAAATGAATTACTGACTTATAGAATAGCATACATTACTTGTTTGTCATCTGTATATCTTCTTCATTGAAGTGTGTGTTGAAATCATTTCTTCTTTTATATATACATTTGGGATTTTTTTGTTAATTTTGACTTTTGAAGGTTTTAAAAAATTTTTGGATAGAAGTTATTTATAAGATATATGATCTGAAAATATATTTTCCAGTCTTTAGTTTGTTTTTAAATTATGTTATCAATAAATTTTGAAGAGAAGTTTATAGTTTTGACACAATTAATTAAATTGTGGTCATGACTTGAATGCTTTGAAATTTATTAAACTTGTTTTATGGCCAGAACACAGTTCCATGTACACTTGAAAAGAATATATATTCTGCTGTTTTTGAATAATGTTTTATAAATGTGAATTAAGTCAAGTTGATTGATGGTGTTGTTTAGGACTTCTATAGTCTTGTTGGTTTTTTTGGCTACTTATTATATCAAGAGTTGAGATAAGGGTATTGAAGTTTCTAAATATTACTGCATTTTTCTAAGTCTCTATTCTGTTTCATTCACTTTTTATAGCTATGTTATGAGGTGCTCAAATGTTAAGATTGATAGTGCTCTTGATAGATTGACTGACAGGTGAACTCTTTATTATTACAATATCTTTCTCTGAAGAATACTTTGTTTTATGAAACAGCTACTCCAGCATTCTGTTGGATAGTGGTATCATTTTCCATACTTTTATTTATGTCTTAATATTAATACATTTCTTATAGCTTTTGTTATGGGTTTAAAAGTGCCCCATGAGTAAGACTGTATTTGGAAATATGGTCTTTGCAGATGTAAGCAAGTTAAGATGAAGTCATACAGATTTAGATGTACATCATTATCTTACCTTGTGCTTTTTATTTATTGTCTGTTATTTGGTTCTTCACCTGTATTCTTTTGACTTCTTGAAATTATTTACAAATGAATCTATTTTTCCTCTACAGGTAGTCCTTGGTTATGAATGAGATAGGTTTTATAATTTTGAAAATGTTAAGATGTTTATATGCACAAAATGGTAAAAATAAACGCTATGTTAAGACACATATTTGCCTAAGTTGTTTTTGATAGGGAAATATCTGTTCCTACTAACATACATATTCACCTTAAGAACAAACCTATTTCCAGATAACACAAGGGCATTAAAAATAATAATATCTGTTGTTTTCTCTCCCAATTTATATGCAATTGATTATTATGTTGCACATGCACACATAGGACCCTAAGATATTTTTATTCTTTTATTGAGTTACTGTTCATTTTTATGTAAATTTTTACTTTTATTTTTAAATTTTTCTTAATTTTTTTGCTTACTATCTGGTATAATTTTTCTTCTGTCTTAAGAACACCCATTAAAATCCACTTTATTAGTCTGCTATGATAACTTTTTGTGTGTGTGTGTATGAATGATTTCATTTTGATATCATTCAAAAAGAAATTTTTTGTCTTAATTCAATATGTTCTTTTAGTATATTGCTTTTGTTAAGAAATCACTTATCGCCTGACCAGGCAGTGGTGCAGTGGATAGAGCATCAGACTGGGATGTGGAGGACCCAGGTTCAAGACAATGAGGTTGCCAGCTTCAGTGCGGGTTCATCTGGCTTGAGCAAGGCTCACCAGCTTGAACCCGAGGTAGCCCCCACCCTCATCAAGGCACAGATAAGAAATCAATCAATGAACAACTAAGGAGCTGCAATGAAGAATTGATGTTTCTCATCTCTCTCCCTTCCTGTCTGTCTGTCCCTATCTGTATCTCTCTCTGACTCTCTCTGTCTGTACCAAAAAAAAAAAAAAAAAAAAAAAAGTCACTTATTGGCCTTGGCCGGTTGGCTCAGCAGTAAAGCATTGGCCTGGTGTGAGGATGTCCCAGGTTCAATTCCCAGCCAGGGCACACAGAAGAAGCGCCCATCTGTTTCTCCACCCTCCCCCCTCTCCTTCCTCTCTATGTCTCTCTTCCCCTTTTCCCCTTCTGCAGCCTAGGTTCCACTGGAGCAAAAGTTGACCTAGGCACTGAGGATGGCTCCATGGCCTCTGCCTCAGGGGCTAGAATGGCTTCAGTTGCAATGGAGCCATGTGCCAGATGGGCAGAGCATCTACCCCTACTGGGCTCTCCGGATGGATCCTGATCAGGCACATGCGGGAGTCTGTCTCTCTGCCTTCCCACTTCTCACTTCAAAAAAATACAACAACAAAAATAATGTTACTTATCAGTCAAACATTTTTTAAAAATAATCTGTTTTTTTCTCTAGTTGTTTTTAAGATTTTTTTGTTTGTCTTTTGTTTTGGAGGTTTCCCTGTGTAGTATCTGTGTTGATTTTAAAATATTTCTCTTCTTGGAAGTATTTTGATTTATTCAAACCATTTGTTGAGCAATTTAACCTATGGATTGCTGTCTATTTGGAATACTGTCTCATACGATATTGCTTATGCCACTTTTTCTCCCTCTATTCTCTATGGGACTCTAATTATATTTATATTTGAACACCTTATACTGTCCTCTAGATTTCTCATGCACTTTTTCTTTTCTTCCATAAGTTTGCATTTTTGTGCCACGTTCTATAGAACTATTCAGACCAAATATAGTGAGTGGTACCTTGAGATACAAAGAGACCAACATTCAAATTTTTTTTAAATTACGAGTTGCTACCCGGATCATATTTTTGTTTGAGATCCGAGCAAAATTCCAAGATACTAGTCGTGATTCGGGAAGCTGCCGCTACTTGGCACGTCGGCGCATGGGTTCAGAATCGGCAGTTTTATATACAAGGTGACTGACTTATGAGCTCAGTTACAGATGAATTAAATTTGTATCTCAAGGTACCACTGTATTCTATTTCTCTCTCTCTCTACATATATATATATATATAATATGTACATATTTTATAATATATAATATGCAATTCCATTTATCTAGTGATTTAGCATTATTATATTTTCTTTTTACAGAGTTTTATTTTTATCATATTTGCTGTTACTTTGTGGTTTCTAAAATCTGACAATTTTTAATTAGTTTTCATTTTTTGAACTAATATTCATAGTGGTTTTATATTCTGTGTCTAGCAATTCCAATATATCCAATCATGTAAGCTATTTTTATTTATTTTATCTACTGAAACTCATTCATTATGTCTTATATTCTACTGTCTTTTTTCTATATTTTTTTTACAGGGACAGAGAGAGAGTCAGAGAGAGGGATAAATAGGGACAGACAGACAGGAACGAAGAGAGATGAGAAGCATCAATCATCAGTTTTTCGTTGCGACACCTTGGTTGTTCATTGATTACTTTCTCGTATGTGCCTTGACTGTAGTCCTTCAGCAGATCAAGTAACCCCTTGCTTGAGCCAGCAACCTTGGGTCCAAGCTGGTGAGCTTTTTGCTCAAGCCAGATGAGCGTGCACTTAAGCTGGCAACCTTGGGGTCTTGAACCTGGGTCCTCTGCATTCCAGTCCAACACTCTATCCACTGTGTCACTGGCTGGTCAGGTTCTTTTCTAATTTTTAATAGGAAAACTAATCATAAATATAATATAAAACTTAGGAGAATTATATTAACCTCTGGAAAGTGTTTTCTTTACCGTCTCTGATCAATTCAAGTGCCATCAGTGGAAAAACATCTTAATCCAAATTCAAAGCTTTCACTTTTCTTCACAACCAAGGGTGTAGAAAGCCAAGCCTTAATTCACTCATGGGCTGTTTCCACTCCCTCTGTCTGATCATTTGGATTTTGTTCTTTATATCTGGCTTTATTGGAAGTAGTTTAAAGGACACTTTAATTTGTCCTCTTGTTCTGTGATGTCTTCAAATCAGTTAAGTTTTAAAGCTTTCTGCCCTTCCCTCACCCGTGACCTTATCAAAAGATGTTTTCAGAGCAAAAGGAGTTTTGAGTGGTAGTGATATTTTTCTTAGATCTTGTCTGGTATACTAGATTTGTGCTAGCTACACCTTGGTATCTTCTTACTTACTATATTTGTATTTTTATGATAATTAGCAGTATATTTTGTTTAGATCTTTTAGCTATCATTCTTTCAGAATAATTGTTCTGAATTGCCTAATTTAGAATTATCATTTGTAAATGTGTTTCTGTCTTTTAGTTCATCATTTTATTCTTTCTTTTACTATATCAAGCTTATCTTATATGTACTATATGTATTGAAGAAGATAATAATGAAATGAACCTTTACTTATTACATCAAAATGTTTTTGATATAGAGACAATAGAAATTGAGAGCTTTCAGAAGAATACTGTGATTCAGAATACATTAATTTTCCTCTCTCTTTCATGTCCAGAAAAGTAATCTGTAGAGATTAGGGCAAGACCCAAAAGATTGTTACTGCTCATAAAAATGATAAGTATATCGTAAACTAAATAAATCAGTTAGAAACTTGATTCACAAAATTCTTTTATAAAATTTTTTTTATCAGTTGAAATGTGTTGTCTCTGAGTTTTGAGTAAGTATTGTAGGGTGGACGCTGGGCATGGCCCTTCCCCTTCTCCAGCCACAGGGTGCCATGGTTCCTGACCTCAGGCAATAAGGTAAAGCAGGGATCCCCAAACTTTTTACACAGGCGGCCAGTTCACTGTCCCTCAGACCACTGGAGGGCTGGACTATAAAAGAAACTATGAACAAATCCCTATGCACACTGCACATATCTTATTTTAAAGTAAAAAAATAAAACGGGGACAAATACAATATTTAAAATAAAGAACAAGTAAATTTAAATCAACAAACTGACCAGTATTTCAATGGAAATTATGGGTGCGGTTGCATCTTGTGCTTCTCTCACTGACCACCAATGAAAGAGGTGCCCCTTCGGAAGTGAAAGTGCACACGGGAGGCCAGAAAAATGGCCTCAGAGGGACATATGCGCCCCGCGGGCCGTAGTTTGGGGACCCCTGAGATAAAGGATAGTCAAGCTGAAACTAAGGTTTTATTAAGAACAATGGAACTTAGTCACCAGATATGTATTGAGGAGGGACAATACAGAAGAGTGAATACCCTTCCTCATAGTCCCTGCTCACCTGCTGGCTTGCTTGTAGACATAAAGTTCCCCTTCAGTAGCCACCCAGGGCTTAGCTACTTAAATTAGGACCCCACACTGAGGGGCACAGATTTCACAGAACTATTGACATTTGTGCTTCCCCTGTATGTAGATAATGAAGGCTATGTCCACTTCACCTAGTCCTTTTCATGATTTCTTTGGGATCTGAAACACCACCAGATCAATTTTCTGGGTCTGGACCTCCTGTGTTGCAAAAATATAGAAGAGAAATAAGGTAAGTATAGAGTGATTTGAAATAAAAGAACCTAGATTCTTGTATACATAGGTTATTTTATTTATTTATTTGTTTATTTATTTTATACATAGGTTATTTTACAAAGCCTTGCTAGCATGCATTTAGATTGGTTTACCTACAATCCTTACAATAGTTTAGAATTTTGTGGTGACAATATAAAAATAATTTTGGGCTTAATATTTTAAATGTGACATAATTGTATAATTATGATTGGAAAAGGAAGCAGAGGAAGGCATTAAAATTTGAATATGATATTTTTAAAATTGTATAACAACCTTACAGTCCATGATTATGAATTTTTTTAACTTTTTTATTTATTCATTTTAGAGAGGAGAGAGAGATAGAAAGGGGGAGGATCAGGAAGCATAAACTCCCATATGTACCTTGACCAGACAAGTGCAGAGTTTTGAACTGGTGACCTCAGCATTCCAGGTAAATGCTCTATCCACTGCGCCACCACAGGTCAGGCTCCATGATTATGAATTTACTAAAAGTTAGATTTATCTGAGGCTTATATATAAAGATGTAATTTATCAATTTTTCAATCCTCCCACATTTCCAAGTTTTTCTTTAGAATTGAGACCTTTTTCTGATTAGCATGCAGAAAAGAGAGCTAAAATTTAAGTAATTTATATTTTAAGGTGATGTTAGAATTCTGCAGAGTGACAATGGAAAGGAAAACTGGAACTTTTTCATTTCTTCCTTGTAAGAATAAAACAGAAGATAAATATTGTAATTAGAAGACTATAGAATGTATTTTGTATAAATGAGACTATAAAGTTAGGGAAAGGTTACCATTCTGCAAATGGTGCCCCTAGAATTATCTGACACCCAGCCAGCATAATTATATATGGCAGATGTGATCATAGAAAACTTACCTTTAAAATAAATCCCTAATCTTGAAGAACAGTTCCAAATCTTATACCAAAGAGAAAGAATACTTACTTTTCTAAGGAAAGCACACAGAAATTGAGCTCCATTTGAAGCTGAGTAAATGCTCTGGAATGGGGTTCACAATGACATTGGGATTCAGTCTCCTGTGGGATGTTGATCATTAAGTCTGATTCAATTGTGTTAGCACTTGATTGTAATTAGACCATGAAAGAAAGATAATTCTGCTATTTATTTCCAAATGACTTGTTTTTTCTTTAAACCCTATCCTAGAACAATTATACTAAGTAGTGAATTATCTTATGAGAAAAAATAGAACAAATTATATATTCCATTGATATTAAAAATTATTGGATATATCTTTGCTGTTATGGCCAGATTTTAAATTTATAATAAATCTTCCTATTCACAAACATCTATTAAAGAATTTATTAGTAATTCAAATTACATAATAAATAGCTAATAGCTAAGAAAAGTTATCTTCAACTTTATGTTTTACATGAGAAAATTAATTATAATCTTTCTACCACATATTACTAGATTTTAAACAATACAAGATATTCTATCATTACTTGGATTGCTTTGGTGACTCAGAGAATAGCTAATTATTGATCAAAATGAACCCTAGTGACTCTAACAGCCTCAATTTTGAGTTATACTCTATTTGATTTACTACATTCATTCAACTGTGAGTTTCTACTGTTAGCTTCTGTAAGGCAAAATCTTTATTAATTTGTTTACTCTTTAGAATGCCGTAGTAAAAATGTTTACAAATTGATTTTTTTAAAAAAATACTGTAATCTAGTCAAATCATAAAAATGTAACTTTAAGAAAAGTTCGCATATGCAACACATTAGAATTGTTTTCTCCTAGAAAACTAAAGAAAGAGTTGCTTGGCAGTAACTTCGAAAATTTTCTAAAGTTTGGGAAACCTATATACCCTCGGGTAGCCTTCCAACTTCATTTCAAAAAGTAAAGACAAAAACACAAACTTCTGCATGCATCTCAAACAGGATCCACCTGGCAAAAACCCTACTGATTGATGCTCTGCCCATCTTAGACCATTTCCCAGCAACCAAGCCATCCTCAGTGTTGGGTGCCAAATTGCTGGAACCCACTGAGCCATGGCTGCAGGAGGGGAAGAGAGAGAAAGAAAGGTAGGGGTAGGGGTACAAGAGTGGATAGTTACTTCTCTTGTGTTCCCTGACCAAGAATCAAACCCAGGACATCCATAGCCAGGACAGCACTCTAACACTGAACCAACAACTGGTCAAGGGTGATTTATTTTTTTTAACTAATCATTTTATTGATTTTAGAGGGAGAAGAAGGGTAAGAAAGACAGGAACATCAATCCATCCCTGTAGTTCCATGACCAAGGCTCGAACCAGCAACCTCTGCTCTTGGGACCATGCTCTAATCAAGCAGGCTGTCTAGCCAAGACAGAAGTTTTTGTTTTTATCTAATGCCTTTAATTCTGAGTCATCTCTTCTTTTGATAATTTTCCATATTGACAGAAATTTTAGTTAAAAAATTATCATAGTGCTTTCAAAAATTCAATTTGAGTGTTGAGACTGGTGGGGTCCTGAGATGAGAGAAAAGAAAGTGGTCTTCCCTGCCAGTTTGCTTGTCCATCATTATGAGACTCTAAGAAATGGAACGGCCCGCCATCCTCTGGCTCCACAGTTCCTTTAGCGTCTGCCCGAATCCATTGGGAACCTGCATGGCCATGGTGGCCACTGGCCTTGCAGTAAGGCAGGTGCTCGGTTTTTAAAGGAGAAACGGCAGTTAGGTAAAGGTAAGAAATAGGAGATAAAAGAGGTAATATGACAAGAAAATAGATCAATAACAATGGAACAAAACTTACCTGCTTCTCACCTTTTCCCTAGATTGCCATATGTCTGTAAGAAACTATTGATAAATAATTTGACATTTCTGTGATTTACTCACAACTAAAGAGACAATTATTTTTATTTTATCATTGTTTAGAGTCACTTATGGGTCTTAGAAGGTCCGGTAATCCTCCTACCATTAAGTGCATGGGAATCGAACACTGAGGTATTATTTTTTCTTTTCAAAATAGAATGCCTTTATGATTTCTTTTGCACAAATTGCTTAACTTTTTTCTAAGTTTCAGTGATAAAATCTGTTTAATAGTTGTATTTATCTCAAAATTATTATAAAGATTAAATTAGGTCATTTAAAGTACCTAAACATGACTATACTAGGAGGTCAATAAATTTTAGTTACTACCATTATTATTACCTTAATCAACATTGTGTGTCAAAATGTTAACTATAGTATAATCATAAATTTAAGAGAAAAGTTTAAATAAAAAAGTAGTCACTTTTTATATGGTCTAAATGCTAGGATAATACAGCATAAGTGATATCAAGTAGAATGCATGAGTAATTTGGAAGGAGAAAAGGAACATTTTTAAGGGTCTAAGGGATGATGAGAAGGAGATAGTACCAACAAAGTCATTAATGGTACCGTTTTCCTATTTCATAACTCAGCTCTGTCTGGTTCTACCATCCTCAGAAAGACTCTGGGATATTCTACCAGTCACTCTAGCAAAATACTAAATGAACGTAGTTAGTTTAAGTCAGTGAAATTAAAGACAAATTTCTCTAAACCTACAAAATTCAATATACTTATCTAAACTTTTCCAAAGCATAGTTATAAAGTCTGGGTTGGCTTTTACATTACAGTTTCTCTCATAATGTGCCTGCATGAACAATAGAGATGCGGTGAAAATCACAATATTTTGAAAAGGAAACAGAATAATCACATGAAAATCATTTGGGAGGCAGAGTATTGGTTAATACAGAACAATTGTGATAAAATGCATTGTTAATTTCAGAATAGTTTCTTAAGGAGGATAAAAAGCTCTCTTAGGGATATTGGAATCTACTTTGAAAATCATGGGTCTAAAGAAAATTAAAAATAAGTGAATATCAAGGCAAAAAATCTTTAGCACAATGTCATATAATAAGAAGCATTGACTGGATAATATACAATTAATTAAGGAAATACAAGAAGTGAAGCATTCATTGACATATACTAGAAAAAGATAATAAAGTTATCTCATCTCAAATTCAGGGTTGTTATGTATGAGGATAATTGCTATTCTTTAAGACTTCTGTTGGGATTTATCATCTGTCAGTCAGAGTATTGACATTACTTCCTTAAAAAAATATATAAACTTGAGAGTGAAAAGTAGTATTGAATTTTCTAACCAAGAACTGATCATTTATATTGTTTTAAGACTCTCTCCAGTTCAATATAAGACAATTGTGTTCAGGGAATAAAAGAAAGACATGAAGAAATAATTTAAGTGTTACCTCTACTAAAGTAAATAGAATATTGTTGGTATCTATGCTGTCTTCTTTTTTTTTTTTAAGCAAGAGAGACAGAGATAGAGACACAGAGAGAGCAACAGATAGGGATAAACAGGCAGGAAGTGAGAGAGATGAGAAGCATCAATTCTTTGTTCAGTTCTTCATTGCTGTATCTTAGTTGTTCATTCATTGCTTTCTCATATGTGTCCTGACCTGGGCGCCACAGCACAGCAAGTGACCCCTGGCTAAAGCCAGTGACCTTGGGATCATGTCTATGATCCCATTCTCAATCCAGTGATCCTGCACTCAAGCCAGAGAAACAATGCTCAAGCCGGATGAGCCCGCCAGTGAGTTAGAACACGGACTCATCCAGCAACCTCAGGGTTTCGAACCTGGGTCCTCTGCTTCCCAGTCCAATGCTCTATCCACTGTGCCACAGCCTGGCCAGTCTGTATGCTATCTTTTTAAAAATGAAAGACTCTTGCCTTTTCTTCTGATTACCTTGTAAAAAGTACATTTTTCAAACCTTAGAACACTTAAATCATGGTTTATATTTTTCATTATCTAACCTTTGAAAATATGTGTACTCTTCTAAAATTATTATTATTTGTGCTTATCCCTGAAAATTGTAATGGTAATTAAAAGTCTTCTTCAATAGCACCTCTTGCCAGTACCTATTCCACACTCTTCTTTAAGGACTCAGAAAATTATGTATAAATTTTTCTGATATCATCATCTTATATGTGAAAGTTGCTTACTAAATCTTATGTAGTTAAGAGTTCAAATTTTGTATTTTATTTATCAGCTATGACATGCAGGGTTTGTTAGCTTGTTCTTATATTGATTTTGTGAAATAATTCTGCTATTCTTTTTTACTCACGCTGTTCATTCAGCAGATTATTGAAAATTTTATTGATTAAGTTAGAAGTAGAGGAAAAAAGCATAAAAACTTGAAAATAAGTCTAACAGTTATAGAGTGTATCTTTCCAAGGTCTTATGGTGTAAACAAAGTGAGGACTATTGAAGGGGGTAAGTTTTGCTCTAATTACTCATTACCATTGATTAAAGGTATGAGACTTGGTAAAATTCCATTTTCACATACAGATTTTTATCTATAATGATGCTGCTACTTTCTGTCCAGTAGAAAAGAATCATTACTCGCCTGACCTGTGGTGGCGCAGTGGATAAAGCGTCGACCTGGGAACACTGAGGTCGCCAGTTCAAAACCCTGCACCGGTCTGGTCAAGGCACATATGGGAGTTGATGATTCTAGCTCCTCCCCCCTTTCTCTCTCTCTCTCTCTCTCTCACTCTGTGTCTCCTCTCTAAAAATAAATAAAGAAAGAAAGAAAAGAAAAAAAAAAGAAAAGAATCATTACTCAAGTGACATATTATTTCTTGCAAGACATTCAGTAACCAGTACTACATTTCACCCAACAATTTTATTGTCATATTAATTTGTGAATTGCCTATAATTTTATAGTTCTTTAAATGCCCTTTGAATTTTCCTTAATATTGTTTTCTACCCTCAGTAATTAATTAGGTGAATAAAAAATTTGATATACATTGTTTATTTTTATGAAAGACATAAATGTTTAATTTTTTTTTGGAAAATGCCCTTTAGCACTGCTCTAGACCCAGTATTGGTTTTCAGGGTTTCAGGTTGCTTTGTCTTTTTGTCCAGAGCTACAGATAACTGTAGAAAGTGTCCTGTATCTCAAGGCAGAACAATTCTTTGCAAAGAGAGGTAAAGATTATAAAGCATGAGTAAGCATTCTGACTAGGTGGTGGTGCAGTGGATAGAGCATTGTCCTGGGATGCTGAGGATCCAGTTTTGAAACACTGAGGTCGCTGGCTTGAGCTTGAGATCGATATCACTGGCTTAACTGTGGGATCACAGACATGATCCCATGGTTGCTGGCTTGAGGCCAAAGGTTGCTGGCTTGAAGCCCAAGGTCACTGGCTTGAGCCTGAGGTCACTGGCTTCAGCAAGGGGTCACTGGCTCAGCTGGAGCCCCCCAATCAAGGCACACATGAGAAAGCAATCAATGAACAACTAATGTGACACAACTATGAGTTGATGATTTTCATCTCTCTTCCTTCCTGTCTGTCTGTCCCTTTCTCTGTCTCTTTCACTAAAACAAAACAAACATTTTGATGAAATTGTAAAGATTGTTAAAAACTATTTGTAAGGGGGCTGAAATTTTAGTAGAAACATTTCAACATGCCTTAACCCTTTGAGTAGTGAGGTGTTTTGTTTTTTTTTTCATGCTCGCTGACACGTGGAACTGAGTATTTTTTTAAAAAATGAAATTAGTTTCAGTTACAGTTTTATTAACTTAAAATCATCTTTATTTGATAACAAATTTATAGAAACAAGACAGACATACATTTTTCTTTTTTCTAATGTTACCTTACACATGTATGGTCATACTTTGTGTGGTCAGGAGGCATGAGGATATACAAACGTTCGTACTACTCAAAGAGCTAATACACTATAGAATAAGAAATTAATGAAAATATTTGTATGTGCACCAAAATATCACATTTAGGTATTATCATAGAATGACAAGTAATTTTTGCCCCGAGGAGTTTCATATGCTGTTTAGCATTATGTAGAAAGTATAAACACTTAAGGGTTTTGTTTTAATTTTACTTTTCTTAAGTAATAATTAAAAAAAAAACTCATAAGAGTTGGGATCTCAGCCTGACCAGGCGGTGGCGCAGTGGATAGATCTTCGGACTGGGATGCAGAAGACCCAGGTTCAAAACCCAGAGTTCGCCAGCTTGAGCGCGGGCCCATCTGACTTGAGCAAAAGCTCGCCAGCTTGGACCCAAGGTCGCTGGCTCCAGCAAGGGGTTGCTTGGTCTGCTGAAGGCCCGCAGTCAAGGCACATGTGAGAAAGCAATCAATGAACAACTAAGGTATCGCAACGGCAACGAAAAACTAATAATTGATGCTTCTCACTTCTCTCTATTCCTGTCTTTCTGTCCGTATCTATCCCTCTCTCTGACTCTCTCTCTGTCTCTGTTTAAAAAAAAAAAAAAAAAAGATTTGGGATCTTTGATGGAACACATACTTCTTACCTGCTTTTTTTCTGTTTTTAATAATAGAAGTCTTAGTTCTGCAAACTGGAAGACTGTTTTTCTGGTCGTGCTGCTTTCCCAGGATGGGGCTGTGTGAAACTTACGGTTGCACAGTCATTGAAGACTGATGATTGAGCAGAACAACTGTAACAATCATTGTGATTTTGATAGTCTTCTCAATTTAAGATTATGGACAATATTAAAGAAAGAATAATATGTGGATAATTCTACAGAAAGAATCAGCTCCAACATGTTGTGTTAATTTATTCCTCTTTTTAATAGATTGTATTCATTAATTATAAATGGTCCTATAAGCTGAAACAACCTAAGCACCTGGAGACAATTCTTCACAAGACAAGCAGTAACAATAGGAAGACAGTCTGGAGCCACTTGGGAAACAGTCCAGCTGCCCAAACAGAAATTCTTTATTTCAAGACATACTATGATTCTTTGGTACTCAGTAAAACATCAAGGGTTTCAGCACTTCTAAAGGCATTCTCTTTATATTGTTTATATAACTAACAAGGTAGGGTTAACTAGTTAAACTGTGTTCCATTTCTTCTGCCCCAGGTTCTCTTTCTGGTTTCTTGTGTTATTATAAAAAAAAAAAAAAAAGTCTACACCCAGATTAATATCAAGTCACTTTTGTGACTTCCAAGGGTATAAAATAATCTTGCAATAACACGTTTGTGATGATGAAGCATGAGACTTAATTTTCTGTATAAAATATAATGCCACCTTAAATTACTTTTCACAAGTTACATTTATTTCCATCTTCAGAAAAGAAGACATTTTTAATTTAAGTATATTTTTTAAATCAGACAATTCTAATAGTTAGACAGAAACTATTATCTCTGATTGATCTTATTTCATCTCCTGTAACTAAATGTATGACTTACTAGTATATTCAAAATTTATTGAGAATTATCTTCATTTGTAAAAACTATTTTTAACAATGTTAACCACTTTTCTGATGTGATTTAGCTGTTAAACTTCCTGAAGGCAAATGACTAATCCAGTTAATTTCTCAATGTCCATTTCAAAGAGTTGGGGATGCTACCCTCTAAGTCAACCTTTGCGATATGGAACAGGTGCTTACCTTGATCCCTGTTAGGTTACAAGTCAGTTGGACTTCTTAGAGAAGCCTCAATCTCTTCTAATGAGGATCTCCAATGATGCACTGCAACAATCTGCCACCAAATTGACACTTAGCTCTTTTTTCCCATCTCGGTTTAACCTTTCCACAGTTCCAAATGCAAATGTATAATTAGTTCTCTTAAATTTTCTTTAACATAAAAAAGATAACCAATCATATCTGTAAAATTATATATTTGTAGCATAAATATTTTCAGATTTCCATTAAATCTGAGACTTAGTCAAAACATTTTTATTTAGTCTCTATATAAACCTAGGTTGACTATTATAATGATTTGTATCTGAACCTATCATTTAATTTGGAAAGCAAAAGGTTCATTGACAAAGGTCTCAAAAAATTGTTTCATTGATAAACAGTTTAGAAACCAACTGCTTGTTAGGTGATTTCAGAGGGGGAAAATTAACAGTTATGTTAATTATTTAGTAATTATAAATCTACTGGGACCAACAGAACAAGCA
Organism: Rhynchonycteris naso; assembly: GCA_037038555.1. Lineage (NCBI taxonomy): Eukaryota > Metazoa > Chordata > Mammalia > Chiroptera > Emballonuridae > Rhynchonycteris > Rhynchonycteris naso. Next base: position 18,319,063 of record CM072999.1, on the reverse strand, counting down.
CAGTAAAAAATGATTTGATAAAACAATAGAGAATAACAATTCAACATTCATTCCCCTATTCAACAAGAGAATTAAGTACATACAATATGTCACACATTATTTATTTATAGATTCATCAAATAAATAAATACTGAGTGAGAACAATGTAATAGACAACACTTGCTTCTGGGAAAACATAGCATTATATAAGCTGACAGACTAGCAGAAAGCACAGATGATTACACAAGTAACTAGAGTAAAATGCAAAGGTTGTCGTGATAAAATGTGTCGTGGGAACATGTGATTCTAATGGTGGTTTTTAACACAGTAAAAGGTCAGGAAAGGCCTCCGTAGTGAGAAGACTCTTTCTCTTGAGGTAGAAGAGCATAAAGGATGAATCCAGGGAAAAGGGAGAGGAACACACGTTCTACAGATAGAATATAGTAAGTGAAATTGAGCAGAAGTTGTGAGGTTTTTTTCCCCCTTACTGATACAGTGGGTGCTCAGAATAAACTAATAAGAAGCAGTTAGAAAGAAATTCAAGACCAGATGTTAGCAAATTTTGAAGGTCATATTTATGAATTGGCATATTAGGTTCTTAGAACAAATTAAGCCAGAAATATCACTGGAGGCAAAAATGACAAAACTAAACTTGTCCTACTTCAGGTGCATCAGTCAAAGGCAGGATTCTTTGGAGAAAAAAAATTCAGGAAAAACTAGTAGACTGTAAAAAAAGAGGAAGACCAAATATGGATGGATTGACTCCATAAAAGAAGCCATAGCATGAGTCTACAGGAGCTGAGTAAGCTCTAAAGACAAAATACACCACTCAGTCATGGAGTCACCGGGAGTCAGAACTAACTCAGTAGTAGTTAGCAAACATAATATTATTGTGGGATATTGATCATTTAATGTTAGAAAAGACTCTGTCCTAATATTTTGCAGAATAAATTTAGTAGGGACTAGAATAGATGTAAGAAGACAAATTAAAAGGTTATTGCAACAGTGCAAGAAAGAAATGACTGAGAGCAACATGGACTGAGTATGAGGGGGAGATTGAAGTATAATTTAATGCAGAAATGACAAGACTTGATTATTCAAAGAATGTGAGTGATAAACTAGAAGAAGAAATTGAGGTTTATACTTGGATTCTGAGTTTTCTAATTGAGAAGATAGTTGTATTATCTATTTAAAATGTATGTAGTTTCAGTCTGACCTGTGGTGGTGCAGTGGATAAAGCGTTGACCTGGAAACACTGAGGTCGCCAGTTCAAAACCCTGCACTGGTCTGGTCAAGGCACATATGGGAGTTGATGCTTCTAGCTCCTCCCTCCTTTCTCTCTCTCTAAAATAAATAAATAAAAAGAAATTTTAAAAAAAATGTATGTAGTTTCAATAAGATTAATAGAAAGTAAGTTTATTATTATAGGTGTTGAATTTGAGATACATATATGATATACGATATGCATTTGAAATGAGCATGAAACAAATAGATGTATTGGTGTGCATTTTAAAGAAAATTTTGAGAAAGTGAATGATTTTGGAGACCGCAACCTGTAATATTCATATTTTAAGCTATGAAAGTGAATTAAATTGACCAGATGGGGTATATACTATGAGAAGAAAAGAGAATTTAGGATAAAAGCCTAAGGAGTAATACAATTTAATGATGAGTCAGAGAAAGAAGATGAAATAAACTGAAAGAAAGAGAGCATAAATTGTGTGGTTTCATGAGAGTCAGAGAGTTCCATGGGAATTTTTCAAATGTGTCAAATGTGGTCACAGTAATAGAATACAAGGGTGAGAACTGTCCATAACAAAGGTGAATGGTGGCAGAGCTGAGAGGCATTTACTGAATGAATGAATTATTCAAAATAAAAATTCTAGTGTATTTAGTAATGAATAAGAATCAAAAGGGCAAATACAATAAATATAAACAATATATTGTAAAATAAGTAGGGTATTTTGTAAAGTGGGAAATGGTACTATGATATCTAAGCAAAACACAACATCAAAGAAGGGCTACATGTGTGTATGCATGTATGCATGTATGTAATATATATGTGTGTGTATGTATTATTTATTGATTTATTTATTTATTTTTATTCATTTTAGAGAGGAGACACAGAGTGAAAGAGAGAGAGAAAGAGAGAAAGGGGGGGGGAGGAGCTGGAAGCATCAACTCCCATATGTGCCTTGACCAAACCAGTGCAGGGTTTTGAAATGGCGACCTCAGTGTTCCCAGGTCGACGCTTTTATCCACTGCGCCACCACAGGTCAGGCTTATTGATTTATTGAGTGATTGGTTTTAGAGAGAGAAGAAGGGAGCGAGAGACAGAGACAGGAACATGGATCTGCTCCTGTATGTGCCCTGACAAGTAATAGAACCGGTAACCTCTGCACCTCCAGATGATGCATCAACCCATGGAGCTATTCTGCCAGGGCTATTTATTTTTATTGAAAATGAGAAAAATTAGTATGCATGAATAAAGCTGTGAAGAATTAAGTGGAAGGTTTTAAATACACAAGTCAGCTGTGGTAACTGATATTAAGACATGTCTTGTAAGAAATCAGAAAACAGCCTGACCTGCAGCGGTGCAGTGGGTAAAAGCATTGACCTGGAGTGCTGAGGTCACTGGTTCAAAACCCCGGGCTTGCCTGGTCAAGGCACATATGGGAGTTGATGCTTTCTGCTCCTCCCCCTTCCTCTCTCTCTGTCTCTCTCTTTCTCTCTCTCTGTCTCCTCTCTCTAAAAAATAAATAAATAAAAAAATCTATAAAAAAAAAGAAATCAGAAAACAATGTAATCTAGATAGAAGGTAATAAGAACTAATAATATTTTAAGCATGGTATGAATATGCATTGGAGATATTCTGACAGGATAAAATAATAATTAAATGTGTGTTTTAGTTATATCATTCTGGCCTTACTGTGAATATAAATTTTAAATGAACCAGTCTTGAGTCAGAGCAGCAAGATAAAGGTGTAATGCACAATTTTAGCAAGCAGGTAATCAGATATAAACAGCAAATTGCAATAGGTATGGGAATAAGGGGAATGATATAGAAATTATTGAGGATGTTAAAAGATTATATGGGGCTTAACTTCTGACTCAATATGGTGAGTTTTATGTGCTAGAGGTAAACAAAATGGAACAAGTATGAAATGCTTTGTAATTTTCCAATTTTGATTATTAGACAATTAGAAAATAGTGTTTATGTAGTGTCAACTGTGTACTATATATTATTTTAGATCTGGCAGGTCAAAGCTAAACCAAGAAATAATATACAAGAACTTTGGGTAGTGTTTAGTGTTTTAAAAACATGAATAGTGAATATGAAAACTACTAGAAACAATGCTGTAACCTAAAGCTAATAGGCACAATAAGAAAAAGTTTAGGAAAATAAAAGAAAGAGTAAACTGTATGTATAAGGTCACCAGCCAAGAACATTGACCTTAAAGACACAGGGAGAAAGCAAGAGTTTGAAAAGGTGGAAGGAGTCCTACCTCCTTTGATTGTTTTTGTTAGTGGTTTCCATATAAATTGAACTTCACCAGAAGCTAGAGAGCTTATTGACACTCACTGACATACTCCATATATATCAACTGTCTTGGGCATGTTTAGGATCATAAAATGTGAAGAGTGGGTCTATATCATGGGTAATACAAGATATCTAGCCATATTAGGGATACTAAACTTGTGATAAGTATGACACATTTAGAGAGAACTTTATAACATTGTTAAATTTTGCAATTTGGAAATCACCTAAGGCATTTGAACTGGAAACTAGACCTAGTACATTGATGGTTTCTAAGAGGTGACATTATAAAGAACAACTGTCATAATTTATTGAATACATAGTGCATTGTAGAATTTGAAATAACTTCAAATATTTATATATTTACATAACTTATTTCAATCACAGAAACTCAGAATTTTACACATAGAGTAACTGAATTTAAGAAAACTATTTAAAATTTATGGCCCATAAGTGGCATACTAAATCCATTTAACACCAAAGTCTTATGACTTGTGATTTATAATCTTCCTTAATCAATTCAACATGCACGTCATAGTTAATACTGTAATTTTCTCCAGATTAGAATTTGGTCATTCAGAGAGAATCCCACATAGGATGACATATTTGTATTTTTAAATAAATATCTTGAGTGTTGGGCATATAATAATAACATTATAAATATATCTTGAATGAGTTAAATGAATTGGCCAGGATCTCACTCCTAGCGGGCAATGGTACCAGATTGCTACACCTTTCCCCTTTATATTGTGCTTATCTAGCAATTCTATGATGAAAATTCTTGAAAAATAATGATTTTTAAAAGGATATGAAGGAATGAAGAGGAAATGACATTACGAGAGTAGTGGCATATCTGAGAAAATGATATATGACATATATTTAAGGAAAGAAAACCTAAGCACTTACATTGTGGGAGCGGCAGTGTCTTTATTCATCCAGCCATTTGTCATTGTGCCAGAGTCAGGGACCCCAGCTGAATTCTCTGAAAGCAGGTGGAGCTGGCTTTACAAGGAATATTTCTCCTTAAAGTCAAGAAATGGTGATGTGGAAATATGTCAGCAAGAATGAAAACACAAAGTTCTGCTGGCATTGCCTCCCTCTAATAGTTCTAGTGACTTAAGGTTATCTAATATCTTTGACAACTCCTAATTGTATTTATGTGAGAAAATATGAGTCAACTGTCATAGCTAAATTATCTTTAGTCAAGTTTTAAATGTCAATAATTCTTTCCTAAATTTTGTCAGGTTCTGGAAAATATTATATCTTTTCTCTAAATGTAGGTTTCTTTTAAACTGTCAAATATGGGCAGTAGTCTAACATATATAATAATGCATGATCATGTAAAATACAGTGGCTAAAATAGAGTCTGCTGTCCTATTAATGACATACACATACATACATGATTTAGAAGTTATTCTCAAATGTTTCTTTGATCAAATTACCTAAAATAGTACTTTTGGGCAAACTCTGTACTCTTTCTGCTATCTGACATTTTTGGTTTCTTAGGGAACTTTTTCTAATTTGACATCATATAGTACCTGTTTGTTGATCACTATCCTTCAATCTAGACTGTAAAATCCCTGAAGAGTAAGCACAGTTTTTAAACTAGATGCACTTTATTACTTGTTGAATGAATACATGAAAGCCTGAATTCTTACACTAATCTCCATTATGTAGTTTGCAGCATTATTAGGCTAATGTGACCTAAGGTAAAATTTTAGAGCATCAGGACAGAAAAATGAATTTGGGCTTCTAGATCTGGATGCTAGAGGGAACATCAGCATCCAAATCTTCGCCATATTGCATGGGATTAAGAAATGTTGCCTGAACATATAATCCTGCTTGTTTTGTGGTCATCAGTTTGTGAAGCAATATAATAAATAATAACGAGCCATTAGTTGTTGAGTGTGCATCATGTATAAGGCACACAAGTGGGTTATGTAATTTTCTATTTACAATGATCCTACTACATATATTGAAATAATTTTCTTCATTTGTTTAAAAAAAAGGTTTTTTGGAGAGATTAATCAATTACTCACTCTGTAAAATTATTTGGCAGTGTGTAGTAAAATTAAATACATGTATATCTTCTGCTCCAAAATTTCTGTGCTTAATATATCAAACAATAATATACAACTCTTTCTATAAATATACAAATATTCATATCAATACTGTTAGTAGCAATAACCCAAAATGAAAACAAGCCAAATGTTCACTATTGGTAGAAGAGAGACATATCCTGTTATCTTTTATGCAATGGCATATTTTATTGCAATGAGAATGAAGCCATTGCAAGTGTACATACCACATCAATAAGCAAGTCTTGAGAGTTGCTGTTGAATAAAAGGAATCAGACACAATATACATATTATGAGTCCATTTATGCAAAGTACAGCACAGACAAACAATCCTCATTGTTAGAGTTAACAGAGTGGTCACCCATAAGAGGTAGAGGGATTGGGTAGGGGTAAATGTGAAGCAAGCTGGAGGACTTCTGGGATACTCATTTATTAGATTGTACACTGTTATTTTGATTAAACTTTGTAAGTATATTTTTCTCCCCTTCTGGTATGTTTCCAAGTCATGTTTAAATACAAAGGTAACTTGAACCAGCAGTCAATCACTTTTATTCTTGCTAAGTCATCACAGTTAAATATGGAAATAGACAGACACAGTACTGTCCTGCAGATCTTACACAATCTTTTCACTTATCTACTCTATATTTAGCTCATCTTTCTGGCTGCTTAGCCCTGATAATGAACAGACTCTAGTTTTACTACCATACACTTTGTTATAGACCACATGGTAGTAGCTGCCTCAAAGCAAATGTATCTCAGAAACCTGTGTACAAGGTCACCATTCACAATCTCACTTTGGCAGCAGAAGATGAAGATTTTTAAAGCTCCATCCTACCTATTCTTACTAGTGTTTTAGCCAAGTTGACTAATAACTCTGTCTATGATCATCTACTCTTTATTTTGGCCCTTCATTTTCTAAGCTTCTATCACATGTCTGTTAAGTATAATCTCACAATATGTTTTTACTCACATATTTCTCATATGAAGTTTACTTCCTTGAGTAAAATTTGACTGATTTATTAGTAACTTCATTTCTTAATGTGCATGTTTGTTACGTAGGTGTGTCCACTTTTGGAAAAATTCAGTGAGCTTTACATTTATAATTTTTTTACTTTTCCAATTACATTTTATACTCTACATGAATGTTAATTTATAATCTGCCTCCAGGCATAAAAAAAGCATTCATAACTTGTCAAATCAAATTTAATTTCATTCTCAAAATAGATATGCAGATATATACTCTGTTTTTCTTTTTATCTAAGACAGCCATGTACTATTTATCTAAAATTCTAAAGTAAAACATTTTTGTATAATCTTGTCTAATCTAGATATCTCAAACCTCATTAAATGTCTTCTGCAATGCCACCTGTAGGAGGTGTTCTTCAATTTGAAAAGATGTATTACCTGAACATACTTTGTGATTTAAAAACCAGGTACTTTCATTAGTTATCACCTGCTGATAAACTGAGCCGCCTGGACAGAATTGCAGACTCTTCACCTAGAAATTTACTAAACATCAAGAAAATATAGAGATAAAGCAAGATGTACTTTATAAATAATAGTTATTGAGCAAGGATGTGCATCTATTCTAAAGATGTATGGTAAAGCCAAATTATGGCCATCAAAGGGATCCAGTTTCTAACCTGTGAATGTTTCTTGATATAGCAAAAGTGATTTTGCAGATGTGTTTGGGTGAACTTGAAATGAGATTATCCTGCCTTTTCAGGGAGGTTCCTAAATGTAATCACATGTATCTTTATAAGAGAGAGGTAGAGGGGTATCTAACACTCAGAGAAGAGGAAGAAAGTGATATAATAATGGAAACAGGAGTAGAACGGGCAATGTCATAATGGGCCATGAGACAATGAAATGAGCCAGTCTTCACAGCGGGAAAAGACAAGAAAATGGATTCTCTTCTAGAATTTCCCGAGAGATGATTACTCTCTTAGACCATGATTTAAGTCTAGTGAAACCCATGTCAAACTTTTGACCTACAATAGAAAAGAAAAATATATATTTTTAAACCATAAAGTTTATAATAATGTGTTAAAGTGGTCATACAAAATTAAAACAAGAAGGGGGAAAAGACTTTAAGAGTTCAATTAGTACATGTATGAGAAATAAGCATGCCTTCTATTGTTTTTTTTTTTTTTTTACTTTTTATTTATTGGTTTTAGAAAAAGAAGAAGGAAGAGAGAGAGAGATGAACAGTAATTTGTTGTTCCACTTATCTATGCAATCATTGGTTGTTTCTTGAGTGTGCCCTGACAGGGGATTGAGCCCACAACCTTGGTGTATCAGCATGATGCTCTAACCAACTGAGCTACCCGGCCATGGCATATATATGCTTTCTAAAAGAAAGCAAATAAGAAATAAAATAAAATCTATACAGAAATAATAATAAAATAATATTCTTCTAACTTAAGGAGAGATAAGATAAAAAAATAGGATTAGAATTTAACCACATAGAATTAAAGGTCTCAGTCTTGATTATGTTCCCTGAATAAGGTTATAGATATCCTCCTTGGCCATAGACTGTTTCTCTCACCAAAGACAACAATAATATAGTTTTTTTAAAAAATTCAAATTCTATGTAATTAAGTTATAATTAGAGGCAAGACCACACTTAGCATATATAAAAACTTTTCCATGAGTAAGATCTGAACTGAAGTTTGCTAATTATGTCAAACAGTGCATGTAATTAAGTCAATATGAGAAATATTTTAGATGACATGTACTTAAATGCTCTTATAAATATGCTGTATATAAATATTCACTTATACACACCCTGAGAAATAGGTTTAAGCCTGTCCACTCTAGGTTAGAGATATTGGTACAAGTCACCAGATGTGTTATTCATATAAACCATTTTACACATTTCTGATGTTAAATAACTGGTATCAGATAATGATGGTCTCTAAAATTGTCTTGTTTTAGTAGACCTTCAATATAATATTTTTTTTCTGAATTTTTGCTATACTCTCTGTTTTTTCAGTTTCTAATTCTTCCTTATTTTTACTTACAGATTTGATTCAATCCTCAAAATGATACACCTCACTCATTTTTTCTAAGTCACTCTGGATTATTGGTAGGGCCAGCACTTGGACTCACTCACTGTAATGTGGGCTCTTGGGAAGAAAAAGGCTAACTTAACAGGACCCTCTGCTCTACTCCTGAACATTTAAAATTGAAAAGCCTTGAAAATTACTATGGCTGTCCTCTTAGAATATTCTGTCTGGGACATGCTTGAGGTCTTGTGACATGCTGGACCAGTTTATCCAGCTAGTTTATACTAATAATGTTATTTATGGTGAACGCCTGCTATCAGATTGGGGCTTTAGTAACTGAAGTCATACAGGTACTGTAAGACTACATGGCTGTGACTGTTCTCCACTAAATTCAGGGTAGCCAGCTCAGTTGAACTTTTCTGGTTGACAGTGATTTGCATTTGTTATCAAACATCATTGCTGGAGGAATTAAGCTCTTTCTATGCTACTCTGCTGGGAAAGATGCTTAGAAGCTTAGGACTGTTTTCCTTTGGCCTTTGCTCCATAAGGTTGTTCCCTTTGCTGAATTTTCTCTGTGTCATTTTAATGTAATTAACTGCAACCATGAATATGGAAACTTCTGAGTCTTGTGAGTCCTCCTAGTAAATTTTAGAATTGAAGGTAATCTGAGGAACCCCTAATACACCTTTTTTTCCAGACCTAGGTTAGCAAAATTTTTACTCGCATACCTCTGTGATAGTGCTATATAACTTCACTCTTGCTCACTTTTCAAACAAAATCCTGAACAGACTTTAATTAGGGCAAAAGAAATGATTGAACAGAAAGTATATTAATAACAGGAGAAAAAAAAACAAAGTTATTTTTGCATCTGTCTCTCTTTTACATTTTTATGTATTGATTTTAAAGAAAAGTAGGAGGTAGGGAGAAAGACATCTGTTTCTGTTATGTGCCCTGACCGGGACCAAACCGGCAACCTTTATGAGTCAGGACAACCTCTCCAGTGTTTTTTAACCGCTGGTGCATGAACCAGTGCTGGTCTTCCAGAAATTTTGTGCCAGTACACAAAAGAGTGAACCACCCTGATGTTTATAAAGATTATAGATTCAGTGATCTGAGCTGAATTTGCTTATGCTCAGGGTGATTTCTGCCTTAGTGGTCCTGAAATAATTCTCCTATTTTTCACCTGTTCCCAAGTGTAATAAGGTTGAAAACCATTGCAGTCTAACCACCGAAGCTATCCAGCCAGAGGACCTAGTACCACCCTTACTATATGTCATGGCTTTTGCCTCATCGCATAACTGAGAAAAAGCTTGTACCAGGAGGGAATTAGTTAACATTATATTTTCTATTACTTGCTCAAACAAATTATATTTTTATTTTATATTGTTGGTAATAATTATTTTAAGCTACTTCCCTTTTTATAGTGAAAGTTAAAATACCATAGTTTGTGTATATACTTTTACAAGAAAGGTAAAGAGGTCTTACTAGTTAGGCTATCTATAGATAAATGAGGGCTCCTAGTTGTACATTAATTGTTGGTGAAATTGGTCCCCCCAAAATTCCTATGTTGGAACCCTAACCTCCAGGACCTCAGAATGTAATGGTATTTGGAAATAAGTTCTTTGAAGAGGTAATTAAGGTAAACAAATCTGTTAAGGTGGTGTTCATTCAATGTACCCTGTGACCCTATAAAAGAAGATTAGGACATACATAGGGGAAAGAATATGTGAGGACATCCTGAGAAGGCAAGACGAGAGACCACAGGAGAAAGCAGTTCTGCTGAAGCTTTGACCCTGACGTTCCAGCCTCCAGGATTTTGAAAAAATAAGTTTCTGTTGCTTAGCCACCCAGTCTGTGCTACTTTATGGCATTCCTAGTAAAATAATACACCCTCCAAAGTCCTAAACTACTCTTGCACCTTTAGAATAAATTACAAATTGTATTATCTAATATATGCACTCAATTAAGGGACACTTATCAATCTGATATTAAACATTGCCAAAACAATTTCTTCTTTCTGTTTTAGGAAAAAAATATCTATTTGCTTTAGAAATTTTAATCCAATTTTTATATCAGTGATTTCCAACCATGGGCCATGAACCAGATGACTAAAAATTGAATATAGTGAATTTATGAATCCATTTGAATAACAAGCAATAATTCTAGACTAAATAAATAATCCTTGTACATAATAATATTTCAAACTTTCAAATGTATGTAGATGACATTCTGATTTCAAGATTTAAAATTTTAAGTACGTATTTCTAAATGCATCATAGTGCTATACCATGAATTGTAAGATAAATATTGTCATGTAGGATTCCACACATATTTCATGTTATAAAGAAGTAATCATAGTGAGCATACATATTCTGCATAAGGATATCATCTTTAATTTTCAATAAGTCTAAGAAACACATGTTCTTTACTCTGGAAAACTAGCATAGTAACCACCCTAAAATGATAAAAAGAAAAGGTATCTTCTCTATAACTGATTTTTAAGTATTTATATGGTGCATGAAGAAAGAAGAACCCTGGAGATTTTTATTGTTTCTCACCCTTAAAGACGTAATTATTACTTAACTGAGCAAATTTCTGGCTCATTCAATCTAGTAAATGCAATATAGCATCAACATTTGTGACCTCTGTAGTGGTTTTAAATGGTTCAAATTCCTGCTTCATAACTCACTAGCTATGCAATATTGGGAAAATTAAATTATCATCCACATCTCAACTTTGAAACCTACAAAATGGGGATAATGGTTTTCTTCATAGGACCAGTTAGAGAGTTAAAGAAGAATAAAATGCAAACCTACCAACCAAGCAACCAACAAAAACACTGAACAAATGGTGATTTACCACTTAGTTTTAGCATCAAGCTAATTTTTTTGTATAATCCCTGTTATTGAATATACCAACCCTCATACTCTCCCTTTCTGACTACATGATACTGAGAATGTTCTTGAGACTTAGTAAAAATCACAGCTCCCCAGCAGGAAACAAATAAACTTAAACCCCGCTAAATTTCCTAAAACTAAGTAATTTGTTTTATAGCTATCGATTATCTTCTTTCTCTGATGCAATTTAAAGACTTCAAAATTTCTAATAGTTTACTGAACCCATGGGCTTTCATGAAATCAAAACATGACAATTAAAAGATATTTGGCATCGACTTTAAATAAGCCTGTGTCTTTATTCCAAGAACGCTTTCTATAGTTTTCTTTTTAACAACACCTTGATAAAGGGGGCCAGGGATAAACGGTGACAGGAAGAGATTTGACTTTGGATGGTAAACATACCAAACAACATACAGATGATATATTTTATAATTGTAAACCAGAAACCTATATAATTTAATTAACTAATGTCACCCCAATAAATTCAATTAACATTTAAAAAGCTAACACGGTGGTAAATATAAAAAAAATTAATGTGTATAAAGTTTTTAAAAAGATCACTGGTCTTTTTTTATCTTTTAATGACACAAACACTGTTGAGAGTGAAGATAATGTCACTAGGTTAACAATTTAATTTATGAGAGGACTTACACAATTGTGTATTGCGAAGAGGCTATGCTTACCCTAATTGTCAGCTAAATCACTACAAAATAATATGGAAATCAGCCCTTTTAAACAACCAGGAAAATTATTACCCAATCCATCACACATAAAACATTTCTTTATTAATTCTCACTTTAAAAATTCAGCAGGATACTTTGCATGATTTACTAATCAGTTACTTATTTATATATTTGCAGCTGTTTTCTTACAATTTACACCAACATATTTTATCTTGTTTTATTGTTTTTAACTTCTTTCCATCTCCACCAAAATGATTTAAAGCAAAATAAATTTACTTTTTTATGGTTGGTTTGCATTTTCAATTAATGAGTATACTTGTTTGTGAGAACAATGACTGATAAACTCGTAAAAGTAGGCAGATATATTCAAAATGGATAAGATATTTGTAGAACATTATTTCAACTGTGTAGTGCATAATATTTGAGTGTGTCATTAAAAATCTACTGAGTAGAGAGACAATGCAAACTGAAAATGTAGTAGTAAGACTTCTTTTCTTGTTTTTCTTTCTTGGTTTATTTTCATTTTTGTTTAGTTTTTTTACAAGTAGAAAACTGTAACTGTATTGAAGGTATTAAAAGAAATTATTCACCTGGCCTGGTAGCTCAGTTGGTTAGAGCATCATCCCAACATGCCAAGGTGGGCAGGTTTGATTCCTGGTAAGGACACATACAGGAATAAACCAATGCATTCATAAACAAGTATAACAACAAATCAATCTTTCTCTCTAAAAAAAAATACTCAAAACTTGAAAATAAGGTCAAAGAAAACCTACATTTGTTTCAGTCTCATCTTGAATCATTGCCCAGTAGACTCACCCAAAGATTATATCATTTTCTAGGAAGAATATGTTTTTGTTTGAACACTATTTGTTACGCATTAGGACCCCTGAGTTTTGTGAAGTCACATGTTCATATAAAAATACAAATTATTTCTGACCAATAAAAAATATATTCAAAAAGTTTGGACTCTCCTGCCCTTTAAGACCTTAACCATTTAATGTCTAATTTAGTGACCTTACTTCACCATTTTTAAGTACCTACCCATTTATCAATTCTGCCTCTTTACCATTCTGCTGGTTCCTTCATTAATGAGTTTAATCTTTGACATATGTTCAGTTCATATTGAAAAATTCATTAAAAATATTAGCACATTGAATATTGTATTTTATTATTCATATTTTCACTATGAATACTTTAAATTTAAAATCAAATTATTATATTTAGAAAATTATAATTTTTAAAGAACAATAAACATTTGTGAAGTATGTTAGTTTCTAGCATTAATAAAGCAATAAAAAAGAGAGCAAAAGCCACTTATGTCAAAGGAATACATTAGACTTAAGATATACCAAGCTTCTTTGCAACTAGATATTTGCACAGCACCAAGCATCATAATTTTTTCTTAAAGTAGATTAATTGACTGCAAATTTTATCAAAGTTTCTTCTTGAGAGTTTATAGATATTTCTGACTTTATATTGTATCTCTATTAAAATAAAGCTACTCTTCAAAACTACTTGGTATGAAATGTTTTTCCTCACATTCTTCCTAAGTGACAAGTAAGGGGTGTAACTTTGAAAGGGGTATAAAGAGAACAGAGAGGTGATAAAATTCCTATCAAGAATTGGTGAGCCTGTCCTTCAGAAGCTGTGTCCTTTTTGACGGATGTCTTCCAGAATTGGAGTGAGAGGGTATACCTAAGGAACAACCAAAACGGTCATTGAAAAAGTGATCAAGATCATTACCAATGGTTCATAATTCTAGGTAGAGATCTCCCTGTCTACAACTTCATTATCATATGATAGTAAGATGGATTAAGTGAGAACTTGGTGACAAAAGAGTGTTTTTATCTGAGCTCTCTGCCTTAGCAGGCCTCCCTCCAGCCTTTGTTAGAATGCTGGATCCAGTTTCAGCCATTACTCTGGACAACGAGACTATTGACTTGTTGAAGAGAAAGAAAATGGGTACAGGAATAAAGCATTTTTGGAGATGCTTTTGGTTTTGTTTCTACTTTGGTTTGCTTTTTTGTTTGTTTGTTTGCTTGTGTATTTTTTGTTTTTAGCTTGTTACATAGAGTCTAAGAAATAAGGGGTCATTTGAACAAGTATTATTTTTTCCTGTATCAACAAAAATATTCTCAATATCTTGAGAAAAATAAATGCTGGAAAAATTATTTTTATGGATTCTTGTCATTCAAAGCTAGAATGACATTTGATATATGAAAGCACTTATACTCACCTCATATTTCTTCCAAGGAAGAAACACGAATTCACAATATTCAGTGACTTATACAAGGCCAAACTGATGGTAAGATGATAAAGAAAAGGCAACATAGTACAGATACAGGAACACTTTACTGAAATTGTAAATGAAAGAAACCTGATCTCCAGAGCTCACTTTGACTCCCAAATTTCTTTTCTCAAGTTACCAGGGATGACACTGAGACAACTAGCTCAACTCCATTTATTTTGTAAAGCCAGATCTAGCCTAATGCAATCCTGCAATTTTGATACCAAGTATTTTTATATTCAATAATTCTGACTGCTAAAGAAAGAAGAACAATGCACCTTCAAGATCATAACTATGATTGGTTTTTATTTTATGCTTTGGAATAGACTGAAAATGCATTTATCATGTTTATGTGTCCCATAGCTCTTGGTATGAGGTTTAGTCAAAATGTGCGTTAGGAACTAAAATTAATTTTCCTGTTATGCTCTGTGACAGAAGTTTTGAAGTACTATAAATTCTAGGACATGTTCATCAACTATAAGTAATAAGCAACAAGGAAATATTTTATTTTGTGTCTTCAATTAGCAATCACAAAGTAGGAGATTTTCCAAGGAATAGAATAATATAAACAAATAGTTTAAATCATTTTAAGATTGATACTTTAATTCTTGTTTCCAATGAAAATTATGAATAAGAATTGAAAAATTATAGCATGCAATACAACTAAATAGATGTTTCCAGGAATGATTGCATTTTAATTGAAAATCAGAAAACTCAACCTGCATTCAATTTCACCAAGCCACATGATACGACCACATTTCTCAAAAGATTTCAGCATTTTTATGCTTTAACATTGCATTTCATTTTTTTTAACTCAAGTAATCAGACTCTGTTTTTTAAAAAAGAAAGAACATTTATTACTTGGTATGTGGCTATTTATTACTTCTCAGACATGTTTTGCAGTCATGTAGTAGAAAGGGCCATTAACAGATCATTTCTCTAGCAGTCTTGAATGAATTGTAATGCCTTTGAAATAAGAGACAGAATGAACAATTAATGGTTTCCAAAAGTATGTTAGTAAATATGGACTAGAAATAGAGACATATCTATAGCTGTATTAGATGTATGTGTATGATATTTATGTTTTACTATAAGATATCTGCCAAACAAACATAAACAAATTGGAAATGTGAAAAGAAGTGAAATGAGCTGTTATCATTTTTCTTTTTCATGTGTCAATATTCAAGTTAAATTTGAAAAATCATACCAATAATGCTAATGACCAGTAACAAAACTCATAAATCTCTAAGAATAATGGGAAGAGCAAGAGGATGGGAAAACGTAGGTGCCAATGACACACACAGAGAGTCAAAGCCAGATCATGACCCTTACTGACAGAAAACCTTGTTGATTCTCGACTCTATTCTTGGAGACATTACTTTATCTGTTTGGTCCTTAGTCTCTCATTTGTAAACTGAGAAAAATAACTGCTTTGAATTAAAATGTTTGGGATGAAAGAGCCAAGAAATATAAAGCAGCTGACAGTGTGCAGAACATATCGGGAGGTAACATACTCATAAATAGTTTATCATTAGTGCTTTTTAAAACTTATTCCACTCAAAATAGTTCTCTCATTTATTCCACTTTGTTTTATATGCCTATATGTATTTTAAGGCATTTAATTTGTATTACATATCAGAATCTCCTTAAATAAACGTATAATTCTGTAATACATAAGTGGTCTAGGGTGAAGATTTGATTCATTGAAATGTGTTGTTCAGAAAAGTTTGATGTCAAAGCAGTTATAACAATTATAGTAAATGCTGTCAGTGCTAAAACATACCCATGTTTCTTGGACCTTATTCAATAAATTTATTTCTTTCAGTATAACTCTTAGGTATTAAATATCCTGATGGTTGGAGCCTGACCTGTGGTGGCGCAGTGGATAAAGCGTCGACCTGGGAACACTGAGGTCGCCAGTTCAAAACCCTGCACTGGTCTGGTCAAGTTGATGCTTCTAGCTCCTCCCCCCTTTCTCTCTCTCTCTCTCTCTCTCTCTCTCTCTCTCTCTGTCTCTCTCTCTGTCTCTTCTCTAAAATGAATAAACAAGTGTTGGAGAAGGTATTCTAGAAGAAATGTGTTAGAAAAATGGAAGATGATGTTCAGAGAGACACTTAAAATTAATACTCTCCAACTTGGTAAGGTTAGTGATAAGAATATGATCTTGAAGTTTGCTAATCAATGTTGTTGATAGATTAGCATCAGCATCATCCATTTTGTGTGGTCACCGCCCCAAGTCAAAATTTCTTTCATCATCATGCTGTACTTTGAACCACATGGCTTATGAGGTATAGAAAAAATAAAAATCAAAATTTGAGAAGTGTCAGAGTAGAAAGTGAAAATATTGAAAATAGATTCAGGATAGAAATAATTTTCTGATAGCATCCTATGAGTTCTGGAAGATACGGTGGGAAGAATATATGCCAGGTTAAGAATGTACAGGTTTCCATGAGAATAATAGCCCAGGTTATGAAAGGGTGCCTGCAAAACCTGTATATTCTGAGATGACTTTGAAAACAAAATAAAACATGACAAATGTAAGCCATGATTGTCACCCAGGAGGAGGTGGGTAAGCAGTTCTAAGTTTTACATTTTTCTTGGTATCTTAAGCTGTGAGTAGTTGCTAAGTCAAAGTTGTACAAAAAGAGAGATAGAGAAAGTGATGAGTTTATTGGAGGCTTTTAAAGACTTTCCTTAAATCCCTCAGTGGACAGTGTCAAAGCTAGGAAATGGAGCGGTCTTTCCAGAAGCACTGGCAGGGTACTTGCACTGGAAAAGAAAGGATTCTATTCTGAAACATGCTGTAATAAATATGGCAAAGAGGTTTTTTTTGACTCTTTACCTTCTGCTTCTAGATATTTCACTTTTGCTAGCAAGAGAGATTTTTAGAATAAATACTCCTTGACGTAGTGAGATGAGAAGAGTACAAATTAGTTTAAGAAATTTTATTTTCTAGCAACTTCAACCTGAGAAATAATAAAAAATACTTGCATTTTTTCAGAGAATTTCATGGATCCAAATAATGTTAAGATCCAACAGAGGCCTGACCAGGCGAGGTCACCAGCTTGAGCAGGGGCCCATCTGGCTTGAGCAAAAGCTCCAGCTTAGACTCAAGGTCACTGGTTCCAGCAAGGGGTGGCTCAGTCTGCTGAAGGTCCGTGGTCAAGGCACATATGAGAAAGCAATCAATGAACAACTAAGGTGTCATAATGGCAATGAAAAACTAATGATTGATGCTTCTCACCTCTCTCCATTCCTGTCTGTCTGTCCCTATCTATCCCTCTCTCTGACTCTCTCTCTGTCTCTGTAAAAAAAAAAAAAAAGAAAAAAGAAAAAAAGATCAAACAGAGACCTCTCAAAACGTAGTTAGGTGTAATATTCCGTAGAACCTCTGTCTCTCCAAAACAAAACATATTATGGGTGGCTGAAAACCATTTGACAGAAGGAAAATGAGAAAGAACATCTTTCTAAGCATTTCATTTTTGTTGATCTTAGAGTGGAATATAGAACTGCAAGATGTGAGATAAGGTGGTAGCCAGAAAGGGGTTCGTATAAGCCCCGAGCTTCATTCTCTGAGTGAGAAGCAAAGCCTGGAAGCTTTTACACAGGAGATTTGTAATACCCCCTTAGTGAAGAGATAGAAGTTTACATTGAGGAAAAAAATATATATATGAAATAAAATTTTAAAAAAACCTTTTGCAGTAGTTGCATAAGAGCTTTTAAGGACATGACCTGGGGAAATGGTGTTTGAGATATAGTAGTTGCATACCATTTTGGGTGCTATTTAGAAGATTAAATTAGCACCAATTGATGTTAGGTTAGAATGATGTAGTGAGTTACAAAGAAATAAAAAGTGCTTTTAGATCTTCTGAAAGGTGCTCCTGTTATAAATCATTGCTAAAGCCTCACCTGTGGCGGCGCAGTGGATAAAGCATTGCCCTAGAACTCTGAGGTCACTGGTGCTAGACCACAGCCTGCCCGGTCAAAGCACATATGGGAGTTAATACTTCCTACTCCTCACCCCTTCTCTCTCTCCTCTCTAAAATGAATAAATAAAACTCTTAAAATAAATAAATAAATATATGGTTGCTGAAAATTGAAATAGAGATTGCAAGAGGAGAATGAGGAAAAGACATTGAACTTACTTTAGATTTAACAGCTGTAGAGGTCCTCAAGCAAAAACAGAAGTGCAAAGCCAAAGCTTAGCGGCCATGCCTGGCCATGAGATCTAGATTTACAGATTAAAATAATAATACTAGATGTGTTACTAAGGCAGAGTGCTCAAAATTATGGCAGTATTGAGACATAAATAGAGCCTCTAAAACACAGAATCACTGAGTCATAAGGCAGGTGCATTTTTTAAATTTTTTGAGGAACCTCCACAGACTTTTCCACCAATCTGCCTTCCCATCAGGGGTGAACTAGGGTTTCTTTTTTTTCACATCTTCAGCAACACTGGTTGTTTCTTCACTTAGTCTCTCTGACAGGTGTGAGGTAGTATCTCACTCTGCTTTTAAATTGCTCTGACGATTAGGGATGCTGAGAATCTTTTCATATGTCTATTGGCCATCTGTGTGTCCTCTTTGGAAAAGTGTTTATTCAGGTTCTCTGCCCACTTTTTAATTGGGTTGTTTGATTTTTTTTTTTTTTTTTTGGTGTTGAGTTGTCTGAGTACTTTTATATTTTGTATATTAACCCCTTTTCAGATGTATCATTGGCAAATAAGATTTCTTATTGAGTTGGCTGTCTTTTCATTTTGTTGATGGTTTCCTTTGCTGTGCAAACGTTTCTTAGTTGGATGTAGTCCCATTTGTTTATATTTTCTTTTGTGTTTCATGTCTGAAGAAATATGTCAGAAAAAAGAACTATTGCTAAGAGAGATATTCAAGGTTTTACTGCCTGTGTATTCTTCTAGGAGTTTTATGGTTTAAGGCAGTGGTAGTCAACCTGGTTCCTACCACCCACTAGTGGGCGTTCCAGCTTTCATGGTGGGTGGTAGTGGAGCAACCAAAGTATAAATAAAAAGATAGATTTAACTATAGCAAGTTGTTTTATAAAGATTTATTTTGCCAAACTTAGCAAAAATCCGACATAAAGTACTTGGTAAGTAATTATTATTGTATGCTTTAACTTGCTGTAACTCTGCTTTATAAATTTTATAAAGTAAAGTTACTTCCCTACTTTATAAATCACCATTACTGTGGAACTGGTGGGCGGTTAGAAAATTTTACTACTAACAGAGATACAAAAGTAGGCAGTAGGTATAAAAAGGTTGACTACCCCTAGTTTAGGGTTTTACATTTAAGTCTTTAACCCATTTAGAGTTTATTTATTCCTGAATATGGAGTAAGAAGGTGGTCTAGCTTTATTTTCTATGCATGTGTCTGCCCAATTTTCCCAGCACAATTCATTGACTAGACTGTCTTTACCCCATTGTCTGTTAAAGCTTCCTTTGTCAGAGATTAACAGAACGTATCTGTTGTGTTGTACACCTGAACCTAATACAAAAGAAACTTAAATGAAAACTGATCAACAATTAAAACAAAACAGACAAGACTGAGGAACTGTTCCGGATTGAAGAAGGCTAAAGAGATAAGACTATAAATGTAATACTGGATCCTAGACTGTGTACTAGACTGGAGAAAAATAACTGTAATGATTACACTGGGGAACAATTTTTTTTTTCATTTTCTGTTGCCTGAGGTTTTAGAACTTTTACAATATACGCCTGCATCACTGATTCCAAATCCGAAATTCGTTCTTTGGTGCATGCTCTAGTTTTTATGCAATTTTAATTTCTTTAATTTCTTTTTGTTACAGTTAATGGCATGCATTGGTTTTAAAATTGGAGTTAAAGGGCAATGACTCTTGCATTGAACATAACCACAAGAAAATTAATATTTTAGAAACATAACTTTTACAAAATTGTAGTTGTTTTTAAATGTATAATATCATTATCTGATAAAAAAACACCCTCTTATTTTGTTTTAAGATTGAATCATGGCTTCTTCCGGTTGGTGTAAATGTAAGAATAGTACTGACACCTTCTATTCTATGTGGCTGTTACACACTTCAATGTCAAAAGCACAATATTTCATCATTTGTGACACGTGCATATATTGCCTATTTTCAAGTTCCCCTTGGCGATCAAGACAAGAATTGGGCTTCTCATATTGTGTGTCATAATTATAAGGACATGCTTTGTGACTGGACCAAAAAATAATGCTAAGAAATACCTTTTAGTATTCCCATCGCTTGGTGTGAACCTAAGGACCACAGCAGTGACTGTTATTTCTGTCTGATCCATACCAAGGGCATCAGCAAGAAAAAACAGCATATGATCGCATATCCTAATATTCCTTCAGCAATACGACCTATCCCACACTCTGAGACACTCCCAGTTCCAGTTTTCAAATGGTTTTATTTCTTTTAAGGACAAAGAAAGTGAACATGGTGATCAAGTGTATTTTGATAAGATGCATGAGGAAATGATTGTAGAATCTGAAAAGTCTTCTTCTGATGCCAAGCAGTCATTAACCCCTCAGCAGTTTAACCGACCCTAATTGAATGACTTAGTAAGAGATTTGGGCCTATCAAAAAAAGAAGCTGAGTTATTACCCTCCAGGCTTCAAGAAAAGAATGGACTTTACAGGTCAGCTAAAGTATCCCATTTCAGGAAGCATGAACAAATTTTTGTGGACTTTTTTCCGAATAACATTTTGTTTACTATCATGATATCAGTAGTCTTCTCAGCCAGCTAGGTGTTACCATTTACAGACCTACATAATGGCGTCTATTTCTGGAGAGCTTTAAATGGAATCTGAAATGTGTTTCCCTATACCATGGTAATGTTTATGCAGCGGTTCCAATTGGTTATTCAACTCATCTGCAAGAAGATTATAATGACATAAAAATTGTCCTCAACTTTCTGAGGTATGAAAAGCATAACTGGGTCATTTGTGTGGATATTAAAATGGTAAATTTCCTGCTAGAACAACAGAAAGGTTTCGCAAAGTATCCTTGCTTTGTGGGCCAACTGAGCTCGGGAGAAACACTGGACACAGAAGGAGTGGCCAAAACATGAAGCTCTGGAAGTAGAGATGCAAAATATTGTGAATGAACCTATAGTTAATTGAGACAGGATCATTTTTCCCCACTTCACATCAAACTTGGCTTAATGAAGCAGTTTGTTCAGGCTTTGAATAAAGAAAGTGAATGCTTTCAACATATTATTTCTGCTTTTCCTACTTTGTCTTTTGAGGAGATAAAAGCAGTTGTATTCAATGGACCTCAAATTTGAACTCTCATCCATGATGAAGAATTGGCCAGGAAGATGAATAAGGAGGAGAAAGCAGCATGACAGTCTTTTGTGACAGTTACAAAGAACTTCCTTGTCAACAAAAAAGCAGAAAACTATGAACTTCTGGTTCAAAGGATGTTGTTGGCTTTCTGCGACTTTGGATGGAACATGAGCATTAAGATTCACTTCCTGAACAGTCACCTTGAAAAGTTTCCCTAAAATCTTGAAGCTGTTAGTGATGAACAGACTACTGCTAGAGCATCAAACAAGATTGTCCTGCAGAAATACACAAACGCAAGAGCTACAAACGCAAATTTTTGCCTGAATAGAATTTAAATTAGTTTTGTGAAAATTTTATGATTAAAATAAGTGTTTTATGCCTGACCAGGTAGTGGCACAGTGAATAGAATGTCGGACTTGGATGCAGAAAGACCCAGGTTTGAAGCCCTGAGGTAGCCAGCTTGAGCATGGGCTCATCTATCTGGTTTGAGCAAAAGCTCACCAGCTTGGACCAAAGGTTGCTGGCTTCAGCAAGAGATTACTCAGTCTGCTGAAGGCATGCAGTCAAGGCACATATGAGTAAGCAATCAATGAACAACTAAGATGTAGCAACGGAAACAAAAAACTGATGATTGATGCTTCTCATCTCTCTCTGTTCCTGTCTGTCAGTCCTTATCTATTCCTCTCTCTGACTCTCGCTCTTTCTTTCTCTGAAAAAAAAAAGTTGAAGTCTTTTAAAAAATAAGTGTTCTAATATGTTCTATATCAAAATTGTAAACACATTCTGATGCAATCATATTTTTAGTGTTTTTACAGCATTACATAAATTATTATATTTTTACAAAGATGATGCCCAAGAAGACATTCTACTTCATTATATTAATCTAAATATTGAAAATTTTACAATAAGATGAAAACCTAAAATCTTGAATTGCAAAGAAAACTGTAGCTTACAGAGAAAAACTAATGTCAGATTTGAGGTCAGCACACTCGAATTAGGTAAGAACAAGTGTATTTGTGGATTCTACAAATATTTTGTTCCCCAGTGTTATTGTTGGACCAACTGATAATATCTGAATATGAGTTGTAGAGTACATAAGAATAAAGTTAAATTTTTAATAGCAATATAAAAATAAGCTCTGAACAAAATTTAATCTTTAAATATACTAGCAACTGAGGGAATGATAAGTAATATAAAATCTAAAAACCCAAAGCAAAAACATTATACTATTAATGTATAGAATGAGATAAGGGGGGAAGTATTTATGAGTGAGAAAATCAACTATGGCATATTTTAACTCTGTACCACTGTCCTTAGGAAGGTAATAAAATTAAAATCACAAATGTGAATGACACACATGATCAAAACTATTTATCTAAAAGAGAGGGCATATGTCAAATTTGTCTTTGCTCAGCACTGCTTGATAGTCTTCAAGAATAATTGAGGGCACAACCTAAGATATTATTTTTATGTATTTTGTGATTAAACCACCTTGAGAGGTTATGATACCTATTATAACAGAATTAAAGTATGATTATGGCTTCATCACTTTGATAAAAGGTTGAATAACCGAGTGAAATATATCTGTACAGAGGAATATCTTTGAAAATAGTTAAACATGACTGAATATACAAAAATATTTAGGAAAATAGTTTGCCATTAGTCTATGTGCCTGTATATATTGTCTTCACAATGCTTTCAAAATTGTTTTTTACATATTTCTTTTTTTTCTTGCTTGTTTCAGTCTTCTACTTCCTGCATAGTAATGATGACTATTTTCCCATCATGTGTTCTTTTTCCTGATTAATGACTTTTCCTACTTAGCTTTCCAGACAAAAGGATCAGATCTAGGACTTCTGAGCTGACTGTGTCACTAATGTTTATATCTAATGGTACATAAATTTTATAAAATTTATTTAGTTTAAGAATAATACTGAATTTATCATTTCTGTCACCTTTCTATTGGCATTACTTTGGATGTGCCCTTTCATATTTTCTTTCCAAAGATTCCCTAACTTCATCTTATGCATTTTTGTGCTTATTGAGTTTAAATCATGTGACTGGTAAATTTCTGCATATGTAATTTTAATAATATGATTCTTACCCTTAATACATATACAGTCTAATTGTAAAACAGATACAGCTCCTTATTAAAAAATATGTTTCTTTGTAAATTTGTGTAAGCCATCACCCTACAGGTTCTACTATCGATTGCAAGTTTTCTCCAAGGGCAAATGAAAACTGTTCCTTCTAAATGAATTGTTCTAGAGATGACAGTAGTTTCTAGAACCAAAACAGATGTCAGAGTAAAGCCTTCCCCATCCAGGCATTTAAAGAGGGCTAATGCGGCACCAGAATTATGGATATTAAAGCACAGATTCCTAAAGTTTTTCAAATAATGATTTTGTCACTTATTCAATAGTTATATATGGAAAGTAATGAGAGGAATTAACCACAAGGCAGAAGCAAGGATTTCCAGGCTTCATCTGTTACACATATTTTTAGGGTTTTCTTTTTGTACATATGTAGAAAATAAGACCTCTTCTCCCTGTGTCCCTTACTTTCTACAAAATTTGCTGCCTTTTTGCTCACACATAAACAAATATCTAAGACTGATTACATACCTCTGAAAATAATTTTGTATGTTTTTGAAAACAAGGGTAAGAATGATTAATATATAATATACATCTGACAAGAAACTAAATATACCTTATAAAAAAGAATCAATAAAGTAAAATGTACAAAACAGAGGTTTGGATTGTTATTTTAAAGAAGGGAGGAGTCACAGTATTACTTCAGAAGAGTATATATTTGATGAACAAAAGTATTATAGATTATTTTATGGTTAATTAAATTTTTTAGCCGGGGGAGAGGGGAGGCATAGACAGGGAGAATCAGGAAGGGAGAGATGAGAAAGATCAACTCATAGTTGTGGCACCTTAATTGTTCACTGATTGCTTTCTCATATGTGCCTTGACTGGGGGCACTAGTGGAGCAACTGACCCTGACCTCAAGCCAGAAACCTCGGGCTTCGAGCCAGTGACTTTGGGGCTCAAACCAGTCACCATTGGATCATGTCTATGATCCCATGCTCAAGTCCGTTGCTCAAGCTGGTGAGCTCATGCTTAAGCCAGTGACCTTGGGGTTTCAAATCTAAGTCCTCAGTGTCCCAGGCTGATGCCTGGTCAGGCAGAATTTTTAAATTTTAGATTTCTGAAATAGTATTTTTTTTCACCATGACATAACCTCTACTGTAATTACATAAACATTTTAAAGTAAAGTTTCTCAGTGAGCAGATCTTGCTCAAATATGTGGTACAGTAAGTCAGTCTTCCAGTGATGGGAGAGAATTTTAAGGAAGAGAAACTTAAAGGTTAGGAAATCTTTAAAACTAATTATCAGATACTTTGTTTATTGCTCAACGCTGACCTTTATTTATAAATATAAACATAATACTAAGAATCAACACATACAATAAAAAGGAATATTTAAGATGTATAGGTGGCTCTCAGGATTGACAAAGCACATTTCAGGGACACAAAAAATACTGAAACAGCTGTTAACAGTGAGATATAAGAACAGGATACTATGGAAAGGAAGAATCTAAAAAAAAGGAAGCACATAAGCAAACTGATAGGATCCTTTGCTTCTTTCTACTTTACCCTCCCTACAAAAAATAAAATAAAATAAATGGGCTAGAACACAAGAAAATTATAGCATTGAGTATATATAGACAACTGTATATATCTATGTACTGTATGTATTCATACACAGCATGTACACATACACATACATCTGAGCGTTTGTATATGTGTATGCTGTTTGTATCACCCTAATCAAAACTTAATTTTGTGTTTGCCCATCTGCTAAAACTGAGGACAATTAAAAGGAGTTTCAGAATTGCCCACCTATACCATTACAAAAAGAAAAAATTACTAAACAGATCCAATATTTTTTATGGACTGTTTTATAATAATATACAATGTACATTATATAAAATGCATAAACATAAAATTTTAAATGATATTTGACAAATGTATATATGTATGTAATCTACACTTCTATGAAAATAAAGAAAAATTCTCATTGGAAAGTTAATAAGAACCAGTTGTCAGAATCTCCCTATTTTTCCCAGGACTCTCATTCTGTTCAAAAAACTTTTCCGGTTTTTCACCATAGATTCATTTTACCTCTTTAGAATATCTTCTTGTCATAATATTTCTCTATTAAATCACAAATGAGAATGTGGTATTTTAGTTTTTACTAATTTTTACAAATATTAGTATTAATTTTTAGAAAATACTTTTGTTAGAATAATTTCAAACTATGTATGAAGATAAGCTAAACTGAGAGAAATTTTAAAAAAGTTTTTGTGTCAGATTGTGTCTGTGTGTGCATGCTCAAATTCTTCAGATTATTCTACAAACATAGCAAACTCAATATATATCAAGACTAAATATGGTAGAGATTTCTGCACGTTTTGATGAAGTCAAAGGTTGGATGATACAATTATGTCTAACAACACCATGCACAGAAATTGCCCTCACAACTATATACCCTATCATCCTCTTTTGCTTAAGAATTTGTTTGTCTGTTTTCACTGAATGGTAGCAAAATCTATTGAAATGATTAATTTCAGAAACCTAAGGATGAGTGCTACAAGTTCCAACTTTCTTTTGCTTCATGATTTCTGAGTACTGCAGACTGAACTGTTGACCTTTTTTCACTTACAAGTGAAGCAATTATCATGATGAATCAGAACATATATTTAGCTCTATTTCATACAGAATTGTATTAAATCAGGACGTTATTTTCATTAAGGTAGGACTGAGTGCTCCCTTCTCTTAACTACCTTAAATATTCATGTAGCAAGAGGCACATGCTACTCAACACACACATCTATCAATTTCATCTATGAATAACATTTCTAAAAATATATCTTTAAAAATAATTGGACAAGTGCACAAAGATAGACATAATGTTTTTCAGTGAACTGTTTATATTAGTGAAAAATTGTAAATTATATGAATATATAATAACAATAGATAGATAGGTCAAGTAAGTTAAGAAGTGAAATAATACACAAATATAAAAAATGGTGACAAACATCTTTGTTCTGCATGCATTAGTTTGAAAACATATTATGTGGATAAAGATTATATACAATATGTAGAAGTCAATCATTTTTGTAATATATCACACATACACATAATATATATAATTTGCAAATTATAGAGAGGCATGTATTTTTCAGTGTAGTAATTCAAATTACTATATTTTCTTTCAGGCCAT
Organism: Rhynchonycteris naso; assembly: GCA_037038555.1. Lineage (NCBI taxonomy): Eukaryota > Metazoa > Chordata > Mammalia > Chiroptera > Emballonuridae > Rhynchonycteris > Rhynchonycteris naso. The sequence continues at coordinate 18,292,001 of CM072999.1, read as the reverse complement.
ACTATTTTTCTATTTATTTTTAAAAATATGCAATGTATATTAAAAAGAATGCAGTTTACCATACTCTAGAATTCCATGAATAAACCAGTGTTATTTTATTATACAATATAATGAAATTTTCATAATTGGATACATTTACGAGATTAAAAAGCATGCTAGTAGTATATAATGGTTAAGGAACAAGAATATAATAAAAAATATTTTAAAAATTTAAACAAGGATGACTTAATGACACAATTTTAGCTTAGACAGAGTACCAAGAGCACCACTTCAACTCTGAGTAATGCGTTGTAATGTTTAATGGCCACAGGTCACCAGAAACCTGTACAAAGTAATCAAGAAATGCATTTCTAAGGAGTTCCTAGTAGGCATTTAATTTTTCATTCAAAATCTGCTGCCTACAATTAGACATAGGGGCAGAAATTAGCCTGCAAGTAATTGCAGTTGTAATGGGTTCCATGAGTAATAACTTTGCTACCTATTCCATAAAATGAACATACTTCTCTCCAATTGCATATGCAATTACCTCATTATGAGGTCCATTATTTTTGGCCTCAACTTTGCAAGTGCAAAATATTTTAGGGACAAAACGGTGACTGTGTAAAGGACAAATGCTAAGAATGTATTCATTCCATTTGTCTATTGATGTTGCATTGCCAATGATTGAATCTTAGCACCTTAAACAACTATTTACTAAATATTATGATTGTGTGTATCAAGAATTTGCCCAAAATAAGCTATTTAATTCTTCTGTTTCACAGAAAATTGATGATAGAGACTTTGTTGTATCTAGTTTGTGAATGTGCTGACCATGCTTACCTTGTGTAACTAGTACCTTGATTTAAGAGGAGAGGAAGAGTGTCAAAGAATTAGTAACTATGTTTTAAAACTGGCAAAATAGCTAAAAAAGAAAGATAAGTTGTACAATAAAAGAAAAATGTATTTATAAAGAAGCACTAAATAAGGAAGTGAATTCTACTTATCATAGACTAAGTGACAAAATTGAAACTAACACAAGTTACTTATTACAGATAACATGTATAGAATCTTTATTATATAAAAAATATTGGTGCAGCAACAATGGCAGAGAAGTAAAATATTGCCTTGTTTCAGAAGTCATAAAGCTTTTCTAAGTTTTCAATTACTTTATTAAACATGATAGCTACAATGCATAGATTCTGTGTTCTATACTGGGCACTGAATTAAGTACTTTGAATTCATTATTATGTTTATTTCCTAAAATAATGCAATAGAAATTCCATTTTACCTCCATTTTACAGTTTTAGGAAACTGACATTAGAAGAGGTTAAGTAACATGCTGAAGGTCATGTAACTTGTTAATAGAAACAACTATAGTGCGATCCTAGGCCACTGGACTCCAAGCTATTTTTTTTTTTTTTTTTTACCGGGGCAGAGAGAGGGATAGATAGGGACTGACAGACAGGAACAGAGAGAGATGAGAAGCATCAATCATCAGTTTTTTGTTTCCGTTGCGACATCTTAGTTGTTCATTGATTGCTTTCTCACATGTGCCTTGACCGCAGCCTTCAGCAGACCGAGCAACCCGTTGCTGAAGCCAGCGACCCTGGATCCAAGCTAGCGAGCTTTTGCTCAAGCCAGATGGGCCAGCGCTCAAGCTGGCGAGCTCGGGGTCTCGAACCTGGGTCCTCTGCATCCCAGTCCGACGCTCTATCCACTGTGCCACTGCCTGGTCAGGCCAAACTATTGTTTTAACTACTGTATTGTACTACTTTTAATAATTTAGAATGACTTTTAACTATTTTTTTAATATATGGTTAGTAAAGTGTCAAAGAAAAGTGTATTTAATAATGTATGACCTTAGACTTGTGGGGCTATTCTGATTCCTAATTCAGGGACTACAAGTATTTTCTAAGATACAGGGAAAACACTCTTGTTTTTTTCTATGTTTATTTATGCTAATGCTTACCACAATTTTTTGTAAAGAAGCTGCCATTTTTGAAATGTTAAATTATAAAAATTTAGAGATTGAAGGGTATGTAGAGGCAATTTATTCAAGTATTCTAATTTTATAGTCTGTACAGTGGCAAAGCCATGAAAAAAGCATAGAAATGGTACCTTTTATAAAGTAATACAGTCTTGACATTTTCATTTGAAATTATAACTCTTTTCAACTCCTACAAATATGTTTATAACAAAATAAATAGAAAAATATTCATGACGATTAGCCCTCATTTTTATAAATATTAATATTTGCATGGTCTTAGCTATTATCTATACAGTTGTCTTCTTCTAATACCCATTAACAACACCTCAGCTGATTGTGGTTCTTTACCTCATGGCGTGTGTCTCAAATCTTAATTCCTGAATGGTCTGGGACATTAGTAGTTCTCTCTGGATTGGTTTCTTGTAGTTTTTTTATTAACCTTAGTTATAAGGCATGAAAATAATAAGAAGCTGCCTAAATGTACCTTTATTTCAGACATATTCTTTTCTACCTCCATTGTGGAGAAATAGTCCAACTTTCTCCTGATAATCAGGATCAATAATCCCAGCTGGTACACTTGCCTGTCGATTCAAGGACATAAGAAGTTCAAAATGGCTGGGTAGCAGTCTGAACTTCTAGTTCAATATAATCATTGTTATGTCTTCTGTTGGAAGACGTGTGTATACAACTTAGATACAGGGAAGACAAATCTGTATTCAAGTAAATGTCTTTTCCAGCAAAGACAAAATGCTGACTCTTCTATGATGGAAGCTGTCTATTGTAATCCATCTGGCACCAAGTGAGTGGTTGATCACCCAAGGAAATTATGTCATGTTGGGAACTCAGTGTGGTTTTTACCCCTGCCACACTGGGTACTGAATGTAGCCAGGTTGACCTTTGGAAGTGGTAGCCTATGTTTTTGAACTCAAGCATAGCTTCACCCCTACTGTCATTCCCACTTTGTCCATGAGTCTATCAGATAAGAGTGACTCAAATAATAGGCTGACTAGGAGCCACAGAATAAGTCATCCAATTGATTTGTTTGTTAAAATCCTCCCCTGCTCTTCTCTGCTTAAGTTCTTTAGTGAACATTTCAACGGAACCAACCATCTTCATATTTTTTGCCTATTCAGAGAGATTCATTCACATATCACTTCCCTTAACTTTTCTTGTCATTAATTTTTTTAATCAACTTCTTTTTAAATCCCTGATCGCCCAGCCAAACCATTAACCACAGCCCATGAATCAGAATATAATCATACATTTGGCTATTTGTTTTCTAAGTAAATAGAACAAGCATGTATATTGCTCAAAATTCTGCCACCTGGGGAAATTTTTCTTCACCCCTGTCCTCCAGAATGTATCAGAATGAGCTCAGTGTTGCAGTTATCTACTTTGGGGGATTCCTGTATATTATGAGGATCAATTTGCAAAATAGGCCTGATGTTTCTTTTCTTCAGTCAAAGTGACCACAGAAAACTTCCCCAAAGTTCATAGGTAAATGAAGATAGCAAGAAGCAGTGCAGCAGGAGTGAGAACCATGGCCATTTGGGTCACTTTTTCACATGGTTTACTTGTGCCTTCAGGGCCTGCTCAGGCCCAATCACATAGGTACCACATGCATTTGATGTTAGAGAGCTACTGTGAGGGTCTACCTTTAGGGTTTGGTGGATCTGGTAACACCAAATTTATAATAAACAACTCACCTCACCTAATAACTTGGTGGTTTTGGTTAGGTGTTTAGATACTGGTAAGTCACAGAAGTAGACCAAGAGCTGTTTCTCAAAAAGGACTAGTTTTCTGCAGGAGATGACAGGGATTTGCTTCAAAATCCTAAAACTTGTGCTCCCATTCAGCTATGGGGGCTTGGTGACATTATAAACAGCATTCCTGTCTGCCACTGTCACTTCAGACACCATTGGATATTCTGGGTCATATTGCCCAAGTGGCAAAGATACTTGAGCAATAGTCTGAACCCATGGCAGAACCTTCTCTTATTCTAAACCTCCATTAAAAGCTTTTCAGATCATTTGGTAAATAGGCCAGAGTAACACACCCAAATGAAGAATATGTTGTTTCCAAAATTTAGAGACCCACCAGACATAGAAAGGGCAATATGCAATGACTTATCCTTCACTTTAGAAAAGGTATTTTGACATGTCATTAAGGTAGAAAGCCTTTGAATTTTAGTTATTTCCCACCCTCTGTTATACAAATGTCTAGAGTAGTTGCCATTCCTTGCTTATCAGGTTCAATCAGTATAAGGTCATTGGTATAATAGACCACTGTGATATATTGTATAAAAGGCAAACAAGATTTCTGTGAACTAATTTAGGGCATAGAACTGGAAGTCAATATACCCCTGAGGTAAGACAGTAAAGGTATATTTTTGGCCTTTCCAAAGCAAACAGCTTGTGTTGGTCTTTATTGACAGGGACAGAGAAAAAAGCATTTTCCAGATCAATGTGTTAATTTGTTCAAGCAATGAAACCACATCAAATTCAACAGCTGCAATAGGAGACACCACCTGGTTAAGCTTAAAATAATCCACTTCATTCTCCGAGATGTATATTTCTTATGCATGGACAAAATAGACTAGTCAAATAAAGATGTGTGTTGGTCTTTATTGACAGGGACAGAGAAAAAGGCATTTTCCAGATCAATGTGTTAATTTGTTCAAGCAAAGAAACCACATCAAATTCAACAGCTGCAATAGGAGACACCACCTGGTTAAGCTTAAAATAATCCACTTCATTCTCCAGATGTATGTTTCTTATGCATGGACAAAATAGACTAGTCAAATAAAGATGTGGTTGGAATTACTTGCCCTGTATCTTCCAAGTCCTTAATGATGACAATAATGTTTACAATTATTCCAGGAATGTAGTATTGTTTTTGGTTTATGATTTTCTTATGCAGATAACTCTAGTGACTACCAATTTATCTTTCTTAGCATAGTAGCCCTCATTTCCCAGGTCAGGGAACCATGTCTCAGCTGCTCTGTATGTCTATTACACTTATGCTTTCTAGAGCTAGAGAAATAACCACAGGGTGATTCAGGGACCCATTGAGTCCATTGTGAGATGACCTGAACCGAAACTACATTGATCACCTAAACTTCATCAGCAGCTACTTTGACTGATGGACCACATGAAGTTTTGTGTCTCCTGGAATAAGTATCGGTTCAGAACCAGTGTTCAGTTACCCCCCTTATTCTGATTATATTCTTTCCCCTAATGCACAGTTACACCAGTGAAAGACTGTAAGAAATTTTGGGAGCAGGCTGGAAGGACAATGATCAGTATAAATCGTAAGCAGTGTGCTGGGATTTTTCCTTAAAGGAAAAAGCAGAGGTATTAATTGTAAGTAAGTGTTGAGTTATTGCTTCTATTACTAGAATTGGAAAGTATATTCTCAAATAAACACAATAAATTTTAATGAAAATATAGAGGATTAGAAGCAAGATTTAGAAGTTAATATTAGTAATTCACTCATTTATTCTACCAATATTATTGGATGCTAACTAGATACCAAGCCTATGCCTGGATCTAGAGAATTTAGTATGATTGGACAGAGAATAAAAACGGACAATTTTGGGCTGGGGGACACCAACAAAAACAAACAAACAAACAAACAAATGAAAAACCTGACAATTTTGGAACAATGTGTTTACAGGATTTTGCAGAAACTCAGTGTCCTGAGTAGATACGTCTTTCTAATTATTCATCTCTATAAAATCTCTTGAAATATTTGTCTTCAGTCATAGCAATTTCTTTCTAGTAACTCATTATCACTCTATTCTCCTCACACCACAAGCACCCTTCTCATTATTTTCTTGGTTTAATGAAGTTTAAACATAAAATTTGATTATTTTTTTCTTGGCATTAGCAGCATAAGGTCTTGTCCATTAGCAACTGGAGCCTCTGTGCAGTCTGACTACCAGAAAGCAGCAGTAGAGACTCAGCTGGCTTTTAAACAAAATCCCATTTGAGAGTGGCCAGCAGGTTGGAATGTAGTAACAGTCAGCAGACCCCTCACACGGGGTTCTCAGTCAAATCTGGAAGCTTCTGCCATACACAAACAGCTGTAAAATGGTGGGCACATAATGCAATATACAGGTCCTATACCATAGAAATGTGTACTTGAAACATATATAATCTTATTAACCAATGATACCCCAATAAATTTAATAAAATATAAAATGAACAACCAAAGTTGGTCACGGAGGAGAGTCTTTTGCATTGCTACCTGGCCTGTTTTCTGTATTAATTGAATAAAGAGAAGAAAGGGAATGAAGAGTTTAAATCTTGGGACAAATTGTAAGGTCTTTAGATATTTCTCAAAAATAGATAGATGCACTATGACTATCGTGCCTCTCTATATATTTATTTATATTATTATTGTTTTATCTAGCTCTTCTCTTTCAGTATGCCTCAGAGATTTTCTTTAAGGGACTGGCTAGGTGACAATCTGACTCAGCTCTTTGTGTCATTTATCTTCTCAGAGTGTGGTTTGGATGAGTGGATTTTGTCTGCATTACAGTTTCTATCATCTATTTGTTACTTATGGAATGAATTCTGTTTGAAAGCATAAAAATGATTACTAAAAAATATTTACTCTTTACTCTTATCTGTTTCAATAAATTCAAAATGTTAGGGAGTTCCTCTGTGTTAGAATATCTCAGAGTATTAATAGAAATAAGATAAAGAAATGTTAAACATATTTAGTTGGAGATTTATAAGATAAGTAATTTATTTAGATGATAACAAATCTCCTGTTGTATGAAACCAGACTGTTTCTCCAAAATGATTTGGCGAGGACTACGGATGATTTATGGACAGCAGGCAGCCCTGGTGGAAGAAAGGTAAACTAAAGCTATCCATGTCAATAAGCATTTCTAGTAAAAAATTATTTATGTTAATGTCATAGTTGACAATTATTTTCGTTTTTAAATTTTTTATTTAGTAATTTGTGAGAAAAGAAGAAAAAGAGAGAGTGAGAAGAGAGAGAGAGAGAGAGAGAGAGAGAGAGAGAGACAAGAACATCAAGCTGTTCCTGTATGTGCCTTGATTGGGGATCGAACCAGCAACTTCTCTGCTTCGGAATGATGCTTTAACCAATTGAGCCATCCAGCCAGGGCTTGACAATTATTTTCAAAGAAGCACTTCTTATGTATGCTACTCCACAACCTGTAATCATTATAAAAAAAAAAAAAGTAGACCAAATTGAAAAATAAAAGAAAAACTTTTACTTCTGAAGTATAAAGTAGACCTGAGAAAATTTACAACTCATTTTTTAAAATTATGTTTTCTACTTCTTTTACAAAAATAAAGATTTTGTTAAAAATAAAATTGCATAAATGAAATTAATTTTTTGATATTTATGTGTTTGTTTTCTTTTCCTATTTAACTTTATAGAAATGACAAAACTAAATTAGTCTAAAAAAACACTCCCATGTTTAAAACTGTTTTCTATATAATTAATGTATATTTCACTGATATGAGATCACCATTAGTAATACTGTTAATAGATGTGGGCCAGCATTTATCTTTAAATAGTATCCCATTAACAATATTTAATCATATGATTAATGTGGATGAAAAAGGGATCATGTACTAAACCTGCTCAGGAGAAGACCTTACAAACTTATAGACCCAAAGTAACCACATAGGACCATCTGAAATTAAAGCTTTCTAGCTAAAAACAAGTCTTGGCTGGTAGTCCTGCCCTAAGCCAGTATTTTCCTTGGTAAATGTGAGTCTTTACTTTAACTGAGCTTGTTCAATCTCTTTTTGCTTCTACAAATTATATTTTTGGAATGTCAGAATTTTGGGCGCCTCAGGGCAGGATCACTGATCACTGCACTGGAGCACAGACCACAGAACTCCTCATTGTTTTCATGTTTATTATTAATTGTTAACTATCTAATACCAATGTAACTATCTTATACCAACTATCTTATACGCAATGTAAAAGGAGACTGTGTCCATCCATTTTATTTTCTATTCAATCTCAGAAGAAATCTACCTGCTTTGCTTTCTCCCACTTTCATAATCACCAATGGATGTCATGTAACCCCTTTACGTCTTCCTCTTTGATTTTGATGTATAGAATAACTGGTAAAATGACTATTTTTCTAGAGCATTCTCTCAATCCTTTGAGATTTTGCTTTAGCAATTGTCATCAGTTTAGCTTAAATAAGCTCATAAAAGTTTTCTAAAAGTCTGGATATTTTATATATCTACATTATGAATTGGTAATGATATAAATTTAATAAAACTATTATTATATTTCTTGAAAGTATACTTGAGATGTAGTGTTAAGAGTTTTATCTTGCCTGACCAAGCAGTGGCACAGTGGATAGAGCCTCGTCGGACTGGCATGAGGAAGACCCAGGTTCGAGACCCCGAGCTCACCAGCTTGAGTGTGGGCCCATCTGGCTTGAGCAAAAGCTCACCAGTTTGGACCCAAGATCACTGGCTCAAGCAAGGGGTTGCTCGGTCTGCTGAAGGCCCGCGGTCAAGGCACATGTGAGAAAGCAATCAATGAACAACTATGGTGTCACAACGGCAACAAAAAACTAATGATTGATGCTTCTCATCTCTCTCTCTGTTCCTGTCTGTCTATCCCTCTCTCTGACTCTGTCTCTGTTTCTGTAAAAAAAAAAAAAAAAATGTAAAAAAAAAAAAAAGAGTTTTCTCTCAAATTATGTCTAAAGGAGATAGGGAAGTCTACATTTATTTTATTAAAAATGTATTAAATGAACATTTAGTATCTTTATTGATGTATCTTCATACTGATTTCATTGCATTTATATGTGAAAATAAACAACAATATATTAAGTTATCACTTCTAAATTACTTTGATTAATTAATGCATCTGATCTTCAGGACAATGAGTAGGCAGGGCTGACTGTAATAGTTCTTTTACAAATGAAAAAAAGTTATATCTGAGAAATAACTATCTCAGAGTATGTAAAGGTCTGACCTCAATGAAGTCCAACCGATTTACAGTCGAACAAAGAAGCATTGGTTTACTTATCCAGGAATAATAGCTAAATATATGGCTCTTTATTAAAAGTTTTTTTTTAATGTGTTATATGTGAGAAACATTACATATCAAAAACTAAAGAACAGAAGGAACTATAGAGACCTAATAATGTCCACTGAAAAATCATTCTTCAAATTTAGATCATTTAAGCAGATCATCTAATCTTATAAAAATAAAATCTAATCTTTGAAAATTATTTATAGAGTACTTACAAAGAATGTCCAATTTAAAAATATTAAAATATGATAATCAAGCAATATGTGTTATTGACAAAGTATGAAATCTTTCTAGACAGCTGATATTATCAAAAGATTAACTTGTTCCATTTTGTTCTGTAGAATGGACATAGTAAAGTTTATATATGTTTATATACACACACACTGTGTAAACACAAAAAGAAAAGGAGAATTATATTTGTTTAAAAGAAAAAAACCTATTATGGGTCATTTAGGTTTTGAGAGTTTGAGTTTAATGCACAAATGAATCAGAGATGCTCAGATCTAAAAATGCTAAGCAGACAAAGCAAGAGCTAAATTGTTGTATAAAATAAAGTGTAAATTAGAGATTTTAATAAAGACAAATGAGAATTAAAAAGGGGAGGTTTTGGATAAATTCTGAGTAATAGAGGCATATAAGTATAGAAGGCATCTAGAGTTTAGGTAGACAACCTGCCCATATATAATACTTAAGTATTAAGTATATAATACTGTGCTGTGCACAGTCACCAGCACTGAAATGCAGAACTGATGATGCTCCTTACAACTTACTGAATAGAAAGCCTTTGAGTTGGTCAGAGTTAGAGGTCTCTTATAAAAATAATGACAGTGTGTCCATAAAGTCATAGTGCACTTTTGACCGTGTGACCAGTCAAAAGTGCACCATGACTTTATGGACACACTGGAGATGTCTGTAGAGTCTTTGCTCACACACCTTCCCACTTGATATTATCTTTCTCTTACTCGGAATCTCTTCTTTCTTATTTTCTAGTTCTCTGTTCTTTTCAGAAACAAGTCTTCAGTATCATTTAACTCTGTTAGTTGTGAGTGCTATCTTAGGGAAAAAATTACAAAGTACACTAAATTACAGTTTTACATCTCACAAGAAAGGAAGAAGTCAGATAAGAATTTGATAAAGAATTTAGTAAAAATAGAAAATCATAGTTAAGATGAATATGATAATTTAAATGTTGAAAAGTCACAGAAATACTGGAAAAGGAATAAAATTTTGTCAGTAATATAAAATAAAATATAAACATTCAAAAAAAACAGGCAGGCTTTCTTATTTGTTTGTTTGTTTTTAGTATTTTATTATTTGTTTTTCTTTTATTGAATTTATTGGGGAGACACTGGTTAAGAAAATTATATAGGTTTCAAGTGCATAATTCTACAGCCATTATATGTGATCACCACTCCAATAAAGTCTCCATACAGAATGTTGAAGTTAAGATAAAATAATAAATATGTTTAAACAAGCCAACACAATGTTTTGGCCCCATAGATATGAGTATTTTCTAAAACTCAGTAGGATTAGTTTAACATTTTAGCAAATATACTTATCAGAGATGGTGTTTGTGGATCTCTAAGATCACGCTCAGTTTCAGTGGTTTTCTAGGACAAAAGGTACCCAAAAAGGTTGTTATATTTACAGTCTAAAACCAGCAAAGCTAGAGTGCATAGGGAGAGACCGGGTATGAGCTTCCAGCTGTCCTCTCCCACTGGGGTCATATGAACACTTCCTAATATCCTTGGCAATGATGTATGACGACACACATGAACTACTGCCCGCCAAGGAAGTTGTAATAGCCTTTGTATTCAGAGTTTCTACTGGGGTTGGTCATATAAGCATGGCTGACTACGCCTGTGGCTAATATTAGCCTTTGTCTTCAGCCCTTCCAAAGGTCAAACTGATACCATGTGGCCCGAGACCCCCACCATAAATCACATATATCGCTAGTATAAATGATGTGGCATAACCCAACTCCTCAGGAAAACAAAGGCACTCTCATCATGCAGAGTTTATAGGTTATCACTAGGAGTCAGGCAGGGCCAGACTTTTCAATGGAGTGTGCTGTTGACTTTATTACCTATTAAAAAGGGACAGAACAATGGGAAAAGCAAAACTGACTAATGTACAAGTATACTCAAATTTAATTACATAATATTTACATGCATAATATTTACAAGTATATCCAAATTTAATAGATGCTGACATTAATATGCACATTATTCAAATTCATAGTTAACTTCCCTCCCTGTCATTCCCTCCATCATTCCTTCATATTTACCAATGAAGTCTGATATTGCTTTCATGTATGATTGGGAGAAATCTGATGTGGTTCCCCAGCCACAGGGAACACAATAAGACAAAAAGTGCTCTGGGGAAAGATGATGAATCAGAGATGTCAGCAAAAAGGAAAGTAGAAAAATACAAAAGGGAAATTGTAATGCAGTTTTATAATGTAAATGAAAATGCAGATTTTTTAATAATCTACATAGAGATGTCAACTGAAGCTTAAAGACACAGATAAAAATGGGTTGTCTAAAAGAGAAAAGGGGTTAGAAGTTATTGTTATATTCTTTCTTTTGTATACTTCTTACTTAGAGTTAGACTTCAAGGTTAAAATGCCTCTAGCTGTTCTTCCAGTAAACAATGGCATCTTAGAGAGTTCTGTGGACACATGATGCTGTCTGTTGACCCCAGAGAATTGGACTTACTCTCACTTAAGTAGTTTCTTTAGTACAGCTTGGTTGTTTCCAGTTGGAAATTCCTCCTTTAACTTTAAAAATATTTATCTTGGAGACATGGACAAATCTATAGTGCTGATATTGCATATACATTAAATCTGCATTCATGCATGCATGCATGTGAAAATATGTTCTTGATCATTTATTTTCTATAATAATGTACTTTTTTTTAACAGGGACAGAGAGAGAGTCAGAGAGAGGGATAGATAGGGACAGACAGACAGGGATAGAGAGAGATGAGAAGCATCAATCATCAGTTTTTTGTTGCCGTTGCAACACCTTAGTTGTTCATTGATTGCTTTCTCATGTGTGCCTTGACCGCGGGCCTTCAGCAGACCGAGCAACCCCTTACTGGAGCCAGTAACCTTGGGTCCAAGCTGATGAGCTTTTGCTCAAGCCAGATGGGCCCACACTCAAGCTGGTGAGCTCAGGGACTCGAACCTGGGTCTTCCACATCCCAGTCCAATGCTCTATCCACTGCACCACCGCCTGGCCAGGCAATAATAATGTACATTTTAATTTGTCTGCTATATGCATCACATAGTATCTGACTTAGGTTTCCAAATGTTGGTTTCTTAGAGCAGCTGTGTGAAACTCAATTGTATCAGTGACTTAATAACTATACTCAAGAAGTCACAAGTACTAGGTGCTAATTTAAAAGCATAACCTGTTTTCTCACAAAGAGCTAAAACTATTGTGAAGTGGAGAATATTGATTGCCTTTTTTACATGTGAGGAAACTGGACGAGGGATTGTAACTTTAGCTATTAGCTAAATTTATCTAGTCAGAGGCTGAAATAGGACTCAAACCCCCGTTCTCTGATTCTAAGGTCCTTTATGTCAATACCAATGCTATATTCAGGGGTGTTTCTCATGCCACAGCCTCCACCAAAAGATGTCCCTGCCCTTCTGCAGGCTAATGTAAATGCTGATGTCTCTACTGTCAAGAACCATGTGTCAGAAAACAGGTTGTTGTGAACATGTACGCTTGGTTTGCCTAATGGAAACCAAAAGTCTCCAGGATAATGCAAATATGTGTCTTGATTTGTAGCTATTTGCTTACTCTAATAATGTCAACAAATACTGCTTTGCATGCCAATTAGTGTGTGTCAGTGCTTATCCTAATATTATATGATTATGCGTTTTTTCCTCATGGAGTCATTTACTATGATTCCACTCCTCAGGCCAGGTGGGTAAGTAGCAACAACACATGAACTTCAAGTCCTCCCAGATGTCTACTTTGGGCATATGTAAATGGCAACCTGATCAAGTGCATACAGGCAGCAGCTGACTACCAAGGCAACATGGAACTCAGAATGGGAAACAAAGCCTGGGCCAGATTTTCTAATCCTTGTGCAGGACAGGAAAAATAAATGCCTATTTCTGGATAACATCTTGAAAATAGTGAAAAGTAAGCGTATGTAAAAATACGCCAAAAAGAAAAAATGAAAAATAATAAAACCCTAACTCTAACAAGGGGTAAAATGCAAAACATAAAGAAATCAATCAAAAAATTGGTTGACTTCTATACATGCCTTGACTGAGAATCAAACCCACAACCTTGGTGTATCAGGATGATGTGCTAACTAGCTGTGCTACCTGGCCAGAGCTTTAAACCTCCTTCTCTTATAGTTCCCATCAAGCCACAGAAGTGAAAGATGATGTATAATGTGAGATTAATTTCCTATTCATTTCTATTACTGCAAACTCTCATTTCTCCCCGCCCCCAGTCCTTTTTATCTGCCATTTAGCAAGAATCCGATTACTGAGCATGAGTTTACTACCTCGTAAATAACATCCTCTTAGCTTTGCAGTCACACCATTCCTATTCTGTATTTTGTCAGCAAAAGTCCTGTTTTTATAAATAATACTTCGGCCATCTGCTTAGCCATATGTGCTGCACATCAATGAGTGTTAAATTCTCTGTAAGTTTTATAGATGTAGGTACCACAAACCTTGAATGTGTTTGCTCTCATAATTAGCATTTTATAACCACATTAAATTGATCACAGGTAAACTGTTTCATTTTGGTGTGTTATTTTGATTGTAATCAGACTACTTGATAGAAAGTAAATTTGTAGCCAATATATTTTAGTTATAAAGAGTTTTTCTTTCCTCATTTATAGCAAATGCATTATTTTAAAGGTCACACTTGTCAGACTCATAAACTGAATCCCAGACTTGCACTGTAAGGCATCTCTCGAAGGATCCTTCGGTGTTTACACTGGGGTGAAGAATGTTATCTTAGCAGCTCCATCAATTACAATGACTGATGATGTCATTTGCAGTCTCTACAATTGGCTCCTCCCAAATGAGGGGGAAAACACTTGCTCAAGAATTCAGTTTTCATTTTCTCCTAAGTCACATGTATGTGTGTTTATTTATTTATTTGGGGGGGGGCAATTTTCCCACCAAAACCAAGATAAACCCCTAAGAGATGCATAATGGGATATGAACTTACCACATCCCTTCAACTGAGAAACTTCTGTTTATGGATGATTTAGGGAAATTTTAAATCCCTTGGTAACCTGCCAAGTACAGCTTTTGGTGCTTTTGTCACACAATTGTTGAGAAGGATTACATTTTTAACACTTATTTTTAATAACTTATGTTTTCATGGTTGAAATGTAAATTGAGTAATTACACAGTCAATGTGCAAGAAAATTGTTGCAATCGACAAATTTTGATGCACAGTGTTTTAGCAATCATTTTGGATATCATAAGTAAACCCTCACGTTTTGACCCATGAATGTATTAGATGTGTGTCCATTTCTGATTATCTCTTAACAAAACTGATTTTTTTCCCACTTTTTTCCAAAGCTTTGATTCGTTGTTGCTTCCTTTTTCCTGAAAATTTACTTAACTTTATCTTCATATCTTCACAAAATTGGAAACTGTCCAATGTGTATACTTTTCATTGGCTTTATTATCTGGAGCTGATCTAGACCCCCTTATTGAAGACATATAAATATGTAAAAGTTCACATTTTTCAGGTTTTATTTAAAAACACTCGTGGCACAAGTTTAATTGGGTACTAAGTGCCTAAGAATCCTGCTTTCACTTTAAAGATGTTCTCTATGAATTTGTTGCTATCATTCCGGGTCATTGATATAATTAAATGGTGTGTTCTTACATCCCTCCCTGGTTTTTCATGGTTTCAGTGGTTTTTATTGTTATGGTTGTATACACCTTTTATTAGTCATACTGCCTGAAAATAAGAACTGCATAACTAAATAAGGCTGGTCTTGAGAGTAATCTTTGTAAGATTATAATGTTCTTGACATCTTTTCATAAGGAAATTAATAAATGTTCCTATACAACCTCTCTCAAATGCAAACTTTAAAGAGCAGCCTACTGCAAAGGTTTACATAACTAAACTTTAGTTATATTAGTTGTCAAGAATTTTTAAGAAATCTGAACATAGCTAGATTGTAGTAAAATCAAGACTCTTTGATTTTATTATATTCTAATGTTACATATAAAGGGACTGAGGATAAATATTATAACAGGATTTTTCTGAAATCATACTTCTAGCTAATGACAGTGAAAGGACTCTAATTCAGGACTGTTGACTGCCATTTCTCAACCTTTTCACTAATATTAGCTTAAATATCGGTTGTTTAAATTTATCACATAAGATGTGTACTATGTACTTTGCAAACATTATCTTATTTAATCTTGAAAACAAAATAGTGGGTATGAAGCAGCAACTATTTTATTCATATACTGCAAATAAAATGTGAGACTTGTAGAGATTAATATTTGTCTTTCTTAAATTTATATAATTGTAAAGTAACATAAATAGCTTTAGTATCTACTGCTAAATTCTTCGTGTGTGTGTGTGTGTGTGTGTGTGTGTGTGTGTGTGTGTGTGTGTGAATGGCTATATTTACAGTCTGTTCTAATACAAGCCCAAAGGCTTTTAAGAACCACATAATTAAAAAGTCAGTTTATGGTGTTGAGGTTTAGGCTTACAAAAGAGTCTTAAGGAAGTCTGGGTTTATCCTAATTAAGTAAACTACCAGGGTGATAAATGAAATTCTGTGCTTGGCCAATTCTCTTTGCTTTCGCATGCAGTTATGTTTGTGGATGAAATATTCTGAGGATGAATGTTCAAAACCCTTGTGACATCTAGACCCTCTCTAGAATTATTTTCTGAAAATACTTTGCAGTTTGGCAGCTGTTTTGCAGCCTGGGAGAGCATTTTAATTGGAATCACGTAACTTTATGACTGAGGGATTTACTCCTCTCTCCACAACTCCCTCCCCTCTTTTAGTCCATTAGTTGAAATGTTTGAGTTAATGTTACAGGCATTTTCTCTTATAGCCTCTTTAAGGGCATAGTGCAATGAAATGTCCAGTCCTCCCCCAGGAATAAAAAATAAGAATCAGGCTCTGCCAAAAAATTAGTTTTGTTTTACATTTCACTTTTCTCTCTTATTTTCTTGAGGGGGGATTTAATCTTACCTATTGTTACTGTAACAAAGAAAAATTGAGATAGAATTTATTTTGATAGGTATACCTTGTCAGTATTATCATATCAATAAAATTTTCAGATAAGAAATGCCTTGTATACTACTGCCAACTGAATTTTTCTATAATTTTCAGTCAATTAAAAGCGTTCAGAAAATTTTAAGTAAGCATTCTTACATGTTTACCAGAAAGAGTAGCTCATGCCATTAGCAATATGTCTGTGTGTTTTAAAAGTCTAAGCACCTTTTGTTGCTTCATGGTTTAACTTTTAATAAAGTAAAGAATGGCAAGTGGTAGTGACTAAAAACTTGGGCTTTGAAGTCAAATGAACTTGAATTTAAATTTCACTCTACTTTTTTGGCTCCATATCTTTGCACAGATTACTTGCCCTCTTTTATGTTTAGATCCTTCATCAATAAGTTTAAGAATATTAAGAGCTATAAGTAAAAAGCTTAAGAAAGTGCTTGTCAGACCTATTATGCAGTAAATTAACAGTAGTTAACTGTTACAATAAAATAACATAATAAAACTATTAATAGTACTATAAGCCATGAGCTGACAAGAAATATGCTTTAGAGAAATTGCTCTAATTTGAAAGAACTAAGCAAAGAACCACAGATTCTTACACACACCAAAACATACCCATATATAATACAAATAGGTTGATCACAACTGTATATTATATTATAACTAATAACTGGAATAAGTAGTAATTTTGTTATATAGAGTTATTTTAAAATTTTTATAAAACCCTGATTTTAAAAAATACCTACTTTAGTCTATACTATAATATTATAGCCAAAGGCACAAAAAGTTTTTTTAATTTTATTAAATTTAATACTCATTAAGATAATGTAAATCAGAATGTTTTGGTTATCTTTTATGTGACTACAAACTATGAAGATAAAATCAGAAATAAGATATGGTTTATATGGTTCTATCATTTAGATTTTTACAAGTACTTGAAACCTTTTATATTTATGTTGAACATGAGTCAAAATTATGTGAATTTTTTTGCTGGAGTACAATTTTAGAATTTTTTACAAATCCATGAGCAAAACATTTAAGTTCTTAAATTAAAACATTGATATTTGTTTTCTTGTAATCTTGTACCTTGTGTTAAAACTGAAATATAGCCTTGGACAGTTAGCTCAGTTGGTTAGAGTGTTATCTGATATGTCACGGTTGCTTGTTCAATCCCCAGTCAGGGCACATACAAGAATCAACCAATGCATAATATTGGAACATGCATAAATAGTGGAACAAGATATTGATGTCTCTCTTTTTCTCTCTCTCTCTCTCTCTCTCTCTCTAAAATCAATGGTAATTGCTGGGGAGAAAAGGGAAGGTAGAGAAGTGTTGGGGGAGATAGATAAATAGTGATGGATAAAGACTTGACTTGGGGGCTTTGAACACACAGGACATCTACAGAGCTGTAGAATTGAGCCCCTGAAATTTGTATTATTATGTTAAACAGTGTCATCTCAATAAATTCAATTAAAAATAAAATCAATCAACCAATATAAAAATAAATAAAATTTAAATATAGACAAAGAAGTTCACTTAATTAACCTTTCTGTTAATTGGGTTCTGGTTTTATAAAACTACTGTGATTATGTTCATCATTGTCAAAAAACTGCTTTTGCAAAACTGTAAAATAATAATATAAATAAGATAGCATTTATTTTCTTAGAATAATTAGATGTCTAATGGTTCATAGTTTCTATTATTATTGTTGATTATTTATTAAGTTTCCATAGGTTATATTTAATTATAATAATTTTCTTGACTTGACAATGTATTCTTTTACATTTAACACTGTATATGTATTGACTAGATAGATAGATAGATAGATAGATAGATAGATAGATAGATAGATAGATAATAGATACAGATACAGAGAGCGTTGAGCATTAAAATACTTATTTTGTTACATTAGCACACATACACCAACATAAATGGCACTATACCCCAGTCACAAAAGTATGTTATTTTATATCTATCTATCTATATCTATCATCTATCTATCATCTATCTATATATCTATCTATTTATCTATCTATCAAAAAGGCCCAGGACCTCTTTACATTAGATGTTCAATTGGTTTTGGTCTTTAAAATTATTTCTGTGTGATTCTATGCTTATATGTTATTGATATGTTCATTTTATTTCTGTTCTATATAATTTGCTTTACATCATTTCAATATAAATGTGATCAAATTATATTATGGAAATATTATAATGATCTATTGCAGCATATATGTTACTATACAGTATATATGCTTATTATTTTTTACAGTGGTAGCATTATTCATCAAATTAATATACAAATAATTTACTTAATTTCTTTATTATAAGATATATCTGTTATTTCTAAATTTAAGAATTAAAATTAGTATATAACATATAATTTTCTATACTTAAGACTATTTACCTAGAATAAGTTATAAAATATATAATTACTAAATCAACAGGTTAAGGCTGTTTTGACAAAGAATAAAATTACTTTCTAAATTTTACAAATTAAGAAGCAGCAACAGTTTTACTATCCTCTGGCCTTCCAGGGGTATTCTCACACTCTATTATTTTTTGTTAATGTATTAGCATCTCAAAAATTTTGTTCATATTTAAAAACTAATAATAGTCATTTTAAGAATTTTTTTTTAAAAAAATACCTATATATATGCCACGGAATAGGTTTAGAGCTCCAAATCAGAGATTACAGCAATAAATTCTCTGTTATAACCTAATGAATTTATTCAACACTAAAATTAAAAAAAAAAGGTGATTTCACATTACAGTCTTCCATTCACAGAGATGTGAAAACCTATCAGCACTGGCAGTTAAGTAAGCAGAATTAATTTGATTCCAACCAGTAAAGGACATGGCGGTGATAGTTAATGCTCAGTCTAACATTGACCTTTGACCTTCCAGCCCCATAAAATGTCATCCGCAGGTCTCCCTGATGACCAGTAATTACAGTGCATGCCTCCATTTTCCATGGCTTTTGCGTGGTAACAGACTATGTGTCTCAGCCTGTTTCATGTCAATTCCCATGTCAGGTATATATCATTCCAAAGAGGCCTCGCATCACCCAGGGGTATTTTCTCTAGCTGACTATAGGCAAGTAAATCTACAATCCATGTGTATAAAACAGAGGTTTAAAACAGGAGGTGGAATTCAGCAAGTCTACGTCAAATTTTAACCTGTGTCAGTATTTCTCCCAGGGCGAGTAGTGGGTGTATGGACTCTTGAGCTCCTGCTTCTGTTATAAGAGACTCAATTACTCTGCATTTGCAGGTCTCAGTATTAACAGAACTGTTCAGCCAATGTTGTAAGAGTTTCCAGAGGGACACACTCTTCGAAGGCTGTTTCACTTGCTTGAATCCTAACAGCTATTTCCCCTAAGGGGAGTGGAGGAGACCTCAGCAATTATGAGGAAGCAGGGCAAAAGTTACATTAAAGATTATTCTGACATTAGTTTACTTTGAGTTAATAAAATCCAGGTGACCCCAAATTATTGCTCAAGGCCCAAATGTCACAAAAAATATGACCCCAGCCTCGCTTTATCCTCAAGTGTAGAGTTCAGCATTTCATGTTTCTTCCCTTTGGACCCCTAGTTCCTGGAATAAATTATCTGTATTCACCTTAGAAAAGTAGGCATTGAAAACATTATGACTCTTCAACTGTTACTGACACTAAAATATCTCTAAATCAATATTTGATGAAATCAGTACAAAATTATTTTTATCCCTGTGTCTCATTTGTCAAATGGCCAGATGTTTAGGCTCACAAGGTTTTCTCTCTTAATTTTATTTTTCTTTCAAATACTAAAGATTTATTATTTTGATAATCCTTAGACACAAAATGTAGAGACCTGAAGTTTGCATTTAATATAAAGTTGTTAGGTGTGTGCTTCTGTCAAGGAGCCCTTCCATCATTTTATTAAAAAAAATAAATAGTTCACGAGAAATAAGGGTTTTCTTTTGAGAACACTGCTTTAAAATTGTATGATGCTAATTGTATCAGAAGGCAACTTATAAAAGTGAGTTAATGACTATTGATTTGATGTACCAGGTATGACATTTATCCCAGCTAGGTAACAAAGAAAAGATGATTAAAATACTGTTTATCTGAGCTGTTAGTCCCCAATGAGAATGATGTATGTTTGGAAATGCTTCAATGTTAGAAAGTAGTAAATAATAAGAGAGTGTTAATAACTCAGGGGAGGGGCATGCATTTCAGAGATCATTGTCCATGCAAATCCATGCAAATACATCATTGGCATGCTCACAATGGTCCCTACCCAGGACAAGGTATCACTGCCTTTTCATAATAAGGTACATATATTTTTTAAAAGTTGTCAATAAATTATATTTAAATTCCAGACTCAAAGTTCAAACAATCTCTCTTTCTCTCAGTCACTTTCTGAATTTAGAAAAGATGGAGTAAAGGTCAAAAAAACATATAAAGAAGAAGCACCCTGGAGTCAAAGTTAGAGATTATAACGACAGTCAATCTGCTTGAATAATTACCTAGACAACAAAATTATTTCTGAACGACTGGAATAAGTTTACCATGTTTTAATTAGAGCTTAATTTGAGCAACTCTCTCATCTTCTTCCCTTTCATATAAGTTAGAGAGAATCATAACAAGACATGTTACCAGCTGCTTTCAAAAAAATCAGTCATGGTCTACAATTTCTTCCTTGGGAAGGAATAGACTATTCTTTGGTGGTGATGAGCAGAGAGTAGAGAATAATCACTAAGCACCAACTCTTGGTGACTGTCAAATTTTCAAGTGATAGTAACTCTTTTGAGAGTGGGAAGATATGGCAGTAAAAATTGAGTATGTATGTTGAAAATGCATAATTTTTTCTGTATTATTAAACTTTTAGACATAAAGTAATTAATGTGACCAAAAAAATCTACTTTGTAGAGACTTACATAATGGAATAATAAAACTTTGGAAGTCAAAATTAATCCTCAGAGATTCTTGAAGAGGTCCTGGTAGAGTGATTCAGTAGATAGAGTATCATGCCTACACACCTAGGTAACAGGTTCAATCCCAAGCCAGGGTACATACAAAAAGAAACAGGGCACAACTAAATGGAACAACTAAGTATAATGACAAGTTGATGCTTCTTTCTCTCTCTCTCACCCTTTTCTCTCACTCTCTCTTTCTCTTTCTTAAATCAATAAAAAAATTAAAAATATATATTCTGAAAGAGAAGCTTATGTCCTGAATTTTTTTTTATATTTATCTTATAATAAAATCATATATTAAAGAAAATATTCAAGTATAAGATATTGATCACTTATAAATATCACTAGTTACACATGAGAGTCAATAGAAATAAAATGAATGGTTATTATATTTGAAATATTTATAGTTATGAGTTTCCATTCCTGATTTAACCTAAACTTATTTCAGTTAATGTCAAAGTATCTGTACAGTATTAACGTAATTTGATGAGTTATTTATCCTAGCATACGTCTTAAAGATAACTTCTCCTTACCTTACCCTCCACCATTCTTTTACTCATTGTTTTCTTTCCTACATTGCTTAATTTTTTTGCCATAATATTTTAGAAAATTTCTCTTTCCCATGACTTCTCATTTAAAGATTATTCTTATTCCCTAAAATGTCCCTTGAGTCCTTTATCTTTCTTGCAAACCCTTCAAATTAATTTTATCTCAATAGCTATTTACTGCAGATAATGTTTTTACAGCACGTATTTTAAAAGTGTATCATATTATAATTTTGAGTGTCTGTTTCTGTGTCTTTATTTCTCAGAAGTCTGCTTTCAATTTCTATCACTGAGTCATAGAAGCATAGAAGAAAGCAGACTGCTCAGAGATGCAAACAGCTGTTGATTAAATTTGTCGCCCAATTGTTCTATTATACTCATTTCTGAAAATTGTTAGGGACCCTGTAGCCTATGTGAATAAAACCAGAACTCAAGTGAGAAAAATCTAGATGAATGATTGTAAGAATATACATAATATATATTGCAATTGTAGTACAAATAAATAATACAATAATTAATAAATTAAAATAGGAGTATAAACTCTGTTTCCCAAATCTTCAAACCTACTTTTGCCACCCCTGTATAATACAGGAAGCAAAAAGCCTTCTGATAGAAAAGTTGTCCAATCGATCTGTTGGCAATATTGCACCCATTCAATGTACTATGTTGAGTTGCTGTTACAGGTGTCAACAGAGAGAGTTAAGGGGTGTCATGAGAGAAGTAGCTCACCCAGATTCAAGAGGGTAAGCAGAAGATGTCTCTAAGCTGACACCTGCATAATAAGGAGTCATTTGGACTAAATTCACTCCTGGGGTGCCTATAAGAGATGTACATTTCTGTTCTCTTGTTGCTTAGACATCATCTCATGTAACCCATCCAATTCCAAGCTTACGAAAGTGATATTTTATGACCTAGAAAGACATTCAATTAAACCTTAGTTATACATGCATTACTATATTCATTTGTTTTCCTCACTCCTCTGATACAGTAATCCTATACCCCCCAAACTGATGATGTATAGATAGAGAAGGACTTCAACTTCTAGTGAACAGCTAGATCTACTACTATACGTATGTGGTATCTTCCGAGATTTGTACGATCCCGAGAATTTTGTATGGCTTTGGTTTTGTGTAATAGAATGAGTCAAATGCTTTGCTTTTTAAAACCTTGAAAAGGTGATTATTTTTTCCCCTCTCCCTATCCCCAAAAGTTTATAAACGCTGCTGGACTTTTTATGAGGTTGAGAGATAAATGGCAAAAACTAAAGTGATATTTACTGCTAGAGCCTACAATGATAATCCCTGTAAATAACTCTCTCTCAATATCTAAGCAACCAATTTTCATGGTGATGGAGAGGGATTATTTCCAGGTAGGAAATTCTTCCACAGCACTTCCAACTGTCCCCGTGGCCACACTGACTAATGTGAAAATTGTAACAAATATCTTAGGGGAGGAGAAGCACAGTCTGGAGAAAACTTGGATTCATCTGATCACAAAGTTATTGGATCGTTTTTCATACCTTTTTTCTACTTTCAAGAATTTAAGCAATGGAATAGTGATAGTTCTAGTTTATGGAATGGTTTAGTGAATTGAGTGTGATAATGGATGGAAGGTGGCTATCTCAGAGTCTGGCATATACTAAGTGTCCATAAACCTAGCCGTTGTTTCTATGGATGCACTAATTGTACAATCTTGGGTTGTTGTGTTCTTTTTCTTCAGTAAGAATATCTTGATTCATTATAAAAATATATATAGAATAGTAGAAACAGGAGAAAAACAATTTGAACATCCCTATGCTTTGGAAAATGGCTAACAATCATTATGTACATGATGGTGTAGGTGAAACGGGTTATGACACATCTGAACTCATTCCAGCACCGATGACCTTTTCTCAGGCCCAGATGTTTAAATGACTGCTCAGTGGGGTGGCTTGGGATTATAAATATACCCCATCTGCTGCTGCCGTCTGCCTTCTCTCGAAAGTTGTAAAACCATCCACTGCACACGGCGTCATCAGCAATCCCAATTCCAGTCCACGGAAAAATTAGAAGGTGACCAGAAACCTTTTTTTTTTTTTCTTTTTCTTTTTTTTGTGGCAAAGCCTTTCAGCATTTACCTAAAGGGAATCAATGAAGGTCAATGCAATCACTTTGTCAATGTGTCATTGCATAGAAGTGCTAATGGGACGTATTTTATGATTTCATTGAGAAAGATATCAATCTAGATAATCATAAAAATGAGAATGCATTTAAGTTTTTAATTCTAGCAACCTGTAGCCATATTTGCAACAATGTAGGAAATATATAATCTTTTTCTTAAAATGAACTTTTAGCTGCAAATATATTTTTTTTAAATGTCCTTTTTTTTTTCATTTTAGAGAGGAGACACAGAGAGAGAGAGAGAGAGAGAGAGAGAGAGAGAGAGAGAGAGAGAGAGAAAGAGAGAAAGGGGGGAGGAGCTGGAAGCATCAACTCCCATATGTGCCTTGACCAGACTGGTGCAGGGTTTTGAACTGGTGACCTCAGTGTTCCCAGGTCGACGCTTTATCCACTGCACCACCACAGGTCAGGCTAGCTGCAAATATTTTAAGACCTTAAAGAGAAGTAAAATCCTTACCAGGGTGAGGGGATATGGGCATGTGGGGGAGGGGTGGGGAAAAGGGTGGAAAGAGGGACAAATACAAGGTGACGAAAAATGATTTGACTTTGGGTGATAGGTATACAACATAATCAACAGTTCAAATGCTGTAGAAATGTTTGCCTGAAACCTATGTACTCTTATTAATCAGTGCCAGCCTGTTAAATTTAATTTTTTAAATTAAAAAAAAAATTTAAGACCTTAGAGAAATAGAGTCTTATAGTTTGACTACAAAGCACTGAGTGGTATTCCTACCACAAACAGTGATATTATTAATATATAGTATACAGTAGTTAGGTTGGGCAGTTCCTCTTCTTTCCATTTTTCTGCATTTTATCACCTCAGTTTTAGGGTGATTTTCTTCATCCACTTTGCACTTTGTAATTGCTTTATTCTGTGTTTGTTTACTTGTCATCATCTTTTCTTTTTTATAATTTATTTAATTAATTGTGTTTAAATAGATTCTAGGGTGACCCCGACAGCATCCCCCCTCCCCCATATTCCCCTCAACATCTCTCTTACCCCCCTCCTCCCTTCCCTTCAGGTTTATCCCATCCTATCAACCCCTTTCCCTCTGTCCTCCTTTCCTCTGGTCCCTTTCATCCCTCCTCTGTCTCAAGTCCTTTCTTCAGTTCTCAATGTTCCTTAGATTCCTCAAATGAGTGAGGTCATATAATATTTTTTTTTTGCCTGGCTTATTTCACTTAACATGATAGTTTCCAGACCCCTCCATATTGTTGCAAAAGGTAATATTTCCTTCTTTTTCATAGCACCATAGTATTCCATTGTATATATGTACCACTGCATTTTAATCCACTCGTCCACTGATGGACACTTGGGCTGTTTCCAGATCTTCGCTATTGTGAACAATGCTGCCATAAACATGGGGGTGCATTTCTTTTTTTCAGTCAGTGATATGGTGTCCTTGGGATATATTCCTATAAGTGGGATAGCTGGGTCAAAGGCAGTTCCATTTCTAATTTTTTGAGGAATCTCCATACTGTTTTCCATAGTGGCTGCACCAGTCTGCATTCCCACCAGCAGTGCAGGAGGGTTCCCTTTCTCCACATCCTCGCCAACACCTATCATGTGTTGTTTTGTTAATGAGCACCATTCTGACTGGTGTGAGGAGGTATCTCATTGTGGTTTTAATTTGCATTTCTCTAATGATTAGTGATGTTGAGCATTTTTTCATATGCCTATTGGCCATCTGTATGTCCTCTTTGGAGAAATTTCTATTCATTTCTTTTGCCCATTTTTTGATTGGATTGTTTGTCTTCCTGGTGTTTAGTTTTATAAGTTCTTTATAAATTTTGGTTATTAACCCCTTATCAGATGTGCTGTTGAATATGTTCTCCCATTGTGTGGTTTGTCTTTTTATTCTGTTCATATTGTCTTTAGCTGTGCAAAAACTTTATAGTTTGATCTAGTCCCATTTGTTTATCCTGTATTTTCTTTCATTTGCCTGTGGAGATAAATCAGCAAATATATTGCTTCTATAGATATCGGAGAGTTTACTGCCTATGTTTTCTTCTAGATTGCTTATGGTTTCACAGCTTACATTTAAGTCCTTTATTCATTTTGAGTTTATTTTTGTGCATGATGTAAGTTGGTGGTCTAGTTTCATTTTTTTTGCAGGTAGCTATCCAGTTTTCCCAACACGATTTGTTAAAGAGACTGTCTTTACGCCACTGTATGCTCTTTCCTCCTTTGTCAAATATCAATTGTCCAGAAAGATGTGGGTTTATTTCTGTGTTCTCTGTTCTGTTCCATTGATCTATATGTCTGTTCTTATGCCAGTACCAAGCTGTTTTGAGTACAATGGCCTTGTAGTATAACTTGATATCAGGAAGAGTGATACCTCCCAATTTATTCTTCTTTTTCAAGATTGCTGAGGCTATTTGCATTCTTTTTTTCGTTCCATATAAACTTTTGGAATATGTGTTCTATATCTTTGAAGTATGTCATTGGTATTTTAATTGGTATTGCATTGAGTTTATAAATTGTTTTGTGTAATATTGACATTTTAATGATGTTTATTCTTCTTAACCATGAACACGGTATATGCTTCCACTTGTCTGTGTCTTCCTTGATTTCTTTTATCAATGTTTTATAATTTTCTGAGTACAAGTCTTTAACCTCCTTGGTTAAATTTACTCTTAGGTACTTTATTTTTTTTTTTACAATAGTGAAGGGGATTGTGTCCTTAATTTCTCTTTCTGACATTTTATTGTTTGTGTTTAGAAATGCCTATGATTTCTGTGTGTTAAATTTATATCCTGCCACCTTTCTGAATTCATTTATTAAGTTCAGTAGTTTTCTGACTGAGCCTTTAGGGTTTTCTATATACAATATCATATCATCTGCAAATAATGAGAGTTTTACTTCCTTTTTTCCAATTTAAATGCCTTTTATTTTTTCTTGTCTGATTGCTGTAGCTAGGACTTCCAGTACTATGTTGAAAAGAGTGGTGAAAGGGGACACCCCGCCTTGTTCCTGATTTTAGGGAAATTACTTTTAATTTTTATCCATTGATTATGGTGTTGGCTGTGGGTTTGTCAATAAATGGCCTTTATTATGTTGAGGTATGTTCCCTGTATTCCCATTTTGCTAAGAGTTTTGATCATAAATAGGTGCTGGATTTTATCAAATGCTTTTTCTGCATCTATTGAAATTATCATGTGTTTTTTCTCCTTTCTTTTTTTTATGTGGTAAATCACATTAATTGATTTACGAATGTTGTACCATCCTTGCCTCCCCAGAATAAATCCCACTGGATCATGATGTATAATTTTTTTCATGTATTGTTGGATCCGGTTTGCTAATATTTGGGGGGGGATTTTAGCATCTAAATTCATCAGGGATATTGGCCTCTAATTTTTTTTCTTTTTGTTGTCTTTGCCTGGTTTTGGAATCAAAATAATGCTTGTCTCATAAAAGGAACTTGGTAGTGTTCCTTCCTCTTGAATTTTTTGAAATAGCTTGAGAAAGATAGGAGTTAGTTCTTCTTTGAATATTTGGTAGAATTCACCAGTGTATCCATCGGGCCCAGGGGTTTTGTTTTTTTGGAAGCTTTTTGATAACTGTTTCAATCTCTTTTGTTGTAATTGGTCTGTTTAGGTTTCCTGATTCTTCCAGGTTGATTTTTGGAAAATTGTATGTTTCAAAAAATTTGTCTATTTCACCTAGGTTGTTTAATATTTTGGCTTACAGTCTTTAATAGTATTTTTTACAATATTTTGTATTTCTGTTGTGTCAGTTGTTATTTCTTCACTCTCATTTCTAATTTTATTTATTTGAGTCCTCTCTCTTCTTTTTCTGGTAAGTCTCGTTAAAGATTCATTGATCTTGTTTACCCTTTCAAAGAACCAGCTCTTGGTTTCATTGATCCTCTGTATTGTTTCTTTAGCATCTATGTCATTTATTTCCACTTTGTTGTTTATTATTTCCTTCCTCTACTTCCTCTGGGCCTTATTGCTGTTCTTTTTCAAGTTCTTTCAGATGAAGGGTTTGGTTATTTATTTGAGATTGTTTTAGCTTCTTATGGTATCCCTGTAGTGCTATAAACTTCCCTCTCAGTACTGCTTTTGCTGTGTCCCATAAATTTTGAGTTGATGTATGCTCATTATCATTGGTTTCTAGAAACTTTTTTATTTCTTCTTTGATTTCATTGTTAACCCATTCATTATTTAATAACATGCTATTTAGTTTCTATGTGTTTGAATATTTTTAAGTTTTTCTGTTGTGGTTGATTTCTAGTTTCATGCCATTTTGATCAGAGAAAATGCTTGATATGATTTCAATCTTCTTAAATTTGTTGAGACCGCTTTTGTGTCCTAACATGTGATTTATCCTAGAGAATGTACCATGAGCACTTGAAAAGAATGTATATTTTGCTGCTTTAGATCGAAAGGTTCTGAAGATATCTATTAAATCCAGTTGATCTAGTGTGTATTTAAGTATGCTCTTTCTTTGTTAATTTTCTTTCTTGAGGATCTATCTAGTGATGTAAGTGGGGTATTGAAATCTCCTACTATTATAGTATTTCTGTTGATCTTGCCCTTTATATCCATCAAAGTCTGCTTTATACATTTAGGAGCTCCTATATAGGTGTGTACATATTTATGATGGTTCTATCTTCATGTTGGATTGTTCCCTTTATCATTATGTAGTGTCCTTCTTTATCTCTTACTACAGCCTTTGTCTTAAAGTCCATTTTGTCATATATAAGTATTGCTACCCCGGCTTTTCTTTCATTTCCATTTGCATGAAATATTTTTTTCCATCCTTTTACCTTCAGTCTATATGCATCTTTTGTTTTAAGGTGTGTCTCTTGTAGACAGCGAGTCCTGTTTTTTAATCCATGCAGCCACCCTATGTCTTTTGATTGAATCATTTAATCCATTTACATTAAAGGTTATTATTGAAATGTAGTTGTTTATTGCCATTTTATATTTTAAAGGTGTATTCTTCTTTTGCTATATTCTTTTCCCACTTTGATCTGTTTACAACAGGCCTCTTACCATTTCCTGCAGCATTGATTTTGTTTTAATGAATTCCTTGAGTTTTTTTTTGGCTGAGAAACTTTTTATTTCTCCTTCAATTTTAAACGAAAGCCTTGCTGGATAAAGTAGTCTTGGTTGTAAGCTCTTGTTCTGCATTACTTTGAATATTTTTTTGCCATTCACTTCTAGCCTCAAGTGTTTCTGTTGAGAAGTCAGATGTCATCCTTATGGGGGCTCCTTTGTAGGTGATAGCCTTTTTTTCTCTAGCAACTTTTAATATTTTCTTTATCACTTAGCTCTGGTATTTTAATTATGATGTGCCTTGGTGTTGGTTTCTTTGGGTTTCTCTTTAATGGATATCTCTGTGCTTCTTGAACTTGTGAGACCCTTCCTTGCATCAATTTAGGGAAGTTTTCAGCTATGATTTGATTGAATAAAGTTTCTGTTCGTTGTTCTTTTTCTTCTTCTTCAGGAACCCCTGTTATGCAGATGTTATTTCTCTTCATGTTGTCACAGAGCTCTCTTAGTGTTTCCTCTGATTTTTTGAGTCTCTTTTCTTTTTTTTTGCTCTGTTTCTATGCCTTTGTTCATCTTGTCTTCGAACTTGCTTATTTGATCCTCAGCTTTATCCATTCTACTTTTAATTCCTTCCTTTGTGGTCTTTATTTCTGATGTTGTATTTATCATCTCTGACTGATTCTTTTATAATATTTCAATGTCCTGTTGTATATTTGCTATCTCTTTATTTAGGTGTTCATGCTGACCATCCATTGTTTTTCTAAGATACCTAAGCATCCTAACATTCATTATTCTGAACTCTGCATCTGGAAGTTTGGTTATTTCCACATCACTCAGTTCATTTCCTGGAGAATTCTCTTGTGGTTTCATTTGGATTGCACTTTTCTGTCTTCTCATTCTGTCTGTGTGTTTGGGTGTGTTGTTTGTAGAGCTGGTTGAGTCTAGGCTTGGTGTTGTCTGCTTACAATTTTTAGTTGTTTTATTTCTAGGTCTTCTTGGGTTGGCTTCAGCTGTTATTTGTAATTCACTGTGAAATTTGGCTTTTCTAATAGAGCCCCTTTGAAGTCTTGATTTGTTTGTTTTCTTAACTGGGTGGTAGTTTTGTTTACTGATCTCAGCAGGGGGCTTATTTGAAACTGTATCCAGGAATGGGGTGGGTGTAACCTGCGACTCTGAAGACCTGATCTGCCAGTTACTCTCTCTGGGGGGGGGTGCTTTCTCCGCTTCAGTTGGGGAGGTATATCTCAGATCTCCATGGAGACCTGAGTTACTGCCCCTCCTTCCCACTTCTTGTTTTCAGCTGTGTCTTTTTTGTGCTGATTGGAGCTAGAGAGATATCTTGAGATGGTTGACCCAGGACCACTTTAGTCTTGTGTTATGTGGAAGGATCAATTCATCCCCTTGCAATGGCCACCTCCAGCACCTCCCCCAGGTATGGCTGCTTCCCGCACTGGATTAGGTCTGCTGCTCAGGTCCTCCCATGCATTCCTCTGTTTGTCACCCACTGTCTCTCTCTACCCCTTTCTTTATGGAAAACAAGCCAGCCCTTCCAGCACACCTTGTTCCCAGGTCCCCAGGCAAGTGCCTGTGAGTGATATTTTCTACTGTTTTCCTTAGCCAATTTGTTATTGAGAGGCTTTCTGGGCTATCAGCCTCACCCCCACCCCTTTGTTCCTGTAATCAGGGCAGGCTTATTGCTCCTCAGTGCTCCCCACCAGGCTCGGCGGGGCTTCTTCTTTGTTCCTTGAATTTTGAGAGCAGTTCTTGTTGTCCAGAGTTGGGTTTTTCATGCTGGTTGTTCCTAAATTAATTTGTAATCCAGTTTGGTGGTGTGAGCTTGGAGTCTGTGTGTCTGCCTACTCCACTGCCATCTTGTGTTCTCCCCTTTGTCATCATCTTTTCATTTCACTATATAACATTCTCCAAGAGAGCAGGGAGGAATGTTATTTCTCTCATCTCTTTTTACACAGTACCCAGCAAAATAACTAGCATAAAATAGATACATGATAAATAATGCATGTATGTTAAAAATTAATAAAGATTATTAATATTGTCTAAAATAATTTCAAATGTCAGATACACTGAACTGAATACCAACAGTAAAATAATTTCAGATTTTCAGATACTTTAGTTCCACCTTCAATCTCTCTTAGACCATAAGGCCATTTCATATGTATGAACACACAGACCCAGAGGCAACAGTGAAGTAAGTTTGATGGAGAGTGTACTACAGACTTGATTTTGTGTTATTTTCTCTTAATTTAAGGAGATCACATATCAAGGTAATTCTATTAGAACTGAGAAGAATCCCTATAGATAGATAGAGAGATGATAACAGATCTTTGCAATGAACTCTCTTTAATAGGAGAGAGGGTGTGGACTCAGACAACCTGAATCTTGATCTTATTTTATCAGTCCCAAGCTTAATCTTGAGCAAGCCCTTTGGCCTCAGTTAACGCACACGTTCCTATTTGTTTATTAATATAAAATTTGGCACATGATTTCAGTTAGCATCAAATGACACAGAACATGTGAAAGCAATTTGTGAACTATGTAGAGAGAACCTAATACAAGGGGTTTTGTACTTGCAATTGTTAGGCTTGCTGAAACACTTTTGATGATCTGATTTTTAGAACTATAGTGGCTGAATGGAAAAAATAGAAAAGTTAAGGAATGAACTAAAAAAATGTATGAAACTAAACATTAGAATGAAAATCTAGCTACTTTTATTAGTCTATAACTACTGTATACACACTGCTCACAAAAATTAGAGGACAGTTTATAGCTTCATATTTATTTTGAAATATCCCCTAATTTTTGTGAGCAGTACATTTTATTTGTAAAGGATAGAGACAGTAGTTAATAGTATATAACTCTCTGATATCAATGTTTCTATCAGTTTAATTAATAATTGAATTCATAGCCAATTTGTTACTTTTTAAATAATTATGTAATTATACTGCCCATTTACATCTAATATTTACAATGCTTTTCCAACTCAGATATGCATAGGAGACACTTGGAAAGATGAGTCCATCACATACTCCTGGGTTCCATTTCTAGGCTTCTGATTCACTGAGACTAGAATCAGGCCCGAGTCCTTAAACTTCTAACAAGCACGTAGGTGATGCTGACAATGTTCTCTCATGAAGCACTATTTATTTTTTTGTCATGGACATTGGCAAAAATATATTTTAGAATGCATGGTGTGTAAGTTGGACTACTTAGGAATCGAACCTTGTGGCAGAAATTTGCATAAAGAATATTCCTAGAAAGTACTTGTATGAATGAAGCCTTTAAGGGAATGAAATAAATATATAAATAAACTAGACTGGACACAGCAAGAATAGTAAACTGTGTTGAAGTTGCAGTATAACACACAGGAATTTCACAGTTGATATAGCTCTTTGGAGTTGTTCCTATTCAAGGCCAGGTCAGGCCTTTTTAACATCACATCAACCAGTAATTTGATGTAAACCTACCCTGGGAAGGGAGTATAATATTGGTAAAGTGATATCCTTCAGAGAAGGTATAGAGGAATTCCTGGAAAGGTATTCAGCCCTGAGATCTCAGAAACCAACATTTCTAGCAGCCTAGTACATGAATGCTTTGTCCTGAGGGAGGGAACTTGGAGTACATGACCCAACCTATAAAGATTGTCTATTTAATATTTTGACTTTGTTCCATTTCTGTAAGATCCAGGTACTGAGGTTTATACTTCAGTTGGAGATTACTTGGATAAAAAATATAATATTTCCAATCTAAAAACCACTAAAATATGGAGTCAGCAAAAGTAAATCAGAACCTCATAAAAGTATGTACCTCCCACTGTATGATATTTTTGTTGTTTCCTGCTTTTCAATGAACTGAAAGTAATGTATCAGCACTTTCATTTCAAAACTGTCAGTATAAAGACTGTGAAATGAAAAATAGTGAGGATAAAATGTCCCTTGAACTACATATCTTTTTTATAAAAAGCAATATAGTAATTGATTTGACCTGGAATTATTATTTTTGCCCTAACCTATCCCACTGACCTAACAAATATATTAATTAACTATAAATCACAATCAATTTTGGTTGTCAAATTATGTTATTCAAATATACTACAGTAATTTTATTGATGTGAAAAGGGACAATATGCATTATCTAGCCCATTCCTATGTATTATGGATTAAGAAACTGAGGTCCTGATATTGTTATTCTTTCAACTAGTATTTATTGATCCTCTGCAATATACTAGTCATCTGGCTAAATGTGAAGGATAAAATAGAGAAAAAGGGTAATCTCATTTCTTCTTCATGCAGCTTAAATTTGAGAAAGGTATCTGATAAAAAAATAAAACCAAATAAACAAAAGAAAAATAATTAGAAATCATTATACAGTAGAATTAATAATCACATTATGATAAGAAGGATAAAACAGGCCTCCACTTGAATGTGAGTTTGTGCAGTTCCTTTTAATGCCTGCAGAGGAAGCAGGGCAATCCACCTATGAACAGTGAGGAGATTATTTCAGGCAGTGTTTAAAATATGTTACTGAAGACAGTCCTTTGAGTTAGAAAGGAATTTAATGCAATGCACTTGCAATAAAACTTGTTTGGATTTAGATTTTATTTTAATTATAATGGGAAGTTGTTTAAGATACTGTAACTTGGAGGTGGACAGAAAAAGAATGACTTGGCTAATTAAGAGCAAAACTTTCTGGAAGCTGAGTATCCAGTAGATTGTTATGAATGTGGGGTGGGTATTGAGGGTGGGGGGCAAGGGTCTTTAGGGAAAGTTTAGATGAACTGTTGCTGTGGGTGCCAAAGCAGAGTAATGGCTCAGTTTATGGTGGTCATAGTCAAAGCACAGTAGTGGAGAAATCGGATAGTTTTGTGATTGAGTGTGTAGGATTTAAAACTGAGCTAAAAAGAACAATTAAAGATAATAAAGGGGAAAAAAAGAAAAAAATGGAGATGTAGGAAAAAGTGTTTGTGGGGGTGAGGTTTAAACATCAAAAAGTTGGTTTTAATACACTAAGTTTGAAAGGTAGTTTATCCAAGTTAAAGCCCAATAGCAGTGATATGATATATAACACTAGTCATCGAGTGAAGATACAGTGTATTATATTCCTCACTGTGAAAATCTGACCTTAGCACAGAAATCTCAACTAACTACAATTAATTAAGAAGAGCTTTACTAAGATATCCCTGACAAGTAAAAATTATATAGTATATTTAAGGTATGCAATGTGATGATTGACTATATGTCTAAATTGTGAAATAATTATCACAGTGAGCTTAATAGCATACTTTTTATTTTCTTTATCTCACTTTTCTTTCATAGTCTAATCTTTATTCAGTACAACTGTTAGACCTTAAAATATTTTTGTTTTATAGATGCTGTTTTTCCTCTCATTCTCTATCTTTTATCTGCAATCTTGTGGCTATGTTTCTTTTCTGTGGTCCATAGTTTATAAATTTATTTCTATATCACAAATATTTTCTCTGAGTTTACAATGGATATGTCCTAGGTGCTACACATTTATAGATATTTCAAGTGCAAATCCAGCTCAACATGTGCAAAACCAAAGTTAATGATCTTCTCTGCACACCTATGAATTATAATACCTTATTAATTGCACTACAATGATCTTTAAGATTCTTTTCTCTGTGAATGACCCAGCTATGTATGCAGCCAATAATTAAAATTTAATCTTTGAATTTTTCCATCTTTCCCCATATCCAATGACTTATGCCCTTGTATTATTTATATATAATACAAATATATACACATATATTTGCATTTTAAAAGCCCTCTGTTGGTCAAATAAGTTTGTAAAATATGATTATTATGTTTGCTCACTTATAGTTTGCATTGGGGGCTGGGCAGCGCCAGGTATATGTGGGTCTGTGAAACTGCAAATTGCCTTTCTTCTTGGGAAAGGCTATTGTTTGGCTAATGTTTGCTGGGAGAGAGGTTTTGTGACAGAAAGTTTTGAAAAGAAGAGAAGAAGGAGAAGAGGCAGAGGGAAGCCATGTTTCTGGAGTGAGAGTACAGAGAATGCTCTGGGGTGAGGAAGAAGCCATGTTGGCAGAGAAAGAGAAAGTGTACAGTGGGGAACCAGAGCTGAGGAGGAGCTTTTGAAGCCATACTGAGGTCTTGGGGGCCTAAAATTCTAGAAGAAACCAGAGAAGATTCTCCTGGTTGTGGAACCTGATAATGTGTCAGGGCTTTGTGAACTCTGAATGAAGAGGGAAGTATTTTCCCTGTTTGCTCATCAGCCGGTGCGAGACTTTAATAATGGAATGGCTTATCATTTTTTGGCTCCACTATTTCTTTACCGTCTGTCCGAATTCAATGGAAACCTGCATATGCATGAGCACGATGGCTGTGGCTACTGACCATACACCTTCCATATCTATCTTATATGAAATTAAAATATTTTATTACTAATTTTGCTTTTATTTGATGACCTCAATATTAAACTTCCTCAGAAGGCTGAATTATCCATAAAACCATAGACTGTTTGTTTTGCTCACTATCTTAGCCACGGGATATAACACAATGCTATCATGTAATAGGTGCTGATCTATACTTTTCTATGAGATAACAAAGGCTATATGTAAAACAAAACCATTTTATAAAATAGTATCTTGAATCTTTTTGAAGATTATATAAATATTTTAAAGATTATTCCTATCTGTTCATAATCACAGCCAGATTTTCCCAGTGATTGCTTTTTCCCTTTAGAAATGCAACTACATTTACTTTAAATCTTCACTAATAAACAGATATTCAGCTTAATGAGTACATTTCTATTCTTATTATGTAAAGAAATGCACCAATTATACAAATAAAACTCCCTGCTTCAAATATTTTGATGTAGGTACAGATACTAAGTAATATTTTGATACAGTGTACATTGTTTTATAAATTAAAATCATTTAATTAATTCTTTGGAATAAATAGCTAAATACTCAAATGTTAAAGGAAAATATTCCTACCTATTTCATGTTGACATCTTATATACCTAGTGTTAAAGTAAGCAAATCTATAAATTTGGATAGCTAGCAGACTGTGAATTAGCATTCTTTAAATATACTTATCAATAATAATAAAGAACATTGACCAAGTAATTGCATTCTAGTATTGTACATTATCTGTCATAGCAAGTTTTTAAGCTTTTTGAAGCTTTATTTGAGCAACAGGTGAAGTTAACTCTCAATCCATCTAAATATTGTTGGCTGTTTAAATGCATTTTTTACTTCCATTTAACTCAATGACCCACAAGTGGGACACCAACTTATAGATCTTTATATTTGCAACAAAAGCATAATCTCATGCAAAAGGAAATGCAATTATTTAAAATACAGGTGCAAGTGTCTGCTTAACTCTGCACAAATATCTAAAAAAGCCCTTTTACATCTTTAATGTTGGTTGACCGAGAAATGTTTGCATAAAAATCACCATTAAATAGAAATAAATTTAACTTTCAATATAAAAAGAAGTTGTAATATACTGAGAAGACACTTTACACAACTATTTTATCTCAGATTTGCTAACAGT
Source organism: Rhynchonycteris naso (assembly GCA_037038555.1). NCBI lineage: Eukaryota > Metazoa > Chordata > Mammalia > Chiroptera > Emballonuridae > Rhynchonycteris > Rhynchonycteris naso. The sequence goes on along the minus strand of CM072999.1, from coordinate 18,255,527 downwards.
GCCTGGCTCATTGTAGATATGATCTATATGTAATCTCTCTCAGTGTATGTTTATATCCATATGGATGTCAACATCTAGATTTATATCTACTTACTAAATGAATAAATAAACAATGCACTTTACTGAAATAGCATTCAAAATGTAATTTGATATATCAGCAAGTACAAGATTAATCATAATTAAACCCTTTACAACAGTATAACTAGATTTAAAGCAAACAAGCAACAAAATACTGCAATAGCAGGGAGAAAATATCTACAAATCTCAAGGAGTGCAAATTCTTTAAAAATGTTTATTTAAAGGTATTATAATGGACAAATGTAATATAATAAGCATGTATGAGTGGCTCTTTATTGTAAGTATTTAGACCAAGCCAGCATGACAAATAACTGGCTGAACAACAAATACCAAGTACTGCCTTTCAATCAGACACCAAGTCCCTTTCCTGCTCCCTGCAGTTAACAGATTTCTGAGCCTGGAGTCCTGGGACCACTGTTCAGAACGGGAAGTGCAATTGTGATCGTAAATGGTAACTATTTCATAAACAAATCTAGTTTCCTACCTTGGTCTTATTAACAATCACCCATAGGCATCTAGATCTTAGGGACTGGCATGATATTCTTTGAAGCAAAATAAAAAACAAAGTACTCCACTAAGTCCTCAAAAGCTATAACTATGTCCTCAAAAGCTATAACTATGTGCATAATGAGATGAATATTTGGACAACAGGGCTAACAGTTTGGGTTTGTTCCTACCTTAGATGTAACTGTGTGGCACAGAGGTATATAGCCTAGTATGAGATAATTTGCCCATGGCAAATAACACCCATGAAAAATTTGAAAATCGGTCTCATTCTATTATTTACCAAATTAACACATGCAACAGAAATGACCTATATTGAGTCCTACTAGTTGGGTAACCAACATTGGGTGACTTTGTATATACCACTAAAGTCTTTGGCCTTCTGTTTCATCATTACTGTATGGAAATAAGACACCAAATTCTCCTTATCACACAGAATATTCAAGAGGATGTAATCATTTGTTAAAAGATGTCAGATTAATGTGGTTAGCTACTGCATATGATTTATCTTTTACCACTTCACAACAGAAATCCACACTGCAACACTCAAAAATCTGCTTTTTAATGTAGCTATTCAATCTCTACTCACCTTACCGCCCTGTGGTCCTTCTCACATATCAATATGCATTTAAAGGCTACACTTCTGACAGTGTAACATTTCTAAGGGTAGAAGTAGAACAAAGTTCATTGCAATTTAAGATGTGAATCAGTAATTAAAAGTGTTGTGGATAGTAAAGCAATTGGGAATGAGTTATCTATGCAATGATGGGGCAAATTCCCAAGAAAAAAAGCCAAAGAGATTTAAAATGTCATCTATGGAAAATTTATCCATATGGTGGTGTTTCTGTGTATGTATTTGCATGCATATTTGTTTTATATAATATATTTATATATAAGATGTTATATAATGTTTTTGAAAACTAGACCAGAAGAAGAAGATTCACAAAGTATAATAGGAGAAAATTATCCAGAGTTTGAGACTTCCATTCTTAAATCAATAATAGGTTTACCAGACCTATTTTAAGGTAATTTAAAAAGATAAAATCTTAAATAGAAGTTCTTTAAAATTTATGAGTTTCAAGAAAAAAAATAATCTTTGTTCTGATTATTTCAGTTCTGAAAATTAACCTGAGAAAATATTTGCAGATATGTACAAAACCTTACATATGCATATGGTTCATCTTAGAATTTGTATAATTAGAATGAGAAGTTATCAAAAGGACCACAGAAGAAAAGATAAATACATCATGATGATTAAAAACTATTTAAAAAGGCATGTATCCACATATATGCTTACACACACAACACTTACCACTTTTCTGCAGAATGTATTTACTATATGTCTGAAAGAAGTACTAATAATCATATGTCAATGATTATTTCTATCATAAAATAGAATCATTGACTTTTTTCCCATCTGTATATAGTTCATATTTTAAATTGTATATATGTATTTACATACACAAACACACATATATAGTGCTCTGGTGATTTTAAAACAACATTCCAAGTGGTGGACTATTTGATATATTTGAATAAAATATGATTAGATTTTAATTCAAACTAGAAGAAATTGTACATATTTTAAATAATTAATATAAATTATTTTTAAACAGCTGAAAGATAGAAATATAAAGAAAATGCAGATAATAACTTTGGATATTAAGAGAAGAATTTGCTTAAAATATTAAAATATAAAAAAGTAATGTTGATATAGGATGATCTCTCTTCTATACCTTTGTTGCAAATATTAGCATTTCTAGAAAGAAATTTGTGCATAAATATTTAAAAGTTCATTTGACTTAGTAATTCTACTCTTAAGGATTTAAGGTAAGGGCATAAATAGATTTAACATGAATATTTATATATAAGAATATGCATTATGAAAACCATACTATATTCAATATATTAAAAAACTTCAGTTACCACTCATTCACATTTCAGGAAGTGTTGTGGAAATTAAATTATTATTAAATTATTTATTTAAAGGAATGGCATATGAATTATATATTGCATAATATTTATGGAAGTATCAGATGCAAATCTGTGTAGCCTACAGTAAGATCCCAAGCTTTATATATATTTTTAATTTATTTTTTGGTATTTTAGAAAAATAAGAGAGAGGGGCAGAAACATCTATCCGGATATGCCTTGACCAGAAGGGAACCTACACCCCTTGCCTAATGAGACAATGCTCTCATCCACCATGCTTTTCAGCCAGGGCCCAAGTCTTATATTATGGTTGTAATATAGCATGTGTCTTGTCATGACAGTCTGATCAGAAAAACACAACCACAAAGAACTTAACATGCCAATTAACTCATACACAATTGTGATTGGTGACGAAATCTAAGTTTGAAGTCATAATATGTTAGCAGGACTGGGAGTCTGCAAGGAAAATCAAATACAAAGTGAGGGAGAATAGAACAAAAAACTGGGCCCCGTGAACACAAATTAGAGCCTGTGTCTAAATCTCACAGTCTTCAAACTCAATGACAGACAACAAAGACACCACTGCAATGTAAGAGAAATGAGAATTCTTTGCTGCACATGGCGCAGGATTCAAGAAGCTGAAAGAGAAAATCTAGTGAGATCAACCGCAGGTCAGAGACAGAGTGTATGAGCCACCATTTTACAATGAGCATAGTTCATACTTCAAAACATAAAAATGTCTGCTCTTTGGCTTTGGATGATTCACTCAGTTGATTAGAGTGATGGGGCAATATGCCAAAGTTTCAGGTTCAATCCCCAGTCAGGGCACATACACAGTGCAACCAATGAATGTATAACTAAGTGTAACAACAAATCAATGTTTTTCTCTGTCCACCCTCTTTCTAAAATTAGTCAATAAATAAAAAAAAAAAATTGAAAAATAATGTCTGCACTGCCTGACCAGTGGTGGTGCAGTGTATCCACCTGGGATGCTAAGGCCCCAGGTACAAAATCCAAGGTCGCTGGCTTGAGCATGGACTCACCAGCTTGAGCGCGAGATCATTAACATTATCCTATGGTGCCTGGCTTGAGCCAAAGGTCACTGGCTTGATTGAGCTCAAGGATCGCTGGCTTGAGCCCAAAGGTCTCTGACTTAAGCCCAAGGTGGCTAGCTTAATCAAGGGGTCACTGGCTTAGCTGAAGCCCTCCAGTCAAGGCACGTATGAGAAGCAATCAATGAATAATTAAAAATGATGAAAGTATGAGTTGATGCTTGATATCTCTCTCCCTTGTTGTCCATAAGTTGGTCTGTGTTTCTCTCTTTCTCTGTCTCTCTCTTGCTCTCTCTTTCACTAAATAAAGAAAAAAAGTGTCTGCACTGTACCATCTCTTTTCAATTTTGTCCAAATATTTCTGTGGTCAAGTACAAACTAGAATCATGCATAAGAAAGAATTCAGAGACAGATAGCACATGCAGAGGTGAGTTGACTTGGTACATCATGATATAAGCTTTTGTAAGGTAGTACAAGAAGATGATTGTATTGTTAATTATTAGCTAGAAATAAGCTAATAATTATTTTTATGGTGTAATAATGGATAATATTTATTTTCTTCTCTATATTTCTTACTTTTAGGCCATGTGTTGTTTCCTAATCAGAAAAAATATTGTTTAAAATGTTAAATATATATATATCCATGAAAAACCTAGATAAATTTATCAAAAACATACAAATAGAAACTATGCTGAACTAATACAATTTTTTTTTTTAATTTAAAGAATTAAATTTAACAGGGTAACATTGATCAGTAAGAGCACATATGTTTCAGGTCAACATCACCTAAAGTCAAATCATTTTTCATCACTGTATATTTGTCCCTCTCTATGCCTTTTCTTCACTTCCTTGCTCCCATCTCTCTCCCCGTGGTAAACATTTCACCATGATTTCTTATTCTTAAAGATTTTATTTATTCATTTTTATAGAGTGGAGAGAGAGAAAGGGGACGGGAGTGGGAAGTATCAACTTGTAGTTGCTTTTGGTATGTGCCTTGACTGTGGCCTTAGCATTCCAGCTCAACACTTATCCACTTAGCCACCACAGGTCAGGCTTGAACTAACACAATTTATATAAATTAACAACAACAGGAAAATCAAAACCTATTAAAAGGTTAAATTTTGAATAGCAAATAGTAGAATCATTGTTGCCAAGGACGGGGGCTAAGGAAAAATGGCCAGGTATTAGTTAAAGGCTACAAAGTTTGTTTATACAAGATTAATAAGTTTTAGAAATCTACAGAATAGTGCCAATAGCTAATCAAACTGTGTTATATACTTGAAAAAGTGCTAAGACGGTAAGGGTAGACATTATGTGTGTCTTTATCACACCAAAAGAAAGAGATAATTAATAAAGATGATAGGAGGAAAACTTTGGAGGAGATAGATATGTTTATAACATAGATTTTGGAGATAGTTTTCTCCAAATTTATCACATTTGGTTTATCAAAAATGTATAACTTTTTGTTTGTCAATCAAACCTCAAAAAATGGTTTAACAAATTTAGATGTATATTGATTGTGACATAGAGCTTATATTTTAATAAACTTTGAATAAAGGTATAAAGTAACAACAGTATAATAACAAAGACACCACACAAACTCATGCACACACATATAGTATTTTTCAGAATGAAATCAGATTATTGTGTGAATTAAAATAAAAATAAAACAAGAAAACACACCTATGTTACTCTCCAATGCTTAAAATGGGAAGCAGTGTTATACCAGGACATTTTGGCTGTCTTTTTAAAATGCAATTGTTTAAATGGTAAGAGCATATTTTTCTGACAGCGAGAAATTAGCTGTTTTGTAAAAAGAAACAAAACAGAATAAAACAAAATATGATTTTAGTTGCCATAATCAAGTGCAACTCTTAACACTCTGAACTGATAACTTAGTTGATTCTTCTATAACTCAGCAGTTCAATATAGTGCTTAATTAATTCCATCCCATTACCTGAGTGCCAATCTTCTCTCAGCTCCATAAAAATAGTCCTGGCTAGTAGTTGTGAAGCAAATTTAGTGCCAGCATTCAGATTCTCTTCCCAAGTTTCTGTTGAGCAACTGCTCAGATACATGGCTTCACCTCTCCGAGCAGCCACACTCCAGTGGGACAGATTCTAGGACGTGCTTTGCTGGGCATTAAAGGGTAACCAACAGACTTCAACAGACCCTACATTACTGTATCAGAGGTATGGGCAAGAATTTCTTGAGGAGAGTAAGGTAGATGATGGGTGATAGCATATTATACTTGACTGTAACCAAACCAGAATTATGTCTATTTCAGGATTTAGGATTTTTTATGCTTTTTTTCTTTTTTTTGTGACACATATTTAGTTTGTTTTTCTTGCCATTGGTCATCACCTTACTCAAAACATCTGCACCAAAACAAAAGACTCAGTATCTCCTGTTATTGGCTGTGCACTATTATGTTAGAAAAAAGCAGGGGGAGAGAAATCAGATGATATTTTTATTCTTTCAACTGGAGTGTTCTCTCCTGTGGATTTTATTCATTGAATTGCACATGCTTACCAATTATCGCTTACTCATGTTTTAGGAGCTCACAGGATTGTTAGCATTCTACATTTTCCTCTTGAACTTGGATGTCAAAACAAAGCTGCAATCCTTATATCTGAAAGTCCAGCAAATGTTTAAGTGGGCTCAGAGAAGGATCTAAATATCAAAGGCAAAACATGAGACTGGCACACCATTTCAAGTTCCTGCTTTACATTATTTGAAGTAAAAATATTTATTTTAATTTTCCCGCTTTCGTGGATTAACCACTGCTAGGGAAATGCTATTTTCAAGAGGAGATTAATCTTACACATTGCACATGAGGCTGTTCAAAATCTGGCTGACAATGAAAACAGCAAGGAGTAGAATACGGGTATCGTTTAGGAGTATGATACCAAAGGGAAAAATTGTAGAGCTTGAACCATGAATTGAACTAAGTTTTTGTGTCTTTTCAGCCTTTGGTTTCTCTCCAAGGTTTAGATGTTGAGTATCCATGCATATGTTTGCTATTTAGAGTTTGAAAAAACACGTATAAAAATGTGTACTACAGACACAGGTGGTGCATCTTAGAAGAAAAACTACAAGTAAAATAAGCTACCTACCTGAAAAAGGTGTTTTGTTTATGTGTTCAATTTCAGAAACCACCTATAAGGGTCTGGCATGTGAAACTATGATCCATGAGATCTGATAGAGAAGATGCTGACCATGAAGACAGCATTAGTTAATACAGCTACATAGCAGGAAACACTAGCTGCTCTACTGACAAGCTTATTTATCCATCACTGAATGAATCAGTTCACAAGATATTGGACATAAACACTACTCGCCTATATTTTAAAAGAAAATACTTTCCCTGAATCCACATATATTTTCAGCAAGACATAAAATTTAGAGAAAGAGTAAAGTAAAAATCAGCTCAATACCTATGAATAAAACACTACAACCATATCAGTGTTTATATGATTGACTTTTTTCTTCTCTCCTTGTATTTCAGAGATTATATGAGTACATGCCCAGTACACTTAAAATTATATACACTTACTACTTAAATTCTTTTCACTTAATACTTTATTTTACCAATATTTAAACATTGTTCAAGAATAAAATGTTAAGAGCTATTGTATTATGTCAAAAAGCTATTTATGCTTAGATCCACCTTAAGCTTTTATATTTATTTAATCTATGATTTTGATGATTTCAATAACAAATCTAAGAAATTCAAAAAAGATTTTAAGGTGCTTTTGCATAATGCTTAATATATCATTCATATACGTAGTTAAGGTCAAATATTTTGAATTAAATTTGTATCATATGTTTTCATTTTAAGTGAAATAAGCCAACCAGAAGAAAGCAAATACTATGCAAATCCACTTATATGAGGTATGTAGACTAGACAAACTCACAGAGATAGAAAATAGATAGAGTTTAGCGGGAGGAAGGCTTTGGGGAGTTATTGTTTCATGGGTATGAAACTTGAATTTTTCAAGATGGAGTTCTGGACATAGACAGTGGTAATAATTGCTCAACAATATGAACAAATTTAATACCACTGATTTTTTTTTTTTTTTACAAGGACAGAGAGAGATTCAGAGAGAGGGATAGATAGGGACAGACAGACAGGAACGGAAAGAGGTGAGAAGCATCAATCATTAGTTTTTCGTTGCCGTCGCAACACCTTAGTTGTTCATTGATTGCTTTCTCACATGTGCCTTGACCGTGGGCCTTCAGCAGACCAAGCAACCCCTTGCTGGAGCCAGCGACCTTGGGTCCAAGCTGACGAGCTTTTTGCTCAAGTCAGATGGGCCCACGCTCAAGCTGGTGACCTCGGGATCTCCAACCGAGGCCTTCCGCATCCCAGTCCGAGGATAATCCACTGCACCACCACCTGGTCAGGCTATACCACTGAATATTTAATGAATGAATTTAATACCACTGAATGCCCTTACATAGTTAAGTTGGCAAATTTTATGTTATACATAGTTTATCACACTGTTAAAAAAAAGTGTTAATAAAAAAGAAGTTCTGTAGACTTGTAATGGGGTAACATTTTTATTTCAGTTATTATTACACATATAAAATGCTTTTTTCAAGATATATTCTATTTCTTTACTACTAAGACATTTCAAAAAGCAGGTCTATTTTCATAACAAAATACCATTTCTTTGAAAGTTTTATTTATTGATTTTACCTGAGGGGAGGACAGCAAGAAGTATCATCTCATAGTTGCTTCTCTTCAATTGTTCCTTACTTATTTATTGTATGTGTCTTGACCGGGCAAGCCCAGGGCTTCAAACCAGCAACCTCAGCATTCCAGGTTGATGCTCTATGCACTGTGCCACCACAGGCCACGCAAAATAACCATTATTATTAATTTTTTAAACTTTAACCATTTTGGAAGTATCTGCAATAGCATAATTTTATTTCACTAAAAATGATGGTGAATTTTTCAATGGTAAAGTAGGTTCTGTTAAATTTGTTTTATCCATTATCAGTTCTTTTGGGACCATGAACTAAGCTAAAGGACTATTTCTGTTCACACCTCTATAAAGATTCTTTGCTTAGTCTTTTTCTTCTATGAAAGGGGAAGTAAATGAGCAAAGAAATGAAGTATCTGGAATTGTGCTGAAGAGATATATCAAATTAAAGATGAAATGTATCTGGCCTCTGGGCCAGATATATCAAATTAAAAAAGTAAAAATGACACATCATATCTCTTATTTAAAACTCTTTCAAATACTTTTTCTCTAGTGTGTCTTTCAAAAACAGTTTCAAATTTTACATGCTGAGAAGTATGTGTACATGTAATCACTGGTAGGGTTTATTTATATGGAGTGAGAATCACGTGACTTAGTTAAAATACCAAAAGTTGACATAAGCTAAAATTTCCTTTGTATTAATAAAACTCCTTAAAATATTCTTTCTTTATCTCAATCTCTTTTAGACAAGTATTTCACTTTTTTATTGCAATCAAGCAGATAGATCTTTTACAAAATAATCCACAGTATGTTTTCTAGTATACCTTACAAAAAAAGTGACATATTTACACCACAATTAAGCCTTATTCAAATTGCATATCTATTTTTTAGCACCACCTGAGGGTGAGATGATTGTTGAGTATGGCTCAGTGAACTAAATCACATAAAGAATACTGCAATTTTACACTCAGTGGGAACTGTCACATTGGCCACAATTTTCATTTTTTGAGAATTATGGAAATCACAATAAAGCAATAGCCAATTAAGGTTATATGAGAAACCCATTTTATCACAGAATTTTGATAAATGGATCTTATTAACAATGGACATAGTTAATGCAGATGCCTTAGCAAAGAGTTACATCAAGAAAGCTTACAGTGGCATCCATTTATCTGAAACATAAAGCATGCAAAATAGCTTAAAGTTTATGTGGAGTAACTCCTGGAAGGAAATTGAAAGCTATCATAAATCACATGGAAGGAAGAATTAATCATCTTTAGTCTTTGAGATAGAAATACTAACATACATTATTTATGTACTTAGATTGTAATGACAGATTATTTAGAGTTATTTTAGTTGTAAATTAGAGAAAACCCAATCAAATGGGCTTAAATTTAGAAAATAATTTTATTGGCTTATGTCACTGCTATGTCAAGAAGTACAAAAGAATGTAGTTTACTCTTGATTAAGTGACTAAAATATCACCAGGGCTCAGACTTTCCCATTTCTGCACTTGGTCTCCTGTTCTATTGGCTTCATTTTCAACTTCAACTTGGTAGCCCAATGGCTCTAGGCTTATGTCATTCCTGCGGCCAGCATGCCCAGAGAAAGAACAGTTTCTCCTCCAGAGTGATGCTTCTTGATGGGAACAATTTTGCTCTCCAGAGAACATTTGACCATGTTTGCACATATGTTATTTATCATACCTGAGGTGGGAAGCTACTAGCATCTGGTGGGTAGAGGTTAGAGATACTGCTCTAGCTATCTTAGAATTCACAGGTTAGCACCCACCCCATTCCCCGCCAAAAAAAAGGGCTTATCTGTCACAAATTATCAGTACTGCTAAGTTTGAGAAATTTTTCTCTAAGGCTTAGATCTACACTAACCAAGTCGGCAGCCACTAATCACATGTCATTAGTAAACAATTGAAATGTGGATGATCCCAATTCAGGTATGCTTTAAATGTAAAACACATACTAGAATTTGAAGACTTATTTAGAGAAATGAATGCACACTCTCTAATTTGTTTACTTTGATAACCTGTTTAAATGATACCATTTGGATTTACTAGGTCAAATAAAATATTTTATTAAAAGTAATTTAATGTTTCTTTTTACTTTCTAATTTAGCTACTAGACAATTTTAAATTACCATTATATTTTTATGGGACAATGTTTGTCTAGATGAACTATTTAGTAGAAATTGCTATTTTGTACCACTAAATGGAAATTTCTGCAGTGATGGAAATGTTTTGTTGTGCACTGTCTGACATGACAGCCAAGAAACTGTGGGTATTGAGCACTTGAATAGTGTGATTGACAAACTAAACTGTTAATTTATTTAAATTTAATTAATTTTAATTTAAGTTATTACAAAGGTCTAGTGACTACAGTATTAGCACCCTCTAGAGCAGTGGTTCTTAACCGTTTTTGAGGTACCGAACCCACCAGTTTCATATGCGCATTCACCAAACCCTTCTTTAGTGATAAATAAAATATGATTTTTTTTTCCAAATTCAAGACATAGGTATATGTTTTGTTACTGGTGCACAAAATGAGCAGTGCATGAACATCACCTTGCTTAAAGAACAAAACCAACAAAGTATATGAACTCACAACAAATTATGGTATTACTTTATTCTGGCCTCCACGGCAGAGGCTTCTCCAAACCTCTGAACCAACTCATCGAACCCCTAGGGTACGATAGAACCCAGGTTAAGAACCACTGCTCTAGAGCCATATAAAAAAATGTTAACTGCTATCATTGACTCTGATTGAAACACATCCACCTATATGACTTAATCACCACGTCAAAATACTGTATTGCTTGATTGACCAAATCTTAGTTACCTGTCCAGTCTCAGAGCTGGGTATATTTAGTTGGACAGAAGACATGGACTCAAGACTGGATGGATGTTGGTGTGGCAAGGAAGACCAGATAAGCATCTGTGACAGTAGGTGTCCTCTAGGATTGATAATCTGTAAAAGGTGTATATAGGACAGAAGAAAAATAACCCCTTAATTTTCTGCATTGTTATATGCCATTACCTCAAAGACCTATCCTCATTCAGTTACTTCTTTTTAAGACACTTTGCAACAGGAAGGAGGGCTTCCTTCGCCCAATAAAATGCACTATGTGAAAACATTCTTTCCAGTGTGAAAGTGTTCAATCTTATGAAAGCAGTAGGATCTAGATAATAAATAAAAAATTTCAAAGCATTGTTTGATATTGTTTAAAATATTTTTTTTTAGGCAAGGGTAATTTTGGACTTAAAAATGTTATTGATGATTTCACATCATTGTTTTAATTTAAATAAATAATGAAATATATCAGTTTATATATATTTATTTTTTAAAATGTCACAGAAGTTATGTGGCATAGAGAATACTATGTTTAATTGACATAAAATTTATATAAAATAAAATCCATCATTTCAATTATTTTAAAGTGCACAATTTAGTGGTTTTTATATTTTTTTATTTTTTCTTTTAATTAGGTGGTGTTTTAAAAAATTCACAATGTTGCACAACTATCACTATTATGTAATTCTAGAATGTTTGCACCACTAAATGTTCATATAAATATATGTAAAAGGAAACCTGGTACCACCCAATTCACCCATTTCCTCTTGCCCTGGTCACCACTAATCTATTTTATGTTCTAATAGTGTCATTAATGTGGATATTATTCATTAATGTAATCATATAATAAATGGCCTTTTGATTTTAGCTGCTTTCACTTAGCATAGTAATTTCTAGGATCACTTACATTGTAGCTATATTATATTTATGGCTTAATAATAAAATATTATATGCTTATATCACATTTTATTTATCCTTTTATAAGTTGATAGGCATTTGGGTTATTTCTACTTGTTGGCTCTCATGAATAATGCTGCTATAAACATACCTGTACAAGTTTTTTTAGCATATGTTTTTGATTGGATATTTCTGGGTATCTAGAAATAGCATTGCTGGATCATATGGTAACTACCCCTTTAACTTTTTTCCTAATGGCTAAACCCATTTTACATTTCTACCAGCAATGTAGGAAAATTCCAATTTCTCCCTGCCCTCACCAACAATTGTTATTGCCCATTTATATATAAAGGAAATAAAGCACAAACCAAGAAGAAGACACATTTGAAAAATTGCATGGTTTACTTCTCCTTTCATAATAATTAAAATATGCTTAATTGGAGGGTTAAAAACAGTAAGGTTAATCACGGAAAAAGAATTATAAACCTTCCTCTTTCGTTTTTTGAAAATGATTTATTAGTATTTAATTGTGCTTATATAGTGGTGTATATTTAAACAATTTCTTGGGGATAGATGTTTGTGTTGTCTTTAATAGTGTGCTTTAAAAAAAAATGATACGTAGTTTGCTCTTTTGTCATAACTTTTTTTTGGCCTTATCTTAGAAGTGGGATTCCTCGATAAAATATAATAGGCTATGAATATTTGTTAAATATTTCTAAATTAATTTTTATAAGATTTGATTCATTTTTCATTCCATGAGCAATTTTGAGATTGCCAATGTTTTTTCTCATCTCTCCAAAAATATGTGTTGACAAAATTTTAAATTTCGTTAATTTTTTTCTTGCTTTGATAGTCCTTTCCAAGAGATAAAATTATAGATATTTTCTTCCAGTTTGCTATTGTTTTTTGATTTTTTTTTCCTCTGGAGCTTCTGTAAAACATTCTTATTTTTTTGCATTGATGGAGTCAACTAATCAATTTCTTTATTTTTAAGAAATTTTTGAGACAAATTTAGAAAATACAAGTAACAAATACATTTTTTCATGCATGTACAGTTTTATTTTTACATTTAGAGCACTGAAGTTGTTGAGGTTTGTTTGATAGCATGGTGTTTGTTAGGGATAAAGGTTTTTTGGCTTTTATTTCTTGCCTTGTAAGTCCAGAGGCCACCGCGGTTGCCTGGCACATGCAGGTTCCCATTGAATTCGGATAGATTGTAATACAACTGCGGAGCCAAAAACTGGTGGGCCATTCTTTATTCTCGCTCGCACCGGCAAGCAAGTAAAAACAAACACACGGGCAGAAAAACCTATTCAACTGTTCTTTGGTTCCACAACCAGGAGAATCTTTCCTGTTTTTCCTAGAATCAAAGGCTGGCCCCCAACTCTGTTTCCCTTCAGCTCTCTGCTATCTTGTTGCCTGCCTCTCTGCAACCACATGGCCTCTGCCAAAATGGTCTCCTAGCTCCTCCTTCCTTCTTTTTATATTTTTTTCTGCAGGAAAGCCCTTCTCCAGCACACATGAGCATAACCAAGCCCCTTCCTAAGCAGGAAGGTAATTAGCTGTATCACATGGGAGCATCATCATGTGAGCAGTGGCCATTTCTAACAATAAAAGTAAACAAACCCAGAAAATACAGATTTTACAAACTCATTTGCCCAACATGCCTGAATGTCTACACAGCTGTCCTCATACTTTTTATTGAAAAGTTTATCTGTTTTGCAGTATTTGAAATGCCCTCTTTTTGTATTTGAAATTTCCAAATGTTTTTTGATATATTTCTGACTTTTTATTCTATTTTTGTTGTATTTGTTCATATGTTTCTGCACTGTTTTAATTTTAGATGCTTAACAGAATGTTTACCTATTTGGTAAAATTAAACTCCCTTTATTATTTTCATTTTCAAGACATGCCTGAGAGACACTAACCCTTGAATAAGAGCAGGTAGCAAAGAAGAGAAAATTGCTGTGATTTGGAATTTATTCCAAATTCCAATGAGCATTTGCTAGAAAATTTACAGATGAATTTACTGCTTTAACACTGCAACTCATTACACATATATAAGGTGCTAAATTTTTTTTTATCATGGCACAATTGTTAAGACCAAAGCATCTATATTTATAATCCCTGAAGTCCCCAAGACCCAGCTCTTTACAACTGTGAGATCTTGGACAAGTAATACTCGTTAAGCCTCAACTTCACTGTGCCTAAAAAAAAAATAATAATACTGCAACTTAATGTTACAGTGAGTGTTAAAAATGAAAAATGTATCTTAATAAGTTAGCATAGTGACTGGGAAATTGAAAGCTTTCAATAAAATTAATAATTTATTGAACTGGCATAGAATATTTTTTCTATTTTAAATGTTGTGAGGATATAATTTAGTTACATTTAAAATAATTTATACACACTAAATCTCCATAGATTATCAACAAAATTCTCCAAAATGAAAGATTCTCAACTTATGTTATTTTATTTATTTATTTTTATTTTTTTGTGACAGAAACAGAGAAAGGAACAGACAGGGAGAGAAAGGAAGGAAGAGATTAGAAGAATCAAGTCTTCATTGTGCCACCTTAGTTGTTCATTGATTGCTTTCTCATAGGTGCCTTGACAGGGGGGGTGAGCTAGAGCAGAGTGAGTGACCCCTTTGTGAAACCAGTGACCTTGGGCTTCATGCCAGTGGCCTTTGGGCTCAAGCCAGTGATCATGGGGTCCCACGTTCAAGCCAGTAGCTGAGTGCTCAAGCTGGTGAGTCCATGCTCAAGCCTGTTGAGCCAGTGCTCAATGCAGCCAGACAGAGTTTTGAACCTGGGTCCTCTTCATCTCAGTCCAATGCTCTATCCACTATGCCACTTCATGTTCCGGCTCAACTCATATTATTAAATGACCCAAACTTACATAAAAGTAAACTGCAGTATGTAGAGGTGCATGATTGCCCATGATCCCACAGAGAAGTAATGACAAAGTCTGACAGAGAATATAGCTCTCTGTTCTTTCCTTCTCACTTCCATAAGTTGAGGGTAAGACAAGATGGTATACAACTGATTTTTCCAAATTTATGATCACATGTAAAATGCAGATGAGAAGCTGACAGATCGAATGCCTTGGTTTTTCATACCTCTTTTATTTTTACCTTACCCTGTTGCTGTAGTTTTTCTTTCCCATTTCATTCTATCACATGCATACAAAGTAGGAAAGTTTCAATGCAATGGTTAAAATACATCCACCCAAACTCTATCACCAATAATAAAACCTGGCTTCTATTTTGGCATTATGAAGCTTCAGCTTCAGACTAACAATTTAAACACTCTTTAGCTGGGAGGCTGAGAGTTCAATACAATTTGCCTTCATGTTTGACTGACGAAGTATAAAAAATCATCACATCATATATTCTCACATATCCCGCTGCTGTCAGCATGATCAAACTAGAGATGTCATTGTTTCTGCAATAAGCACTATTCTGTGTAAGGATTGGAAATATAACATAGCATATTTCAGGGTGCAGATTTACACATCATAAATGTTTATCTGTAATACAAATCACTGTCTCTCTCACAGTTAGAAATCATCATTGGAGGCTTTCTTTACTGACATGGTATTCAAATTCTTTAGGAGTGGCTTGCATGTTATATTATGAAAGTAGATGGGGAATTAAAAATCAACACCCAATCGTAAATCTATGTAATGAGTATAAAAATCTAACACGAGACGGGTAAGGCACTGAAGGGTAACATTAAAAAGTAAATATTGATTGTTCTGGGAAGGCTTTTCATACTCAATGTTCCTCCTTCAATAGCACCTAAGCTTGAATGTGATAGACAGATTAGCTCTGATAAGATGCATGGCTCAGTCAGTAGTCATGGCCAATTATTTTACTGAAGAAAAAGAAAATGACAAGCCACTGTGCCTGTTTAAAATTCAGATTCTCAAGCCATCTCTAATCAGTTTGATTTAATAAGTCATGGAAATAGCTTGGGAATTTACATTTTTGCAACCGCCCCAGGAGAATGTGATGCAATTGGTCCAAGAGTAAATACAACGTAAGATGCTCTGGATATGGATGGAGGCATTGCATCATACTGACCATGGTGAAAGCCCAGATGCAACAGGTGGCTGCCAAGGTCTAAAAAGGGATCCACACTTCATGGTATTACTCAGGATCCACCAAGAATGCTTTCATTAGTGAAGCAATGCCCTTTTACGTCCGCCTCGAAGCAATGCCCTTTTATAAGGCAGTGGTTTACAGCCCTGAAGGCATATTAGAATAACCCATGGGAATTATTCTGCTGTAGTCACTTCATGATGCACATCCAGATAAGAGAAGGACAGGCGGCATTTGCCTAAACATCCGAGTCAGTCATTCTCTTCAATGTTTAAATTATAAACCAATGGAAGTCTACCTTTCCTACTTAATAGTGTCATGTAATGTGACAGCTTTTAATCAAAGTGTTCATCTTGACTAATGTAATACCATATGTCACTAATTGCTGTGACAGGTCACTAAAGACAATATTTTACTGTAAAATTTACTTTATTTTGATTTTTGATAGGGATAATATTTTATACTTAATGATATAAAAACTCTCAATGAGGGTTTAAGGTTATGATATGTTTCCTCACCCTAATACAAGTTTCTTAGATAAAAATATGTTTCTAGAGGCAGCTTCCTGACCAGGAGGCATTCCATCCATTGTTCATCACTGAGGTCACTATTAAAAAGGCTTTTGTTCAGTTGCACAGGAAAGATAATTTGCTCTAGGCTTTATCAACATATTTTTATTATATATATATATATATATATATATATATATATATATATATATATATATATATATATATTGCTGTAGCTTGGTAGCTTGACCAGGTGGTGGTGCAGTGAATAGAGCGTTGGACTGGGATGTGGAAGACCCAGGTTCGAGACCCTGAGGTCACCAGCTTGAGCGTGGGCCCATCTGACTTGAGCAAAAGCTCACCAGCTTGGACCCAAGGTCCCTGGCTCCAGCAAGGAGTTACTCGGTCTGCTGAAGGCCCACAGTCAAGGCACATGTGAGAAAGCAACCAATGAACAACTATAATGTTGCAACGGCAATGAAAAACTAATGATTGATGCTTCTCATTTATCTCTATTTCTGTCTGTCTGTCCCTATCTATCCCTCTCTCTGAATCTCTCTCTGTCCTTGTAAAAAAAAGAAAAAAGAAATATATTGTATTGCTGTATATTTTCAAAATACTTTGACATACATTGATTTTACGATTTAGTTTCAAAAATAGGTCATACTTTGCCAAAAAAATTTTTTAACTCAATTATGCGAAGAAATAAATAGAAAATAATTTTCTAAAATCTGTGGTGCTTCCTATAAAATAGAATTAGTAAATTTTATATTACTCTTTATTTTTCTCCATGTTTGTATCAATTATGTGTTATTTCAAAATAAATTTCTACAAAATAAAGTGGCTTAAAGTAAAACAATTTATGATTATGTCTGACTGATAGTTGACAGGTCTCAGCTGGGCAATTCTTCTTTTGGTCTCTCTTGTGCTCATTTTTGTGAAGTTTTGATGAGAGCAGCTGGTCCAGGCAATTTTTAAATGGTCTTGTTTTCATGCCTGGCATTGATGCTGGCCATTGACCAGGACATCTAGTTTTTTGTCCTGGTGGTTTTCATCTCTGGAGATCTAGACAACTTTTCCTATTGGAAGTTGTCTGGGTTTCAGAGAGCAAAGTGAAACTTACCTGGTTTCTAAAACTCATACATCATTTGTACTGTATTCTGATGAAAACAAGTCATAAGGGCAGCCCAGGTTTAATTGTTGCAGGCAGAATCCAATGTCTCATTGAAGAAAAGGCATAAAACACAAAGATGAAAAAAAATGGTGGCCATCTTTTTAGACAATCTACTAAATCTTGCATGAATTTATATAATATATTTTTATATATTAGCAAATTGGTATTGCAAGTAAACTTAGCAATTTCCCACTGAGTGAAAAAGGTATTGAACAGGATTTAACATATACTTGCTGTGTAGCAATTATTTTCTAATATAATTCGTAGTTAAAACTTTCAGGATTCTTAGTTTAGAAAAATAGAGATCAGAAATGGGACTTATATGTTTACAGAAAACACTTTTATTTTCCTTTTCTATGAGAAAAGACAATGTAACCATTTTTTTTTAAATTTTAGAGCACAAAATATAAATTAAATGTAAAATTAAAGCTCTACTTTATTCACTAATTTTAAAGGACTTTGAAATAATGTCTATGACATAATGTCTATGACAACTAATGTCAATGTGTGGTATTAAATTTAAGCTTTGATAGATATTTTTACATATTTAGAGAAGTAAATCACCAGGATTGACTAATTCTGTGTATAGGTAAAATAAATTCAAAGGACATGAAGAAAGTATCAAGATTTTTCAATCCCTTCTTAAGTCTTGAAAAATTTCATTCCCACAATTCAAGGAAAAGTAATCCTGACTATATTTTTAAAAGAAACTATGAAAACAAAACTTAACAAAGATACCTATTGATGGCCATAGTTTCTGAAATTATGCTTTTCACACATTTTACATGCATATTTAAAAGCCATTCCAGGGCTCTAGAAAAGAATATTTTGGCTTTCACACAGTTAATGGAAAAACTTTGTATAGCATTTCAACTTTGTAAATAAATATCTATCTGTCTATCAATCCATCTATCTATAGTTTATTGTTTTTATCCATCTCTGAAGATACCATCATTAAACATGCAAAGGTTGTATATAATCTAAAGCTTCATCTTTCTTTTTTCTTCTTATAGAATTCTGATTGTGTTATTTTATTTTATAGTGGAATATGTGAAAAACTAGTAAATGCTAGAGCCGTAGTAATTTCATCTTTTGATATGTCATTTTCATTGATGGGACGATGAGAGGCTCCTACACTCAGAATAGAACCTAAGACCATGGCTATATTTAAGCTTTCATGCTGCTTTTTACTCCAGTGCACAACCAAGATTCTGTCTGAATGCCTTCCAACAATTTACCATGAACTAACATTAGCTTTTGCAAATGCTGTTAATGGCATAACATACAATAAAGTGACACAAAGGGGAGGATACTCTTGGAATGGAGAGTAACATAGTGATAGAGGAGGAAAACAACCCACAATTATCCTTGTTACATTATTAGAAAGTTTCTTTATTATTATTATTATTATTAAAGGAGTCTTTTGTATGACTGTTAAAAAAAATCACAAAACAGAAAAGCATTTTATTGGAGGGCATACACGCTCAATTGTGAACAAAAGCATTCTGCCTTAGAACATGTATTTTTCATTCAGTGAATATAATTTTAATAATTCATGATTTTGCTGAAACGTTTTTAAGATTTGGTAGTTAAAGATCTCTTGGCCCTGGCAAGGTAGCTCAGTTGGCTGGTACATTGTTATAATGTGCCAGGGTTGTAGGTTTGATCCTCAGTCAGTGCACATAGAAGAATCCACCAACCGATGCGTAAATAAGTGGAACAACAGAGTGATGCAATTTTCTCTTTCTCTCCATGTGTGTCACATTCTCTGTCCTCCCGCTTCGATTTCCCTTCTTATCCCTCTCTGCTTCCTGATGTAGCAAAGACGGTACACACACAAATCCCTTTACCCTCCATAGATGTTATTATTGATCTTTCTTTTTTCTTTAACTCGGATTTTTATAAGTAAATTTTAGGAAAATTATTTCTGCTTTAGAGTTTTAAAATACATGACTACTAACTCGCTCTAAGTGGAAGACTGATAACAGTGGGGATTGCTCGGCTGTCTCTGTGATTTTTGTTTCCTTCGTTGTTGACTGGAGTCTGGCTGCATGGTTTGCTGATACTGAAATCATACCAACTGTCCAGATTTTCTCGTCACTTTTTTGAAAGACTTATCTGTCTTTCTCTTTTATTTCTATTCTCATCTCTCTTTCACAAATACTTTTCATATTTTTCCAAGTCAGCCACTTGTTAAGAATATGAATGCCCATCTTCTCAGACCAAGCTGAGGCTAGACCAGATGTGACCTGCAATTTGCTGAATGAAAAACAAATACAAGGAAGGCAGCCATCTGCCATCTGTTGATGCAGAAAGCAGCAGGGCATGCCCAGCATTTTGGCAGGGCTCCCCTGCTGGGAAATTGCAAGAGAAAAAGCATTTGTTTCATTTTTCCCTTTCCTGACCTGACAGCTCCTTTGAGCAAGGTGGGGAAGAAAGCAGGACATGGGGCCACAAAGCAATGAAAGCTCATATGAATGTTGGAGCTCTATAAATAAACTATAGTTTGCATTGTATGGTCTACCCTGGCCATGGTTGCTTCTTCTAGGTGGTACTGAACACCTAATCTCTGTAGTGGTCAGAAATTCAACAGGTAGGCAAATTCCTTTCTTCCAATTCCTAATTAAATTTTTAATGCTTTTTTTTCTCTGAATGGCACAGAGAAAGCTCTTGAGGAGTAAAAGGTAATGAGGCAGGTGTTAGTAACAGATACAACCAAAAGGCAAGGATTATTTCTGGATGCAAAGTCTTTGTCTCACAACATCAGAAATCATCTGGTTCACATTTTCAAACAGAGAAAAATGTAATAGAACAAGTTGCCCTGGTGACATAGTCGAGTTAACTTGGACCACTCTCTCTCCTAGACGGATTGTGTGAGCTGTGTCACTCAATTTAGATACTAGCATTGAGACAGCTATTCTTTCCCAGATGCATAATACTAGTAAAGGTCTCTCTTGGTCACTGGGATGAACCATGATGACTGAAACAGTACCTTGTTTCATGAACATGCATTATCTAAAAAAAAAAAAAAGTGTGTTTTAAAAATATACTTTGAAGAAAATAAACTTAATTTTAAGAATGACTGTGGTTTTTTTGTGTGTGTGACACAGAGAGAGAAAAAGAGAAGGACATATAGGAACAGACAGACAGGAAGGGAGAGAGATGAGAAGCATCAATTCTTCGTTGCAGCACCTTAGTTGTTCATTGATAGCCTTCTCATATGTGCCTTGACTGGGGGGGCTACAGAAGACCGAGTGACCCCTTGCCCAAGCCAGTGACCCCGGGCTCAAGTGGGTGAGTCTTGCTCAGACCAGATGAGCCCACGCTCAAGCTGGAGACCTCGGGGCTTCAAACCTGGGTCCTCTGCTTCCCAATCTAATGCTCTATTCACTGCGCCACCGCCTGATCAGGCAAGTGCTTTCTTCTAAGGAAGGAACGCAGGTCTTCTGGAAAATTTTAGCCCTTTATTTACTAAATGTAATCTTAGATTATTTCAAAAATTGCCTGCTTTGTGTACAGAACTATCATTTTAATCAAAACTAAGTAAATTTAAAATTGTTATTAAGATGGTGTTTGCAACATGAGTTAGTAATTCTCCTTATTTTAAATGTGAATGCTGTTTCCAATGAATAAAATCTGCTTATCTGAACTGTAGAGCCTATAAATTCACTTCATATGACCCTATTATCATTCTATACAATATGCTTTTTGGTAAAGGACAAGTAAAATAATCATTTCTTTTTGAAAAACCTATAACTTTCAAACAAAAATCTACTAAGTAACAGCCACTATAAAATATATTCAGGATGCAAAAATCAGAGAGGCTGTCTTCACTTAAAGTCCTTATGGTCCCACTTCTAGGGGAGAGAAGAGAGAGGACTATTAATAAACACAGCTATGCATACACAATGATAGCATTAAAACTTGTAAATGCAGTGAGAGCATAAATTCTACACAAGAAATCAAGACATTCCTCAAAGAGTAAACAAGATCATAATTGGAGATAATGCCATAAGATGTGATATGGCTTAGTATTTATTTTAATACTTTTGTTAAGGAAGAACTCTTTTTTTTTTCAGAAAAGAATGCTTCAAAATAATTATTTATAAAAGAAATGTCCTGCATTATGAACTATAATTCTAAAGCAAATTCCTATAAATTTTATATTACTTAAATAATGAACTAAATATGTATAGGTGAGAAATATGGAGATTTTTCAACCAATTCATGCATTGTGAAAATTCACTGTACTTTGATGGTACTGACACCTCAAACTTTCAGTGTTAGCTTGTATTATTCGACATTCTTGCCAAGAAAGAGGAAACTGTGAGTATCCTAGAAGATAACATCACTTTTGTTTTTAACTAAAATCTTTAACTTTACTTATAGAAGAATGAAATTTTGGTGTGTTTAGATAATGTGTAAAACAATTTTCACTGGCCAAACTTTCCATGTCTACAAAATAAGAGCATACTCACTGTTCATTCCCAAACTGAAATGAACCCCCACAAGCTATGTTGTTGGAGACCAGCTACCTCTCAGAAAATTACTATTTGCTTCTAAGACTTCCAAATTATTGTGTCATGTGTGCTAAAATACAACTTGTAATTTACAGGGCTCATGTACTGTTTATTTTCTTTTTCTTTTCTGCAAAGTCATATCCTTTGCTCTCAGATTTAAAGTAGAAAGCTTATTATGGTCACTGTCCATCAAAAATATTATTTTCAAAGTAATGCTGAGGATTGGGTTGCCAGATAAAATACTGAGTCTGGAGAGAAGTGGGAAGAAGGGCCTTGCTTCTAATGTGTCATGTATTGACATGTGAGTTCTATAACTCCTTGAGTCTGCTCTAGTGTTTAACAAAGTTTATAATAAACCAAAAAGTTCTGTCTCTTTTTTTTCTTTCCATGGGATAGGAACTAAATGAAGGAAAAATAATATTTCTATTCATTCAGATAATATTTATTGAGATTCTACTATAAACCAGGCACTGTTCTAGATAAGTCTATGAGTTGTCAGCAGGACAGAGAGGCAAACACAAAAGTCTAAAATCCTTGTCTTCATGAAATTCATGTTAGTGTAGGAAATAATTAAAATTTTTAAAAAGCAAGAAATGCAATGAATAGTATATTAAATCAAGATGATTATGCTATGAGGCCAACTCAGGGACTATACTAGGGACTGCCTGTAGTCTAGTTTTATATAAAGGATAAAATAAATCTTTATGAGCAACTGCTATTGACTGAAAGGCCAGGAGATCGTGAGGAAGCCAGTGAAGTGTATATCTAGGGTAAGAGCACTCCAGGCATAGAGAACAGCACGGTGCAATGGCTTTGAGGCTGAAACATGCCTGTCATGTTCAAAGAAGAGATAGGAATGAAGTTGGTAGTAGGATATAAGTCAGATAGAAACAGAGGTCAAACCCTAAAAGGCTTTACATGTCATTGTAAGGACTTCAGCTTTTTTTCTGAGTAGGATAAAGAACCATTGGAAGGCATTGAGCAGAGAGGCAATAAGATCAGACTAGTCTTAATAGACCTATTATGGTTACAATATTGAGACCAGACTAAAGGTGCACAAGAGGAAAAATGCAGGCCTCAATTTGGAAGTTATAGAGAAAAAAAAATGAGTGAAAGATCATAGTTCATGACAACAGGGAAATAGTTTTAGAGGTGGTAAAAGGTATTAGAGTTTTGAGTATATTTTGAATAAAAATTACAAAATAAAAAATGACATAATATATGGTAATTGATTAAATGTGGAGTAGAAAAGGATGAAAAAAAAGAAGGTAAAGAAAAAAGGAAGAAAAGAAGATAAGAGTGAAGGAAGGATAAAAAGAAAGAAGGAAGGAAGAAATCTATAGTTTTTGACATAGATAACTAGAAGAATAGAGTTGACAAAAATCAAGATAGTAAAGAAAACAGAAGGAAAAGATTTACAAGAGATGAGTAGATTTGAGTTTTGAATTTAAAAAGGTTGAGATGATTACTACACAAGTAAGTGGAGATTACCATCAAGTAGGAGTTTGATATAGAAGTCTGTAGTTCCAGGGGGAAATAATCTTGGCTTTATATTTCTTAGTTATCAGTCTATGAGTTTTATCTAAAACAAAAGTCTGGTTGAGATTACCAGGGGAGTTGATGGAGAAAGAAAAGCATAGAACCATGAGGACTGAGCCCTGGGGCATAGAAATAGTAAATGTTTAAGAAGCTGAGAAGGCACTAAGTAAAAAATTTTCCTTCTGCCTGACCAGGCGGTGGTGCAGTGGATAGAGCATCGGACTGGGATGTGGAAGACCCAGGTTCAAGACCCCGAGCTTGCCAACTTCAGCACAGGCTCATCTGGCTTGAGCAAAAGCTCATCAACTTGGACCCAAGGTCACTGGCTCCAGCAAAGGGTTGCTCGGTCTGCTGAAGGCCCGTGGTCAAGGCGCATGTGAGAAAGCAATCAATGAACAACTAAGGTGTTGCGATGGCAACAAAACACTAATGATTGATGCTTCTCACCTCTCTCCGTTCCTGTCTGTCTGTCCCTATCTATCCCTCTCTCTGACTCTCTCTCTGCCCTTGTAAAAATAAAATCCTTCTAGAAATGAGGTCATAAAGGGAAGGAGAAAATTCAGCATAATCTGGAGGAGATAAATTTAAGATTTTTTTTAAAAATAATAGGATAATAGGAAGTGACTTTACACTAATAGAAAGATTCAGTTAAAAGGCAAGAAGGTGAGTGTTGGGCAGATAAAATATATTATGCTCACTTTGTTAAAGATGGCCCTGCCCACATGGAAGTTCGTTGATATTAATGTGTGTTCTGGGACAGGCTGTGGGCAGGCCGGGTCGTTATAGCCTAAGGCTTAGTTTTAAGAGTAAGCTCTTCTCCACACCCTTGACTGATTGGATAATGTAGGGTGGTGCACTCTCATGATGAATCCCATTGTGCCTCAGATGAGTGGCTTTATATCAGAGACTTTCTTGTTTGTATAATTGTATTAAAGGTTTTGAATCTATGCTATAAAGTGGGCAGACCAGTAGCTAGTTCTCGCATGGTTCCTGAGGTAGAAGAGAGGAGAGCAGATTAAGGGCACATGGAGGCCAGGAGAAGCAGCCGAGATGGCAGAGTGCTGAGGGAGAAGCCAGTTTGTTAAGAGTTTGTGCTGGAGGAGATGGGGAATAGAGGTGAATAAGTCTGGTGAGCTAGAAACCTTTGATTCTAGGAAACTCGGATAAGTCAGTAGCTTTGTGAGCACTGAATGTGTGGGTTTTGGAGCTCAGTGTGTGTTTTTGCTTGCCCGCCGGGTGCAAGCTAGAACTAAAGCTGATGGCTCACCAGTTTTTGGCTCTGTTGTTTCATTACCGACTGTTTGAATCCAATGCGAACCTGCATGGGTCAGGCGGCTGTGATGGTGGCCGCGACTACTGGCTTTACAGTGAGGAAACAGGTTAGAGAAATATTGCAGATGTGATGTCTTTGAGTGTGTAAGAGCAAATGGAACCTAGTGCACTAGCGGCAGGTCTTACTTTACCAGGATCCAAGATATGTCTTCTATAGAAATCAAAGGGAAGACATGGATGCATGGAGATGGCTGGATGTATGATGGACATTTATAAAGACTGTTTCTTATTTGTTCAGCGAAATAGAAAGCAAAGGAGTCAACTAAGATTATAAATAAGGGAAAGGTATTAGAATAGTTTGAGTGTGATATAAAAGAAAGATTGTGAAATATTTATTTAAAAGACTTAGTTGTGTCTTCCATCACAACTATTTCCTATTTCTGATATAGGAGCAATGTTTTTAAAAAATGGGATGAAATCAGGGTTTTGTTTTTGCCAAAGTAAAAAATAAAAAAAGGGGAACAGTGCAAGGAATTTGAGGATGTCAGAAGAAAAGTATTTAGTATAATTGACTGATGAATTTATGCTGAATAAGAGAGGATGATAATTGGAATCAGAGAAAGTTAAATATTAGTAAGTTAAGTAAATTGAAGTGTTATATATGTCAGTTGTAAAAATTATTGGTCACAGAAAAGTTGATGAGGCAAGTAGCTAGTTCCAGAGTTAGAGAAAGAAGAAACATGAAATGCATAGAGTGTCCAGTGGTGGATGTCATTATCTGATTTACCTGGTTCTTTTATGGTTCCTATTATATACGTGAGTAAAAGAAGAAATAACTGTCATCGTGAATCTAAGGCAGAGAAGTGTGGTGACTCTAAATGTGGTTTATGGAAGTTAACCTGTCATGGGCATACGGAAGTCTGTGGTCCCACCTGACTCAGCTGATAGATGTGTCACATCTGCAGAAGGCCAGTATTTCTCAGGGACTACAGACGTCTTCTGATTTTCTGCCCATGTAGACTCATTGGCCAGCAAAAAGTTTCTTCAATCCAGGGAATTTCTTCTTTATCCTTTTTATTTCTCCAGTCATTCATGCCCGTATGATTCCAATTCAAATAACAAACCAGCCTTTGTGGGAACGGGTAGATATATGTGCTGCTTACACTAGCAGAAAAGAAATAAATTTAGCAAGATGAATTTCTTTTGAGAATCATTGTTTGGGTATCTTTCTCAGGAAAAGAAAACATTACAATTTTGAGAAATATGTATGTATCTGTTCATGTTTAAAATTAGCCCTAGAATTTTGTTTTTCAGTTTCCTTTTGTAAGACATGGTTTGGATAGCAGAACCCAGACTATATATATATATATATATATATATATATATATATATATATATATATATATATATAGAGAGAGAGAGAGAGAGAGAGAGAGAGAGAGAGAGAGATGCCGATAATTCTTAACTAGAACTTGTATCAAAAACCTAAGGTCATATGCTATTTTTCTTTCTCTGCCTGACTAATTTCACTGAACATAATAGTTTCCAGGTCCATCCATGTTGTCACAATAGGTAAGATTTCCTTCTTTTTCATGAACAATATGAACTGAGGAACAGAATAGAGACAGAGGTGGGATCAAAGGGTCCAGAGGGAAAGCAGACAGAGGGAAAGGGGATGATAGGAAGAGATAGAAAAGGAAAAGAGATTGGTAAAATTATACATACATAATACAACATTAAAAAGAGCAGAAAAGCAAATCCTGGAGGGAAAGGGAGAGGGTATTGCGGGGAGGGGGGAAAGGAGGATGCTGTGAACACAGGGGAGAGGGATGCATTCAGGAGGACACTAGAATCTATGTAAACACAATAAATTAAAAAAAAATAAAAAAACCTAAGGTCACACAACCTCTGGTTAGAGATCAGTGTTCCTTATTTACAAAATTTCTTAAAACAATGTCTTAAAAAAGGTTGAATCAGAAAATGTCATCAAATAAAAATAAATGTATGAGATCATATTGTAGATGCAAGCACTATTGCGAATATCATGAATATCAATCATAGTCTCACAGGAAATAGGTCAAGTCATTATCTTGTAAACCAGCATACAATGTTACTCATGCTGTCCTCAGCTATCTACTCAGTTTCGAATCTCTGGCTTGGATCCATCTATTGGCTAATTAACACATTTCCCCTTAATATGATGAATTGCTTATAAAAATTATTATCATTTTGGTATGTGTATATGTTTTGTTTTCTCAACAGAAGCTCTTCCTAAAGATATAATGTGTTACCAAGTATTTCTCTCATTTTTTTCTCCAATACTACAGCATTTTATAAAATACAGCCTTTTTATTTAATTTGAATTTATTGAGGTGACGTTGGTTATAAATTTATATAGGTTTTAGGTGTACAACTCTACAATATATCATCTGCATAGTGCATTGTGTGTTTAGCCCCCTAAGTCAAGACTCCTTCAACGCTACCTATTCCCTTCTATCTTCCTCCACCTTTCCCAACTGTGCCCCTCCTGCAATCTCCACTGTTGTCTGTGTCTATAAGGTTGTTTCTGTCCGGTACTTGCCTCTGGGTTGGGTAGTGAAACCCTCCCTGGCCCTGAGCTTTCTGATATTGTTAATCTTGCTCAAACCGCACACACCCAAATTCTCGAAACTGTCTGTCCCTAAGGCTGTTCCATGAACTGCACGCCCCACCAAACCGGTCGACCCTTACCATCCTCCCCCCTCTGCAGATATAAAAAACCCAAAAACCCTCCCCGGGCGCGCCTTCACAGACTCACATCCGAGGGTCAGTGAACTCGCCCGGAGCCCTCCCAATAAAGCCTGACTTTTGCTCATTTGGCTGTTTCGGCTCTTCGTTCGTTCATCGGCGGCACCCGGCAATCTTTCAGTTTCTTTTTTTTTTTTTTTTTTTGCTTAATCCCTTCACTCTTTCTACCCAGCCCCAACCCCCCTTTTCTCTCATAACTGTCAATCAGTTCTCTATATCTGTGCCCCTGCTTTTATGTTGTTTCTTAGTTTATTTTTTTCATTAAATTCCACATATAAATGAGATTAAATATCGCACTTTAAATTTTATCTATACTGAATTCATTTCATCTGTCTCAGTCTCTCCTTTTCTCGGAACACTGCTTTATCAGGAAACATAAACATAGTAGAGGTCCACAGACAGAAAATGCTCTTTTCTTATTTTTGTTTTTCTGTTGTTGGTATTCTTTATCCAAATTGGAGAGAAATAAAAACAGGTGAGAATCAAAATAGGGTACTGTAAAGCCAGTAGTCGCAGCCAAGGCCACCATCACAGCCGCCCGACCCACGCAGGTTCACATTAGATTCGGACAGATCGTAATAAAACACAGGAGCCACGAACTGGTGAGCCATCAGCTTTAATTCTAGCTTGCACCCGGCGGGCAAGCAAAAACACACACTGGGCTCCAAAACCCACACATTCAGTGCTCACAAAGCTACTGACTTATCCGAGTTTCCTAGAATCAAAGGTTTCTAGCTCACCAGACTTATTCACCTCTGTTTCTCATCTCCTTCTCCAGCACAACTCTTAACAAACTGGCTTCTTCTTCAGCACTCTGCCATCTCGGCTGCTTCTCCTGGCCTTCACGTGGCCTTACTCTGCTCCTCTCTAATACTAATCTCAGGAACCCAGGAACCGAGAGAGAGAGATCAAGCTCCCGGACTGCCCCAGTTTATAGCATAGAAAATCCAAACCTTTAATCCAATTATACATAAAGAAAGTCTCTGATACAAAGCCACCCATCTGAGGCATAATGGGATTCCTCAGGAGAGTGCACCACCCTACATCATCCAATCAGTCAAGGGTGTGGGGAAGAGTTTACTCTTAAACTAAGCCTTAGGCTATAATGACCTGGCCTGCCTACATTACAGCTTTTCCCCCACAGCCATCTCAAGCATAAGGGCAAATAATATCACCTGGATGACGAGCTTCCATGTGGGCAGTGCCATCTTTAACAAAGTGAGCATATTATATTTTATCTGCCGAACAGGTACCCTTTAATGAGAAGCAGGTCTTGAGTTACCTCAGATCAGATTGTCACCCATCTTGGTGGGAACACTGATGTTTGGGGGAGGTAACAGAGTAATGTGTTTTCCCAACTGTTGGGCAGATAAAATATATTATGCTCACTTTGTTAAAGATGGCGCTGCCCACATGGAAGTTCATTGATATTAATGTGTTCTGGAACAGGCTGTGGGCAGGCCGGGTCATTATAGCCTAAGGCTTAGTTTAAGAGTAAGCACTTCCCTACACCCTTGACTGATTGGATGATGTAGGGTGGTGCACTCTCCTGAGGAATCCCATTATGCCTCAGATGGGTGGCTTTGTATCAGAGACTTTCTTGTCTGTAGATTGGATTAAGGGTTTGGATTTTCTATGCTATAAACTGGGGCAGTCCGGGAGCTTGCTCTCTCTCTTGGTTCCTGAGGTATTGGAGAGGAGAGCAGATTAAGGCCATGTGGAGGAGAAGTAGCCAAGATGCAGAGTGCTGAGGAAGAAGCCAGTTTGTTAAGAGTTTGTGCAGGAGGAGATGGGAAACAGAGGTGAATAAGTCTGGTGAGCTAGAAACCTTTGATTCTAGGAAACTCGGATAAGTCAGTAGCTTTGTGAGCACTGAATGTGTGGGTTTTGGAGCCCAGTGTGTGTTTTTGCTTGCCCGCCGGGTGCAAGCTAGAATTAAAGCTGATGGTTCACCAGTTTTTGGCTCCGGTGTTTCATTGCCATCTGTCCGAATCCAATGCGAACCTGCATGGGTCAGGCGGCTGTGATGGCGGCCTTGACTACTGGCTTTACACCAACTTTCACAAAGGTTTCAATTGCCAAAATGAGGCAGGAGACATTAACCTGACTCCTTTATCTTGGTCTGCATGCCATCTCCGAAAGTGAGTCAAGTACCCCTTTCAACAGGGTCTCTGTAGAATCTCAAAATATGGGTGAAGTCCAGAATTTTTATTCTTGCTGTGTTTTGGAGGGTGAGATGGTACTGGGAGCTGGAGTTACCCCAGCACACTTTGTTATTTCATTAGAAATTTACTGAAAGATAAATCTTCCTGCTTCTGCCCTATTTCTAGACTGAGAAGAAGTGATCAGTCATCAGACAGTGTGCTGCCAGAAAGTTTTGTAAAGTCAGAAGGCATTCCAAATGGGAATTAATGGGGAGCAAAAATGATATTTTCATATTCTCAGCACTTATAATGTCTGGCAATCTGTCTTTAGGTGGATTTGCAAATCAATTAAGCATGAATGATATATATGGTGTAAAATATGACCTTAACAAGTTGTCTTGTCTCGCCTTGATGTTTCCATCTGATTTGTGCGTGGAATGTTCAGATAAAGCAGGAAGATAATGATTTCAAAAGGAACAGCCATTATGGGTCACTATCTTGTTGGGCCTGATAAGTTTAATCCAAGTTGCCTGGAAGGTAGAAACTCATAAAATACTTTATCTGAAGCAAGTGCAAAAATGCTCATAAACTCAAAGGTTAATCACTGCACCGAAAGAACAGATGAAGGAGACAGGGCAGTTTTACGTTTCTTCACTGTGCTGCCCTTATTAATCACGTTGTGGGTTGCTTTAAAAGATGTGCCTGCACTTTATTTTAAAAGCCAAATGGATAGACAGACAGACACTGAAAATAAAGTTGGATTGAGGATGATAGGACTTATTCATCTTCCTTTCTACTTGCCAGTGTTCGCACGAGATATCATCAAGGTCAGAATGTGACTTTAGCTTTATGCTTTAAATCTATTTTACATTCATGCCCTACTTTTCTTACTAATATTTTTTAGTTAACTTTAAAAATTTAACCTTCTTATTTAGACTGAGATTCAGGTACTTGCTTCATTCATCTTTCAGTGTAAGAGGTGTTATTTTAAGATGACAGGTAGGTAGCTTGATCACTTGTGTAAAGATCCTTTTAGATACACTAAATTATGCTAATAACCTTTTATTGATAAATCAACAAATGCATTTTATTATTGCCTGTGGGTTTGTGCCAGATATTTTTTGGGCAAGTTAAAGTATAAAAGATCTGTGCAAGTGTAAATAAGACATAGTACATAGGAAGTTTCTATCTATTATGTCTATCACTGTGATAGGATCTATTCATAACTAAAAAATCTTACTCTACATTGTTCTTTTATATAGACCAATAATTTACAAACTTTTTTTTAAAAGCAAGATAATAAATATTTTTGACCTTAAAAACTATATTTTTTACCATTATAATGTGAAAGCAACCAATGATTACATGCAACTGTGTGCTGTGTTTTAATGTGCATGCATGTTGCTGTGTCTCATAATAAAAATTAATATAGAAAACACAGAAGAGGTACAATTTGGCCATTAGTTTAGATTATTTATAAGAATAAAATAAAAATGACAGAAACTGGGCCATTTTTATTTAGTTTTGCTACACAACATGCATTCAATAGATTTCTATTCTTTTTTTCTTTTCATTCTTAAGGTTATAAACTCAGGAGTTTACAGTGACTAAGTTGTTATAATATATATATATATATATATATATATATATATATATATATATATATATATATATATATATATATACAGTTGTTATGATATCATATAATAAAGTGCATTGGGGTTTTTGATTAAGAGGAACATACATGCTTTAATTCTTAAAAAGTAGTTGTAGCAAGATTTTGCCCAGTGGTCACCAGGTCACCAGTATGCAAATTTCATTAGTATTGGTATAGAAAATTCATTGTTCCTTTTTTTATCTTTTTAAAATGTAAACTCTTTTGTATTCCTTTATAATACAATGTCTGACTTAATAAAAATCCCACATTTTTCAGACATAGCATCTTTCTACAACACATTTTATACCTCTAAATTATAGATAATACTTGTCCTCCTAAATTTTATTTAAATTCTC
This sequence comes from Rhynchonycteris naso, assembly GCA_037038555.1. NCBI lineage: Eukaryota > Metazoa > Chordata > Mammalia > Chiroptera > Emballonuridae > Rhynchonycteris > Rhynchonycteris naso. The sequence continues at coordinate 18,223,431 of CM072999.1, read as the reverse complement.
AGTATTTGAATTCAGAAATGAACAAATTTGGATATATTTTTACATTCAATCTTTACTGAGAGTTTACTGCTTGCTATCTCAAAATCTAAAAAATTTTAAAAAAGAGTTTAAAAACTGTTTTTGTATCTTCTAATCCAAATTCACTATATAAGCTTATATTGTTCAAATAAAAGTAGTTAATGTATGTGGGTAGCAAGGAATATTGAAGATGGCTTGTAGCTCACGGCATATAATTTTTATAATCTTTTTTTATAATCCATTAGGAACATGTTATTAGTTTAGAATAGTTGAAAACCTTTAATAGCTATTCACTCTCATTTGACAACTTTGAAAAAAAAATCTAACTTTGCCATGGTCTACAATAGTATACACATAAAGTAGGCACTGTTAATATGGTAACTTCAACTTAATTCCTGTCATATGACCTACTGAGAATGCTGCTCAAACCACATTAACCTTTCAGTTTTCCAGTCTTTCCCACACGTCAATATTTTGCCTACTACTCTTATTTCTGACAAAAATGTCTTCCATTCTTCCATGGTAGAATCCTTCACCTCTTTCAAGTCTGCAGTAAAGTTACGTGCTTAGCAAAGATATTGATTAGCACTTTAGACAATATATGCCATTCATTCATTCATTCATTCAGTTCACAAATATTAACTGAGTGCCAGATACGCTGCAAGACTTTGGGGGTATGATAGATGCTACACCAGGCATACTGAGTCCCTACCTTCATAGGTCTTACATTCTAAATCATGAAGTTCCCTGAGATGTACAAATTTATTCTCCATTCTCTAGATATATTGTATATACACATAGTTTAAATTTAACACTTATTACAATCTGTATTTTTTTATTAGCTTACTTTTTGCAAACATATAGTACTATGAACTCCAGCAACTCTCTTTCACCACGGGATCTTTGACTCTATGATTGTGCTTGGCACACAGCAAGCATTTTATATGTGTAGACATAAGGAAAGAATGCAGAAATATATCTATTTTCCTATGCTTTGATTTGACTCAAATTACCAGTGGAACTTTTCTCAGATATAGTGTGCTTATGTTGGTAAATGAAAATACAGATAAATTGTTTTAGACATACATATTAAAGTATATAAAGTATATGGTAAATATTTATAAAAATTAATGTTGTTAACCATTTTGCAACTATATATACAAATGAATCTGCAACCTCTAAAACAAGAGAAAATGTCAACAAGTATGATTTTATTATTTTGTCCTGGGTTTCATCAAGTCAATAGGCAATTCTTGTTTGGAAGTAGTTCAAATTCAATTTGAATATAAATATGTTGAGATACATTATCTTCCAATGGTTATGATTTTTAAACTGAGTATGGTATGCAGCAGTTTTGATGTTTCATTATTAAACTTGTATCAGTTTCTCTAAATCCTTGATAACACCTTATTAGAACTGTTTACATGGGTACCCTTTTTAAAAAAAAATAAGAAGATAAATTGTGAGAAAGGAAAAAAGAACTGCTTTTGATGCTCAATTCAAAAGCTAATTTCAGCCCGACCAGGCGATGGCGCAGTGGATAGAACGGCGGACGACCCAGGTTCGAGGCCTCGAGCTCGCCAGCTTGAGCGCAGGCCCATCTGGATTGAGCAAAAGCTCACCAGCTTGGACCCAAGGTCGCTGGCTCCAGCAAGGGGTAGCTGGGTTGGCTGAAGGCCCGTGGTCAAGGCACATGTAAGAGAGCAATCAATGAACAACTATGGTGTTGCAACAGCAATGAAAAACTAATAATTGATGCTTCTCATCTCTCTCCGTTCCTGTCTGTCTGTCCCTATCTAACCCTCTCTCTGACAGTCTCTCTTTCTCTGTGTTCCTGTAAACAAACAAAAAAAAAGCTATTTTCATCAAAGCTACCTTTCTCTAGCATATTTTCAAAAACTGAAAAAAATTTATTTTTTTAACTTGTAAACCTTTACTGAAAAAATAAGAAAATAAAATAAAATAAACTTTTATTTCATAGAATATAGATAGATAGGCATTAGAATATATTGTTCTAATAACAAAATAATAATTTTTTAAGAATTGATAAAGGAATTTAGCATAATTTGCAGATGAAGTATGATCCAATTATTTTTATTTTGCCGACATAAGAAAGTCTGCAAAGCATAGATCTCATTTATATTAGTGCCTTGAGGTAAAGTTTTACATATAGTACCTAATAAATAACTTCATTTATATTTTATACCACCATATTTAATAGCTCCAGTATTTTCTCTTGGGAAAAGTGAGAACAATCTTAGATGTACTGCACAATTTTTAAACATATCAATAATATGACACAATCCTATGTCAAAGGTAAGGTCTATAATCAAAGCTGTCAGGCATAGTTTTAAGGAGCTGCTCATCACCTTATCAATGACAGAAAAGGTCAAAATTTTGCATATTGGTGATGATTTTCTCAGGAACTAAAATGAATTGCATGAAATTTAAACAAAGAGAGTTCCTCACCCTATGATTTGCTCCCAGTAATCTCTCAATTTAGATAAAACTTTGATTTTATGATTGCAGGAAGACATAAATATTTTCAAAAAATCCAGATTATTAAAAATATAGGTACAACCTGACCTGTGTTGGCACAGTGGGTAAAGTATCAACTTTGAATGCTGAGGTCGCCAGTTCGAAGCCCTGGGCTTACCTAGTCTAAGCACATATGGGAGTTGATGCTTCCTGCTCCTCCCCTGTTCTCTCTCTCTCTCTGTCTCTTCTCTCTAAAAAATTAATAAAAATAATTTAAAAATAAAAAATAAAAGTATTCTGTTTAAAATACACACACACACACACACACACATACACACACACACACACACACACACACACACACACACAGCAACATTCCCAAAAAAGCTGGAACAATAGTCACTCTGAGGCAAGGACTAAATTAGGAGCATTCATGAGACACTAGAGCAGGGGTGCCCACACTTTTTCAGCTTGAGAGCTACTTATAAAATGACCAAGTCAAAATGATTTACCTACAATAAAAATGCAAAACATAAATTTATTTATTCTATATTATCATTATTTAAGTTACTATTATTACTATTTAATATTATGTATTCTTCTTTCACCTTTCTCCTTCTCAGCTCTCTTTTCGGAGGAAAGTCAATGTCATAGTTTTGATGAACAGTCCGAAAAAGCCGCTCCACATTTCCCTTCTTTGGAATAGCAATGGCACACAGACAGATGAGGCAAACACACTTAGAATATGACATAGTGAAATAAATCCCCTCCCATTCTGTATGAAAGTGGTAGGTTTTAGGCTTCTTACTCGGACCAGCTACGACACTCATTTTTATACCCTTTGTTGTATTTAGTTTAAATAAATTGAAGGCTAACTACGCAGCAATGTCGCTGAACAAACTAGCGCGGTTTAACGCGCATGTGTAGGGTATCAAAAGTTCAGACGAGGAGGGGAGGGACACAGGGAAAACCAGATAGAAGGTGACAGAGGACAATTGGACTTTGGGTGATGGGTATACAACACAATTGAATGATAAGATAACCTGGAGATGTTTTCATTTTACATATGTACCCTGATTTATTGGTGTCACCCCATTAGAATTAATAATAATAAAATATATATTAAAAAAATTAAAATAAATAAATAAATAAAATAAATAAATAAAAATAAATTTAAAAAATAAAAATAAAAATAAATTGTTTTCTAAAAAAAAAAAAAGTTCAGACGTCAGATTGGCTACCCTGTATGCCAATCAAAAGACAATTGTCTTTTTAATGTCATGCGATCTACCCACACTTTCTTCAAGATCAACCAGTAGATCGCGATTGACATATTGAGCACCCCTGCACTAGAACAATAAGAAACTTAGATTTGGGGAAAACATTCTTACCTGAATCAGTTGCCTAGTTCTGCGTGTACATGTCAGAATAGAGATCAGGGAAAAGTCAAAAAATGGGAAAAGTTTGTCTCACCTGAAATTCTAGCCAGTATTGATGGGAAAAGAAAACAGACTTTGAACCCTATTATGCAAGGGAATATAAGGAAAATGTTTCTACCTCTTTATAAATCATGTAAATCCGTTACAACCCACTGTCTGTCAAGAACTATGGTGATGATTATAGATATTATATATTTCTGGCAGAAAACCGTAATTTTAACATATTATCCAATTGTGCCTTTTACATTGGAAAAGTGTATTAGGGTTCCCTAGAGAAACAGAACATAAATAAATATAGATTGATTATAAGGAATTGACTCACATGGTTATGGAAGCTGAGAAGTCCCAAGTTCTGCTGTTCACAAGCTAGAGATGCAGGAAAGTCTAGATTCAAAGAGCCAATGGTGTAAATTCCAGTCTGAGGGCAGGAGATGACAGGATGAAATGTCTCAGCTCAAGCAATACAGCAGAAAATAGGGCCAAAGTCATTCGTCTGCCTTAGTTTCATTCAACTCCACAGTGGGTTGAATCATGCCCACCATATGGGGGTGGCCAGTCTACTTTACTGAATCCTTCAGTTCAAGTGCTAATTTCATCCAGAAAGCCTCTCACACACATACCCAGGAACAACGCTTAATGTCAGCACTCTGTGGCCAGTTGAGTTGACACATACAATTAACTATCACAGGAAATAACCTCTGTACCAAAAAAAGGGGCAGCCTCTTCGACTCACTTGTAGGTTTTATTTATTGGACCTCCAGAACTTAAGGCAACACTGTTAGTTTTCACCAGTGGCTGTCCCACCGATGGGGCACATGGTATTCAGTTTACAAAATTCCGTTTTCTCAAACCTAGAATTATTTCCTCTTCTATGCCTATATGTCCCCTTGGTATACATGACCTTGTGATTCCTGAATTTTGTTATTTGCTGTGTGAGTGATATTCAGTTTCCCACTAAGCTTGCATTCTTCCTTGTTTTTCTGTACATCTAACAGTTTTAAAGCCAACCATTCTATTTTTTTTTAATGTTTTATTTATTTATTTATTTTTACAGGGACAGAGAGAGAGAGTCAGAGAGAGGGATAGATAAAGACAGACAGGAACAGAGAGAAATGAGAGAAATCATCAGTTCTTCGTTGCCGTTCATTGATTGCTTTCTCACACGTGCCTTGACAGCGGGCCTTCAGCAGACCGAGCCACCACTTGCCAGTGACTTTGGGTCCAAGCTGGTGAGCTTTTTTTTTCCTTTTGCTCAAGCCAGATGGTCCCGCGCTCAAGCTGGCAGCCTCGGGGTCTCGAACCTGGGTCTTCCGCATCCCAGTCCGACGCTCTATCCACTGTGCCACCGCCTGGTCAGGCTGTACATCTAACAGTTTTGTCTTTTCTGTTTTCATGCTTGATTCAGCATAAAAATAATTTCTGATCTTTTTTGAATAATAAGCATAAAGTTTTTTATTATAACATACAGTTTTTTTTATATTTCTGCATTTGTAACCAAAATATATTTTAACATCAATGTTTTAAAATTGTGTTAATGTTATTTGGTATTTACAGTTAGGTTGGTTTTCTCTAAAATTTTGTTAAATCAATGATGCATCTATATTTTTTTCAGATCATAGAATTTAGGATATATGACAATACTGTTCTTACTCACCATAAGGCTACTCTTTTTATGGGTTTCTGGTCTATTTATAGTTACTAAGTCTTACTTGAATACCTTGGTTTATCCTGGTGTTTATTTCTTTTTTGTCTGCTAGTATGAGCACAAAACAACTGTTGGAAGCACAAAATCCAGCCAGAAGCACACACTTGACCTTCTGTGTTAAGTTGAATTTCAAATGTTTTTCTTACTTCTTCCCATGGGAAATACACATAATGTTTCCCATTTGTACACTTTTTTGAGCAGACACCAGCCAAAATGCCCATCCCTGTAAGATGTAAGTTTTCTAAATATGCTTTCTTAGTAATATCAAGAAAATTATTTAGGTCCAAGAATTCATGGCTTTATTTGCATATGTTTTTACTTAACATCAGCTCTAAATTTTCAAGTAATACTGTTGAATATTGACCATTGTTAGATCTGGTGTCAAATAGATCTGATGCCAATCATTCTCCAGGGTCCAGGGCCAGATAATTACTTATTCAACTAGCTGCCGTGATAACCTGTCTCAATTTAGGTATTGACTATAAGCCAAATGTCTCTATTAAAGTGGCTTTTAACAACATATTTTTATAATCTTAGTGAGCAAAGAAGAGAGCATTGGAAACTCCTGAGGGATTTTCAGTTTAACTACTGTGAATGGATACTAGGTTGTTCCAATTTTGTTTATAAGAAAGGTTTAGCTAGGGATTAGAGTATCAGCATGAGGAATATTCAGAGCTATACAATGGGATGTTTTAGCAAATGAAACTGTGCAATGAATTCAGTCCCTAGGTGATCATAAAAATTAAAAATAAAGTACACTGTCCTAATTTAGACACCCTGTTATGTATTGAAATCTGTTGTATAATTATTTTTTTAAGTGAAAGTGTCAGAGAAATGGAAAACATACTAACAAAGTTCTAATGAAGTAGAATTTATTATGCTGGATAAAGATAAGTTAATGCTGTTCATTAGAGTAAAAGAAAGATGTGTTCTAATTTATTAAATATTTTCATCTGTAATTCTGAATTAACTCAGTCAAGTAAATGACATATTGAAAGGAAAATTCTTAATCTACATCACTAAATTATTAGAAATTCCCAATAGTCATTAGTTTCTGTCTGGTTTGTTGCCTACCACAGTATACTGTTATCAGTCAGTGCAATGTGGGGTAAAGGATCAAGAATATTAGGCTCATATCATTGTTTTTTCTTTGCTCAAGATTTTGCTCATTCAACTAACCTCAATTACTCATTGCTACTCTCATTGTTGTTGTTGTTATTGTTGTTGGTGTTGGTGGTAGTAACTTGTGTATCTTCTGTAATGACTTTCATGGTAGGATTGGTCCAATATAAATTAAGCCCTTAAGTCCAGAAGTGAAAATACCTCACAAATGACCTTTTATGTGTTTGCAACCCATTTGGAAGAAGTACAATCAGGGGCATGAGATGTGTTGGCCTACAAGCTGTAGTAACTCAGTGTTTTGCTTTGGGAATATAGGATGCTATTTCTCAAGTTTTTTTAAAGTGGCAAAGGGTTAAGGAGATATTAAATGGAGAGTTTTTTTTTTTAGTTTTGTTTTTTGTTTTTAAAAAGGAACTATGTGAGCATCAAAGGAACACCTTGCTCTTTACAGGCATATGAGGATTTTGAGAGTGAGAAAAATTGAACTTGATGTGAAGGTGCTTTGCTTAACATTTAAAATAAAACATTTACTTAATGATTTAAAGAAGCATTTACACAACTGAAATATTAGAGCATGAATTGAATAATTGTCAAATTAAACTTACAGACAATAATTGCTTTATAATTTTAGCAAAGGTATAAAGAAGAGAAAAATTCTTGAATATTTCAGTTAACTGAAGTGGGTCATTTCATTGTGCTTGTGACTTAGTAAGTAAGCTGATGGTATATTTGAGTAATACATATTTAATAATAATATAGATGAAATCATGGTTAAGATTTAATACTTCAGTTTTCCTCTTGTGATAATAACATTTTTTTAATATTTTTTCAGGTCTATTGATACAGATGATATAGAACTATGTAAGTTTAAGGTATACAATGCAAATGATTTGTTATATGTATATATATTGTGAAATTATTACCACAATAAGATTAGTTAACACATCTATTACCTCATTCAGTTACAATATTTTTTGGTGTATGGTGTATGGTATCTTAGAAATTGTGATATTAACTTTTTGTCTCACATGTAATTTTAAATCACAAAAAAGTCAACAAATAAATTTGTTGGAATCTTCTTAGTAATTAAGTATCCATACTTAAAAAAATGTTAACTACCTCTACAAAGACATGTTAAATGTCTTGTTTTATCTAGCATGAAGAAAAAAAGTATTTTTGAAATACGTTACCATTATTATAATCAATGCTATATGAATATTTTTATGGGAGATTGAGTTTGATTTGTATTACTTTTAAAATAAATTTATGAGGAGTCTCAAGAGTAAGCTTCAACATTAAAATGACTTATCAGAATGATAATGTAAATAGTTCTTTATTGTTTCATGAAATCACAACCTCCTTTTTAGCTAGGAAAAGACCTTCATTTTACTCTGATGTATATTCCCTATTGTTCTGTATTTGGAAGAGAGATTCTGGATAAAAATGGGATCTCTTTCTCTCTTCTTTTAATTAATTAATTTTTTGTATAAGCAGGGATACTTTGAAGAGCATAGCAAACTTATTCTCAAAAGGTTTATGAGTTAATAACAGGATTGGCTTTATTACTTATTCATTAGTAAGCCTATGGTAGATAATGTTGGTATATTGAGTATATTATGAAGTAAAAAGAGTTGATACAAATATCAAATTATTATGATATACACCTGAAATTAATATAATGTTATATGTCAATTATTTTACAAAATTAATTGAGCTAGCTTTAGGTGGTGTATGAGCTCCAAAATATGTATTGCATAATTTCAGTAATTCTGCCTAAACTTAAAACTGCTTATTTTTGTATTCACAACAGATATTGTGCAATTTTAAAATAAATATTAAAATCTGTGCTATTAAAATAAAAACATTAAGTAAAAATGACATGAAATAGTATCTAAAAAATAAAATGCCACATAGAGAGATCGTGGAAGAAAGTATAAAGTATTCTGTTCTGGCACTTTTAATGATAAATTATAGACTGCTTGTTGAACAGGCCATTTCCTTATTGCTCTGGGGCTCACAAATGATGTATTACTCAACTCTGGCTAAGAGAGCTCATGCCATCAATCTTGCTGTGTATAATCTCCCAATGTACGTTATCTGTGTGTCCCTGTCTCGTGTGTCTCTCTCTTGTCTCTATTATTGCACAAGAAATTATGCCTGCAAGAAAGAGTTGCAACACTGTCGACTCCTTCCGTGGACTTTCATGATTGTGTATGAAATTGAGTGGGCCTGTGAGTTAATTTCTCAGTGAGATAACTATAACTGAACAAAAACTGTTTGAAGTTTATTGATCAAACAATAACTTGACTGGAAGATATCAACGGTATTTTAATATCTGATAGAGGGAATGATCTGTCACTGGGTGAAACTGGAATGTCACTTTTTCCTACTATTTCTTTCAGGGAGAATGCTACAATTTCATTTTAGGAGTAAAGGGTGCGACATAGAGACTCAGGACAGTAGTTCATTCCTCTCTTTATTAGTTGTGGCTCTACGTACAGGCTTCAACCCTCATTTTCTCCGTTTTTAAAATGATGACAGTAATACTGCTCATAGGGTTGTCTGTGAGTTGAATGATGCCATGCATGTCAAGTACCTTGCTTGGGAAAAGTAATCAACATGTATAATTAGTATGAGTATATTAAGTCTTGTGTAGACACACTATTATTCAAATAGATGCGGACACACTCACCTTCACTGAAATGCTCTCTTGCTTGTTCTTCCTATTCAGATTGAAGTCCTGATTCCTGTCTTCTAACATACTTTCTCCAATATAACACATAAAACCTGGTATCCCAGGGAAAATAGTGTGAATGCTTTTATAGGACTGGAGAGCTTAATGACAGAAGAAGCTGATTGGGTAGATTTGTAACATTTGAAGAAAAATTCTTTGGGTTCCTTTCAAATTACCTTGAACACAACACAAACTTCATTAATAAGTCACTTTTTTGAGGGAACCATCTAAACATAAGAAAGAGTCTTAAATTTCCTGTTAAAATAGCACTTCGCATCTCTAGAATTTTACTGCACGGCTATCTTAACTATGCAAAAGTGTAGCTGAGCATCAAAAATTAAGCGGACAGATAATTGAAGTTAAAAGATAGAAAAGATGAATGAGAAAATTATTTTTTCACACACTACAGTGAAACATATTTTTAGAAAAACATCTGGTATATGCAGCACACCTAAAAATGTTGGTTAAATAAGAAATACACAAGTATTTAAAAAATCAAGACTGAATGCCCACAAACTTTTAAGGTTAGTTAGAATTTGAATATATATGCACATATAATCTTCAGTAAATTGTTAATATAAGGTTGATGATGAGAAACAAAATCCAGCAATGCATAAGCAAAATAAAATATCATAACCAAGTTTGTTTATTCTGACAATATAAGGTGTGTTAACATTAGAAAAATGAAATAAATTTTATGAAATAAACAGAATAAAGAAGAAAAATAAGGATCTTATTTCATTCAGAATGAAACATTTTAAGTTACAATATTTTAGCAATACTTGTAAAATATATGGAAGAGAATATCTGCTAGCATAAGAAAAATTTGCTTAACTTGAAATTACCTGCAAGAAACATCATGTACAATACTGAAGTTTTATAATGATTATGCTTAATTCAAGAAATGCTATGCAGGCCTGATCTGTGGTGGCGCAGTGGATAAAGCGTCGACCTGGGAACACTGAGGTCGCCAGTTCAAAACCCTGCACTGGTCTGGTCAAGGCACATATGGGAGTTGATGCTTCTAGCTCCTTCCCCCTTTCTCTCTCTCTCTCTCTCTCTCTCTCTCTCTCTCTCTCTCACTTTGTGTCTCCTCTCTAAAATAAATAAATAAAAATAAATTAAAAAAAAAAAAAAAGAAATGCTATGCAAATAAAACAAACATCTAAGAATAGCCAAAGTTCTTATGAGCAAATATTACCAGGTAAATAAATTTGTCAGATTAAATATCAACGTATATCCCCCCCCAGTGAAGTTTCTCTTTCCCTGTATGGTATATTTTCTTTTCTCTATCCCATCTATATGCATTTTATGCTCCCCTAAAATCTGAGTCAAGTGAATCTACAGGTGCTTCATTCTCATTGGTGAATCCCAAAATTTTATATCAGAATACTATTTTATTTTGTTAATGACAATTTCTAGTGTTAAGAGACAAAAAAAAGAAAAATTTGAGAGAAAAGAAGTTTGGCCCTGGCTGGGTAGCTCAGTTAAGTGCATCGTCCCGACATGCCTACGTTGTGAGTTCAATCCCCACTCAATGAAAATATACTAGTCAACCAATGACAGCATAACAGTAACATATTTAAAAGAAAAGAGAAGAAAAGTTTGTAATGTCAAGTGTCAAGGCAACTAAAATTTAGTTTTCCAATATCTGAGGAGTTTGTGAATTCTACCTACAAAAATTATGTTTTAATTACTCCCTAGCCTGCAGACTCCTATCCTGCAGAATGGGTGTCGGCAATGATTAAACACAGAAGAATACAATCCAGTTGTGTCTGTGTGCATCACTGATGCCCACAGTCATTTTAGAGCTCAGGAAAGAACAGAAAGAAATCTACTTCCCTCATCCTTGAAACATTGTTTAATTTCCCCTATTTACTTTTAATAAGCATACAGTAAATTTAACATATAGTTACTGTGGTTCACACCATTAACATCTAATTATACCTGGTCAACCTTAATAGAAATCATAAGACAGATCTTGCCAACCATTTGATTATGCTGAAACAATAATTAAACAGAAATTGCATTATTAGAAGTAATACAGTTTAGACTAATGATGACTGACAACTGGTCTTTTTAAAAGAATACTTTGCCCTCAAATATATCTGGCTGGAGTTTTCCTCATTTAAAATTGTTCTTAACTGACAATCTAAATAAAAGTAATAGAGACCTATATCACAGACCCTTTCTCAGAGTTGGTGTGGGTAAACATTTTTGAATTAACACCTTGCTGTGCCTTAACAAAGTAAATATTTTGCATTTTTAGTAAAATATAACAAATATATAAAAATTATCCTAATAGATAAAAGACACACTTTGGAAAGAGCAACTGCAACCTCCCATTGTACGTTTTTGTTCTAAATCCATGGCGGGAGATTTACAGTTGTAACAGGGCGTAGGCAGGGATCACAGAGGGTTATTTTTTCTGATCTCCATGCAGCTGTGCGGTTGCAAAGGTGAGCTAACTGTAAGAAAAGGTCAATACTGTTCAAAGCAAATAAAAGTCATTATTGTATCTCCCATGTTACTAATTGTTATATTTTACCAACAAAAGTTGTTTGAAAAGTAAACACAAGACAACCTTGTCTTCTCCCCCAGTGACACAGAGAGGAAATGGATAGCAGTGTCATTAAGCATGATGAATGCGAACATCCTAAAAAGTGTTTTGGTGCATAAATCTAAGAATCATGGAGGCAAAGATGGTGGCTGTCTGTTCAGAACACTTCCTCCAAGGGGTGCATGCTTCTCTCCATATTAACGGTGCTTCTTGCCTATGATTGATGCTAAAAAACATTGTTCATGGGCATGCATCCCCAGAAGGAAGGCTGAAAAAGGAGCAGGATCACCAGATTTCAACAAATAATTACCTTTGTTCTTCAAAAATTCTTCTCTTTTATGTTATATAAAGAAAAATATATGTTTCTTTAACATCTTTTCTCTGAAATCTCAGTGGGACCTGATTCACCTCATTGCTTTGTGTCATTGAGTACTTAGATGTATTTTTATTATTTCAATTTGGATTGTTTACCTTTTCTGATCCTTTCTGTGCTAAAATTTTAAATATTAAATTCCCACCCAGAAAAACATATTAAAACCAGAATTTAGGTAATTAAGTGGTTTGCCTATAATCAGACTCTCAAACCTGAACCCTAAATTAGAATTTTATTACTCTGTGGCACAGCTCTTTTTATTTTACCTTATGACATACTTTATATTACTTAGCTTTTAAAGAGAAAGAAACAGCTAAAGGTATAAGCAATCTTCAGTCATTCTTTATGTATCAATTTGGGACTGGTACTTGGCACATAATGGGAATGTGTGTGTGTGTGTGTGTGTGTGTGTGTGTGTGTGTATAAAATATTTATGAAGCACCTATTGTAATTTAGAAAATGAATAAATACTAAGATGCAAAAATTGATTTTCCATCTTTGCTAACTCTAAAGCTTTCACAAGGCTCTACAGTTTTAAATCCATTTGCTCCCAAATGCCTATCTCTACCCTGACTTCTTCAGACTTCAAACTGAGATAGTCAACTATCCATTTAGCATACTCATATGGCTATTAAATAAAGATGTCAAATTTTACACTTGACTTGACTTGCACCCGCAAATTTACCCTCTTAATTGTTCCCGTCTAAGGAAGATTATCCAGTTATTCAAACTGAAGTCATGAGAATATTTTTCAGTCCTGTCTGAACAACAGCCTGAACCTTCTATAGTTAGTTAGTAAGAAAGTGCAAGTGATGTGAAGTCAGGTTGACTTAATGGAAATCCTGGCTCCATCATTGTTAGCTATATGATATTGGGTAATATAATTAACTTTTGTACACATTGCTTTGCTTACTTAAAATGAAATTAGCAACAATATCCACTTTATATGATTGTTATCAGAATTAAATAGATTAATACAAGTATTTAGCACAGCTCTGGTTCATTACAGCTATGATTTTTCTTATAAGCCAAATAAATAAGCATTAGGGAATGGCCATGGGTATGAGAGAAATGAAATTCAGAAACACCTCTATGTCAGTAAAGTTTCTGCCTTAGGCAAGTGGGTGATTGGTAGAAACACTTTAATAAATTAAGCATAATCAGAGGTGGATTAAGGTCAGTTGAGGCTACAGGTGCAGAAGAAAATGTTGTGGCCCTTAAAAAAAAGAGACAGGAAAAATAAAAATACATGTTAACCTCATTTTTAAATAAATATTACCTACTATTAATATTAAAATTGCAAATATGAAACAAAACTTGGCTTCGGTAGAAAAAAAGTTTAAACTTGGGGTTTTGCGGGGCCCTGCAGAAGTCGGGGCCCAGGGTGCGCGCCTTATGCGCCAGCCATTAAACCCTCTGAGCATAATGAGAAGGGTATATTTGAAGAAAATAATGGTGAGTGTAATATGGTGCGTGCTGAGCTGAGTATTCTGTGGTATATTTAAGTGAAGACATCTAATAAACAGTCATGTATATGCAAGGCTGCCACACACAACCTCGGGAAGACAATTCCCACTGCAAAAAGCCTAAACTTCTGTAGATGCTCAAAAATTGCAGTTTTTTTTATAAAATTTTGCTTAAATTCTATCTAAGGCCCTATTTATTTTACTATTGATACTTTAAGATACTAATAATTGAAAAATTCATTATTTACACCTCTAGTTCATTCTGTATTTGCAATTGATTATCAGGACAATAATGAAAGCCTAGCAAATTTTGAAAATGAAAACTGATTTCTCTACTAAGACTTTGTGCACAAAAGCGGAGGATAATAGTAAACACCAAATGATCACATATTATTTCATTTTTGTGAATCACAACCCTCACATTGTACTCTTTTCCCTCCATAGCCACCTTAGAACTTCTGAGATGCCGTTCTTAAAATTGAAAATAATTGGAATGGGGTGGGGGATGGAAAAGTAGATAAGTAGACAAGTATAAGCAGAGTGAGAAATAGTCATGAGAAGTATAAAAATAATAATTATCACTAATGGAACATAAAAATGTTATTCCCTGGGTAGCAAGTTAATTGCTAAAACTACTCTGGGGAGGTAGAAGCAACTGAAATTTTCTCAACTTACAGAGTGGTTTGCATTCTCCTGATTGAAATAATTCATTGCAAATGACTGATTATGACATCAGAAAGAAATAATCTATGTAGCAGTAAATATTCTCCTTAAGTGGGATAAATTTATCAATCATAAATGTATATATATATATATATATATATATATATATATATATATATATATATCAGCAGTTTACAGGATTATGACATATGAGTTTCAATGTTCAATGTTGGGTATATTTATTCTTGCTAATTTCTAAGTTTTTTCTTATTTTAAATAAAAAGATATAAAGACATGATTTTATCTTATAAAGCTATAAACACTTCTACAAAACAATGCATTCTAGATTCAGTTCAATTTTTTTACAAGTGTCAATTCTTTTTCACCTTCTCTTTAGTTCCAAGTGAAAATTACCATATGCCCTTGGGAAAATACATATATGTATATTTTTTTGTATTTAATACAACATCGTTTTATATCCGACTAAATCCTAACAGATTTTTGGTTCAAATGTACACTAAATTTTGCTAGTTCTTGCCAGGAAAATAAGATTTTACATTGACTTTGAATTTTCAGGTAGATCGTATCTAGAAATATTAACAATGATAAAATATGGTTATCCAGAAGAGATGCATTTTTTTCAATGCTATTGTGAGCTATTTCACTTTGGGAGAGAGAGTACTGAACTAATCACCAAATATAACAATGATTCTGTTTTTGTTGTTCTTTGTATGTTTGTCTGCTAAAATTAGAAATTTCAATAGCAAAAAGCCAAGACAAATTAAGCTGCAGCTGGGGGAGTGTAACCCAGTTTTCATTCTCTTGTGCAGTGTTCTGTCAGCGTGTCACTGATAGCCTCAGATAATAAAAGTGGCAGACTACACAGGTTGGCATTATTTAAGTAAAAAAGTATTTTACTACAAAGATTACATTTATTATTCTAATAAAATAGTTAAAATTGTATATGGTATCATGTCACATGCTTTATTTTTAAAACACATTTCTAACAATTATGAAAACATAATATTGAAAATGAATAGGTTATGAAAACAAATTTTGGTTTTTACTTAAAATTTAAGACTGATTACTTTTGGAGGACAAAGTGCTTTTATTGGCTTACTTATAGGATTAGGTAAAAGTAGGTTTACATTTGTTTATGTGGAAAATAATACATTAATTAATAAATAATAATACAAGAGTAAACTGTCTTTTGTGTACTTACAGTTATAAATCACCATTTACCTAGCCTGAATTTCTAGTTGACTCTAACTCCTCCTTGTTAGTCATCATTTTAAAAATATTTAAAGTACTAATAAATATTCTTGTGAATATTTATTACTTGTGGCTAAAGTAAAGCCAAAATAACAAAATTCTGCCCACTTAGAAATAAACTCAATCCATATTTAGTCCTATTAGTCAAATTTATCATATTGTAATCTCTAACAAGTATGTTCTAATGTATACTTGCTGTTGAGCAGTTTGGCTTGAGCCAGAGTAAATGATATCTGCATTATTGTCAACCCTCTTTCAAAGAGACTTGCCAGCTTTGAAAGACCTTGCCAGCAAATAGGCATGTTTTATCTTATTGACTGCCCAGTAGAAACACAGGAATTCACCAATTTGGAAAAAAAAATCTTTAAAAAGAAGTTTATATGCACACATACATACATTCTACAAATAAATCATTACCAAATATAAAGTTATGGTGCAATCTAATTGTTTATTAGTATATGCAATATAAAAATAATTCAATTGAAGAAATGTTTTTCATTATTATTATTAATTTTAATGGGGTGACATAGATCAATCAGAGTACATAGGTTTAGAGAAAACATCTCTAGGTTTTTTTGACATTTGATTATGTTGCATACCCATCAACCAAAGTCAAATTGTCTTTCATCACCTTCTATCTTGTTTTCTTTGTGCCCCTCCCCTCTTCCCTTCCCCTCCCCTCTTCCCTTACCCACCCACGGTAACCACCACACTCTTGTCCATGTCCCTGAGTCTCATTTTTATGTCCTACCTATGTATGGAATCATATAGTTCTTAGTTTTTTCTGATTTACTTATTTTATTCCATATAATATTATCAAGGTCCATCCATGTTGTTGTAAATGATCCGATGTCATCATTTCTTATGGCTGAGTAGTATTCCATAGTATATATGTATCACATCTTCTTTATCCAATCATCTATTGAAGGGATTTTGGGTTGTTTCCATGTCTTGGCCACTGTGAACAATGCTTCAATGAACATGGGGCTGCATGTGTCTTTACGTACCAGTGTTTTTGAGTCTTGGGGTTATATACCCACTAGAGGAATTGCTGGGTCATATGGTAGTTTTATTTTTAATTTTTTGAGGAACCACCATACTTTCTTCCATAGTGGTTGTATTACCTTACATTCCCACCAACAGTATATGAGAGTTCCTTTTTCTCCACAGCCTTTTCAACACTTGTTCTTACCTGTCTTGTTGATAATAGCTAATCTAACAGGTGTGAGGTGGTATCTCCTTGTAGTTTTGATTTGCATTTCTCTAATAGCTAATGAAGATAAGCATATTTTCATATATCTGTTGTATTTCTTCCTGGGAGAAGTGTCCGTTCATGTCCTCTTCCCATTTTATATTGAATTGTTTGTTTGTTTGTTGTTGAGTTCTATGAGTTCTTTGTATATTTTGGATATTAGGCCCTTAAATGTGCTGTTGTTTGAAAATATCATCTCCCATTTAGTTGACTGTCTGTTTTGTTGTCAGTTTCTTTCACTGTGCAAAACCTTCTTAGTCTGATGTATTCCCATTCATTTATTTTTGCCTTCACTTCCCTTGCCTTTGGAGTCAAATTCATAAAGTGCTCTTTATAACCAAGCTCCATGAGTTTAGTACTTATGGTTTCTACTATGTACTTTATTGTTTCAGGTCTTATATTTAGGTCTCTGATCCATTTTGAATTAGTTTTAGTAAAAGGGGACAAACTGTAGTCGAGTTTTATTCTTTTACATGTGGCTTTCTCATTTTCTCAGTACCATTTGTTGAAGAGGCTTTCTTTTCTCCACTGTGTGTTGTTGGCCCCTTTATCAAAAATTATTTGACCATATACATGTGGTTTTATTTCTGGGCTTTCTATTCTGCTTCATTGGTATAAGTGTCTATATTTCTGCCAATACCATGCTGTTTTGATTGTCGTGGCTCTATAATATAATTTGAAGTCAGGTATTGTAATGTCCCCAGCTTCATTCTTTTTCCTTAGGATTGCTTTGGCTATTCGGGGTTTTTTATAGTTCTATGTAAACCTGATGATTTTTTGTTCTATTTCTTTAAAATAAGTCATTGGAATTTTTATGGGAATTGCATTAAATTTGTATATTGCTTTGGCTAATATAGTCATTTTGACTATATTTATTCTTCCTATCCAAGAACAAGGGATGTTTTTTTCATTTCAGTGTATCTTTTTTTTTTTATTTCTCTTAACAATGCTTTGTAGTTTTCATTATATAGGTCCTTTACATTCTTTGTTATGTATATTCCTAGGTATTTTATATTTTTTGCTGCAATCATGAGGGGATTATTTTTTGAGTTCATTTTCTGATGTTTCATTGTTGACATATAGGAAGGCAATGGATTTTTGTATATAATTTTTTTTAATCCTATGACCTTACTATATTGGTTTATTGTTTCTAGCAGTCTTTTTGTAGAGTCATTGTGGTTTTCGATGTACAGGATCATATCATCTGCAGAAGGGAAAACCTTTGCTTCTTCTTTCCCAATTTGAATGCCTTTTATTTCTTTCTCTTGTCTGGTTGTTTTGGCTAGAACTTCCAGCACTATGTTTAATAAGAGTAGAGAGAGTAGACAAGTTTTTCTTTATCCTGATTTTAGGGGAAAAGTTCTCAGTTTTATGCCATTTAATATGATGTTAGCTGATGGTTTATCATAAATGGCCTTTATCATGTTGAAATATTTTCCTTCTATACCCATTTTGTTGAGTGTTTTAAACATAAAATTGTGTTGTACTTTATCAAATGCCTTTTCTGCATCTATTGATAGGATCATATGTTTTTTGTTCTTTGTTTTGTTGATATGGTGTATTACGTTAACTGTTTTACGTATGTTGAACCATCCTTGTGATTCTGGTATGAATCCTACTTGATCATGATAATATTATTTTTTAATGTATTGTTGAATTTGATTTGCTAGTATTTTGTTTAGTATTTTAGCATCTGTGTTCAGTAGAGATATTGGTCTGTAGTTTTCTCTCTTTGCGTTATCCTTGCTAGGTTTCGGTATGAGGATTATATTGACCCCATAAAATGTGTTTGAAAGTATTGCTTCTTCTTCAATTTTTTTGAAGACTTTGAGTAGAATAGAAACAAAGTCTTCTTTGAATGTTTGATTAAATTCACTAGTATAGCTGTCTGACCCTGGACTTTTATTTTGGGGTAGGTTTTTGATTGATATTTTTTTTATTTCCTCCCTGCTTATGGGTCTGTTTAGGCTTTCTGCTTCTTCATGACTCAGTCTAGGAAGATGTTATTGTTCTAGAAATTTATCCATTTCATCTATATTGTTAAATTTGGTGGCATATAGTTTTTCATAGTATTCTACATTAATTCTTTATATATGTATGATATCTGTGGTGATTTCTCCTCTTTCATTTTGGATTTTGTTTATATGAGTTCCTTCTCTTTGTTCCTTAGTGAGTCTTGCCAAGGCTTTGTCAATTTTGTTGATCTTTTTAAAGAACCAGATCCTTGTTTTATTAATTTTTCTATAGTTTTTATGTTCTCTATTTCATTTATTTCTGCTCGGATTTTTATTATTTCCTTTCTTCTGCCAGTTTTGGGTTGCCTTTGTTCTTCTTTTTCTAGTTCCGTAAGGTGTGAAGTTAAGTGGTTTACTTGGGCTTTCTCTTGTTTGTTCATATAGGCCTATAGTGATATGAACTTCCCTCTTTTTTTTTTTTCAGGGACAGAGAAAGAGTTAGAGAGAGGAATAGATAAGGACAGACAGACAAGAGTGGAGAGAGGTGAGAAACATCAATCATTAGTTTTTCATTGCCATTGCAACACCTTAGTTGTTCCTTGATTGCTTTCTCACATGTGCCTTGATCGCGGGCCTTCAGCAGACTGAGCAACTCCTTGCTGGAGCCAGCGACCATGGGTCCAAGCTGATGAGCTTTTGCTCAAGCCAGATGGGCCCGCACTCAAGCTGGCGAACTCTGGGTCTTGAACCTGGGTCTTCCGCATCCCAGTCCGACGCTCTATCCACTGCGCCACCGCCTGGACTTTCCTCTTATTACTGCTTTTGCTCCATCCCAGAGATTCTGATATGTTGTATTGTTATTTTCGTTTGTCTGTATGTATCTTTTGATCTCTGCTTTTATTTCTTCTTTGACCCATTCATTTATTAAAAGTATATTGTTTAATTTTTACAGTTTTGTGGGTTTGTTTACCTCTTTTTTTGTAGTTGAATTCTAGTTTCAAGGCTTTATGTTCAGAAAATATGCTTAATTCCAGTCTTTCTGGATTTGTTGATGTTATTTTTGTGGCCCAACATAGGGTCAATTCTTGAGAATGTTCCATGTACACTAGAGAAAAAATTATACTCTGGCACTTTGGAATGAAATGTCCTGTAGATGTCTATAATATCCAATTGTTCTAGTGTTTCTTTTAAGGCCAATGTTTTTTTATTGATTTTGTGCTTAGATGTATGATCTAGAGCCCTCAGCAGTGGCTCCTCAGTTTGGTGCATATATATTAAGAAGTGTTATGTCTACTTGGTTCAGTGGCCCCTTTATCATTATGAAATGACTGTTTTTGTCTCTGATAACCTTTGCTGTCTTGTAGTCAGCATTGTTAGATATGAGTGTTGCTACGCCTGCTTTTTTTTGGATGTTATTTGCTTGGAGTATTGTTTTCCAGCCTTTCACTTTGAATTTGTTTTTATCCTTGTAGTTTAGATGCATTTCTTGTAGGCAACATTCAGTTGGATATTTTTTTAATCCATTCTGCTACTTTGTGTCTTTTTATTGCTGAGTTCAATCCATTTACATTTAATGTAATTATTGACACTTGAGGGTTTCCTACTGCCATTTTCTATATTGCTTTCTGATAGTTTGTATCTTGTTTGGTTCTTCTCTTTTGTTTGTCTGTCATTTGTATTTGTTTGGTTGTAATCTATACTTCTTTCTCTGTTACTTTTTTTTCAAGCCATGTGCTTCTGTGGTGGTTTTTTCAGGCATGCTTACCATTAAGTAATGGAAAGGATACATATCATGTTTATTGTAGTAATTGTCTCATGAGTGCTTCTGCACTCCATCCTCCTTTGTTACTGTTAATCTTTGTTCTCTCCCCTTTTTTGTTTTTGTTGTCACAGATTAATCTTATTTTTATTGTGATCTTGATGGAACTTTTACTTGCAGTTTTGTTTTTTGTTTTTTTTTCTTTGTATCTGGTCAGCAAACCTTCGTTAGTATTTCCTGAAGTGAGGGTTTTCTGGTGATAAATTTCCTCATCTTTTCTGTATCTGTGAATGATTTTATTTCTCCTTCATATTTGAAGGATAGCTTTGATGGGTATAGTATTCTTGGCTGAAAGTTCCTCTCTTTCAGAATGTTAAATATTGGGGTCCACTGTCTTCCAGCTTGTAGAGTTTCTGCTGAGAAATCTGTTGATAATCTAATGGGCCTTCCTTTATAGGTTGTATTCTTCCTTTCCCTGGCTGCCTTAAGAATTTTTTCTTTGTCATTGGTTTGTGCCAGTTTTCTTATGATGTGCCTTGGAGTAGGTTTGTTAGGGTTAAGATAACTTGGTGTTCTGTTTGCTTCTTGAATTCGAGGCTTTTTGCACTTTATAACCTGTATCAGCTGGCAGGAAGATGCCCCAGTCATTACCTGCAAAGCAAGGAGCCCTAAAAGCTGACAAGTCCCTCCTCCAGGTCCATTCAAAGCACAGCTCTGGGTATGATAGCTTTAGCAACCAGAACCACCAGCTTAGACAGGCAAGGGAGTAAGCTGACTTCTGGTCAGGCTTCTTCCTAAGGTTCCCCGGGTATGTCTAGTTAAAATTTGCCTCAGTTCTCCAAGGGTCTCTGCTGGTCTGCTCTCGACAGGCTTCTCCCTTGTTGGGAAGCCTACAGCCCAGCCTGCCCAACTTCCTCAGTGTTCTCTGAGGTCTGTTTTGTGGAACTGTGTTTTTTCGCTTAAGTTGCAGCCCTGGGAAAGAAGGCTTTGTCAGTCAGAGCCACCAGCGTAAGCTGGCTGGGCAGAAAGCAGACTGTGGGTTAGGCTCTGTTCAGAGTTCTGCAGGTCTGCTTTCCAGAGGCTGCTCACAGGTTTGCATGCCCCTTCCCCCACCACTTCCAAAGTTCTCCTCCATGGGAGTTTGCTTTACTAGCCTGTATGGCTGATGGAGACACCCTGCCCAGACAGGTCTGGGTGTAGGGAAGCCGGCTCTGGGCACTTTCCGTGCACTATTGTTTGGGAAGCCAGGATTGTACAGAAACTCTGCCCACAACCCATGCAGGGGGCCACTGCTGACAGTCTCTGACCTAGCCCCTCTGGCTGGGAACACCGACGCCCACGCCCAAAACACCAGGTGGATCCACTCGCACACTGCTTACACTCGCCAACCAGAGATAGGAAATTGGGAGTAAACAAAAGCCCAAAGCTGCTCTAGGATGAGTCTCCGCAAGCAACCCCTCTCCCACCTCTGCTGGGGTTTGCTGCTGGCGTTAGCTTCACGCTTTGTGTTGGTGAACTTAAGCAGAACCGCGGGCACACTCTCTTCTCGCCTTGAGCATCTCTGCCCTAGACAGCTTCTTCTCTCTTCCCTCGCCCACCTTTTTCTCAGTTCCAAGTGAAAGCAGCCCTTTCTCAGATCAGCAAGGAAAGCGGGATACTCCGTTCTCTGTCTTAATTCCTTCAGAGTGGATTATATATTCAGCCACCTTTTTGCCCAATTGTACCTTTGTTTGATATATGTGTATTTTAGATGCTCCTGGGATTGTTTTCCTGTCTCTAGTTGTGGAGATTGTTGAAATTTCAGGGAGAGGATCGAGAGCACCCCTCATGGCGCCATTTCTCTGATGTCGAATAAATGTTTTCATTCACCTGTGTTTTCCACAATGTCTCTCATTTTGCAAAGGAAAAAGTAATGAAATTTTAAAAATATTTATAATTTTAGTTAAATAGTGTCTATTATATTACTTCTAGTAATATTGCTATTACTTATATTACTTATTAATTAGAATTAATTAATTATGTTAGTTATAATCACTTATTAGTTATATTACATATATTATGTAATGATTAATATAACATAATATATAGTAAACTATAATAATAGTAAGTGATAATTGATATATTAAAGATATGTTATAAAATATATGCATATGACTATTTGGTACTTGCTGTCATCAAAATACCATTTAATCTCACTTGTTTTTTTTATCACTCCATTTGAGAGTAAAATGTGCTACCTGAATTATATGTGGTTTAACCCAAGTGACTGCTTCCTTCATATGGTCTGGTTTTGCTTTAAATATCCTATCATTTTTTATGTATAAGTCAATTCTTAGTCTTTTTTTCTGAAACTAGAGCCTGCAGATGTATATAAAATTACATATTTAATGACTCAGTACATTAGAAATGATTCACATCAGTTTGAGTGGCTCTCCAAGGAACAGAGCAATGCATGGAAGAAGTGGAGTGCAGTTCAGCTGAACAAACACTCTCTGATGCCTCCTTTGCTTCTTCTCCTCAGCCTGGGGCTATGGAAGCTGAGTCCCTGCTTGGAGAAGCCAACAGAGTAGCAAGGAGGAGGCACACACAGCCTTTAGGAACTTTTTTAGAAATATGCATGGAATATTATTAGAGCACAGACAAAGATCACCTACAACAGAAACCTAGGTGTGGGAGTAGGAGATAAATGGGTTGAGTCTTACTCATTAGCTAAAGAAGAATAAGGGTAGGTAAACATTACTGACAGAAGAAACACCACAGCTAAGAGAAGAACTCATGATATATATAATCAAAGGTATTTGGTGTTTATGTACCATGAGGAGAACTAAAGGAAGTAGAAAACTGTAAGTATAGAATGATGCATATTATTTTGCCATTTATATAATCTGAAATATGAAGACCGTATTTCATTAAAAACTTAAACAAAAATATGATGAATCTAAGCACATAGTGAATCCAAAGGAACTATTTTAGAAAACACTTTTTTTAAATGTATTTTTTTAGAGAGTAGAGAGAGAATGAGAGAGAGAGAGAGAGAGAGAGAGAGAGAGGAGGAGCAGAAAGCATCAACTCCCTTATGTGACCAGATAAGTGCAGGGTTTTGAACCAGTGCCCTGAGTGTTCTAGGTTGACACTTTATCCACTGCACCACCACAGGTCAGGCTAGATAACACTTTTGAGATATAAATGAATATAATAAATTTCACATATTTAAATTATGCAAATTTTATCTTTTTTAACATAGATATTGGTGAAACCATCACCAAAACATAGAACTGGTGAAACCATCACCAAAATCAAGATCATGAATATAACCATAACCCAAATGTTTCCATACGCCCTTATGTAGTCCCTTCCTTCCAACCCCTCCCAGCACCCACTCCCCATTTTCAGGCAATTACCCATCTGCTTTCTGTGCTCTAGATTAGTTTGCATTTTCTAGGGCTTTTAAATAAATGGGATCAGGCTATATATGTAACTGTCTTTAATGTGGCTTGTTTTACTCAATACAATAATCATAATATAGTTCTACCACAGTTGGTATATCCATTCACCTCTTGGTAGTTATTTCCAGATTAAGGCTGTTACAGATTTAGCTGCTATCAATATTCACATACAAGTCTTTGTGTGAATATATGCCATCATTTCCTTTGTGTAAATAAATACCTATGATATAATAACCTGTGTTTACCTTTTAAAGAAAACTCTCTTTTAAATTTTAATTGGTCAACTATTGCCCCCTTCTGGCCACTAAACACCACTCCCTTCCCAGGAATTTATTTAGCTGTGAGATGAATGACATGTAAATACAATAAATACTGATACAATAAATAATAGAAGGTTTCCACAAGATCAGCTCCTGTTCAGTCTGTAGTGAAACAAGGTGATTGGCTTGGCTTTTTTAGCATCTAAGAAGTGAGCCTGGAGTGAGGATTCCCATTGAGAGTGACTGCACGGCTTGGCTTGGACTTTTTCAGTGCTCCAAGGAAGGGGGCAGGTAGCCTTTCTTGCTACCTGGTCCAGATGTGGGGCAAAATAGGAAAGAAAGTTATACCTAAAAGCTATCGGAGATCAAACATTAAAATTAAAATCTGTTTTTCAATGCTGCCAAACTTTTAGAAAGTAGCTTTACTATTTTGTTCCCATGAGTAGTATGAGTGTCTATTCCTGCATTTCCTTATCAATACTTGGCATGTTTAGTCTTTTCAAATTTAGAAATTTTAATAACAATGTAGTTTACAATAGGCGTTTTTTAAAATCATAAATGATGTCAAGCTTTTTTTTGAGTACTTATTTGCCTTTTTATATTTCCCCTATTTAATTGTTTAAATCATTTGGAAATTCATTATTAAGTGCTTTGTTTTTTTACTTTTGTATATTATTTATTACATATTCTTTATCAGATAGGTGGTTTTACAAACATTTTTTTCTAGTATAAGGATTGTCATTTTTGTCACCAGTGTCTTTCAAATAACATTTTTTTCTCATTTTATGAAAATAAGTTTATTTTTGTGCTTTATTTTTCTCATTTTATGAAAATAAGTTTATTTTTGTGCTTTTTTTCTCATTTTATGAAAATAAGTTTATTTTTGTGCTTTTTTTCTCATTTTATGAAAATAAGTTTATTTTTGTGCTTTTCTTATTTTTTTAAAATAACATTTTTATTTAAGCAAGAAGAGGAAGATAGAGAGACAAACTCTCACATGTGCCCTGTCCAGGCTCCACCTGGCAATCCCATATAGGACTGATGCTCAAATCAACTGAGCCATCCTCAGTGCCCAGGGCCAACACTTGAACCAATTGAGCTACTGGCTGTGAGAGGGGAAGAGGAAAAAAAAGGGGAGAGGGGAAGAGAAACAGATGGTTGCCTCTTGTGTGTGCCTTGATCAGGGATCGAACCCAAGACATCCGCACCCCTGGTCAATGTTTCATCAACTAAGACAACTGGCTAGGACCAAAGAACAGACATTCTTCAATTTTAACAATTCAATTTATAATATTTTGTTATGAATTGTTTTCTGTGTCACAGATAAAAACTCAAAGTCCAAAATACTTTCTTTACTCTTTATTTTAAATTCAGTTTTAAATAGTGTGAAGCATGAACCAAAATTTACATTTTACATATTGAAAGTCAATTGTTCCAGTTGAGTTGATGATTAATCATATACGTGTAGGTTTAGTTTTGGACTCTGTGAATTCTGTTTTATTGACCAATTTGTCTACATTGGAACTATTTACTAACCTCTTGAATGCTATAAGTCTGTAATAAGACTTAAATTCAGATAGTTTAAATCATGCAAAGTTGTCGATTCTTTTCAGTTCCTTGAATTTTTATATGAATTTAGAATCAGTCTGTCATGTATACCAAAAATCTTGGGATTTTTATTGAAATTCTGTTGAATCTGCTGAACAATTTAAGATTTTTCACCTTAACAATGTTGTTCTTTAACTGAGTAATTCTGTACATTTATTATGTATTCTTAAATTCTCTCAACAAATTATGTAGTTTTCAATGCATATCCATGGTGTAGTTTATGTCTTAGAATGTTGTAGCTTGATTCTATTTTACATGGCATTTTTAAATTCAATTTTTAAATTTTATTTTTTTGGTAGTTGCAAGTGTACAAATATATAATAATTCTTGTACTTTGATCCTGGATCTTAATTAACTCAATTATTGGCACTTTATTATTTCTTTTTCTTGCCTTATTATGATGCCTAGAACCACTAGTAAAATAGCTACAGTTAGAATAGAAATCCTTATCTTGTTCCTAATGTTAAGGGGCAAACATTCAACCAGTCAGCATTATGTAAGACATTAGCTACAGATGTCTTATCAAGTTAATAAAGTTCCCTTCTTTTCTTTATTTATAGAGAATTTTTTCTTTTCTTTTTCTGTGTGTGTTTGTTTGTGTGTGTGTGTTTGTGTGTGTGTGTGTGTGCTGTGTGTGTGTGTGAAAGGGGGAGAAATAGACATGAAATTTTAATTAATGCTGTTTTGTCCATTTATAAAAATAATCATTTTTTCCTTTTTATTCTATTGATATGCTAACTTGCATTTATTTTTAAATGTTAAACCAACCTTTTAGTTCTTGAAAAATAATCTTCTCATTAAACACACAAAGGAGAAAGATATATATTTCCTATTAGAATAAGAAAGAACAGTTTAACCTAGTTTTTGTTTAAGACAATATAAAATTAACAGAAATCATAAAGTTAAGACAAAATTATAAGAAAACAAGTCATGTTGTTAAGTTTTCAAGTCTAGAAAAATTAAGTTGTAACTAATAAAAGACAATTATTTTCAATCACAGACATTGTAGTTTGGAGATTATAAGAAATTACTGATATTACATGCTATAAACATGCAGGGATTTATTAGGGAATGCATTTAAGATTAATACCTGTTAAAGAAGTTTGCAGAATTGGGTAGAGGGAGTACTTGGTCCTCACAAAGACTCAGACAATATTCCAGTGAACATTAAAGCTGGGATAGTCCTTCAGAGTTGTCCTCATTTAGGGCTAAGTGTCCAGACCATTATATCCCCATGTCAGTCAGTCATAGAAAGCATGCTGCCCCTGGAAACAAGGACATAACTTTGGACTACCTTTTCTTCTTCAGCTTAAAACAATTCTTAAAGAAAAATTAAAAGTCACAGGTGTCATTTGGTCACCTCCCGACCATTAGCAGAATAAGTGCTTACATCCCAAAGGAGAATTGTGGGTGCGACAGCACGGTGTTACCTCCATAGCACACTAGACGTGGGTCAGCCCTCAAATGCAGACCATGCCATTTGGTGGACATACAACCCAATAAAATAATAAAATAAATGATGAAGTGATATTTTATGAGGGCTTGAAATTAAAGTTCAATATATAGGAGTTGTCATCCATTCACTAAGGAAAAAGTAACATTAACCTTGTTTCTTTTGGAAAGCTATATTATTTTAAAAATGATATATATGACACATCTTTGTTTCAGCAAGGCATTTCATAAACTAAATTGTGATAACCTTTTGAATAAAGAGAAGAAATCAAGGATGAATGATAGTGTAGTTGAAAGGAGTCAGAAATAATTGACAGATTATACTCAACGCACATTGACAAATGAATCTCAGCAACCCTGACTCCCTCCCTTTCTCCTCTTGAGGATCCCTGGCAGATTTGACAACAAAATAAATATCATGATAGGTCCAAACTAACAATAGATTTTGGAGAAAATCCAAATTCAGCATTGTGGGTTTTTTGGTGGTTGTTTTTTTTTTAAATTAATTAATTAATTTATCTAGACAATTAAATTTAACAGGGTGACATTGGTCAATTAGAGTACATAGATTTAAAGAAAACATCTGCACATCATTTAGATAGTCAATTATGCTGTATACCCATCACCCAAAGTCAAATCAGCATTGTGTTTTAAAACTAATTAGAATAATGTATATTTTACTTGGAAAAAATATATATACCTATAGTATGTGTTGAACTCTGACAATTTACTGGTACTATATATAAGTGGCCATTTATAATGAAATTAATGAGTTTATAGTCAGTAGGTTAATTATCATGAAATAAGTGAATAAATTAGCCTCCTATTAAAAATGTAGTCTAAATTTTAAGTGAATACAGTTTTCTATAAATATATTCTAGTAAATTTAATGCCCTAAAATATCATAGTCTCAAACTGATAGATCTATAATTCTTATAATTATTAAACAACTTTTAAATTGTTATATAAAAGACATTGCACATTTAAGAAAACATTCAGAATACATAATAAAAAATGTAAATATCAATAACTTTAACTTAAGTTTTATGGCAACTAAAATGTAAATATTTTCTAACCCTCTTTTCTAAGTAAGCAAAACTAATAAAGGATTCAGTGCTTTGCATTCTAAAAACTGCTTTTTAGAGTTACTTTACTTAAAACTTCACAGTAAGTGCCACTAAAATTAAATTATACATTTGCATAACAACATTTTAATAAGAGCTGCATCAAAAACAGGCACATATACACACAAACTTTCTCATTACAGAGATTTCTCATTTACACTGCAACATTTATTCCCATTTTCTTCCTTAGCAAGAGAACATCAGTTTGTAACTAGTACACTGCTCTTCAGCTAAAGCATGACACTCATGAGGCTCCCTTGAAGCTACAAGAGCTGGAAGATATGAAGCTTCTTTGAATTCTCCATCCAAAAGGATATGACATTTTTCTTGTTTTTTTCTTTTCTTTTTTTAGTGAGAGAGACAGAGAAAAGGAGAGACAGAGACAGACAGACATGAAGAGAAAGAGTGAGAAGCATCAATTTGTTGCAGCAGCTTAGTTGTCCGTTTATTGCTTTCTCATATGTGCCTTGACTTGGGAGCTCCAACCAAGCCAATGACCCTTTGCTCAAGCCAGTGAGCTCAGCTTTTGAATCTGGCTCCTCAGCATTCCAGGCCCATGCTCTATCCACTGTGCCACTGCCTGGTCAGGTGGGACAAGGTATTTTTCTGATGTTCTTATTCTACTAACAGAAATAACCAGATTTGATGGCTGAAGGTCCAGCAGCCTCCTTGGAGTAGGAGCCCAGTTTTAATAAATGTTGATTGGTCACACTATATATATTTTGTTTTCTTTTATTTCTTCCTATAAAGACATATTGTGATAGACAAGAAATACACAATCCTACTTCTACATTAAATCATTACATGTTAAAATCTACAACAATTTAAATGGAGATTAAGTTTTCATTTGAGTACAAATTCTCATTGAATTAACAACAAGGCAAAAATGTCCACTTCACATAGTAGAAAAGATACAAAAATAATTTCATTCACATAAAGAAGCAGAGACCAGAGATAAAGTCCTCCTGGCACTTAATTCTTGTTTTCATAGTTTCTATCAGTAGTATTCCTGCTCTGCCCGTGTTTGCCTATGTGAGCCAAAGTGTCCTCATTCATTTTCTTCCTGTCTGCAAAACGTTAGTTAAAATTTGATGCACAGAATCATACCAATTTTTCAAATAGATATGAAGCCATTACAGTCAAGGACTGAATGCACATTTATTAGAAAAATACAAATTATTCATATTTTATTTAAACTGTATGCCTAAAGTAGTTCATCTGATTAGAATAATTGTATATGAGACAACTTAATATACAGAAAGTACAGGAAATTTTTTTATGAAATTAATCTTTACTCAATTAGCCATTTATCAAACGTTAATTATTTCTAGGGACAGAATCCAGGAATGCTCTAAAAATTAGGAAAAAAATGCCTGCCTTATTCACAGCAGGTCATGAAGATCAAGTTCGGTTTTTAACATCCATAATCATATAATGACTTTTTATATGACACTAGAGCTGAGATTTACTTTCAATAAAGTGGTTTTTATATTTTGTTTTACTAGAATTTTTTATTCATCTTTATTATGGAAATGAAAGCAAAAGAAAACATAACTTTTAAGGAATGCAAAATAAGTTGATGCTACCCATCTGTGTTTTTTCTGCTCACACTGCCATAACTTTATTAAAAATTATTTTCTTGAAAGAGTCAACAAAAATGTACAACTCAGTTTTCATAAAGCATCTAGCTGAAACATTCTTTCATATAGGAAAAAAGAAAAAACTTACATTGAGTTTAGGTGACTGAGAAAAGGGACATTTTCTTGAGAGTGAATGCCACCATCAAAGGTCATTTCACAGTATTCACAATGCCTAACCTATAACAGAAATTTATTTTCAGATGTCATTGCCATCCTATACTCAATGCTAAATTTATTAGATTATCTTGAATCTTGAGAAAAATGTGATTTTCAGCTAGAAATACACTTGATAAAATCTATATTTTGTCAATAACCCATCTATCCCCTCCTGTTTTTATTCCCCTGCATGATAAGCTTATCTAAGTCCAGTCCTGAGAAATGTTATTTTCTGCACAAGACAGTCCCCTTGAAAATGCCCTTCCAAAGAAAACCATATGTTACTGGCAAATAAGAATCTGTCTTTTATCATTTTCTTTGTATTTCATACCACTACTTAAAAGTATAAATGTAATTTTATCTTAGCATTATTTCTGTTTAACTCTTCTGTATTCTTCCAGCAGTTTTCACTTAGTTAATCTCAGGAAAGGATAACCTGCAAAGTTCAGCACACATTATGACTCTCAAGGGGTGCTAATTGCCAATTCTCACTTAACCAGAAATGCAAATTTAATAAAATAGAAATATTATTTTTAACAACCTCATTTTGTTTTCTACTATTTAACCTGAAATATCAGGAGATGTTTTTGTTTGTTAGTTTGTTTTTCCTCAAACACAAGGTTAGCTCACCAGAAAAGTAGGTGCCCGGAATAGGGGATATATCATTATAACTTAAGTACAAATTAAATTGATAACTATACCATTTGGTTGAAGTTTTCATAGTGACCTAATGTTTGTAAAGCTACTGATTTATCTTAGAATAGTCCATAAAGTAGGTTGCAGGATGTTTACAAGACTTAAGTTTCAAACGGCATACTATTGCTTGGAATAAGATCATTCTTTGAAGTTTGACAAACTAGACATTGGTTACTTGTTTCCGTTTATTTTAAAAGTACTAACTCTTTTTAACTAGACTTTAAGCTTTGCTAAAATACAAGGAAAAGAGAGAGACTAGGAAATGTCAATTTGTAGTTTAAATTAGTCAAGCAATTATGGGTTGATTCTTGTGTGTGCCCTGACCAGGATTCTAGGTGTATCAAGAAGACACTCTAATTATCTAATCAACAAAGGTACGCAACCAGGAACCATTACACACACACACACACACACACACACACACACACACACACACTTCTATTTTTTTAATAACAGTAAACTTTACAAATGAGTAAAGAAATACAAAAAAATGATGAATGAAAAAGAATATGGCAAGAAATAAAAGATAATCTTTAAAAGTTACATAAGATTATCTACATTAAGCATAATTTAACAACAGTTTAAGGGTTGCATGAAATAATTGATGCATTCATTTACTCAAAACTAAACAATGTTTACCCAGTGTAGGCTTATTCACCTGTTTTTGCTAGTCCCTAATCTCAGGTTATAGTTGCAGTCTTATGATTTGATTACAGCATATATCAGTATTGTTAAACAAAAGAGAGATAATATTCATGAACCTTGTGGGACACACAGATATATCAGTCTTTCCAATATGTCTATAAAGCGTATCTTTTTGCATTTTATTTTTTCTTCATTTATGGTTAATTCTTATATGTTTGTCCTTTCTAATTTAATTGAACAGAGAAGAATTCATAGATTTGTTGTGCTTTGTTTTGAGGGGAGTTGGTTAACAATATGCCAAAGAAAAGTAGTTTTCCCATTTTGTATTTAGTGGCATCTTGCATACAGCTGTAAACAATTTTCCCTATGCCAAGTAATCTATGCCAAGTAATCTATTGCGTTATCATTAGAGAATGGGTTTATTAACCAGTATACATGTAGTATCATAAATCTTAAAATTATCAGCAAAATAACCTGACCACTTAAGTCAGAATAATAACACTGTATTTTATAAACTCTCATTTTTGAAGTAGAGAAATATACTCTCATAAATGTTATTCCAAATGACAGAAGTAGGTAAATTCAGGTTTAGATTTAAATAAATGTATAAACTCAAAAGATTACAGGAGAATGTCACAGAACTTATGTGTTCAATGTTCTAGATATCTAATATGATCATGATATTCACCAATACTTATTTTCCTAAGTTAACCATGAAAAACCTAAAAATAATGAAAAAAGATCTTCTGTTTGGGATTCACAAAAGGATGATCAATGAAAATAATCAGTGATATTAGTTGATAGAGAAGAAGAAGAAAAGAAGAAGAAGAAGAAGAAGAAGAAGAAGAAGAAGAAGAAGAAGAAGAAGAAGAAGAAGAAGAAGAAGAGATCTGAGATCTGACTGGGTAGTGGCACAGTAAATAGAGCATCAGACTTGCATGCAGAAGTCCCAAGTTTGAAACTGCAAGGTCACTGGCTTGTGCTTGGGCTCGTGCTTACCAGTTTAAGCATGGGGTCACTGGCTTGAGCCTGGGATCATAAACATGACCCCATGGTTGGTGGTTGCTGGCTTGAGCCCAAAGGTCACTGGCTTGAAGCCCAAGGTTGTTGCCTTGAGCCCAAGGTCAGTGGCTTGAGCAAGGGGTCACTTGCTCTGCTGTAGCCCCCACCACCCATCTAGGCATATATGAGAAAGCAATTAATGTTCAACAAAGATGCTGCAACCAAGAATTGATGTTTCTCATCTCTCACCCTTCCTGTCTGTTCCTCTCGCTGTCTCTCTCTATGTCAAAAGAGAAAGAAAAGCAGAAAAAGAATAAGAAAAAGAAGGAAAGGAGGAGGAGGAGGAGGAGGAGGAAGGGGAAGAGGAAGAGAAAGAAGAAGAAGAAGAGAAAAAACATGTCTTGGAAAAGCAAAATAATTATAATCCTAAGAATTTCTTGTTTATTTGAAATCCTACAATATGTTAAGCCTCATTTTAGAAAACAGGCATGAGCCTATGGTAAAGATCATTATATGTTTGAAAGGATGCTCAGTAAAAATAGCCATGTTTAGTCAAGGTTAAATATAGAAAATTAGAAATTTATTATTGATAAATTTCTATACATAACAATAGAAAATGTGCAAGGATGATCTTTCACTAAATAATGCCAGTCAATTTGACATCTATAAAGAAAAATTAAAACTTGACCCCAACATTACACTGTGTGCCACACACACAAATTACGGGTTAGAACAACAACAACAAAAAAGAGTGATAGATTTAATACATAAAACTACAAATTTTACTTCATCAACAAAACCATTAAGAGAGTGAAAATCAAAACCGCAGAGTAGAGGACAACACCAGCAATGATAATAATTGACAAAGAAAATGTTTAAATAACTTGAACAACTCAATAACAAGAACCTATTTTTAAAAATTGGCTGAAAGATTTGAATAGAAACTGCACGCCTGGTGGATTTCCATGGCCATATAACATTTGATAAGGTTTAAAACTCATTAATTATTATTAAAATGATAATTCAAATTACCGGGGATGTAAGACACATTTCCGGTACTGCAAAGATTAAAATCCTGAGAATACCAAGTGTTGTAGACAGAATTATGTCTTCCTAAAAATTCATCTCATTAAGCCCCTCACCCCTATGTGATTATACTTGGATATGGAACCTTTAAAGAACTAACCAACGTTAATTTAGCGTCCTAATCCAATAAGAGATGTGTTCTCATAAGAAAAGGAAGAGGCACTCCCGCAAAAAAAGGAAAGACCATGTCAGGGCATAATGAGAAAATGGCCATCTGCAGGCTAAGAAAAAAACCTCAGGAGAGAAAAACCTGCTGACACCTTGATATTGGACTTTCACCCCCAGAACCTGAATGAATAAAGTTCTATTCTTTAATCTATCCAGTTGGTGATTTTGTTATGACAGCCCTAGAAGTCTCAGGTGGAAGGGAAAATTGGAAATTCTGTTTTGAAAAAATGATGGCTATTATTTACAATATTTGGACACAGCCAGGTCAGTGTTTCTCAACCCTTTGCCACGGATCTTCCCCCAACAGGGCTCTTTCCAATAACTGAAGACATTTTTTAATTGTTTACAACATGAGTAGGGTTGAAGGTATGGTGGTGATATTGGCATCCAATGGATAGAAGCCAAGTAGATAGCTACATTCTCTGTACTTCACAGGATAGTCTACCAAAGCAGAATTATCCAACCCAAAATATCACATGTGCCTCTTGAAAAAAGTTGCCCTAAGTAGAAAACCAACTAATTTCCATGTACACGTAGTCTGGGATACATTAGAACAGTGGTTCTTAACCTTTTTTGAGGTACCGAACCCACCAGTTTCATGTGCGCATTCACTGAACCCTTCTTTAGTGATAAATAAAATATGATTTCTTTTTCTAAATTCAAGACATAGGTATATGTTTTCTACTGGTGCACAAAATGAGCCGTGTATGAACATCACCTTGCTCAAAGAACAAAACCAACAAAGTGCATGAACTCACAACAAATTACGGTATTACCTTATTATAGCCTCTGTGGCAGAGGCTTCTCCGAACCCCTGAGACCGACTCATTGAATCCCTAATATTTCATAGAACCCAGGTTAAGAACCACTGATGTAGAAGAAAGTTCAATGTTTATGATAGTCTAAATCTGAAACAATCCAGATGTCCAATGACTGCACACTATGACAATAAATTGTGGTATATGTGTACCTACAGGACTCTATACAACCAGAAAATGAACAAACCACAGTGACATAAAACTTACAATTCTATCTTACAATGTGGATCAAAAGAGAAAAGACAGGGAAAATGCATGCTGCTAGTATTCAACCTTCCATACTTATGTGGCAAAAATTAATGAAAAAATAAGGGTGGAAAGTAGAATTTATAAATTAGTAGGAAGAGAGGGTTTGTGATGGGAAGGTACATGTAAGATTTCGAGGATGCTAATGATATTTTATTTCTTCTCAATGGAGGGTGTTTTTCAAGTGTTCAGTTTTACATAGTTTATTAATATCTACCTATAATTTATGCACTTTTCTACAGGTGCATTGTATTTCTAAATTTTGAAAAATATGTTTAAGCATATGCATAAATCTGGCAAGAAACACAATTTCAAATATTTTAGTTAAGAAAACCCCATCCACTTTTGTGAAAATTCATTGAATGTATTTATTTCTCTCAGGTCACACAAATCTTAAAATGAATATCATAAAAAATTATCTTTTTGCCAAAAATTTTTCTTTCTCTGCGTTCAATTCATCATCCAGCATACATTCATTATATAGTAAGTTCTAGATATCTTGCAGATCTAAGAACTGTTGACTTGAAAAGATATCTAATTCAGTTCCTCTAAAATGGAGTCACTTATTATCATATATAGTTTGGAACTAAGACTTTGTCCTATAAAGTCAATAGGATACAATTAAATGACAAGCTGTGTGGTACTACTTCCAAGTGCAGTCAATGTTAATTATGTGAGACATCAGAGATGTTCAGAATTGTTCGTTAAAATAAAATTATAAAGAAGCTTCATGGGGAAGTTGAATTTTAGTGGGACCTGAGAGAAAGGCTGGAGGAAGTCTCAAAATTAAATGGAGTGTGATAAATTATCTCCAGGCAACGTCAGAAAGGTTGGGGATCAATGTTCAAGGTTCACTTATCAATCATCTGTTTCTTGTGCTTTGAAATAGTACATGTATTTCCCAAAGTGACGCTCTTACAGTCAATTATCAGAGAGAGAAATTTAATAGAACATCCTTACTTCTCATTACACTAGGTAATTCTCAAGCAAAGAATGATGTGTTTTCGTAAATGAATTTCTACTAACACAAGTTAATTCTAAGTACAGAACAATGCAGTTTCAAAATGATTGCTTGGATTTCTTTAAAAACTGTATCAGGTTTCATTATTTTTAATGGAATACTCTTAACTTGAAAAGTTATACTTGGAGCTATTTTCAGGATAGGAAACCATTATATTAGGAATTTATCCTTTGAAACTCTAGTTCCCACTAGCATTGGGAAGATATAAGTGCTTTTGCTCTCACAGTTATAACAGAAGACTTCTTTTTTTTATCTTGGGTTCACTGCTTCCACATAAGTCTCAAGAGACAACTAATACTTATTGCAGTGAGAATTAATTTACTTAAGTTTCAATATGCCACTTTCTCTATTTTGGCTTTAGACAAATAATTTGAACTCTCTGGATCCCTAATTCTTTTTCTCATTATAATGTGACATGTTTAGATTATCTCCGAGGTTTTGCCGTATAACCTGGACTATGTTATACTAGATAATGCCCAAAGAATTTGTGACTTTGGTGGCCCTTTTATCTGTGAGAGGTGCTTTGATTTCTATGAGTAAGTGTGGCCATAATAACATGCCTTGTTAAATAGTATCTACTGTAGAAATATTTTGTTGGCATTGATATTCTCCTTCTCTTTTGAAATAATTTCAAATTTCATTTAAGCTTTCATGAGTTTGTTTCTTGGGGAGACAAGCAAGCTTCACCTGTCGATTCCAGTAAGAAGAAAAGGACTTGGGACAAAATAAATCAAAGTAAATCAATTATGCTTGCTAATGGTGATTTTGATAAAGCACGGGACAGCCTTCGCTAGAGCAGCCAATCCAAGGATTGGTGAAGGCATTGTGAAGACATATATTCTTTCTCTGTCCTGCTGGACACGAGTAAGTAAGTATGTATCAGCGAATTTAATTAAAGACGCCTGGAATCTATGTAGGAAGACACAGTTAGGACAGAATGTAAGTACGATTTCTCAGTGTCAACAAGCCACTTGATCAATCTTTACTGAAGCTAATGTTTTTGCTTTATTGTTTATGTCATTAAAAATGTTTACAACTGACTAATATTACTTAATTGGCTAATTTCCCTGGGAATTTGGATTTGTTATCTCTGTGGAGATATATAAAGCCCCCTAAAATCCGTAATAAATATATAAAGTCAAAATCTGCCATTGAACTTCCCCCTGTTCCAGAAACTATAATTTGGAATATAATACCTATTGAGGAAGAAACAATATTTTTGTTCTATGATTAATTAAATCAAGTTTATTTGTTTATATTTCTCAAACTGAGGATATAACCATAAATAAAATAGTTTTTTGTTCTATAAGGTATGCAAATGAAACAGAAAAATAGTATTACAAAATAATAATTTTCTCTGTGAATTTTGTGTAACACTGGATTAAAAAATAAAAATGCAGAACATGGACAAGCTTTTCTTTTGTTTGGGGTTAAAGCAGGGTCCTGGAGTAGATTAACTGATAGAGGGAGAAAAAAGAAAACATATGCATATTTGAATAACTTTTAATGTTTAAAATAACTTTAAATTACATGTATATGAATAATATATATGGATATAGGTATAAAAATTATTGCATCATTTTTAATGTGTAGCTAAAATATGGTTGCTACTTCATTAATTCCATAAAAAGTTATTCTACAAATTTTGTTTATTGAACCTCTATCTATAAAAAGTGATTAGAACATTTTATCACTCATAGCATATAGACCAGAAAATGCTGATATATTCATCATGTTTAATACCACTACAAAATGTTGAAGCCATCCAACTTTAATTCTGTATAA
This sequence comes from Rhynchonycteris naso, assembly GCA_037038555.1. Lineage (NCBI taxonomy): Eukaryota > Metazoa > Chordata > Mammalia > Chiroptera > Emballonuridae > Rhynchonycteris > Rhynchonycteris naso. The sequence goes on along the minus strand of CM072999.1, from coordinate 18,185,482 downwards.
TTTCTAAGTGAACAAATGCATTGTAGTAGACTATTTGTGGAGGTGATGAACTAAGCATGTACATTAAAGGTCATAAACAGAACACAAATTAAACAGCAGAAAACTCAACTTCTTTCCTTCCTGACAAATCAGGAAACAATTAGCTGGTTTATTAACTAAATTAAAAGCAAAATATAATTATGGCTTTCATAATGCGTCTACTTCTCCATTTTTTGTCCTGTTTAATTACATTAGCTGCTGATGACAGTCTTACCAATCTCCCTATGAATTTTTCACTCAGCAGTAGCAGCTTTTATGCTCAATGTTTAATCAGTATCACTCATATTTCCATGAAGACTGATTGGACAGATATTGCATTTTAGAACTATACATTATGGTAATTTTTGCTTAAATTCAATACATTAGTTTACAACTAGAATTACTAATGATTGCTGCAAACTGAAAATTAGATTGTGCCGTGTAGGGACAGTACTGCGAGCTGTGAGCACTGTGAACAACTTTGACAATGGCCGTGCCTGTGAGCTGAACCCATTCACTTGATCCATCACTGAATACAATGCAGGGGATCTACCATCAAAAACATCTAGGTGTATTTATACTGAGTATCTAAGTTTCAAGGCTAGAATTACTAGAGTCAACAGGAGGTACCTTATATTTTATTAACATTATCAGTTTTTAATTTTGTTTTGTCTTCATAATTCATTGACACATATCAATACACTGCCTCAAGCTTATGTCTTGTCTCCCCTATTAAAGAATTATGGAACACACACTTAAACAGAAAGCTTAACGATGCAGTGCTTCTTTCAAATAATGTATTCTCAAGCATTTGCTCAAAGAAGTAAAGGTCTTTATCATCAGCCAGTTGTTGACTACAAATTAATAAGCAGTCGAAATACAAAAGTCCTGGTGTCCAGTGGATAGGACAGTGTCTGGTACATATAAGTGTTCAATTGATATTTTTTAGATGTGTGATTAAAAATTAATCTGACTATATCAAACAAAGCTTCATTATATTTTGTCTAAAACATGCTCAACTCCAACTGAGTTGTAATTTAAACCATGCATATATGCAGCTTTTCACTGAAAAATTCTCCAGATTAACCACCTATTTATAATTCTTTAGATATCTAAATTTTACTGTAATGATTGCAATAGTTCAGTTATAAAAATTAGAATATAAATAATAAATATAATAAATGTGTATAAACTGATATGGCACCAATTCTGTTATAGCAAATGTTCTACATCCTCCTTATTGATTTATCTTATCAAAGTAGATTCAAAATTTTATAGAATTAAAATTAGTATGATCCCTCATTACTTTGGTGTTCAAATTCTCCCAAATTTTGAACATACTGAACCCTTCAAACTAGCTTTACAACATGATGTTGTATGTTGTATGTTGATGAAATAGTTGATTTGTTTTGTTGACTAAGTTGACACACAAATGTGGTTCTGGCAATAGTGGAGATAATGAATGGTTCTTTGAATTCAATATGCCAATTTGGGCTTATGTTATGTAAAGATATTTTTCTACCATTTTCTTAAACTCTTACAAAATTATCTTTGTGCAGTTCAGACTTTATGAAATCAGTTAGCTGACATTCACTATGTATTCTTATTATATTTACCCTTCTCTTCTAATAGCATGTAGTGATAATGAATATTATTTATACTCAACACAAGAAAAACAAAAAGGTACATGTGACCAGCATAAATATATGAGCATATATGGGAATTATTGAAATGATCCAAAATAAACATATTATTAAATTTTTAATCTAAATTGTATGGAAATGAAAGTGTAAAACTTTGCCAGATCCTTCAGGTCTAGAAACTCTGTTTAAGAAGTAGGTATTAGGTGGCATAATGTGACATTATATTGCAGTTTTGTTCTGTGTTGTTATTTGATATTAATATTATTTCATATCGGACTAATATCCAGATTAGACACTTCATGAGTGAGGTACTGGTTGAAATGTTGAATTATTGTCCATAGGTGACTCAGACAGTAAGTCATTTGAACTTCATATCCAATCTTTATTCTCTATTTTCTATGCCTTATTTCCCAGGCAACTCTTTTTATTAAATAAAAAAGTGCTAATATCCAATCAATGCAGACACTGGTAAATTTTTATATCTTCTAAGTTAAACATGTGATGTCACAGATCCAAAAATTCTTTCAATACATGGCCTAAAACAGGACAATAGTACATATTCACACAACCAAAAAGTTGACTCTATCATCAGTAGCAACCTGTTAGGATTAGAGTAGAAAAATATATGCTAAGCACTGAATCACTTTAAAAAATAAAAATTTAAGAGTAGACAAATGTCAACATTCATAAGCACATTAGGAGTCCTGTATAATAATAAACACAACCATTACCATTATCCCACATTCAAGCTAAAACACCATCGGTATGCAGAGATTTACTGCTACTGCATCATCAGTGTTTCATCCAGGGTTTAATCATGTTGCTTAACATTGATGCTCCTGCCACAAAATATTAATCTAAAGTCTAACCATTAAAACATATATTATTTATTACTAAAGAATTATTGATTTTATTCTGAGTTTAAATAGATATTTGAAAAATAAATATTTCTATTAAATAAATCTCAGAGCTCATTACCTTACAATGTATTTGTTTGAAATGAACCTAATTTTCTGTCATAGGAATAGCTGACTAACAGCCTGAATCAATTCTACATGCAATTACATGTGGTTGGTAGTAATGTCAAGGGCAGAGCTGTCTTGGTTATATCTCTTTTTACTGAGTAGTAGCAAAAATGTATTTCAGGAAGAGTTCTAAACAGTCTAAATTTATTTCCTTATTATTATTTACTGGTTGTTTTTAGGGAGACAGAGAGAGGGAGGGGGAAGAGAAAAAGGGAGAGAAGTATTTTTTTGTTGTTCCACTTGGTTGTGCACTCATTGGTTGTTTCCCATATGTGCCCTGACCAGGAATCAAACCCACAACCTTGGCATCTCTGGACGACACTCTAACCAATTGAGCTAAACTTCCAGAGCCTTAAATTTATTACTCTAAGCTAATAATAAAAAACCTTATTAAAACTCCTCATGAAATGGTACCTTGTTGTGTCTTTTCCATTTTAATCATGAGGCAATTGAATTATTTACACAAAATCATACCGCTAGTGTGGGCTAAGCTGAGGAGTTTTATGCCCATGCTCATGGCCACTGTTATGTCTCTACTCCTGGCAGTGGGCCACATTATTTTTATAAGAGTTGAGGAATCATATTTGAGTAAAAATATAGAAGTAAAGCAAGCATTCACTTATTTTTCTTTTACTCCATTAGCAGATGGAAATTAATTTTTTAAACTTTCATATGTTACAATATTTTTTAATTAACTAATTGAGAGCATTGTGCTAAAAAAAGATACATTAATCATATTCTGAAAATATAGACATTTTCTTTTGTCAGCTCCTCGATGTAACTCTCCATGGAGGCAGATCTGAGCTGAGCAAGGAGCAATAGCATTTTTTATAAAATAAGTGCAAGTGTCTGAGCTATTAAGGTACTGTGATTTATTTGACAGAAGCATTTTTATTATTAATGCATGGTAAATAACCTTGGCAGCATTAAAGCATTTTAACAATAAAAATTAAAGAAAAACAACTTCTACCATCATAGTTTAGATAACATGTTATTTAAAATTTTTGTAATGGGTGTATCATTGAGTCTCATTATATGGCAACAGTTACAGTTTCTAACTCAGTTCCTTTTGTTTTCATGGCATAAAAGAATGAACTGCTTATTAAGAGCCATATTACTCCAAATTAATTATTTCCTTCAGCTTAATAGCCTAGGCTATTTCATCACTATTGGTTTTTGTCAGAATCGAAGAAATCCTTATGACATATTAAAATATTTTATCTTTACACAAAAGCTATAGGGAGATGATTTAGAGCAAAAACCAGACCAACCTATAGTGTGAATTAACAAGAAACATGGTCACTGTTAAAACCAAAGAGTAACTCACATGAAGTTAAAGTATGGATTTGGATAAACCAAGGATGCTCTGAGGAATATATCAGCAAGGAGGATTCAGAAAGAAATCTTGCACTCAAGGGGGCCTATCTTGTCTTCTTTTCCTTTAGGGTAAACAATGCATTTATATTGAAGTGTATCTTCCCATTTTTCCATCAATAGCATTCTATAACATTAATTCTTCATCACATAGGAATTTAAGACACTCAGTAGAATCAGAGATTAGTCTATAAAGGTCTCACTTAAGTAACACTTAGAAGTTGGCATTATTTTAAAATGAAAAAAGACCCCCAAACCTAATGCCTCTTTTTATTGCAGGTGCTCATTAATTATAATTTAATAAATGGTTCAGAAATGATGGAAATGCAAATAATACTAGCTGATTTTTTGTTACCTTTTCTATTGTTGGTTTCTGTGCAGTTGAATTACCTGAGGGGTAATTAACATCTCCCATTTTACAAGTGAGGAAGTTAGAACCTAGGGAAGATTAGTAATTCCAGAAAACCATGTAGCTAGATGGTGGCAAAGCTGGCATATAAATCCAGGCAGCTTAATTCCAAATGTTATTCTTAATCACTAAATTATAATTTTTCCATTAAATAATTAATATTTTATAAATATAAACAGATTTTTCCCATTATTTGTGCTTATGTTTTATAAATAAGGAGGAGTAAGGCTAGCATATAAAAGGTTGTTTAATCAGGTCTAAGAAATTACAAACGTGGGTAACAAGTACCATGGATGCTTCAAACAGTGGCAGGGAGGGGACAGGGCAAGGGGTAGGACAGAGTGATAGGGAAGGATTCTGGAAATACCCATGTGACTTTAGACTAGGATGCTTGTTGTCATATTACTATTTCCATTTATGGAACTGTTTGACCACTTCATACAAATCTAAGCAAATTATATAATTGCTTCTATCCAGAGTTGTGTTGTTAATGGACTTACTTAGTAAAGAGTTATTATGTATTTATATACAGTGAGCAATATCACCAAGGATGTGTTAAATGTGAGAATATACACACATAATAGCACAAAATAAGATTTGATAAGCTTAACAATATTCATGGTGATATGGTATATGTGTGTGGTAACCACAAGCAGTTGTTTTTTACTTTAAAAAATCTATAAAAGAGCTGGTTAAATTTCAGAAAGAAATAAGTCTAAAAAATTGTGATCAGCAAGGTTTATGGAAATCCTATTTCACATTAAAGTATTTGTTTTATTTATTTTTCTATCCTAAGCGATGGAGGGAAGTTCTCAACAGAGAATGAAATGAACCAGCATCGAGTAACTCAATATTATTTACACTTTTAGTGACTCAGTATTATTTACATTCCTTGTATGCACTACAATTCATCTATTTACTGTTAATTTTTTGGACTTTTTTACTGTTAAACAATTAAAAACAATGAACATTCCTTGTACAGGTTTTCATATACTTGAGCAAATGTTTTTTTCATGCTATACTATAAAAATGCTCGCTTACTATTGTTACCCCTAATCTTTACTTGAATCAGACCAATATATAAAATATTCTTTTTCTGCTGGTTTCCTGAAGTATCCCCATTTCATCTGTTAAACCAAAATTCAGAGCCCTTCTGAAGAAACAGGACTTTTCTTGCAATCCAAAAAAGAATGACACCATGTAATCCAATTTTTCTAACTTCAGGGTTCTTACATAACTACCACCAATATGCAAAATATTTGAGCATAGAGACTTGTGAATTTGGGGTTAATCTCTTCCTCACTTTCTAATTTAACCTATGTTAAACCCAAACTTGACCCTGATAGATTGCTTAAGTGTTTCAGCAGTGGAAATATTGTCCCATAATATCAATATTCCCGGAACTTCATGGTGACACAGAATTTTTATACATAGCTTTTTTATACCATTGTGATGTTGACCGAAAGATACTAGCTTGAAGTTTTCAAATACTCAGAATATAAGATTACTTTTATGACTCAATTTTCTTTGTATAATTTCCATCTGCGCCTTAAGGAAAGATCAGATATTAATTAACTATTCCTATAGTCATATTGTGCTTATGAATCATGCATTGGCTGCATCTACTGTGCTCTGAGCCTCTGGGTTGCTGGTTGGCAGGTGGCTCTTCTTCATAGGTCTTTGGACCCAGGCTGATGCAGTAGTTTTTATGTGAGACATGTCCTGCTCATAACAGTGACAGAAGCATGAGAGGGCAATCTCAGCTACTTCTCCACTGTGTCCTTACATTCCATTGAACAGAGCATGTCACAAGGCTGCAGCCAAAGTCAAGTATGTAGAGTGTACTGAGAAAGAAGGACACAGAGAATATCTGCCTACCACGAGCCGTTCAAACAGTATGGAGGTAGCATTTATAATGGGGAGTGGAAAATTGAAACCAATAATTCAATCTACTGCAGAGCTCGCTTCCTGCTTGAATTGTTTTGCTGAAAAAGAAATATTGGCTCTGCTGAGCACATGAATTTGTAAGCTATCTCTCTTTAGAAAAAATAAATAAAGAAAGATTTTAAGCCAACATGTTCCCTTGGTTAAGACAAAAAAAGTTTAATGAATTGTCAAAAAACTGTGTACTTCCAGAACCAAGTTCACATAGCAATCATTTTATGTTAGAAACCTGAGGATATCTAAATCTGTTTTTTTTTAAATATACATGTGTAAAGGAGTTCTGTTTAATTCTTGTTTGGTTCTGAATCCTGTTTTAAACTATAAGGTTTTATCAAGTCCTCTAGGAAGTAGGCAGTGCTTTGAGGTGAAATAAATTGTTGAGCACTGTAATTAGAAGGAAAGTGGTACATCAAGTATATATCAGTCTCCAACAATTCTTATAGGCAAATGTCAGATTGAGAGATTGGCATATATGTAGGTATTTATAGAGAACTAAAACCATATCTAAGTCTTATCTTAAGATAATGCAGTGTATTCGTTCTTATACTCTTGAATGTGTCATCAAAAATTCCTTAAATTTATGAAAATGGGAAGGAAGAGAAAAGCATACTGCCTGAGTCTCTAGTCATGCTGGCCAGAGCAATTCTGTCTTAACTAAAGTGTCCACAGACAGGAGGTCAATGTGAACCTACTAATATTTTGATAAGATTATAGTTACAGTGTTCTCCATAAATAGAAATAAAAATGATGACATTGAGACATAGCTATACTCTAAGAAAGAAAGCTGATGTATTATCAGGTAATCAAAAATAATATGATAAATATAAAACACAGTAATACAATACGATGAAGATAAAGTAATACACACACACAAAAAAACACATTAGTGAAGTTTATAATCTGGAAGTACAGGCTCACTAAAAGTCTGATACCTAATTCTAGGACTATGAAATGTTTCCCCTCCCCAACACTGCACTACCACATTAATAAAGTTCTATTTACAGCACTTTACTTGGTATATCATTTCTAGTTATCACAAAAAATTACAAGATATAACAAAAGTTAAAAAAAATGTTCAAAAAGACAGAACAAGTATCAGAACCAGTCCCATCAGTGCTGGAATGATCAGAGTGGAGATTGAAAGCAATTATGCTTAATATATTAATGGTTCTAATGTACAAACAGATGGGCAATGTATGCCAAAAGATGGAAGTCCTAAGGAAAAAAAACAAAAAGAAACACTAGAGATAAACCATATAACAGAAATAAAGAATGCATTTGATGGGGTTATTATTAAATTGGATATTGCCAAGAAAAGAATCTCTGAGCTTGAGGATATCTTAATAGAAAACTTCAAAACTGAAAAGCTAAGAGAACAAAGACTGGGGGGGGGGGGAAAGAAACACAACAGACGATTCAAAGATTGAGAGACAAGTATGAAAGATGTAACTTACTCATAATGGGAACATCAGCAGGGGAAGAAAGGAAGAAAAGAACAAGGAAATATTTGAAACAATAATGACTAAGAACTTTCCCAAATTAAAATCAGACTAAATCACAATCTTGGAAGCTCAGAGAACAACAAGCAGGATGAAGGCTAAAACACTACTTAGCCATAATATTTTCAAGCTATAGAAAATTAAAGATAAAGAACAAAATTTAAAATAAAAAGCAAAGGAAAAGAAAATTTTATCTACGAAGGAGCAAAGATAAAATTGTATTTCACTACTCCAAAGTCATACAAACAAGGAAAGAGTGGAGTGTTGAGAGAAAGAAAAACATCAACTTAAAATATTTACACAGAAAAATTACCCTCTAAAGTTAAGGAGAAATAAAGACTTTCAAAATTAAGAGAATCTATCACTGGTAGATTAAGCTAGCAAGAAATGTTAAAAGAAGTTTGTTGAAAGAAGAAAAATAATAAAGGTCAGAAATTCATTCTACATTAAAAAAGTAAGAGCATCAAAGAAAGAATAAATAATTATAAACTGAAAACTTATTTTTCTAATTCTTAACAGCTCTAACAGATAGTATTTTCAAAATAATAACAACAATGAATGTAATTTTATATAAACTTAAATGTATGTGAAATAAATTATGTGAGAATAATACAAGGAATAAGAAGAAAGATAATTATTTTTCCTCTAGTTCCACACACTGCCTGTGAAGCAGTTTAGTGCTATTTAAAAAGCCTGACCAGGCGGTGGCGCAGTGGATAGAGCATCGGACTGGGATGCAGAAGACCCAGGTTCGAGACCCCTAGCTCGCTAGCCTGAGTGCGGGCCCATCTGGCTTGAGCTAAAAAAAAAAAAAAAAAAAGCTCGCCAGCTTGGACCAAAGGTCGCTGACTCCAGCAAGGGGTTGCTCGGTCTGCTGAAGGCCCATGGTCAAGGCACATGTGAGAAAGCAACCAATGAACAACTAAGGTGTTGCAACGGCAACGAAAAACTAATGATTGATGCTTCTCACCTCTCTTTGTTCCTGTCTGTCTGTCCCTATCTATTCCTCTCTCTGACTCTCTCTCTATCCCTATAAAAAAAAAAAATTAAAAAAAATTTTTTTTAATTTAAAAATAAAATTGGCTTAGTTGCAAATGTACTGTACATTGCAAATCCTACTGAAATAACTAAACAAGTATTCAAAAAGTATTTCTAATTTACCAAGAAAGAAGGAATAATTAAATCATATATAATCTGAGTTAAAACTTCACAATACAGAAAAAAGAGTGAAAAATAAAAACAGGGACATGGTCAACACATAGAAAACAGCAATAAACATGGCAGATATTAATCTGGCTATATCAATAATCACTCAGAATGTCAATAATCTAAATGCCTCAATTAGAAAACAGATTATCAGAATGGATTTAAAAACATGACCCCACTCTATGTTGTCTATGAGAAAACCACTTTAAATATATAAAAATAGAGGAACAAAGAAAGATTCACCATGCTAATTGTAATCAAAAGAAACCAGAAGTAGTTGTATTAATTTCAGACAGAGAAAACTTTAAAGCAAGGAAATTTATCAGAGTTAAAAAGAGGCATAGCATAATGATAATAAGGTCAATTTTGCAAAAAGATACAATTCTCAACATACACGTACCTAACAAGAAAGCATCAAAATCCATGAGGCAAAACTGATAGACTTGCAAAGGGAAATAGATAAATCCACTATTATTGTTGGATACTTCAACATCCCTCTATCAAAAATAGACAGATAAAACAGGCAGAAAATCAGTAAGGACATAGGTGAACTCAATAACTGTATCAATCAACTGTATATAATTGACATCTAGAGTCTACTTCATCAAACGAGCAGAATACATATTTATCTCAAGTTTACATGGAACATTCAAGAAGATAGAACACATTCTGAGATACAAAACAACAAATTTAAAATAATAAAAATTCTATAAATTTTGCTTTCAGACTGCAATTGAATTAAACTAGAAATGAATAATAGAAAGATAATGTAAAAAATTTCAAATGGAGATTAAGCCACAAGTTTCTAAATGACATTTGGCTCAATTAGTAGATTTCATGAGAAATTTAAAAGTGTTTTAACTAAATGACATTAATAATGCATTTATAAAAGTTTGTGGAATGAAGCAAAGTGTGCTTAGAAGAAGTTTGTAAATTTTATAGCACTAAATGCATATATTAGAAAAACTAAAGATCTAAAGGTGATTATTTAAGCCAATGATTTTCAACCTTTTTCATCTTATGGCACACATAACTAACCGATTGTTAGAATCCTGTGACACACCAAAAAATACATTTTTTGCAATATGACAAGAAATAGGTATAATTGTAATGTATTCATACTGGATGGCCATTGTTCTGTTGGCTATTGTTTTTTTCTTTCTTTTATTGGATAATCTAAGGAAAAAGAGGTCAGTTGCCCTTACTAAATAGGTATTGTGCTTTTTAAATATCCATGTGGCACATCTGTTGAAAATCGCTTAAGTTTCCACATTAGAAAACTAGAAAAAGAAGAACTAATAAATACAAAGTATAGAGGAAAAGAAATAAGAATTAAAGCAAAGGCCCTGGCAGGATCCTCAGTAAATAGAGCATCATCCCAGTGCACTGAGGTCATTAGTTTAATCCCTGGTGAAGATACATAGAAGCAACCAATGAGTGCATATCTAAATGGAACAACTAAATGGAATAGTGAGTTGATGTCTCTCTCTCTCTCTCTCTCTCTCTCTCTCTCTCTTTCACTCATTTTCTCTCTTTCAAATCAATGGAAAAATTAAAAAGAAAAATTAGCGCAGATATCGATGACACAGAAGCAGGAGAATCAACTTAAAATTAGTTAAACCAAAAGTTGATTTTTAGTGAATATAATTAAAATTGATAAGTCTCTATCCAGACTAAGAAAAAAAGACAAAAATTACTAATATCAGAATAAAAGAGGAAAATAACTACAGATTCCATTGACATTATAAATGTATAAAAGAAAATCTGAATAACTCAATGCCTACACATTCGATAACCTTGATGAACTATATCAAATCTTTGAAAGATAAAATCTGGCAAAATCACACAAGAAGAAATAGACATTCTGAGTATATCTGCTGAAGAAATTGAAACAATAATTAACAATACTGCCGTCCCCTCCCTGAAAAATAAAGCACTAGGCTCAGAAAAGTTTACTGGTGAACTCTAGCAAACATTTAAAAAAAATTGTGTATTAATTATCTGCAATCTCCTTCAGAAGAAAAAATCAGACATAATCCTTAATTTATCCTATGGGGCCAGCATCACCTCAGTACCAAAACCAGAGAAAGTTATTACAATAAAAAAATTAAAAAGATAATTATTTATCTCACATATGCAAAACTAGACTAGTATTCCTAACATCTGAAAATCATTTCTTTATATGACTTTGACTATTACAAAACTTAGTTGTCTCTAGATGTCCATGGGAGATTGGTCTAAGATCTCCTGTGGTTACCAAAATCTATTGATGTTCAAGTCCCCTATATAAAAAGGCATAGAACTGCCTGACCAGGTAGGTGGTGGCACAATGGACAGAACATCAACCTGGGATTCTGAGGACCCAGATTCAAAATCCTGGACTTGCTGGCTTGAGCCCAAATGTTGCTGGCTTGAAGCCTAAGGTTGTTGGCTTGAGCAAGGGGTCACTGGCTCAGCTGGAGCCCCCTAGTCATGGCACATATGAAAAAGCAATCAATGAACAATTAAAGTAACACAACAATGAGTTGATGCTTCTCATCTTCCTTCCTGTCTATCTGTTTCTCTCTTTCACTTAAAAAAAAAAAAAAGCAGAGATCAATGATTTCAGCTGGCCCTTCATATTCTTGGACCCCAATATGGATAGAAACAGTAGAGATATTTTTTTAATCCATGTAAAGTGGATTTGAGCAGTTCAAACTTGTGTTGTTTAAGGGTCAACAATATTTTATATAAAGCCTATAATTAAGCATTTATCTAATGGATGGCAACTATCAATAAATTGTTTTAAAATAGTTTAACAGTTCTTCAAAAAATAAGTATATGGGTTTTTTATTGGAAATGATATTAAAAATTATCTAAGTGGTGGTCAAAATTGTTGTTACTGACATGTAATTTCTTTTAGGCTCTCTTAGCTGACAGCATAAAAATATACATATGTGATAAAAACCTATGTATATACATATAGCTATAAAATGTATTTATGCATACTCATTTGTATCTATATTAAGTTCAACATGAATTATTACTCATCGCACCAACTCTAATCCATTATCATATAGATCATGCTAGCCCTTTTCTTTTGCCGGTATGTTAATTTCAACCCTAACAGTAAAAAAACCTTCCTTTCATCACCCATCATCCATTTACTTAATTGCTCAGTTCCACGTTACATGTACAGCTACAGCAGAATTGTTAACCCATACCCTCACGGGAAACAACTTGATTGACCTAACTACAATACTTCCAGCAGTTCCTTTTGTCTTTAGACTTATAGACTCAATTCATTTTCAAAATTACTTCTGTCAGCAGCTTTCCTGCCTTCAGTAATGCTGCCTTATTCATTTTTAATACATTTAGATTCTCTTGTCACAGTCTGCATTCCTTATGTGGAGTACATGACTTCCTAACTAATTTTTAATTTGCATATGTTAGGGTTCACTGTTTGTGTTGTAAAGTTCTGTAAGTTTGACAAATGCATAATGTCACATGTCCACCATCGCAGTAATATATAGAATAGTTTCACAATCATAAAAACCCCTGAGATTTACTTATTTATTGAGTTCTGTCAACCATAAAGTCCCACCAACCACTCATTAATTTACTAATCTATAGCATACCTTTTCTCAAATGTTATATAACTGAAATCTAAAAACTGTGTTACCTTTTTAGATTTCTGCCACTTAGCAAGATGTGTTGGAGACTCCTTCCTCTATGTCTTCGGGGCTTGATAATTCATTTCTTTTAATGGCTGAACAATATAACATTTTATTGTATGAATATATCAAAGTTTTTTTATCCATTCACTTCCTCATAGACAACTTAGTTGCTTTGTTTTTTATTCAATTATGAATGAAGCTTCTATGAACACTCCTGCACAGATCTTTATGCAAAAATAAAATTTTAAGTGATTAAATAGCTAGATTGAATAACAAGACTTTTGTATGCTTGTAAGAAAACACAAAAGTATCTACTAATCTGATGATCTACATTCTCACCAGAAAATAATGATAGATACCTGTATTTCACATCTTTGTCAACATTAGATGTTGTCTGTATTTTGAATTTTAGGCAATTTATTAGGAAATATTTTAGTTTATTTTTTCATTTTGAAATTTTTAATTACAAATTATGTGACTGTTTTCCTATCCATATAACATATATATATATATATATATATATATATATATATATATATATATATATCACATGTTATATACATACATAAATATATATTTAGCATCTGAGGTTAAGTATCTTTTATATCTTCTATCTTCAAATCAAGTTGTTTTGTTTTCTTATTTTTGAATTTTAATAGTTATTTGTATATTTTGGATATAAGTCTTTTATCAGATAGAAATTTTGCAAATATTTCTTCCAATCTCTAGCTTGTCCTTTCATTTTTAACATTATCTTTGCAGAGCAGAAGTATTTCATTTTAAGGCCATCCAACATATAATTTTATATGTCAATTTTTACATATAATTACATTTGTTGCTGTATCTTTATAGTCAGCTAAACCTAAGGTCACATAGATTTCCTCCTATGTTATCTTTAAAAAGTTTTATAATTTTGCATTTTATATTGAGGTACAGGATTCATTTTGGGTTAATATTTGTAAAAAGTAAAAATATATGAGTCTAGATTTGTTTTTTTTTTTAACTATGGACATCCAGTTCTTCAACACCATTTGTTGAATAACCTGTCTTTTCACCATTGACTTACCAGTAGCATTTGAAAAAAAGTAAGTTCATCAAATCTGTGTAGATACATTTCTTTCTGGGTTCTCTATTTTATTCCACTAATAAAATTGTTTATTTTTTTCAACAATATCACATTGTCTTGATTATTGAGACCGTTATAGTAACACTTGAAGTAAGGGATAAGTCTTCCAAATTTGTTGTCATTCAGCATTGCACTGGCTACCTGTTTATTTTTTATTTTATTCTTTATTTTTTGCCTTTCTATATTAACTTTAAAATTTGTCAATATTTTAAAAAATAACTTACTGAAATTTTGATTGATATAATAATGAATCTATAGACCAAGTTGAAAAGAACTGACATTTTAACAACATTTAACATTGACATTAATTTGTTTTATGAAAAAGTTAAATGATTGGCAGCTATGTTATAAAGGACATGAAAGAGAAATTGAAAATACTGTGTTATAGGTTTTGTATTGTAAAATGGTATGGTATTATTTAAAAGTGGACTTTAATTAGTTGTAAATGTATGTTGCAACTTCTACAGCAATAGTTACAATTTTTTTAAAAAGGACTATGATATATATTAAAATAAGAAAGAAAACGGGATCATATAAAATGTTCAGTTAATAACAGAGAAGGCAATAAGTAGAGAAGGATAGAAAAAGAAACAAAGGGCCAATGAACAGAAAATTATAATAATAGTGAACATTGGTTTATCTATCTCAATGACCATGTATGATTCTATTGGGTCATCTTCTGTGAATCCCATAATTCTTTGACCAAGTTGTATGTATCAAGATGTTGGCTTCTTTGGTGAAAGCTTTTTTCTTTGCTTACATTTCTGTATTTAATAAATTTGTTTGTATTTTTTATTTCTGAATTTTTGATTTGTTTTTTCTTCCTTCTAATATGCTCAGAAAGATGGTGCTTGTGACTATGTAATGCTGAGTCTATCTTTCTTTTTCTTGAGCAGTGCATTTTCTTTATAACTGACATTTTCTGCTACAGTTTTACCCTTGATCATGTTATCACTGCAGAATTTTCCATATTGTGTTTTCTGATTGTTACTTTTATACACACACAAAAAATGTCTATCTTTTCTCCCTTAGCTTCCTGTTCTGTGTCAGGTCATATTAAAGTCAAGAACTCTGTCAGGTCATGCTAAAGGCAAGAAAATGTTTGTAACCTTAGAGTAAACACAATTCTATAAAACCATACAATAGGAAAATTGTCTGTGGTTACTGTACTGAAAATGTTTATCTGTCCCCAGTAAGTAATCACAAAATAGTGAAAGAGCCAAAGGACTATGGGCCCTTGTTCCAGCTTGTGTTAATTACACAAAGTCAGATTTATTTGAAGTTGAAGCCTAAATCAGAATCAAAATTATGCTTCTCTCTCTCCAAAATGACAAGGTGAACAATATTTGATTATCTGCTCCCCTGGTAAACGTAAACACTTCCTTATAAAGATTAGCTTTTTTTTCAACAAGAATACAGGCATGGGTCAAACTAGCAGATGCACCTAGGCCAGTACTAAAAGAGTATTTTCTCTCCTGTTTTCTAAAGCAAGAAATGAGATTATCAGTAATAATTCTTTAGTTTCTGCATGTATCTAACATCTTCATATGTCTACCCATTGTTTTACCATCTAGAGCAGTGGTTCTTAACATTTTTTGAGGTACCGAACCCACCAGTTTCATATGTACATTCACTGAACCCTTCTTTAGTGATAAATAAAATATGATATTTTTTTTCCAAATTCAAGACATAGGTATATGTTTTTTTGCTGGTGCACAAAATGAGCCATGCATGAACATCACCTTGCTCAAAGAACAAAACCAACAAAGTGCATGAACTCACAACAAATTACGGTATTAACTTTATTCTGGCCTCCATGGCAGAGACTTCTCCGAACCCCTGAGACCGACTCATCAGACCCCTAGGGTTCAATAGAACCCAGGTTAAGAACCACTGATCTAGAGGCAGAGATGGGTCACACAAATAGAAAAATTTAGATGTCCTCTAAATATAGTGAAACCTGTGAGTTGAGTTGTGGCCAAGCCAATTTATACTTGTATGAAGTAACTCCTGCTTTGATTATAACTGCTGACCTATATTTTCAGAAGATCAAAGTAAAAAAAAAAAAAAAAAAACCTGTATCAGCAGCTGCAAAATGAAACTACATGGATTACTTTCTTTCTCCCTAACTGTAAATATATTTGCTCCTCATATTGCAGTAGGCTGAATTTCTAGCTTTATCAACTAAATAAAAATACATTGTTTTGATTAGTGATGCTTTTCTATTTCAGATACAATGCTAAAGAATTCTTTCTTCCTCGTAACCAGATCTCTCAAGCATCTCTATGCATTTGCCTTTCTCTTCTGCTCTATAAACTTATGCTGATTCAAGGTAGGTAAATATTATTTTGTTTTGTAAATGACACTGTGCCTGAAACTCTAGTAAAGGAAATGAAAGCCTTTTGTTTGAAGCACCAGTATGTAATCAACCTCATATAAATAAGGTGCTTGATGAAATAGAAATTGATGAAGTTCATACCAGTCATTTATATTTTTTTATAAAATATTACCCCTCTAATGTTATAAAATAAAGTATAATAATGTGACTAAAGAAATGAAAACTAATAAAAGAAGTATAGGAATCCTCTGTAGGAGGGGAGAGGTCAGCAACCTAAGTCAAGGTGTTAATGAGGGTCAGTCTAAGTGGTTCTGAGCTGGTGTATGAGAGTGATATGATAGCTCATATTTAAAAATGAAAATCAGAACCAGGTACATAGTTTTTACTATTAATCAAATAATAACATATTTAAACATAATTCATATTTGTATTTAACAAATCTAAATAACTAAAACTAATCCAGTTAAATGGAATGAGAAAGAGAAGAATACTTCTTTCAATAAATGGTGCTTCTGGGCAGAGTTGTCACAGCTCCAGAAAACAAAACTAGAATTTAGAGTAAAACTTTATTCTTAGGGAAAAAAATAGGCTATAAATCATAGAAACAGTGGCAGGAACCCAGGAACATGGATGGGTAAAAAGAAGGAAGGTATGAAAGATCTGTGGGCTCTTGAGTTCTATGCTAGGCAATTCATATGTCACTCTGAAGTTACTCAGAGACAGTTGTAGAAATGATAACTGGCAGAGACCCAGGGAATGGCACTATGTAAATAGGGATAAGAAGGAACAGACAACTGTTTGGACTGGGAAGACCTGGGTAAAACCAGGGAGACGATGAGGGAAGAAAACAAAATATAGGAGAGATCCCTCTCCACTGTTCATTCCTTGACCCAAATAAAGAAAAGATGAGTATATTTTGTAGCTTTGCTAAGAGTTGACCTTGCTTATAGTAGAGTATAAGATTTTGTAGCTTTGTGGACCACTGCAAGTTAGAGATTATTTAATATAACATGTGTATTAAGAGCCAGGAAATGGAGACTCAGACAAATGAAGTTACTTGCAGCATTTCATGAAGTCTGGATGAGCTGCCTTTGCTCACTGCTCATTCATTTTCCCTATTCTACCACTGGTTGGGTCCTCATGGAGGCAGATTCAGACAGAGTGCATGGGGAGCTAGTGACAAAAAACTTGGGAACCACAACAAGGGAAGGGAAGGGAAGGGAAGGGAAGGGAAAGGAAGGGAAGGGAACGGAAGGGAACGGAAGGGAACGGAAGGGAAGGGAAGGAAGGGAACGGAAGGGAAGGGAAGGGAAGGGAAGGGAAGGGAACAGAAGGGAAGGGAAGGGAAAGGAAGGGAAGGGAAGGGAAAGAAAGGAAAGGGAAAGAAAGGGAAGAGAAGGAAACAAGATTAAGCAGAGGGTGAAATCTTTTTTGCATTGCTCTCAATGAAAGCCCTGGCAAACCTGCACGGAATTCTGAGGATGACATATTCACAGCTGTCCCTGAGAGAGCCAGGTCTTTATACTTCTGCATTAATCAGTCCTTAAATGCCGTTGCCTGTAAAGGTGGCATGAGCTTGGGCAAAGGGCATTACTGTTCAGCGGAGGCATCCCTGAAAAGTTCTAAGAAATGAGAAAGGGCTGTCTGCTCACAGCAGTTCAAATTTTCAGGATAATAAGTTCTTCACTCCTGAAGAGGTAAGTATATAGAAAGCAGATCACAGCTTCCACCACAAAAATTGTCATCTTTTTTTCTATGACTCAAGGAGAATGAGACAGTCACAGAGGCAAGAAAGTCCATTTGATTGGACCCACAGACTCAAAATGGGAAATACCAGGAAAAAAGGTTTTAAAATGGTTCTTATTATAAGAGAACAGAATGTGTAGGTGTACAGTGGGCATTCGTATACTTAGAAGGTAATAACTACCTGACCAGGAGGTGGCACAGTGGATAGAGCATCTGACTGGGATGCAGAGGACCCAGGTTTGAGACCTTGAGATTATCAGCTTGAGCATGGGCTCATCCGGTTTGAGCAAAACTCACCAGCTTGGACCCAAGGTTGCTAGCTTGAGCAAGGGGTTACTCGGTCTGTTGTAGTCCCACAGTCAAGGCACATATGTGAAAGCAATCAATGAACAGCTAAAGTGCCACAACAAAAAATTGATGATTCTGGAGATGAGAGCTCTCCAATCTCTGTTGTGACCCCCATGAAATCAGTTGTGCAGCCTCGTTTACTCCATCTTTACATCTAAGAGTTTATTCAGATCTATGCCTCACTTAGCCCCATTAGAGCTATAAAAATAAAGGCTTATAAGAAAGACTTGATAACCTATAGAAGATTTCATTAATGATTTCATGAAATTCTTTGGATTAATGCAGTTGGATTGGTTAGCAGTTCCCATTAAGACCTGACTTTGAATTTATACTTTACTGCTTTTCTTTTAGTTGGTAGATTTTTAGTCATTAATAGACAAAGCATTGATTTTTCTAAAATTCCACTGACTTTTTAAAACAATATTCAGATATTCGTAGTAACACACATTTTTCTAATCCATGGCATCTGAAAAACATAAAAAGAACTAAAATACAACCTTTTGTTTGCCTCTCTCTCTCCCACAGAGCAGTTTCTGTTTGCTTTTACAAAAGAAGCATATAATCCCCATTTTATCAGATCATTAATTCAAAGCTTGACAGAAGTTTACAGTTCCTTGATAAAACATTTTACAGTTATGGATTGGGAAGATGGCGATGGAGTAGGCGGACGTACCAACTTCCAACTCCCAGAACCAAAGTGGATTATAACTCAATTTTAAGAACCATCATCTGGATAAACCAACTTTGAACTAAACTAAGTGGACTCTTCAACCAAGGAACACTGCAGAAGCCACATTGAGACTGGTAGGAATAGCGAAAACGCGAAGAGGGTTGCCCAGCTCCCTGGAAAAACGTCAGCCCGGAAAGACTCGCATGGCGGGAGGAGAGTTTGGCGGAGAGGGAGGGACCTGGGTCCCAGGAATCAAGCCCCAGACTGCAGTCCCAGAGCCTAGAAGAGGCGTTTGGACAGTATTGAGCTGTGAAGCAAGTGAGGATACTGTTTGTGAGAAAGAGATAGTTTTCTCAGACCCAAGAATATTTTTAAAGGGAAAGCGCAGAAAACCTCTCTCACAATCACGCACCTGGGGCTTCGGGGAAATGGGACAGAGGAGAGGAACAGAACAGCGGGAACAGAGAGTGGACTGAAGGCATAGGGACACTCTGAGGGACAGCCACCCTGACCACTGGGCTAAGTCATTTCCCTAATCGAAAACAAATATTTCCCCTGGAACTAGCAATACCAGCAAAGGGAGACAGTACACTAGCCAAACAAACTCTCCCGTGGCAATTAGAGCAGAGCTGCTTCGAGGGAGGGAGCTCCCAGGCCTACAGTGTGGAGACTTAGGGCACTTTCATCTCCCTGAGGGTTGCTGAACGGTATGGTTGCGGCAACACTGAAACGCGGCCCTGTCGGCAGGCATGAGCGGAGGCACAACCAGTGTGAGCTTGGTCTAGCCCAGCAGGGGCAGAGGGGACCGCGAAAACAGTCTGGCAGCTGCGGGCCTGCCTGTAATCCCACCTGCGGAAAAAAAATTGGGCAGAGATCTGCTCTGCAACCCTGCATAAACCGGCCCTGACTGCGGGGACAGGGCTAAGACCAGGGACGGGCAAGGAGCTCGTGGCTGAGCTCACGCTGCCAACCCCGCCCGGACGGAGAAACCGCGGTTTGCCATCCTGTGTGCGCGAGCGGGCTCCTAACGCGGGGGTAGGGGAGACCGCGAACCAGCGGAAGTTCATGGCTGAGCTCATGCTACTAGCTCCGCCCGACCGGAGAAACCACAGATTGCCATTCTACATGCGCAAGCTGACTGCGAGCGCGGGGGCAGGGGTAGAGTCTGGAACGATCAGAAGCTAGCAGCTGAGCTCACGCCGGGCCCAATAAACCGCAGTTTGCGACCCTGCGCAGAAGGGCCCTGGCCTCGAGGGCGGGGCTAAATTCTGGACGGGCAAAGTCTCACAGCTGAGAGCACGTCAAAAGCCCCGCCCAACCTGCAAAACTGTGGCAAGCAGGATCTGACTGCAGGGACTACGCGTAAGCCTTCTGGAAACAGGCTGGGTCTGCAGATGAGCAAAGGTGCTCACCTCTGCCCATGGTGCTGAGGCTTGTTGCTTGAGTAACAGCCCCTCCCGCAGAGAGAGGCGGAAATCACAGCAACAGCCTCAGTGAGCCGGCGCTGGCAACGCCCATACCCAACTGCCCTAGGCAGTGGCAGAGGGGGTGGCGGGCCTGCAGACAGACCACACCTAGAGAACACAAAGGCAACACCTACTGGACTCCAGTGGCCACAACTTGCTAATACACAGATAAAATGGGCAGGCAGAGGAATGCAAACCAAATGAATCAAGAGAAATCCCAATAGAAGGAACGTAATGAATGAACCAGATATAACCAAACTACCAGAAGCAGAATTTAGAATGATGATAGTTAGGATGTTCAAAGAAATTAGAGCAACAATGGATAGTCACTATGCACACCTAAATATAGAGATAACAAGTATAAAAAATGAAATTGAAATAATAAAAAAGAATCAGATAGAAATGACAAATACAGTGTCAGAACTGAAGACCACAATGGAAGAAATTAAAAGCAGGATCAATCAGGCTGAGTATCGAATCAGCGAGTTAGAGGACACAATAAACAAAGTTACAAAAGCAGAGAAGAAAAGGCAAAGAGACTCAAAAAATGTGAGGAAATTCTAAGGGAGCTCTGTGACAACCTGAAGAGAAACAACATTCTCATCATAAGGGTGCCTGAAGAAGAGGAAGGAAGACTGGAAATGGAAACTGTGTTCAATCAAATCATAGCAGAAAACTTCCCTAAATTAAGGCTGGGAAACATACCACACGTTCAAGAAGCACTCAGACTCCATTAAAGAGAAACCCAAAAAAATCTACAACAAGAAACATCATAGTTAAAATACCAAAGCTAATGGATAAAGAAAAAATCTTAAAAGCTGCTAGAGAAAAAAAGGCTATCACCTACAAAGGAGCCCCTATAAGGATGACATCGGACTTCTCAACTGAAACACTTGAGGCCAGAAAGGAATGGCAAGATATAATCAAAGTAATGCAGAACAAGAACCTACAACCAAGACTACTCTATCCAGCAAGGCTAACGTTAAAAATTGAAGGAGAAATAAAGAGCTTTCCAGACAAAGAAAGCCTGAAGGAATTCATAAAAACCAAACCAATTCTGCAAGAGATACTAAGGGGCCTGTTGTGAACAGTTCAAAGGGAGGAAAGAATATAGAAAAAAAATACAGCTTTAAGAATAAAATGGCAATAAACAACTACATATCAATAATAACCTTAAATGTAAATAAATTAAATGCTCCAATCAAAAGACATAGGGTAGCTGCATGAATAAAGAAACAGGACCCATAAATATGCTGTCTACAAGAGACACACCTTAAAACAAAAGATGCACATAGACTAAAGGTAAAAGGATGGAAAAAAATATTTCATGCAAATGGAAATGAAAAAAATGCCGGGGTAGCAGTACTTATATCTGACAAAATAGACTTTAAAACAAAGGTTGTAGTAAGAAATAAAGAAGGACACTACATAATGATAAAGGGAACAATTCAACAGGAAGATATAACTTATATAAATATCTACGCACCAAATATAGGAGCCTCGACATACATAAAGCAGACTTTGATGGACATAAAGGGCGAGATTAACAGCAATACTATAATAGTAGGGGATTTCAATACCCCACTAACAACACTGGATAGATCCACAAGAAAGAAAATTAATAAAGAAACAGCAGACTTAAAGGATACACTAGATCAACTTGATTTAATAGATATCTTCAGGACTTTTCACCCTAAAGCAGTAGAATATACATTCTTCTCAAGTGCTCATGGTACGTTTTCTAGGATAGACCACATGTTAGGACACAAAAATGGTCTCGATAAATTTAAAAAGATTGAAATCATATCGAGCATTTTCTCTGATCACAATACCATGAAACTAGAAATTAACCACAAAAGAAAAACTGAAAAATACTCAAACACTTGGAAACTAAATAGCATGATATTAAATAAAGAATATATTAACAATGAGATCAAAGAAGAAATAAAAAAGTTTCTAGAAACAAATGATAATGAGCATACATCAACTCAAAATTTATGGGACACAGCAAAAGCAGTACTGAGAGGGAAGTTTATTGCACTACAGGCATATCATAAGAAGCTAGAAAAAGCTCAAATAAGCAACTTGACCCTGCATCTAAAAGAATTAGAAAAACAACAGCAAATAAAACCCAAGACAAGTAGAAGGAAGGAAATAATAAAGATCAGAGCAGAAATAAATGACATAGAGGCTAAGGAAACAATACAGAGGATCAATGAAACCAGAAGCTGGTTCTTTGAAAATGTAAACAAGATTGATGAATCTTTAACTAGACTCACCAAGATAAAAAGACAGAGGTCTCAAATAAATAAAATTAGAAAGGAAAGTGGAGAAATAACAACTGATAGAACAGAAATACAAAGCATTGTAAGAAAATACTATTAAGAAATCTATCCCAAAAAATAAGACAATCTCAGTGAAATGGACAAATTTCTTGAATCATATAAACTTCCAAAATTCAATCTGGAAGAATCAGATCACCTAAACAGACCAATTACAACAAATGAGATCGAAACAGTTATCAAAAAACTCCCCAAAAAGAAAAGTCTTGGGCCTGATGGCTTCACAAGTGAATTCTATCAAAAATTCAAAGAAGAACTAACTCTTATCCTCCTCAAGCTATTTCAAAAAATTCAAGAGGAAGGAAGACTTCCAAACTCCTTTTATGAGGCGAGCATAATTCTGATACCAAAATTGAGCAAAGACAACACAAAGAAAGAAAATTATAGGCCTATATCCCTGATGAATTTAGACGCTAAAATTCTCAACAAAAATATTAGCCAACCGGATCCAGCAATATATGAAAAAAATCATACACCACGATCAAGTGGGATTTATTCTGGAGAGGCAAGGCTGGTTCAATATTTGCAAATCAATCAATGTGATTCATTACATAAACAAAAGGAAGGATAAAAATCTCATGATAATTTCAATAGATGCAGAAAAGGCATTTGGTAAAATCCAGCACCCATTCATGCTTAAAACTCTCAGTAAAGTGGGAATACAAGGAACATTCCTTAACATGATAAAGGCCATGTATGACAAACCGACAGCAAACATCATATTAAATGGACAAAAATTAAAAGCAATCCCCTTAAGATCAGGAACCAGGCAGGGGTGCCCCCCTTCACCACTCTTATTCAACATAGTTCAGGAAGTCCTAGCTATAGCAAGCAGACAATAAGAAGAAATAAAAGGCATCCAAATTGGAAAAGAAGAAGTAAAACTGTCACTATTTGCAGATGATATGATATTGTATATAGAAAATCCTAAAGCCTCAGTCAAAAAAATACTGGACCTATAAATGAATTCAGCAAGGTGGCAGGATATAAAATTAATACTCAGAAATAAGAGGCATTTCTATATACCAACAATGAACTGTCAGCAAAAGAAATTAAGGAAACAATCCCCTCCACTATTGCAGCCAAAAAAATAAAGTACCTAGGAGTAAATTTAACCAAGGAGGTTAAGGACTTGTACTCGGAAAATTATAGAACATTGATAAAAGAAATCAAGGAAGATACAAACAAGTGGAAACATATACTGTGCTCATGGCTAGGAAGAATAAACATCATTAAAATGTCTATATTACTCAAAGCAATTTATAAATTCAATGAAATACCAATGACATACTTCAAAGTTATATAACACATATTCCAAAAATTTATATGGAACCAGAAAAGAACACGAATAGCCTCAGCAATCTTAAAAAGAAAAAATAAAGCAGGAGGTATCACTCTTCCAGATATCAAGGTTTACTACAAGGTCATTATACTCAAGGCAGCCTGGTCCTGGCATAAGAACAGGCACATAGATCAATGGAACAGAACAGAGAACCCAGAAATAAACCCACACCTTTATGTGCAACTGATATTTGACAAAGGAGGCAAGGACATACAATGGAGTAAAGACAGCCTCTTTAACAAATGGTGCTGGGAAAATTGGACATCTACCTGCAAAAAAATGAAACTAGACCATCAACTTACACCATTCACAAAAACAAATTCAAAATGGATAAAAGACTTAAACAAAAGCCATGGAAGTATAAGCATCTTAGAAGAAAACATAGGCAGCAAGCTCTCCGACATCTGTAGCAGCAATATATTTGCCGATTTATCTCCACGGGCAAATGAAATAAAAGGCAAGATAAACAAATGGGACTATATCAAACTAAAAAGTTTTTGCACGGCTAAAGACAATAAGAACAGAATAAAAAGACAAACCACACAATGGGATAACATATTCAACAGCACATCTGATAAGGGGTTAACCAAAATTTATAAAGAACTTATAAAACTCAACACTAGGAAGACAAACAATCCAATTAAAAAATGGGCAAAAGAAATGAATAGAAATTTCTCCAAAGAAGACATACAGATGGCCAAAAGACATATGAAAAAATGCTCAACATCACTAATCATTAGAGAAATGCAAATTAAAACCACAATGAGATATCACCTCACACCAGTCAGAATGGCACTCATCAGCAAAACAACACAGAATAAGTGCTGGCGAGGATGTGGAGAAAAGGGAACCCTTCTGCATTGCTGGTGGGAATGCAGACTGGTGCAGCCACTGTGGAAAACAGTTTGGAGATTCCTCAAAAAATTAAAAGTCGAACTGCCTTTTGACCCAGCTATTTCACTAATATGAATATACCCTAAGAACACCATAGCACTGTTCGAAAAGAAGAAATGCGCCCCCATGTTCGTGGCAGCATTGTTCACAATAGCGAAGATCTGGAACCAGCCCAAGTGTCTGTCAGAGGACGAGTGGATTAAAAAGCTTTGGTACATATATACTATGGAATACTACTCAGCCATAAGAAATGATGACATCGGATCATTTACAACAAAATGGATGGACCTTGATAACAGTATACGGAGTGAAATAAGTAAATCAGAAAAAAATAACTGAGAACAGCATGATTTCATACATAGCTGGGACATAAAAGTGAGACAATGAGACATGGACAAGAGTGTGATGGTTACTGGGTTGGGGGAGGGAGGGAAGGGTGGGATAGGGAGAAGGGGAGGGGCACAGGAAAAATCAGATAGAAGGTGATAGAGGACAATTTGACTTTGGGTGATGGGTACGCAACACAATTGAATGATAAGATAACCTGGAGATGTTTTCATTGTACATATGTACCCTGATTTATTGGTGTCACCCTATTAAAGTTAATTAATTAAATAAATAAATAAATAAAAGCTATTATCACATAAAAAAAACCTTTTACAGTTATAAACACCAGAAAAACAGAAATTGAATCCATGAATCTAATTTTTAATTTTATAAACTCTAAAAAACTTTAGACCTCATTGGTTCCTCCATTTGACTCTTTCTAAAGTAGAAATATAAAAATTTATCATTAATATTTATAGGTTAAATATACTTAATATAATTATTTTAAAATGAATAATAGATCTTTTCTCTAATGTTGACCATAATAATAATGCTAAAGTACTTGGAGAAATGTTTTTCAAAGAAATCAATAGTTAAATTTGCTTGCTGTTGCCTAACTTGTGGTGGCGCAGTGGATAAAGCATCTACCTGGGAACACTGAGGTCGCCAGTTCAAAACCCTGCACTGGTCTGGTCAAGGCACATATGGGAGTGGATGCTTCCAGCTCCTCCCCCATTTCTCTCTCTCTCTCTCTCTCTCTCTGTGTGTGTGTGTGTGTGTGTGTGTCTCCTCTCTAAAATGAATAAAATTAAAAATAAAAATTACCCAGTTAAAAAGAATAAAATAAAAAGAAATTTTAAAATTAATTACTTTTTATTTATTTATTTATTTATTTTTAAATTTCTTTTTATTTTATTCATTTTAGAGAGGAGACACAGAGTGAGAATGAGAGAGAGAGAGAGAGAGAGAGAGAGAGAGAAAGGGGGCAGGAGCTAGAAGCATCAACTCCCATATGTGCCTTGACCAGACCAGTGCAGGGTTTTGAACTGGCGACCTCAATGTTCCCAGGTCGACGCTTTATCCACTGCGCCACCACAGGTCAGGCATAAAAAGAAATTTTAAAAAACCCAATTTACAAAAATAAAAAATTTGCTTGCTGTAGTCGATAGGCAAATGAAGCTTCATTTCCAGATATAATTTTTAAGACTTTGCAAATATTACTTAACTTAATGCTTTCAAATTCTGCTAAGCAATATTTTGTAATAGTTGTTTAAATTTCCACTTTTCTTCTTTTTATTAAGGATTTCTACAGTCATTGATGGAGTAGAATTTTTATCTGAAGAGATCATCTTCACAAAACTTCAAGATTTATTCAGTTGTGAAATTAGCCAATAATTTACCCTCTGAATGAATAAGGGCGAGTTTTGTGCAGACTTGTGGCCATTAGCTTGAGACAGAAAAGGGTTAAAGAATTTAAAAAGAAATACTGAAGACTTACCTCAAGCAATTCAAAATTTTGAGTAGAATTAATATTCTCTATTTGGAGTAGAGAGACATTTAAACTTTTTGTTTTCCAAAAATGTGTCTGGGTGAGACAGGCAAGCAAGTCATCAAATTATGAAATCTACATATATCTGATACTTTCATGTGCTCTGGTCACTCACTTAAAACGAGCAGTAAACCAGGAAGCCTCTATGAAGAGACTATAATTGTTGGAACTTTTACTGACCTTTTCTCTGACCTATGAGCTGCTTTGCATAATCCACCAGACCTCACCTATTTTGCTGCTGACATCCTGACAAATGTATTAGAATGGAGAACTTGGTTCCCTAAAGGAAAAGCAAGTTACTAAAGAGACCAGAGTTTCTGATATGGGCTCTTCTATTGATAACAATTAGGATAATTTCTTGCTTATTAACCTGAGAGCTCCTGTGGGGCAGGAAATGTGTCTTATTTGTATTTAAATTTTAAAATTGTTAATTAAACTGTCAGTTTGCAAGTCATAAATCAATGTTAAGTTTCCTTTGGTTATCACAGGAGATATTATCAAGATAGGCAGGAAAGTTAAATATATTAGAAAAAAAAAATGTCCTAACATGGAAAACTTTCCTGGGTTTCATTTCAAGATAGAAATCAGTTCTGATAGACCCGCATGCCTATGTGACCCAGCTGCCCACCACTTCCCTGCCCTTTCTCTCCTGTTTCCTTCACTCACAGTTAACTCTCATTTTTTTAAAAAAAATTTCATCCTCGCTGTTTCTTCTTTTTCTTGTCTTTATCGTTTCTTTACTTACCTGTCCCATCCCTTGTATCTACTTACTAGCTTCTCTTTGTATAGCTTTACATGTAGGGTCTCTCTCTTTTCTTTATCTATGTTCAGCCTTCTAAAGAGTGGAGGTATGACTGGTCATCCAAACATCAGGCAGAAATTAAATAATCTTTTTGAGAAGAGTACTCATTTTGGACTAACCAGACCCCATACACTCTTTAGCCAAAACCAAACCAAACAAAGAAACAAAAGAAAAGTGTATTTTGTTATTGCGTACCAGGTCGTGCAGGTAACGTAGCTCAGGTTCCATCCCCTGCTGCTGACGGCCAGGTCATATACTTCAAGGTATGTTCGCTTCCTTCAAAGGCTCATTGGGTGTGTCAAAGAAAAACAAAGCTGCACAAAGCCACATATCACACATTTGTTAAAGCTGTGAAACGTTTTATTCAGTAACTCCTGACAGCAGGGGAAAGAGTTGAGCTCCGTCTGGTTTGCACAGCACTGCACTGGGTATTTTCAAAAGAGCATGGTGAAGTACAGAGAAGTCATGACTGAGGCCTAATTGGAGTCAGGGAAGTGAAATATTACAAAGCCCTGGTCAGTGTACAGGCTGACTGAGCCAGTTTTGTCTGCCAACTGATAATTCGTTTATGAGGACTGTATTTTCTCTCGGAGACATAGGAAACGCCTTATCTCCTCTGATGATTTTATTTTAAAGTAATGGATTTGGGGTTTCAAGAAAGACACTCCTGAGTTGTAAGACATACACATACAGCTGAAAGGGTCCGGGAAATTCACAATTTTAAGATATTTTTACCAAATGCTAAGAAAAGCAAGATAAAGGGTCTATGAGCAGGTGTTGACTGCAACACACACTCAATTCTTTTGACGTTTTGTGTAAGAAATTAGAAAGTCATGGGTTGTCTCAAGGACTTGGTCTCAGGCTGCTAGAAGCCATGTAAAGTGTGGTCCAATTTCTTAGTGTGGGATTTAGACAAAGTGGTTTTGAACTCAGAGTTCTGCAGTACTCAAGTACATAGCCTCTTCTGTGTTAGAATTAGTCATACACGTCACGTCATTCAGCATCTATAATACTTGGAGTGCCAGTACTTGTTGAAAGAATGTACGGCCACATGAATGTGTGTATAATTTAATATGAGCTGCAACGAATATATTTTTTTTGTATTTTTCTGAAGTGAGAAGTGGGTGGCTGCAGACAGACTCCCGTATGTGCCCAACCGGGATCCACCTGGCATGCCCACCATGGGGCAATGGTCTGCCCATCTGAGGCTTTGCTTCGCTGCAACCAGAGCCATTCTAGCACCTGAGGCAGAGGCCATGGAGCCATCCTCAGCGTCCGGGCCAACTTTGCTGCAATGGAGCCTTGGCTGGGAAAGGGTGAGGGAAGGGTAAGAGAGAGATAGAGAGAAAGGAGAGGGGGAAAGGTGGAGAAGCAGATGAGCGCTTCTCTTGTGTGCCCTGGTCGGGAATGAACCCAGAACTTCCACACACAGGTCGGATGCTCTACCACTGAGCCAACCAGCCAGGGCTATGGATATAATTTTATTTAAAAAATCAGAGTGCTCAGAAAATTTATTGTTACCCTATCAATGACCATTGTCCGTCATCTTCTATGTGAACAATGTTTTTTTGTGGATTTCTTTTTAGTGAAGTTACAGAAACCATGGTGCCTCATTGGAAGAGAATCAAGAATTTTAAGTTTTCAAATGTCTTCTGCTCTTGTATTTGCATGCATACAGGGTTTAAGTTGTGTCTCATAGAGATACAAAACACAGCCCTGCTCTTGGACCTGTGGCCTGGGGAGTGCAGGGGACACTGAATTTTAGCCCGAGTAACCCTTTGTCTATACATCCTAGGAAATACTGTCTTGTTTCAAATCCATCTAAAAGTGACATATTGGCTAGCAGTGGGCCCGTTTATGCTGGTATATATATTAATAACCATGCAAAACTCATTTAACTCTTAAATTCTCTTCTCTAAATAACACAGTGGGGGTCCACTTAACAGGAAATCAACTCTATTAAAATTCTAAGACATTGTAATGAATCTGAGAAATAGATAACAGTAGGTAGAATAATTTTCTCATAACAACTTTCATTTGTATATCTCTACACTAATCTATAAACAAAGAAATATAAATGAATTATTTTTTTAATTTCTTTTTTTTTATTTTATTCATTTTAGAGAGGAGACACAGAGTGAGAGAGAGAAGGAGAGAGAGAGAGAAAGGGGGGAGGAGCTGGAAGCATCAACTCCCATATGTGCCTTGACCGAACCAGTGCAGGGTTTTGAACTGGCGACCTCAGTGTTCCCAGGTCGACGCTTTAGCCACTGCGCCACCACAGGTCAGGCTATAAATGGATTATTTAATGGGATTCTAGAAACTAAATCCAAAACCGATAGAAGTTCATTTACTCATTGTGTATTTTCCAAATGTATTTACTTTATTTGCTGTCTCTGAAAACACTCACTGCTTCTTCTTTATTGTCACTTACCTGTGTGAACTCTTCACACCAAGAAGTTCTGACATTAACTGACAGGACTTTATTTAAAGGCTCTGTCCCACCAGGCTGTCCCCACTTCAGACACTAATAGCAAATTGCAGGTTGTCCCCAGTACCTTGGACATACTGGTCCTGATTCAGGGCTCCCAACACCCCCTTTGGGGCATCAGTATTTGCTGCAATGGCTCAGAGCTCAGAGAAATGCTAACTTGTATTCACTAATTTATTATAAAGATTCTGTAAAAGGACACAGATGAACAACCCTATGCAAAAAATTACATAAGGTAAGAGGTCTAGGGGAGGGGAAGGCAGCTTCCATGCTTGTTCTAGGTGCTTCACCGTCCCGCACTTCTCCATGGTCAGCAGTTCAGCAACCGGGAAACTCTCTGTACTCTGAGTATTTTTATGGAGGCTTTTTCATGTAGAAAGGATTAATCTTGAACTCAATCTTCTGTCCCTCCCCTTCCTGGGCTGAAAGTTACAATCTTCTAGTTATGGCTGATCTTCCTGATGATGCCACCCTCCCCCACCCCCCCCAAAAAATAATTCTCCAATAGATCAATAAGAAGTCTTATTAGAATAAAGACATTCACTTTTAACCAGGACATTCCAAGGGATTTAGGAACCAGGACCAAATTCTAAAATTAGAACAAAAGACGCACCTAGTGCTCTTATCACTTATTTCTGTTTGTTTCTGCTGTTTTAAGCCAGCCAGTTTATGGCAGTTGCCAACAATGTTTTGGGAATTTGTAATGGTCTTTGAAAGACCAAAGAATCCTTTCAAATCAGAAAATTCTACCATCATTCGTTCCCTTCAACATTCTGAATGAATTAACCATTGGCCAGTGATAGAGACACATTTCTACAAATGCCCACATGCACAGTTCAAAGGCTTAAGAAAATGAATCATCAAATTTTAAAATGTGACTGTGAATTTGGATAAGACAGGTTTATTTGTTTATAATGACAAAATCCTGTGAAAACACAAGGTTTATATGTAGAGCATTTTTAATTTGGTAGTGCTTTTATTCTCCTTTTAATTACTTCTCAATGAAAAGAAATTGAAAAAGGATGAATATAACTGTGAAAAGCCTCGATAATTAAAATGTCACCTAGAAATTTTAAGAAGTGCTAGCATGAAGCTTAGTATTTTATTTGAAAATAAGATTTTTGCTATCTAGTGTTCACAGTTGGGACTTCTCATCAGGATTACACAGCTGTGTCTACATTGAGTAAACACTGTGATGGAGAGCTACATTCAGCCCAACATTTAGACAGAATCCCAGGTAGCCAGATGTGAGTTTTTTGTTAAGCTTTCAAATGACTCACTGAATGTTTCATGTTACTTTTGTTTTGTCATTACATTGGCAATGGTTGAGTTACTTTGAAAATGTTTTTGATATTTTAAGTGAGCTATTCAGAAATAAGTACTGACGCGAAATGACTTATTTAGTGTTTTTATTATTTTATTTTAATACATTCTATTTATTGATGATGACCTCTCATGCTTCCATCTAATCACTCACTCACTCATTTATTAAATAGTAATTGTATAATCATTATATGCAAGACCCTTCAAATGTTGGGTCTTTTAGAGTTGTGTCATCTGCAGAGAGCTGATTCAACCAAGGTCATAACTTTCTTTGGGAAAGCTCTCATTTAACACCTGATAAAGTTGGTGATATCAAACCCTTGCCCTTAATTCTAATAAGGAACAGCTTTGGTAGGATATGATTTGTTTCAGACTTCACCACGGGGCTGGCTAAGGCAGATATAAGTAACAGAGGTCCTGCCATCCATAGAATTTCAGTGGTAGCACTCCACGGCAGTCCAGGTGCAACTGGAGGAAAGGCCATTAGAGAACTGGCCTCATATTAACAATTGGGATTATAGCATTAGAAATAGTGAACACCAGGTAGTAGTAGTTAATCATCAAAAGACAGGAGACTACAAAGTTTATGAGTGACAAAATCGGAATAACAGTCAAGAGGTTTTATGCACATAGAATTATGGAGTTAGCTCATAGAACAAAGCATTCTTACGAATGTGCAGCCAACAATGTCACTGACAAACTAAGAACACCCAAAGGTAGAAAGACCTATAATTTTGTCCCTGTACAACTACTTACACTCTGGTTGCATCAGCAAACTCATTTAACTTCTCTGTATTTTTATTTTTCTAAATATCAGAAATAATAAATCAGGTTTTGCTAGATTACTGCTAGATTTATATCAGTTACATATCAAGATATATAAAACAGATATAGCTCACAGTAAGACCTCAATAAGAGGTAGCAATTATTTTTATTTTATCTATGTCGTTGACTAGTAGAAAAGTAATGAACACTTCTGAACATTTAACGAAAAGGGCTCTATAAGCAACAGATTAGAAGGAAAAGTTTGGGAAAATCATGATAAATATCCAAATTAGCTTATCAGTCACAGAATAACCACAAATGTTGCAGATATTTTTAAATTGTCTCTAAGATAAAATAATAGAAATAAGGCAGACCTTTTCGGGGGAAAAAAAGACTAATAACCAATAAGATAAAAGAAAAAAATTGAAACACATTTCCTACTCCATATTATGAGATTTAGCTAGATCTTTAAATAAATACATTAGGAAAAAACATCTTAAGTTAGAAGAAATACTCAAAAGTAGAACAAAAATACCTTTCTAAGAGACTGGGAGATGTAGGAAGGTAACTTAAATAGTGTGTCTTCTATTTGTATAGTTAAAGATAATTTTATATTATGCATCTTGAGGTTTGCCTAGTACAAATATGACATTTCTTTAAATCTAAATATAAATGCATGGCAGAAAAGAGAAGACAGAAACCACTTGTCAACATGTGACAGTCAACTGCCAAATTGTAAGTGAACAATGAGAATAAATGGAGACGTATGACATAAAATCTGTTCTTAGACATAGAAAGAATTAAATTTGGCAATATTTCACATTTTTTCATGGGAAATAAAAACTAAATGTGAAGCTAAGCATATCTGAGAATGGATGGTTTCTCTGTGTTTTCTGAAATTAAGACACCAGCTCCCAGCTCCTAGGCATGGTTAACTTTCTAAAGCTTAAGCTAATTTTATCTCTAGAATAGCTAGCTGTTCTGATGTCCAAAAATGTGACAACTTTTAAAAAGTCCTTTTGACCATTTTTATCCTCATAGATTAAATCTTAAAATATTTAAATTTAGTTTCAGTTTTACTACAGACTAGCGATACAATTTTGGGTAGCTTAATTATTTTCTTTGATCACTGTTTTTATCATCTATAAATTAGAGATTAACAATACCTCCCTTTTTGAATAGCTATTAGTTTAGTTTTGTTAATTCATTTAATTTTATTTTTGATAATAAAATGGTATCTACATGAAAAAATTTTTTAAATTTTAAAAGATTTCATGAATTATTTATTTTTATTATCCTCCTGAACTAATTTTGACTGAGCAGTTAAATTTAATTTAAACATATTTTTAATGTCAATTCAAATTTTTAAATGATATCAAGAATTACCCAAATAACCTAACATATTTTTGACCAGGACCTCACTATGGCCATGACTTTTAACAGGTGCCCTGGAAGAGAAATATTATACTCTTTCTCACTGTTTATATTATTTTCTGTGTCGTGATCTTTATGTCAACCAAATGATAGCAAAAAAAGAATATGAAAAAGAAAAATAAATAGATAAAATTTTCATTGAAGTATAATTTATAAAAAATAGAATATATAGATTATTATTCTTTTATTTGATGATTTAGAAAAATCTATATATGTTACTACACCCAATCAAGCTGTAAACACATTCTTCTGGTCTAAAAACTTTCTTCATTTGTTATCTTAGTCAACCCCATTCCTACCTAAGTTAACCATTTTCTTAATTCTATCCTTATAGCTTATTATGTTCATTCTAATGCTCCAAACAAATGGAACCATGTACTACATATTCATTTGTGTCTACTTCATTTGTTCAAGAAAATATTTGAGATTCACCCATGCTGATGTCTGTATCATTAACACTTTCATTTTTAAATATCTAATTATTTCTTTTAATGAATATAAGAAGTCCCTAGAATACGAGTGAGATAAATCCTATAGTTTTGTTCTTTATTTCTTTAGCCAGTTAGTATGTCTTTAATTGAATGAAAGAATCTTTTTTTTTTAATCTTAGACATTTTATTTTGATTTTATTAATTTTTAATTTTAATGGATGACATTGATAAATCAGGGTACATATGTTCAGAGAAAACATCTGCAGGTAATTTTGACATTTGATTATAATGCATACCTATCACCCAAAGTCATATAGTCTTCCATCACCTTCTATCTGGTTTTATATGTGCCCCTCCCCTCCCCCAAACTCCTCCCTCTCCTTTGCCTTACCCTCCCCATAACCACCACACTCTTGTCTATGTCTCTGAGTCTCATTTTTATGTCCCATCTATGTATGAAATCATTTATTCTTAGTTTTTACTGATTTACTTATTTCACTCAGTATAATGTTATCAAGGTCCATCCATGTTGTTGTAAATGATCTGATGTCATCATTTCTTATGGCTGAGTAGTATTCCATAGTATATATATATCAAAGCTTTTTAATCCACTCGTCCACTGACAGACACTTGGGCTGTTTCCAGGTCTTCACCATTGGGAACAATGCTGCCATGAACATGGGGGCACAATTCTTCTTTTCAAACAGTGCTATGGTGTTCTTAGGGTATGTTCCTAAAAGTGGAATAGCTGGGTGAAAAGGCAGTTCAACTTTTAATTTTTTGAGGAATCTCCATACTGTTTTCCACAGTGGCTGCACCAGTCTGCATTCCCACCAGCAATGCAGGAGGTTTCCCTTTTCTCCACATCGTCGCCAGCACTTATTCTGTGTTGTTTTGCTGTTGAGTGCCATTCTGGCTGGTGTGAGGTGATATCTCATTGTAGTTTTAATTTGCATTTCTCTAATGATTAGTGATGTTGAGCACTTTTTTATATGACTATTGGCCATTGTATGTCCTCTTTGGAGAAGTGTCTACTCATTTCTTTTGCCCATTTTTTGATTGGACTGTTTGTCTTCCCTGTGTTGAGTTTTACAAGTTCTTTATAAATTTTGGTTATTAACCCCTTATCAGACGTATTTTTGAATATGTTCTCCCATTGTGTAGTTTGCCTTTTTATTCTGTCCCTATTGTCTTTAGCTGTGCAAAATCTTTTTAGTTTGATATAGTCCCATTTGTCTGTCCTGTCTTTTATTTCACTTGCCTGTGGAGATTAATTGGCAAATATATTGCTGCGAGAGATGTCAGAGAGCTTACTGACTATGTTTTCTTCTTAGATGCTTAAGGTTTCATGGCTTACATTTAAGTCTTTTATTCATTTTGAGTTTGTTTTCATGAATGGTGTAAGTTGATGGTCTAGTTTCATTTTTTTGCAGGTAGATGTCCAATTTTCCCAACACCGTTTGTTAAAGAGACTGTCTTTACTCCATTGTATGCTCTTACCTCCTTTGTCATATATCAGTTGTCCATAAAGGTGTAGGTTTATTTCTTGGTTCTCTGTTCTATTCCATTGATCTACATGCCTGTTCTTATGCCAGTACCAGGCTGACTTCAGTACAATGCCCTTGTAGTATATATAACTTGATATCAGGAAGAGTGATGTCTCCTGCTTTATTCTTCTTTTTCAATATTGCTGAGGTTACTCATGGGTTTTTTTTATTTGGTTCCATATAAATTTTTGGAATATTATTCTATATCTTTGAAGTATGTCATTGGTATTTTAATTGGCATTGGATGGAATTTATAAATTGCTTTGAGCATTTTAGATACTTTAATGATGTTTATTCTTCCTAACTATGAGCACAGTATATGCTTCCACTTGTTTTTATCTTCCTTGATTTCTTTTATTAAAGTTTTATAGTTTTCCAAGTACAAGTTTTTAATCTCCTTGGTTAAATTTACTCCTAGGTACTTTATTTTTTGGGTTGCAATAGTGAAGGGGATTGTTTCCTTAATTTCTCTTTCTGACAGTTCATTGTTGTTGTATAAAAATCCCTCTGACTTTTGAGTATTAATTTTATATCCTGCCACCAGGCTGAATTCATTTATCAGGTCCAGTAGTTTTTTGACTGAGACTTTAGGATTTTCAATATACAATATTATATCATCTGCAAATAATGATAGTTTTACTTCTTTTCCAATTTGGATGCCTTTTAGTTCTTCTTCTTGTCTGATTGCTGTAGCTAGGACTTCCAGAACTATGTTGAATAAGAGTGGTGAAAGGGGGCACCCCTGCCTGGTTCCTGATCTTAAGGGGATTGCTTTTAATCTTTGTCCATTTAGTATGATGTTTGCTATGGGTTTGTCATAGAAGGCTGTTATCATGTTAGGGTATGTTCCCTGTATTCCCATTTTGCTGAGAGTTTTGATCATGAATGGATGCCGGATTTTATCAAATGCTTTTTCTGCATCTATTAAAATTATCATGTGGCTTTTGTCCTTCCTTTTGTTTATGTGATTAATCACATTGATTGATTTGCGAATGTTGAACCATCCTTGCCTCTCCAGAATAAATCCCACTTGATCATGGTGTATGATTATTTCATATATTGCAGGATCCAGTTGGCTAATATTTTGTTGAGGATTTTAGCATCTAAATTCATCAAGGATATTGGTCTATAATTTTCTTTCTTTGTGTTGTCTTTGCCTGGTTTCGAGATCAGAATTATGCTCGCCTCATAAAAGGAGCTTGGAAGTCTTCCTTCCTCCTGAATTTTTGAAATAGCTTGAGAAGAATTGGAGTTACTTCTTCATTGAATTTTTGGTAGAATTCACTTGTGAAGCCATCAGGCCCAGGACTTTTCTTTGTTGGAAGTTTTTTGATAACTCTTTCGATCTTATTTGGTGTAATTGGTCTGTTTAGGGTTTCTGATATTTCCAGATTGATTTTTGGAATATTGTATGTTTCAAGGAATTTGCCCATTTCATATAGGTTGTTTAGTTTTTGGGCATATAATTCTTTATAGTATTTTCTTACAATACTTTGTATTTCTGTTGTGTCAGTTGTTATTTCTCCACTCTCATTTCTAATTTTATTTATTTTAGTCCTCTCACTTTTTTTCTTGGTAAGTCTAGATAAAGGTTCATTGACCTTGTTTACCTTTTCAAAGAACCAGCTCCTGGTTTCATTGATCCTCTGTATTATTTCTTTAGTCTCTATATCATTAATTTCCACTCTGATCTTTATTATATCCTTTTTTCTACTAGGCCTGACCTTTATTTGCTGTTGTTTTTCTAGTTCTTTTAGATGCAGGGTCAAGTGGCTTTTTCGAGCTTTTTCTAGCTTCTCATAGTATGCCTGTAGTGCTATAAACTTCCCTCTCAGTACAGCTTTTTGCTGTGTCCCATAAATTTTGAGTTGATGTATGCTCATTATTATTTGTTTCTAGGAACTGTTTTATTTCTTCTTTGATCTCATTGTTAATACATTCGTTATTTAATAACATGCTATTTAGTTTCCAAGTGTTTGAGTATTTTTCAGTTTTTCTGTTGTGGTTAATTTCTAGTTTCATGCCTTGTGATCAGAGAAAATATTTGATATGATTTTAATCTTCTTAAATTTGTTGAGACCACTTTTGTGTCCTAACATGTGGTCTGTCTTGGAGTAAGTGCCATGAGCACTTGAATAGAATGTATATTCTGCTGCTTTAGGGTGAAAGGTTCTGAAGATATCTATTAAATCGAGTTGATCTAGTGTATCCTTTAAACCTGCTGTTTCTTTATTAATTTTCTTTCTTGAGAATCTACCCAGTGAAGTTAGTGGGATATTGAAGTACCCTACTATTATAGTATTGCTGTTGATCCCACCCTTTATATCCATCAAAGTCTGCTTTACGTATTTCAGTGCTCCTATGTTCGGCACGTAAATATTTATAGTGGTTATATCTTCCTGTTGAATTGCTCTCTTTATCATTATGTAGTGTCCTTCTTTATCTCTTACTACAGCCTTTGTTTTAAAGTCCATTTTGTCAGATATAAGTACTGCTACCCTAGCTCTTTTTTTATTTCCATTTGCATAAAATAGATTTCTCCATCCTTTCACCTTCAGTCTATGTGCATCTCTTGTTTTAAGGTGTGTCTCTTGTAGACAGCATATGTATGGGTCCTGTTTTCTTATCCATGCAGCTACCCTATGTCTTTTGATTGGATCATTTAATCCATTTACATTTAGATTATTATTGATATGTAGCTGTTTATCGCCATTTTATTCTTTAAAACTGTATTCATCTTTTGCTATACCCTTTTTTTAAAGCTTTTTTTATTTTATTTATTTTTTTATTTTACAGGGACAGAGAGAGAGAGATAGATAGGGACAGACAGACAGGAACGGAAAGAGGTGAGAAGCATCAATCATTAGTTTTTCGTTGCCATTGGGACACCTTAGTTGTTCATTGGTTGCTTTCTCACATGTGCCTTGACCACGGGTCTTCAGCAGACTGAGCAACCCTTGTTGGAGCCAGTGACCTTGGGTGCAAGCTGGCGAGCTTTTGTTCAAGCCAGATGGGCCCCTTGCTCAAGCTGGCGAGCTCGGGGACTAGAACCTGGGTCTTCTGTATCTCAGTCAGACGCTCTATCTACTGCACCACCACCTGGTCAGGCTCTTTTATCCCCTTTGATCTGTTCATAACAGGCCCCTTAGCATCTCTTGCAGAATTGGTTTGGTTTTAATGAATTTCTTCAGGATTTTTTTACCTGGGAAGCTATTTATTTCCCCTTCAATTTTATACGTTAGTCTTGCTGGATAAAGTAGTCTTGGTTATAGGTTCTGGTTCTGCATGTCTTTGAATATGTCTTGCCATTCCCTTCTGGCCTCAAGTGTGTCTGTTGAAAAGTCAGATATCATCCTTATGAGGGCTCCTTTGTAGGTGATAGCCTCTCTTTTCCTAGTAGCTTTTAATATTTTTTCTTTATCACTTAGACTTGGTATTTAATTATGATGTGTCTTGGTGTAGATTTATTTGGGTTTCTCTTTAATGGAGTTCTCTGTGCTTCTTAAACATGTGAGTCTTTTTTCTGCCTTAGTTTTGGGAAGTTTTCAGCTATGATTTGGTTGACCAAAGTTTCTATTCCTTTTTCTTTCTCTTCTTCTTCAGGAACTCCTATGATGCAGATGGTATTTCTCTTCATGTTGTCACAGAGCTCCCTTAGAGTTTCCTCAGTCTTTTTGAGTCTCTTTTCTTTTTTCTGCTCTGCTTCTGTGCCTTCGTTTATTTTGTCCTCTAACTTGCTGATTCGATCCTCAGTTTCATCCATCCTGCTTTTAATTCCTTTGATTGTGTTCTTCAATTCTGATGATGTATTTGTCATTTCTGTCTGATACTTTTTTATTATTTCAATTTCTTTTTTTATACTTGCTATCTCTTTATTAAGGTGTTTGTAATGACTATCTATTGTTGCTCTATGCTCTTTGAACATCCTAACTATGATTATTTTAAACTCTGTATCCAGTAATTTGGTTATATCTGGTTCATTCAGGTCCTTCTCTGCAGATTTCTCTTGATTCATTTGGGTTGCATTTCACTGCCTGCCCATTTGTCTGTGTGTAAGAACGGTTGGCCATTGGAGTCCAATAGGTGTTGCCTCTCTTTTCCCTGGTGTATTCTGTCTGCAGGCATGCCACCCCTCTGCGGGTGCCTAAGACGGTTGGGTATGAGCGTTGTCGGTGCCAGCCCTCTGCAACTGTCGCTATGGTTGCCACCTATTGGGCAGATAAAATATATTATGCTCACTTTGTTAAAGATGGCGCTGCCCACATGCAAGTCCGTTGATATTAATGTTTAATGGGGAACAGGTTGTGGGCAGGCCAGATCATTATAGCCTAAGGCTTAGTTTTAAGAGTAAGCTTTTCCCCACACCCTTGACTGATTGGATGATGTAGGGTGGTGCACTCTCCTGAGGAATCCCATTATGCCTCAGATGGGTGACTTTGTATCAGAGACTTCCTTGTTTGTAGAATGGATTAAAGGTTTTGAATCTATACTATAAAGTGGGGCAGGCCAGGAGCTTGCTCTCTCTTTCTCTCTCTCTCTCTCTCTCTTGGTTCCTGAGGTTAGTATTAGAAAGGAGAGCAGAGTAAGGCCACATGGAGGTCAGGAGAAGCAGCCGAGGTGGCAGAGTGCTGAGGGAGAAGCCAGTTTGTGCAGAGTTTGTGCCCGAGCAGGAGATGGGGAACAGAGGTGAGTAAGTCTGGTGAGCTAGAAACCTTTGATTCTAGGAAACTCTGATAAGTCAGTAGCTTTGTGAGCACTGAATGTGTGGATTTTGGAGCCCAGTGTGTGTTTTTGCTTGCCCACCAGGTGCAAGCTAGAATTAAAGCTGATGGCTCACCAGTTCTTGGCTCCGTTGTTTCATTACCGACTGCCCGAATCTAATGTGTGTGAACCTGCACTGGTCAAGCCACTGTGATGGTGGCTGCGACTACTGGCTTTACACTGCCTTTTCTCCGTGGGAGGGGCTGTGTTCACGTGCCATGCTCTACAATCCTCAGCCTGTCTGGACCTTCACCTCATTCCCACTGGTGGTGTTGCCCACCATACTCAAGCCACAAGCCTCGTGTAGGGCAGATAGAATATATTATGCTCACTTTGTTGAAGATGGTGCTGCCCACATGGAAACCCATCACCCAGGTGATATTGGTTGCCCATATGCTTGAGATGGGCATAATTTTTAATATTGGTTGTGGGAGACAGGCTGTAAACTGGCCAGGTCGTTAATAGCCTAAGGCTTAGTTTCAAGAGGAAACTTTTCCCCAAAAACTTGACTAATTGGATGATGTGGGGCAGTGCACTCTCATGAGGAATCCTCCCATTATACCTCAGATAAGTGACTTTGTATCGGAGACTTCCTTGTTTGTAGATTGGATTAAAGGTTTGGATTTCTACACTATAATGTGGGGCAGACTGGGAGCTTGGGCTCTCGATTACTGAGGCTAATATTACAAAGGAGAGCAGATAAAGGCCATGTAGAGGAGAGAAGGAGCCAAGATGGTGGAGTGCTGTGGAAAAAGACAGTTTCTGCAGAGTTTGTGTAGAGAGAAGGATATGGAAAACAGAGGTGAATAAGTCTGGTGAGCTAGAAACCTTTGATTCTAGGAAACTCGGATAAGTCAGTAGCTTTGTGAGCACTGAATGAATAGTGGGTTTTGGAGCCCAGTGTGTGTTTTTGCTTGCCCACCAGGTGCAAGCTAAAATTAAAGCAGATGGCTCACCAGTTCTTGGCTCCATTGGTTTATTACCTATTGTCCAAATCTAATGTGAACCTGCATGTTCCAGACGGCTGTGATGGCGGCCTTGGCTCCTGGCCCTACCCCTCGGCATCAAGGGCAGGGGTGAGCACCTTTGCTCAGCTGCTGTCCCTGACTTACCCTGGCTTCCGCCCAGCCTCCTTTGTCAGAGCTGGCTCACGCAGGGCCACAAACCTTGGCTCCTTGGGCCAGGCGTGCTTGCCTACGAGCGCTCAGCTGCGAGCCTCCACCTCTCCCGAGCGCTCACCCCGCCCCCACGGTCAGGGCCGGCTTGTGCAGGATTACAATCCTCAGAGGCCAGGTGATGTCGCAGCAGCAGATCTCTGCCCGTTCTGGGGCTCCCACTTTTCCCCTGCAGGTGGGGCTGCAGGTGGGCCCACAGTTGCCGGACTTCTTTTGCACTTCCCCTCCACCCCTGCTGGGCTAGACCGGGCTCACAGCTGGCCTGCCTGGTTTCTGCGCCCTCCGACAGAACCACATTTCAGCATCCCACCACCGTCGTCCCTCCCGCAGTCCCTCAGCAGTGTGGGTGGGGGTGCTCCAGCTCAGACTCTAACACTCCATACTGTAGTCCTGGAAGCTCCCTCCAAGCAGCTCTGCTCTTAGTGCCACAGGAGAGCTTGTTTAGCTGGTGTCCTGCCTTCCTTTGCTGGTATTGCTAGTTCCAGGAGAAATATTCGTTTCTCATTTGGGAAGTGACTCAGCCCAGGGTTTAGTGTGGCTGTCCCTCAGAGTGTTTCTCCCTGTGCCTTCTAGTCCACACTCTCTTCCTGCTGCTCCAGTCCTCTCCCCTCTCCCCATCCCTCAGATCCCCCGGTGAGTGGTTGTGAGAGAGGTTTTTTGTGCTGTCCCTTTAAGGAGAATCCTGGGTTTGAGAAAACTGTCTCTCACAAACAATATCCTAACTTGTTTCACAGCTCAATACTGTTCATAAGCCTCTTCTAGTCTCTGGGGCTGCAGGCTGGGGCTTTGTTCCTGGGTCCCAGGTCCCTCCCAATCCGTTAAACCCTCTTCCGGCCATACAAGTCTCTCTGGGCTGCCATTCGCTCCAGGGAGCTGGGCAGCCCTTTCCACGATTTCGCTTTTCCTACCAGTCTCAATGTGGCTTCTTCAGTGT
Organism: Rhynchonycteris naso; assembly: GCA_037038555.1. Classification (NCBI taxonomy): domain Eukaryota; kingdom Metazoa; phylum Chordata; class Mammalia; order Chiroptera; family Emballonuridae; genus Rhynchonycteris; species Rhynchonycteris naso. The sequence goes on along the minus strand of CM072999.1, from coordinate 18,142,897 downwards.
TCCTTGGTTGAAGAGTCCACTTAGTTTAGTTCAAAGTTTGTTTATTCAGATGATGTTTCTTAAAATTAAGTTATAATCCACTTTGGTTCTGGGAGTTGGAAGATTGTATCAGAGACGTCCACGTTTGTAGATACTTCACCTACTCCATCACCATCTTGCTGTCTCCCAGGTTTGTTCTTAAGTTTAATTTGTAAGTTGCAACAAGTACATTTACCTATTGAATACAACTTAGATATTGTTTTAACATAGTATTTATTTTTACTTTTCTTTGTATATAAATACTTAAATTTTTTTAAATCTACAAAACCCGGGGTATGACCTGTATAACACAATTTTGTTTAATTGTTCCCCTATTTATGGACATTTGAGTTTTTCTAATATTTGTGATTATGAATAGTTGTTTTAAACATTCTTATACAATCTTTTTGGACACAGGTTTTCATTACTTCTAAATTAATATGTAGGAGTAGTATTCCTCAGGGAATAGTCCTTTGTTTTTAAAAACTGACAAAATATTTTACAAAGTGATTGCATATTCTACACTACCAGCAACAAGAAAAGAGAGCCAGAATAGCTTCTTATCCTCCCAATACTTCATATTTTAGTTCTTCTCTTTGCTGAAATAATGCTGGACAAGAAACAATCTCCAAACTCAGTGGCTTATAACAAGAACAAAATATGTCTTACCCATAGTTTTGCATAACAGCTGGGGTACTACTGACCTTAACATCTATCCAACTTGTGGGTTGGTTGAATCAGGTTTTTGCTCCTCAGTATGGAATCAACAGCCAACTAAGTATGTTCTTCTGCATAGAAGGCAGAACTACAAGGGTGTGAGTGGTAACAGATGTTGCATTCTAAGGTATTAGTTTAAAAGTGGTAAAGTGTTATTCTGCTTATATTCTATTGGTCAGAACAAGTCATATGCCAAGTACAAAGCCATCAGAGCAAAGTGTATATAGTCTGTCTATTCTATTAGGCAAAACCACAAAGTTACATAATAAAGGGTCTAAGTGTTGCTTTTTATACTAACATACTTTACTACATTATTTATCATTCACTTTATTTCCATTTATTATATCATGTAATAGAAATCTTCTGAGACCATACTGTGAGACTTTATATTGGATCTTCAGGACTTTGCATCTGACCAAGCACAGGATTAGCATTTGTAATTGTTAAATAAATTATTGATTGGATGAATGAATGCCTTATCTATACTTATTTTTATCTACACTTAATTAGTTTCACTTCAAATTGAACTACGAGTGAAGATGCAAAAGAAAATTCTTAAGAAAGTCTAGTCTACCCAATTTATTATTCATAGAGTGAGTAAAAATATATAGAGGGAAAAAAAGAATGAAAAAAAGAAGGAAGTAAGAAAGAAAGTTAAAAGAAAAAGACAGACTAACCAAACGTTTAAGACTTGGAAAGGGAATAAATATAAAAAAGATATTAAAATGTGCTTACATACAGTGTATTTAAAATATTTTAAATTTCCTATTACTTAGTTTGTCTTTATTTACACAGAACTTATTCTAAGCATTTTTTCTATATATTTTTTCCAACTTATGACAAAATAAGACTTCAACAATAGAAGGATGTTATGCAAAACTTCGTTACCTTTGTGGGGTAGTTATTTTATATATGTTACACATGTTAAAATTTAAAATAATTCTGGCAGGAAAATGTGTTTCTGTTACAGGTGGTGGTATACATTTTAGATGGCTAACTATATTTCCCAAAGACATCCTTCTATTAATGAGAGAGCCAAAATTAAAACACAAGTCTATCTTTAAAATAATGTTCAATATATAGCATATATACAAAAACATCAAAGAATTCTGAATTAGAAATTTCTCAGTTAATATACTGAGAAAAAGTGTAAAAAAATCTTAATAGTGTCTAGAATTATTATATTTCTCTTTACTTCTCTCCCTAACCCATAAATATTTTTTTTCAACTCCAACGCTAATAGCCAAAGTAAAGAGGCTATTTTTTCACTTAATTCTTGTTAAGAAGATAAAAACTTCTATCCTTTTATTCATCCTTAGCCTTTGAAACTGGAACTCAGCATGCGTATACTCTTGGCAATTACTGTCATCTGGAATATCTTTTTATCTTTCTTGTCCAATTGGCCTTTTACTTAGTCCTCATTACTCACCACCAAACAAGATGTCTTCCTCCTGTTAATACTATTACTGCCATTCCCTTTCAACTGTGATTTATCATCAGAGCAAGCAAAGTTTTTGGCAAAACAATTCCTTTGATTTGTCTAATCACATTAAGTCATGATACAGAATGGGGTAACTTCCAAAGAAGCAGCCTTCCATTTCTGGGGATAACTTCCAATGTCTAAAACACCCACAGGACTCATGAACTAAAACCTGTGTATTGAGGGTCTTCCTTGTCTAGGGCATAGCCATGCTCTTTGCCATGCATCTCTATGAAGATTAGGCCCAGTCACTGTCCTTAAATGGTATTTGGTCCATCTAGGGAGATTTAAATATGCCTTTAAAAAGATAAGAGTATTTTAATAAGATGCAGAGCAGACCCTGCATTATAGTTCTGTACCAGATGCTAGGATTATAGCAACAAACAGAGAGACAAAACCCCTTACTCTTTAGTACCTTATATTATAATGTGGTCCGCAAAAAGTAAATAATAAATATGACAAAAATAGCCTGACCTGTGGTGGCGCAGTGGATAAAGCGTCGACCTGGGAACACTGAGGTCGCCAGTTCAAAACCCTGCACTGCTCTGGTCAAGGCACATATGGGAGTTGATGCTTCCAGCTCCTCCCCCCTTTCTCTATTTCTCTCTCTCTCTCACTCTGTGTCTCCTTTCTAAAATGAATAAAATAAAAAGAAATTTAAAAAAAATAAATATGACAAAAATAGCACACATAGGAAGTTACAAGTGCCATGAAGAAGTACACAGGATGAAGCAGATGGAAAGTGCTGGGGACTGTTTGAGGCTTCAATTTTAGATGCATGGCCATATAGGCTAGCATGTGAACCAGGTTGGTCAACTTGTGGATGAGCGTCCCTGGCAGGTGAAACATTCAAGGAAAAAACTTTGAGATAGGAGCACCTGGAAATTTGTTTTAAAGAAATAAGAATTAAAACGGTATGCTGTAGCAGAGTGGGCAACAGATGACTAAGGTAAAATGTTAATAAGTGGAACATTTTGTAGTGACTTTTAGGTCACTGTACTTTCTCTGGCTTTTGTTTTATAATAATGGGAAGACACTGGCAAAGAATAACTTTATCTAAGTCTATGGGGTAGGAGAAGGCTTTTGCCAAAACATTAATTAGAGAACACATCAATGATCTAGGTTAGTGATGATGGAGACTTGGACTGGGATGGCACGATGGATGTGATGAGAGACAGTGAGAAGCTCACGATATATTTTTTAAAAAGAGCATCAACATTTTATAATACATTGGATGTGGTGTCTGAGAAAATCAGAGATGACTTCAAGATTTTGGTTTTTTGACAGAGTCAGAGAGTCAGAGAGAAGAACTGATAAGGACAGATAGGAAGAAAGATGAGGAGCATCAATTTTTTTGTTGTAATTCCTTAGTTGTTCAGTGATTGCTTTTTTATATGTGCCTTGATGGGGGAGCTACAGCAGAGTGAGTGGCCCCTTACTCAAGCCAGCAACCTTGGACTTAAGCCAGAAACCATGGGGTCATGTCTATGATCTCATGCTCAAGCCAACAATCCCTCGCTCGAGCTGGTGAAGCCTGCTCAGGCCAGATGAGCCCGTTCTCAAGCTGGCAAGCTCAGGGTTTCAAACCTGGGTCATCTGCATCCCAGTCTGACACTCTATCCACTGCACTACTACCTGGTCAGGCTGACTTCAAGATTTTGAACCGAAACAATTTAAAACAGAAACTCTTAAAATAATACTATGATTTATGAAATGAAAGTAGTTTGATATAACCATAATAATATTATCTACATTGGTGAAGCAACTCAGAAAAAAAAAATAAAAACCTAAAACCTTACAAATAAAGTGTGTTTAAAATTGAGTCTTCAGATTCAACTAAGATTAGATAGAAAAGAGCAAAGGAAAAAGAGTCCACAAGCAGAAGAAACTTTATATATATATATGAAATTATATATATAATGTATAATTGTGTGTATATATGAGTGTATATACATGTATATGTATATGTCTACATATAAATTTATATAAAGCTAGTAAACTTGGGTTAGTCCAAGCACCTGGGAGTTAGGAAAAACAATTAGATTAGTTAAGAATAAAATTAAGAAGAGTTTTGGCAATCAATCAACTATAATAAGCAGAATATAGTATATGAAATGTTAAAAGTAGCTGGAGATAATGAGGAAACACAATAATATTGTTTCATCTAATTGGAATCTAGTTTTATTCTAATTGACAATACGGAGCATAGGACCTATGCTAAGATAGTCCATGCTTTGGTTGGGTGCACTTAGAATGCTTAATCCATTTGAAAACAAATATTTAGCTTCCAGTGATTTTCAAGTGAATGCAAAATGGGCATATCAATAACCTGGGCAACGTGGTCAGCGCTTACCAAATGCAACCATTATGAAACCCTAAGTCCACCGACCGTGTTTTATTGCATTTATTTGAGAGTAGTACTTCTGTTTCTGTTATATAAAAGAGTCAAATACTCAGGTGCCACTCAGAAAGATATGGGTGACCATGAAGTAAATGAAAAATGTGGCAGAGAATTATTTATTGTTTGCTCTCTATTAGACAGTAAGTTAATGGAAGGTGCCCTGCAGACAGTCTTTAACATACTGTCTTCTGAGTATTCTGAGTTGATGTAGCATTACACATGGGCTTCTTTCAGTTAAATGCCTGGGTTTTTATTACTATTTCTGATGAAGCATATGTATATGCACTAAGGGACCAATCATGGTGTCTATGTATTCTCATTGGCAGTAAAGTGAAGAAAGGATGGGAAAGCAGAGTGATGCATTTCCACAATAGTGTGTTACTTCTAGAAGAAAAATACTAAAGCCTGACCTTTGATGGCACAGTGGATAAAGTGTCAACCTGCAACGCTGAGGTCGCTGGTTCAAAACCCTGGGCTTGCTCAGTCAAGGCACATACAGGAAGCAAATACTACGAATGATGCTTCCCGCTTCTCCCCCTCTTTCTATCTTTCTCTGACCTCTATCTAAAAAAAAAAATCAGTAAAAAGAAATATTGAAGAAAGTATGATGTAGCTCATATGTACATGAAAAAGATTAATGTAATATCAAATGAGTTTCCATAGACAATTTTGTATAATATATGGAACAAGCATATTGATATAAATACACTTTAAATGGGTGACTCTTTAACAGTATGAAATCACATTTTCATGGGCAGTAATTGAATACCTATAGCTGGAATAATTTGTAGAGGAATATTTTTTAAAAGTGCTTTCTAATATTCACTTTCACACTAGTGCCTTTGAAGTGGACTAAATGGCCAAAATATTTTATTCTAATCACTGATTCATAAAATAACCCTTTACTACTGCTCTCTTCTAGGTGGATAGAGGTACTCCTCCTTGACATGGGCCCCATTTCTATCAGCTGACTTCTGTCCACCATGTAATGAATGTGGAAAAGTTCCATCAGCCCCTTACCAAATTTCTGTGGCCACTGAGACTGAGTGATAGTTTATTTATTCACTCAAAGTAACTGTCACTGGAGCATGAGCAATTTACTTGTAAAATGAGTCAGTTTCTCCATTCTCTCCTTCACAGTACTCTCACCAGATTATCTTGAAATTGTATCCCCCAAGTTTATTTGATCCATCTTCATGCACAAGTTTCAGCACTTATAGTATTATTTATTTAAATTTACAAATGATAACGAAACAAATCTACATGTGCTAATAATACTTGTTTCACAGTAACATTACCACTTAAATATTGAATAAAATGCTTGTATATTCAAACAATTGAAAATAATCTTTAATTTTGTTTATAATGTTTTGAAGTATACTGACTTTCACTTATAATTGGCAGTAAGATAGGATTCTCCCGATGCCCATGTCGAGGTTGCTTTTGTTCAACTCTATCCCCCTGTTGTAAAGTTGTAAGAAGCAATTAATGAACTCATTCAACAGAAGGATGCTCAGCCCCTGATGTGTAAGGGAGAACTTTCCTATATCAAGGAATAATTTAAGAACATGAGTTGGTATCCATTTTCGAAGATATTATAAGATATCAGTTTACAAATTGTCAGATTGCAAGAAACTAAGAGATTGCACATTAGATAAAACTGCAGGGAAATTCAGAAGAAGAAAACCGTGGGATATAGGAAGCATTTCAAGAATAGAAAATTTCCTGGGATTTTAAATATTAGATCAAACATTTAGTTTTGCAAATATAGTCCTATTAATATTATGAGGTATAGGAGAAGAAGACATTTCCTAAGATTTCTAGTGGTAACAATAATATTAACAAAGATGCTGATAAAATATAAAAAATAAAAATTACTAGGCAGGATCATAATACTAAACATGGCTCTTAGAATATAAGGTACAAGAATTTTGTTTGATGGAGAAGTTTATAGGTGGAGTTAGGGAGTGAATTATGCAATACTTTCAATGCCAGATGTTTGGTTTTGCAGTTCTGCATTAAGAAATTTTTGTAATTATTTTTCTTTTACAATCATGCAACCATTATATGTAGATATTCACTTACTATAATATATAATAAATTATAATTAGAAAGTATGCATCATTATAATTATTATTGCTGTATGTTAGGATATATATATTATATAGGTGTTATTAATGTGATATACTGTATGACTAATATATGTAGTATTTCTTATATATGTGTATGTATATATATTAACACAAATGCATAAAGCACTGCTGCTGTAAATATGCATCAAACTGAAAAGAGAATGCATACTATAAAATTTTTCCATTAATTTTAAAGACAGAAAAGTGAGAGAGAGGAAGGAAAAAGGGAAGGAGAAGAGAAAGAGAAAAAAGTCAACTAATTTTTCTACTTTGTTGTTCCATTTAGTTGTACACTCATTGGTGACATTGGCATGCATACTATTAGATAAACTTTGCTATTCACATATTTACAAATCTGAAAACTGGAATTAGAAACATTAAGTCGCTGTCTGAAGTCAAAGAATTATGATTCACACTCGTGTCTGTTATGACTCAACCCATGGTTCTGAGCCCTAAAACTTCCATGAGGTACATTGACTTGAGTAATTAAATTTCTCTTAGATTTTTCTTGTGGCTTATTTCTTGTTTCTTGAGTTCTCAATAGAGTCTTTGTGTTTCAAAACAAACACACAATCTCTCTAACAGCAGATGCATAAAATTGTCATTGATAACCACAATTCAATAACCATTATACGGAGGGTCACTAGCAGAACCCACCGTGGATTCACAACCTCTAGCTAGCTTATGCTTTACTGAAATCACAACTTTATTGAACCTGAGTTTCTTAATTTAGAATACAAAGGTCTCCGAACTTATTTATTTTGAGATCCTTTGCCAATTCTATGAATCTATGACAATGTACTTACCATACACATGAAATGCAAGTCTCAGTCATTTTATTATATTCTCAATTTTTGTGTTCAGTGTGGTTATTTTTAGAAAAAGTAAAAGTATTAGGGTTGTTTTAATGACTGTTATTAATTTAAGAATGGTACAAATGGAGAGATCATATTTGTTATGTTTCAATTGTGGAACAGAAAAGAATGAAAAAAAAAGAAAGAAAGAAAAAAGAGGGAAAAAAAGAAAGAAGGAAGGAAGGAAGAAAGGAAGGAAGGAAGGAAGGAAGGAAGGAAGGAAGGAAGGAAGGAAGGAAGGAAGGAAGGAAAGAAAGAGAAAGAAAGAAAGAGAAAGAGAGAGAGAAAGAAAGAAAGAAAGAAAGAAAGATAACAAAGAAGGAAAAGAAAGAAACATGATATCAAACCATAGATCAGGCACTCCCTGACTATGTGGTCTTAAGTAATGTATTTATTGATTAAATTTCAGTTTCTTTACCTATAAATATAAATTTTTAAGAATTATAAAAATTATATTTAAATTATAATAGTATATTTGAGACACTAAACATACATCTGGCACTCAACATAATAGAGAATATAACATACTATTTGTGAGCACAGCTTTTGACATCAACCAGCTCTGAAAGACAAGATGTATGACCTTGAAAGTGTATGACACAACCTCTCTAAGAATTTAAACCAGAGTCAATAATAATAATAGTGTGGTTGGGAAAACCTGAGACTATTATACAAAAATTTCTTGGTACAGTGCCTGGCACAGATAACAATCAATCAATATATATGCTTATATTTTTATTATTTTTAATAATTAGCAACAATTCCAACTATGAATAATATTGATAATGTTAAATTGTAATTATTATTGCTGTTGTTATACCCACAAAAATACTTATGATTAAAAGTTTTGACTATTTAAAATGTGTCACTTAAAATACTGGTCAATTTTTAATTTTGAATAGGGCATGCACGTTTTAAATGACATAACACATGGAGTGTTCATGCCCATAATGCTTTAACACTGGCCATGGAAATTAATGTGCCAAGTACAGAATTATCCTAAGTGGGGAAGAGTCATTTTAGAAATTCTTTCAGTTATCTTTTAAGATGCAAGAGCCAACAAACCAAAATTGACAAACCAGTCTATGACCAAGAAACTTTTCCAATATGATATAATTACACAGTGTGAGAATAAACAATAAAAGGTCTTTGATTTATTTCTGAAAGGTCATGGGAAAAACAATATCTCACATCTATAATTCAGTTATTATTTATGAAAGCCAAGAAAAGAGATTTCATTTCTCTTCTAATTATCAGCGTAAGAACACATATTCCATTACATCCAGTTACAGTGTCTAAACACAAGACGATTAAAACATGCGTTGGAATCAATTCATAATGATTAGGAGTTTGAGGAGGAAGCAATGCTTTTCTGGTGTCAATTTTCTTAACATGCCAGTCTATTTTATTATTTAATCATAACCACAAGTTGTTTCATTTTCAGGGTATAAAGTAGCTAGTATTATTTTGCTCCTTATGTGACTGTTCTCCAAGTTTATTTATTCTTGCCCTAATGAATGCATTATCTGTTCTTTCCTAATCCTGCTGCACAGGAATAGCAAGGGATATCCGGCACGAGTGCCTTTGACCTTAATCTTAAGTGCACAGCAACATTCCTGAAAGGCAAACCAGCGTGCCTTTTTACTTTTCCATTCCTGAAATCTTATACTTAAAAGTGTGTTGTGTTTGTCTGCTTAATTTGCCTCAGGACAGAAATCCTGAACTTCTGGGCCATTCACTCTATCATACTGCTCTGAGGTTCCTGAAAGCTATTTTACCCTGGGGAAAATGAGATAGAGCAAGAAAAATGAGTATTCACATTATTTTATAAATGAAGGAAAGGCTGATAAGAATCCACTATTCAGTCTATCTTTAAATTATTTTATATATTATCTATATACACATACATATATCTAAACACTTTACATATATTTACATTTTGTATATTTATATATTTTACATTCATATACAATTTCTTACCTAAGTTTCTATGAACTCTCCTATATTAAGACAGAAAGTTGGTGCTATAACCTGGTCACACACTTAAAAAGTCAAATCTGTATGTAACCATCATAATCGGTGAATCTCACAAGCATAAAATTGAGCCAAGAAAGTCAGACACAAGGATTGCACTAGTTTTTTTTTTGTTGTTGTTGTTTTTTAAGAGAAATTTTATTTTATTCATTTTAGAGAGGAGACAGAGAGTGTGAGAGAGAGAGAGAGAGAGAGAGAGAGAGAGAGAAAGGGGGGAGGAGCTGGAAGCATCAACTCCCATATGTGCCTTGACCAGACCAGTGCAGGGTTTTGAACTGGTGACCTCAGTGTTCCCAGGTCTATGCTTTATCCACTGCGCCACCACAGGTCAGGCGGATTGCACTAGTTTTTATTCAATTTTGTACCAAGCTATGCTATTGGAGATCATACTAGTAATTAGACTTGGCAGGGCAGTAATGACTGAACAAGAGTGTGAGGGGTATTTCTAAATATGGACTCTTGGATGCGCATGTGATCACCAAGAAAGTTTATCAAGTTATACGTTTATGACATAGTTCATTATGTATATTTCAATTTCATAAAATGTTATAAAGAGTATTTCACCTACATAGTCCAATTTACAATTCTTCTATATAGAAGTATAAATTTATTTTATCTATTATGAAAGGCAAAGAAAACTGCATTTTATGAAAATACCACTTTTATAATAAAAAAGAAAGGGACTATGCTTACACATAAAATAACCAAAATTTCTAATTATTTTTCAAATATTTTTAGTACTTTCTATATGCATACTAATACCTTGCCAGATTTTAGAAATAGAAAAGTGATTAAAAGGGAATCCTTCCTGCAAGGAGCTTGCAATCTAGTAGGAAAGAGAACAAAAACAAAGGGAAATTAATAGTTTTAATATGATAATTATTCCAATAAATGTATATTGCACATGGTAATATTGCAGTGCTGAGGAAAAACACATAGAAATAATACAAATAAGTGTGATCAGGTCAAAACATTTCAAGAAAAGCTGATATTTGAGCTGTCAACTGGAATGTGTCTGAGTTAGCAAAGCAGACAAAGGGTGCTGTAAGCATCCTATAGGCACCCTATTGATTGCTGATGTTAGATGTTCAAGTACAATTCCCAGAATACATTACTCACAGCATTCACAGAGTTAGACTTCAGAGGGGACAATAATGAGCCTTTGTAAGCATAAGACCCAAAAAAAGAAATTGTGTGTGTGTTCTCATTGTCCCAAGTGATAGTGACCCAGAGAAGGACAGCAATATTAGGAGGGGATCAAACGAACAGCCCCAAGGATGGTATTTTGAAGGTAATTAATTTCATTCTTAAAGGAAGCACAGTGTGGCACATGTGAGATGGAATATAAGGGAATGGAAGGAGGGGAAGAGACAGGGATTCTGCTCCTCAAAGAACTATTATTTGCAGTCCAGTCATGAAGTTTCCAGCATTTGGATCAACAATGTCACCAGTATATATGGATCTTGATTCACCATCCACATGCCTACATATACATAACATAAAACAAGTTCAAAGCATTGTGACAAAAGGACTCTTAAAGCATAATATTTAATACTAAAATTATTGGTCTCTCAACCTTGGCTATCTGCCACATTATGATTAGTGTAGCTCATTTGCAGGGTTTTGGAAGTAGCTCCTAAAAACATTTTTTTTTTCACCAAACAAAACACAAAGAAAATAGACATGTGAATACTTGGGCTGAGAAAGGAATGGAAATAAAAAACAAACTAAAAAACAAATAAACAAAGCTTTCCTAGAAGAAAGCTTTTCAGAAATGATTAGTATCCTGCCAGTGTTTCAGCAGGTATATTTACATGCGTAAATCTACTCCCTAAAAAATTATCATTGCAAGGATGAGATCCCTTGAGAGTCCAATGAGCTCAAAGTTTAGTTGAATTAATAGAAAAGCAGCTCTAATGAAGTATTTAATTAATCTTAAACTTCATCATACTACAAATATACTAGCTTCTACAGAAAGGATTTTATTTCTTCACATAACAGAGTCAACTCTTGATTATAGCATACAAAGTTATTTATCATTTGGGTCTTAACTATCTTTCCAGGCTCTGTTTACCCTATTCCTTATACTCACACATGTTTCTTCAGTATGGGGACCTCCTTGAATTGCCCAAATCAACTGTGCTTTGTCATACATTCATGTCTTTAAATATGGTCTTTACCAAGAATGACCATCCCATCAGAGATAATACATCCTGGCTCCTTAACAATACATAACAAAACAAAAACATTTGTAAGATGAAAAACGAGAGCATTCGATTGTATTTGGAACTTTAGAGGCATTCTTCTATGTTATTGAAAGCTGCTAATCTAAATAATCCCGGAACTTGCAATGTTGATTACCTCCTCCACTGTCCTCCATCTTTATCAGACACAACTCACGTACTCTCAGTAGGTGCCTGATAGAGTGTTTCAGTAGAGACCCTGAGGTGAAATATAGTAGTAGTTCTTGCTGTTTTGAGACAGAGAAAGTACATCTGGGGTGAAGTGGCAGTATGTTTTATATTTCTTAATTTGGAACTTGAAAATGGAAAAATCTCATTTACTATAGCAGTTGTCAATTTTCATTATCTATTATAATATCATGGCTGACTTGTAAAATTACCTTGATTGTAATGATACAAATGGTTTACAGTTAAGATTTACAGTATGCCAGGCACTGGCATATATTATCTCATGGACTACTTTCAAAATACGACTTCAATCTACACTCCCATCAACAAAAGCACAACAGTTCTCTTTCTCCATACCCTTGCCAATACTTGTTGTTTGATGATTTATTGATTATAGCCATGCAGGTTGGTACAGCCACCATGGGAAGCATTATGGAATTACCTCAAAAAATTAAAAATGGAACTCCCTTTTGACCTAGTGATCCTGCTCATGAAATTATAGCCTAAGAATGCCAAAACATTAATTTAAATAAACATATTTACCCTTATGTTCACTACAGCATCATTTATATTAGCCAAGATCTAGAAACAGCTCAGGTGCCCATCCGAGATGAGTGGATTGAAAAGCAGTGGTACATTTATACAATGGAATAACGAGTAGCCATAAAAAAGAAGAAAATTTTACCTTTTGCAACAAAATGGATCGACCTGGAAAGTATTATGCTAAGTAAAATAAGCCAGCCACAGAAAGACAAGTACCCTATGATTTCATTCATATGTCAGACTTAATGAACACTATGAACTAACAAGCAAAATAGAGAAAGACTCATAGAGAGCAGGCTGACAGCTGTCTTTGGGAATTGGGTGATGGAGGGTGGAGGAATTGAGAGAAAAAAGGAAAAAAAAAAAAACAGAAAGAAACTTGTGGAGCCTGACCTGTGGTGGGGCAGTGGATAAAGCGTCGACCTGGGAACACTGAGGTCGCCAGTTCAAAACCCTGCACTGGTCTGGTCAAGGCATATATGGGAGTTGATGCTTCTAGTTCCTCCCCCTTTCTTTCTCTCTCTCTCTCTCTCTCTCTCTCTCTCTCTCTCTCTCTCTCTTTCTCACTCTGTGTCTCCTCTCTAAAATAAAAAAAAAAAGCAATATGGAAATATCTTAAATAACAGTTTAAAAAAAAAGAAAGAAAGAAACTGGTGGACATAGACAATAAACAACAGTGTGGTGGTTACCAGGGGGGATGGAGGTGGAGGAGGGTATAGGGGGATAAATGGTGATAGACAAGGACTTGACTTGAGGGGTGAACACAAAGACAATGAGTTATAGAATTGGGCACCCACAGCCTGCATAATTATGTGAACCAGTATCATCCAATAAATTCAATTAAAAGAAAACAAAAAAGTGGCATCAGTTAGGTTTTAATAGACATACACTTTATAGATAAAGAAGTTAAGAAAAGGGATTTTTAGATATATCATCCATGGCCACACAGCTAACCAGAGATGAAGCCTGGATTTTAAGACACAAAGAGCCCAGAGCCCTTATTTTTAGTTTCCATGCTATCATGTCTCCATATTTCTGCTGGACTAACACATATTTCCCTACAATGCATGTTGAATACTTATGTTATTGTATTAACATACTTCTTGGCTCAGAAAGCAGTAATTTGTACTAACTTTATTTTATTTGAAGTTTGCTAGAATTTTGTGTACCATATAAATATCAAAAGCTTAACTAAAATAATCATCCTGGCTCTAAGTCATAAATTAATTAGTCAATTATCAAAACTAAATTACAGATCTGTTTATGTTTGGGAAGAAAGAACAAATTATTCATAAGTGTTTTTCCAACACGACAGAAGTATGGGGGTATAAAAGCAATAAAGAAAATGTAAAGAAGCCTGAGGATGAAAGGAACACTTCCAAGAAGCTGTGCTGACAAGCAGAGACCCTTACAATTTATATGCATTTGTCTCTTCTTATAGTAAAAGAATTAGAACTTTACTAAAAGTTATGTGCAAAGACAGCTATGGACCTAGAATGCTTTCAACTATTTACAATGCCATGTCAGAGGAAAGTTCACCCTTGCCCTCCCCACTAGTGAGAAAAAAACATGTCTGCTCTCTTCTTCTTCGTACCTGCTTATATTTTCCCTAATCGTAGACCACGCTTATTTAGATATATACTAATATGGAATCAGGGCTTAAAACGACACTCAGTGGCATTGCAAGTTAAAAAACCCATATTATCTAATTCATTTGTTTCATTGAATACCAATACATGCAATTTATTTCTTAATCATTTTATTCTTACTATTCAGGACAAAACCTAAATTCCTACAGAAAAAAGGTAATCAAAAAGAAGAAAAAAATAAAAACGGGTACATGTGTGCATGAAGCACTTTAAGAGGAAAGTTTCCTTGCAATTGCTTGTTTCACTTTAAACTTATTGCAGCTTTAATGTTAGCCAAAAATTTATGTCTTTTTTTTTCTTTCTTAAATTTGGGATATAAAATTATCTAACTACTTGAGTAAAATAAAAAAGGTAGGAAGATGTGCCCTGTCGTAAATGCACTCCGGTTTGAGAAGAGCTAAGGAGAAGCTTGAGACTGCGTGAAGTGGGGGCCCGTGTGTGAGAGAAGGCTCTAGTGGACGTGGCGGACGGTGCGCCAAAGCGCCCACATGCCAGAGGCTGAGAGGGCTCGCATGCTTGGTGAATGGGAGGCAGATCTGGAAAGTCCAGTACACCCTGCCCGGTGATGGCGTGGTGGACACAAATCGACCTAGAATGCTGAGGTTGCAGTTTCAAAACCCTGGGCTTGCGGGATCGAGGCACATATGAGAAGCAACTACTATGAGTTGATGCTTCTCATTTCACCCTCCTCACCCCATTTCTTTTTCTCTCTTTCTCCTCTCTCTAATATCAATTAATAAAATTTTTTAAAAACGAAAGAAAGAAAAGAAATTCTAGTACAGAGCATGCGAAACATATAACCTACTAGCAATGTGATTTGTTATTGGTCAAAAGTGGATTGGATAAAATAATAAGAAAAAATTTTTCTCTAGAGATGTTATCAGACATTGTTAATATTATTAGCTGTCTTCCTCCCAAGCTTTCCCAAGAAATTGACCTGTTTTGCTTTGGGGTAGCTTTTGTTATTGGGAAGAAAAAAGAGAGCTATGGTTTAAATTCTTGTATTAACATCATCCTCAATTTTTGCTTTACTCATTCATAAGACCATACAAGAGCAAAAAGTAATGCCTGAACTTCTGTTTATAAAACATTATTCTCTAAACATTACTGGAATATAAAACATAAATTATTAGTGAGAGGAACTTTACTGTTGTTATTAATATTTTTCTATTTTAATTAAATTTTTTATTTATTATTAGAACATTTTCTAAAGCAAAAAGACATTCTGTATTTCCCACTTGAAAACAATTTTTATTTTCTCTTGTTTCTTTACAATGTTGTTACTGAAAAGCCGAAGGACTCCATGCAGATCAATATCACCCTCTGTTTTACCTGTGAAGTTAAACGCCTGGTTTCACCTTTCCCTAAAAGCAAACGCCGCCTCCCACCAACGTACCCTTCAAGTTTCCAGTTTATTCTGCTCGTTTGAAGTCATTGTTCTTATATATTGCAAGCTGTAATTGCTTCTAGAACTATAATGCCCTACCTCACTAGCATAAACATAATGCAGCTACTAAATATTTTTTACACGGCATTACCGTCTTTGAATAAACCATTCTGCTGGGTATTATTATAATTCTCGCCTTGTACCATTGTAGCTTCAAGATGTGTAGAATAGAACTGCTTCTATTTGCTGAACAATTAAGTGAAATATTATAAACAGGGCAGCCTATTGAGAAAGCCTGTTTATTTGCTGAATGAGTGTTCAGCGGAGAAGCAGCTGCAGCCCAGAGTGCTCCATGAAAGGGCGCATTTCATCTGAAATAATGGAGACAGCGTGCTTCCTTTATGTGCTCTGATACTTACTTCCTCCGTTATTGGAAGGTGGTAATAGGGCAGGCAAGCCAGCAAGGTTTGATTGCATAAGTAGACCAGGAAGGATATCAAAACAGCCCTCATTTAGCTCACACTCAGAAACTGTGCTGATATAATAGAATGATAATAAAATCTAGCATTTAGATTACAACATTCATCCCAGAATCTCAGCTCATGCAGAAATCATGTCTTCTTTTATTATAATGTGATTATCATCACTGAGGTAGGAGCCAATTACCTTTAAAGGGCCCATTCACCTATCCAAATGTCCTTAAATCATCACCTGTGCAATACATAAGAGCAGAATATAATCAACAACTCAAAATTGTTCTAATATCTGAAGTTACTTTTCTGTCTTCTTTATGTAAGACTTGTGCTGACTAAATTATGAAACCTATTTTCACATTTTAACTAATCATGGTCCAATATTGGTCATTAGGCCCCAAAACTTTATCATAGAAAGATGTTAGTAAATGTCTATATTACATTTTCTTGAGATGAGTTAAGACACTCATATGTTTTAGATAGTACAATCCAAATCAATTTCTCCCCTTCTGAATTCTTACAGCATTTACGTCGAGCAGTTTCTTGCTTCTTTATGCGTTGTCACAAACTTTATTTTAATCTCCCATTCAGAGTAAAATTGTTTGAGATATGAGTGTATTCCCTCCCCTTAACACCTCCTAGAGTTTAGTTTAGTAGATTTTCAATTGATTATCAACAATTAATAAATTAGATGCTCTGAGAAAGAGTTCTATACCAGATGGCTTTATATTCCTTTGAACTATGTTATTGTATTTATGCATATCAAAGTACTGTAAATGGGGATTATTTCAAAAATAAAACTCTGTGGTAGTGACAGTTTTTTCAAACTAAGTTGTGTCTGTGGGTTTCTCGAATTGAGGATTTCTGAATAATCATGGTTTATTCCATACTATAGTTGCTTTATGACTTTTATGCAAAGGATGTCTAGGTGCCATTTAAGAAATAGAGCCACATGCATTTATAAAATAAAAAGTATTAAAATTAGATAAAAATTTAAAGTTAAATGGATAATTACCTACAGCAAAAAATATTTTCTTTTCTATCATTTACTTAACTCTCATGGACTTAAACCTTATCTTTGTCATTCAGGTAGGACACCAACTTTCACATACAGGCTATTAGTAGCAGATGGGAGGAAATAGAGGAGGTGCATCCTTAGTGGCATTGTTAGATTTGAAACAATTAATCCTGCCACCTTGGGTTGAAACATAAACAAGGCTTTGAAAAAAGGGTAAGTGCTTCCTAAATTATTGAGGTCTGTACCATAATTAATACAGAGCTGTACTGATTTAATTAAACGAAGTTGCCTCCATACTAAAAAGGACCAAAGTTAATTAGCACCATAGCCCTAAGCGTTTTAAATACACTGAGAAAGTAATTTGGTGGTAAATGGTAAATGCATGTTTATCTGTTGTAATTTCAAAGACCTTAGCTACCGGAGCAATTTCTTATCATTAGTCATCCTTCCCCTCCTTCCTCCCACCATGCTAGTCCTCCCTTATATTAAGTATATTAAGTTAGGGTGTCTTACTTATAATATTGTTTATACCAGCGGTGGTACCAATCTTACTAATATGACTGTGTAATAGAACCTGAAAGCTCCAAGAAGAATTGCGGGAACCCATTAGGATCAACATTCCCAGGGTGAAGAGGATCCTTCTGCCCTATGCTTCTGTTTAGCTTCAACACTAGAGAGCGTGCTACCTGAGAGGGAGCACTAACAACACAAAAGGCAAATGTGAGAACGAAATGCCATTCAATCTCTTTCTTTATACTCCTATGTCTGAGAAATAACCACTAATTGCTAACTATGCTTCCTTTAGGTCCTTATTACAGGCACAGGGAAGAAGAGGCTTCCAGAGTAGACTTTTCTAAAAGGATGGTCACACTCACGGAAACTGCTTTCTCATCAACTTCCCCTGAGTCTCTGGATATTAGTTCTGCATACAGTTTTTAGAAGGCTTTATAACCAGTCTTTCCACGTGAGCCCCCCCCACACACCTATTAAATCACTCTGATGACTGTCTATTGTATAGCAAATAAAGTCCAAACTCCTTAGTATATAAACCAAAAATATTACTTACAAATGGAAATAAATGTGCAGCCTGACCAGGCTAACAGATTATATACATCTGCAATAGCCAATTGCATAGTTACTTTTTGCAATCTCTTGCGCTTTCCTCGCTGTGTTCTCTAAACCTGGATTGCCCCCTTTAATGCCCAACCCCCATTACCTCACTGACTGCTTTAATTCACCAACCTCCTCCTCAGACTACCCTAGATCTTTCGGCCTGAGGCACATGTGCTTATAGAGAATCCATAACATGTCATGCATACCTCTAACCTTGCTCTTTGACACAACAGTATATGCTGGAGCATGGTGTCACTAGACAGAGAGCTCTTTTAGAAAAAGGCTTGATTGATCTTTATATCTGCAGTGTCTGCTATATCACCTGTCTCATCATATGGTTTTAAGAACTACATTGTCCACATACTTAAGAGGAAATTATCTACTTGTAATATGGAATAATAATAACCTGTTAGCACATACTATCTAAATGCTAGGCACTTTGTATATATTATTTTATATGATTCTCCAAATCACCATGCAATCGTTCCCTTACTTGACAGCCAGGAAATTAAAGCTCAGAGCGATTTAGGAAGTGAGCCTTGTGTTTTAGAGTAGAAGTTTGAACTCAGGCACAGTGGGTTCAGAGTCAATGCTATTAATTACCACCCTGTAGAAAGTGATAACCTGGACTATTGACAAAGTCCTGTGGCGTGAAGGGCATGCTCCATATAAATACAGTCAATTATTCAAAAGATCAAAGCAACACTCTAGCCATGAGGCCCAGGTGAAATTTCATGAGAGAGTTTAGGCTTGAGTCTCTGACTTTCTCTTCTGGGTTTAGATTTTCTCTTCCCTCCCCCAACTGACTATTCTCCCTCCCAACACAGAATAAACTTATCCCTTTTTAGCTCCATTGTAGGTATTATTTAAGCAGCAAACTTCTGAGTTGTTATTGTTGTTGTTTTTATCCTTTTTCATCTCTTTCTATTTAATCCTGGGAAATAGAAATGACTTGATCTTCAAAGATTCTGAAAATTTCAGTAACTTTGACCTCACTCGGAGCGGACACATTATCTTTTGGAGAAAATTAACCAGATAAACATATGTTCTCATAAAATCAATAGCTGACACATCACATCTTACAATGACCTGCCAAAAAGAAGAGCTACCATAAATCCAAGCATCTGTAAAATGTAAATTTAAAAAACATAAAAAGCCTGTGTGTTAATACAAAGCAGAATCTAGTTAGAGGAATATAAGGAAGATGAAAAGGATTTATGCACCAACTATAAACTCAAATACACTAAAAGTAAAGCCCCGAAATAGTCTCTGCTCTTCTCTCTTTGGTGTAACATTAGTACATTTTTTAAAGAGAAACACATGACAAGGAACTATGATTGCTTAGAGATTGGAAAGGCGTCCAGATCTTGCCTACAGTTGTAGAACAAAAGGACAAAACGTACTTTTCTACCCTCCAAATCCAGATCAGAAAATCATCACTTTTTTTTTCTTCTTTCTGCCAAGGGTAAATGTCTTCCTCTCCATTAGAGTCAACTAATAAAAAACTTTCTAATGATATATTCATTAGTGTTAACAGTTTGGGATTTTGTCACCTGGTTGGCTGTTTGTATTTCTAGGTTCCTTTCTCAGCTAAGTCTGAAAATGTAT
The DNA here is from genome assembly GCA_037038555.1 of Rhynchonycteris naso. Lineage (NCBI taxonomy): Eukaryota > Metazoa > Chordata > Mammalia > Chiroptera > Emballonuridae > Rhynchonycteris > Rhynchonycteris naso. The sequence goes on along the minus strand of CM072999.1, from coordinate 18,123,059 downwards.
TCCCAGGTCTAGCTTGTCTAAGTATATTAATCTAGAAAAATTGCTTTTAAAATCGGTGATGCCTTATGGTCAAATCCAGTATTCAGTTATTTTATTTTCTTTGCAAAATCCTATAGCCTTAATGCTTTTTTTTTCTTTCAATACTCCTGTATTCATGGTCATTTCGATTTCTTCCTGTGGTTTTGCTCCTCAGCTTGTTCCTTTTGCAGGTCAGTGTCTCTCAGGCTTCTTTTCTCAGCCCTCACAGGCTTCTGTACATTTCCTCTGGATGATTTCACCCAAGTGTGTGCTTTCCGTCATTGTCTCTGTTACCAATAACCAAAAAATATGAATCTCCATTCCAAACTCTTCTTTTGCCTGCAGACACATATACCTTCTGGGCTTGCTAGTCAAATAGCTGTTCTAGATGGATGTCATCAGTCTGACAAAGTGATACATCCCTTAATTCCGCTCCACCTTCTTGTCATCCTTGATCCAGTGGGAATCCAATCTTCCAAAAAAAGGCTTTCACTGAAAGCTGTTCTGTAAATTATATGTTACAAACTTTGAACTCTCCCAACATTTGGAGCTTTCTCAGAGAAGCTGTACCAAACCTTTTAGGCACCTGAAGGAGTGGGATGGATAGAGTTCTTTGATTCTCAAAACTTGCAACAATTTGGTCTTTTCATGGAGCCTGATACAATCAACTTGGAAGCCTTCTGACTGACTGACCCCAAGTGAGATAGATACAAGGGAGTTGCCTAACAATAAGAATTGTTGCAGAACTAAGAAAGAACATGTCTCAGTCTGAAGATGCATTCCATATGGACATGTGGAGCTGGAAGTCTTTAGGTAGCCTGAACAGCACAGAGACAGAAAGACTGACAAAAAATAAATAAATAAAGGAGAATCAAAGTGCCATTCTCTAGGAAACCTGCCAGCACACTGGCACCATAGGGATTTCTTCTCCACATTGTTCTAATGTGTTCCAAGGCTCCAAAATGAGATGTCCTAAATCTAAAATGTCAGGTGCCTATAAACCAATATGCGTGTCAGAGTTTAACTGCCTCCCTCTGTGTGAAAATAAGGTAATGGGAGCAAGCTCCTCTGAACTTGATAGCTCATTTTGAGTTGGCTTTTTTTTTTTTTTTCTATTTTTTTATGGCTTTGCCCTTTCTGAAACACCTGCCCTCCCTGGCAGTTCCCCAGTCTTTAATATGTACAAACAATACTGAGGGTTTTAATGGGCCTTCCTTCTGTTAGCTAGGAGGACTGGAAGACAAGCATCAGGTAAATAGGATAAAGGGAGTTTTCTACTATCTCAGACTTGGTTGGTTGTTCTCAAATTTAGAAAGAAGTGATAGAAAATGTCTATTTTGGCCCTGGCCAGTTGGCTTAGCAGTAGAGAGTCAGCCTGATGTGTGGATGGCCCAGGTTCAATTCCTAGTCAAGGCACACAAAAGAAGTGATCCCCTCCCCTTCCACCCTTTCTTTCCTGCAGCCATGGTTTGATTGGCCTCCAGTGCATCCACCTGGGCACCGAGGACATCTCCATGGAGCCTCTGCCTCAGGCACTAAAAGTAGCTCGGTTATGAGCATGGCCCCAGATGGGCAGAGTATCGGCCCCAAATGAAGGTTGTCAGGTGGATCCTGGCCAAGGCAAATGTGAGACTCTCTCTCTCTCTCTCTCTCTCTCTCTTTCCTCCTCTCAAATTGGAAAAGAATTAAAAAAAAATAAAACAATAGTTCTTTCCTTACATTTCAGAAATTCCAGTTTCTGCATGGTTCAACAGAAACCTTATTTACTATAATGTTCTGAAGCCCAAAGCTGTGTTAAATACCACATCCAAGCAGAACTCAGGGTATTTTTTATTCTTTTTAATTAAAATGCAGATTTATAAACTATGTACTGATCATAGATGATATTTACAAAGTTTAATGAGAGATTCTGATCTCCAAATAGCAGTCTCCTATTAAGTTAATTCATTATCTAACACTTAAGGGATTCCAATATTACGTGCCTTCCCACCAGCCAGCATCATCCTCCAGCAGCCCCAAAATAAAAGCTCAAATCAAGACCATTTTAAAAGCATTTTCATAGTGGCTGAATATAGAAACTAGCAGAGAGCTTCACCTATGGTACCTGTTATTGAATGTCTCTGCAACCGGGGGAAACGCCAGGGGATTTTTTAAGTATTGAGGGCTGGTCTGCCTACTTTGATGGGTACAGATTTGATCAGACCCAGTTATTACATGCATTCTAGCGTAGTACTTCATTTTCCATTATGGTAAAAAGCATGGTTCTAATACCATTTGTTTCCCGCCACTGTGTTTAGACTGCTCGCGATTAAGAGTTTGAATTCTGCTGTCTTCTATTTTCAGAAGTTGCTTTAACAGGCGCTCTAAACACTGTCTGTCCTTATTTTATCCATTCATTCAGCTCTACCTCTCTTACTGGGGAGGGGAGAGAAAAAAATACACATAAAATGTGATACTTAATTAGTTCTGCATTCCTACCAGTATTATTCCTAACTTAAAATACCATAAAAAGTAATTTCTTGTCAGAATGAATTTTTATTGAATTTCCTCCTGTGCTTAACTTCAGTGGCAATGCCTGGTCTCCACCCGCTTCAGCGTCTACTCGCGGGCACCAATTACTTGTATCACATTTCAGGAAACCATCGCGGAGCTCCCCTGCTTCCTTCAATTACAGCATCAAATCTGTGAGCCAGATCTTAGGTTGTAGGCTGTACAAATAGACGTGTTCATTCCTGGTGGAGGGAAACATCCATTTCTTGTATCAGATGCTGTTCTCATTCCATGCCTTCCCTACAGTTTCCAAAGAAATACTGGAAATTGTGTTTGTGGAGGATAACCTCCCTGGTTTTGATGGTATGTTGCTTTGAAATAAAGGCCTGTGCAGACTGTTCATAAACATCTGATTCTCTGTAATTACAACCAGAGAAGGGAAAGCAAGATACTGTTTACATAGTAGATAAAATAAATATTAAATGCTTCTGGGGCCAATATCAAGTTGCTTGCAATCCATCAACCAGAACGTGCACATCTCATGTCAATAGATCAATTCTTCTATTAAAAAGAAATATGTATCAAATCATATTTAAATGCCCACATTTTTTAAATATTTCAAATTAATCTTCTAAAACAGGATTAGGAATAATACCGCTAACCAATTGAGACCCAGTAGGAAGAGTCTGTTTTTCTGTAGCTTACTGTGTCTGAATTGTACCAACTAACTCTTCCCTGCATTTAAGAAACAGTTAGCTGTGAGTATAAAAATCAAGAAAACAATATGTTGTCAAAAATTACTGATGATTAATCCATTATTATTTTTTGAGAACAAGAGTATGTAGTATATGGAAGCAGGTATTTTTATTATTTAATATTATTTATGTTTAAGTTAATTAATAGAGTCGCTCAATAAACTCTGACTTTCATTATTCAGAGTCTGAAAAGTACAAGTCTACTATGTTAGCGTCAATGTAAAGTGTAGTCATCAAAGCAAATGAAACCAGCAATAAGAAAATAAGAACCTGATTTGATTAAGCAAACATGCCAAGTACACATTATGAGTGAAAAGGTAGCTGAGGAACATAAAAGACAGGGTCCTTTCAGCACTCTAGAGATCAAAATGATTGTAAAAATAAAAGCTTTATCAAAAAATACAGTACAAGAAAGCCATAGAGCATAGAGTAAAAGCTCCTCACTTCAGAGAACAAGAACTGTGTGAGTCACTCAGAGAAGTCATCTCTAACAGTGGCTGTCAAGGATTGCAGGCAGGCTTTAGACAGGCAGAGAGGAAGTTTATCATGCATAGTGAGACTATGGCCCCAGATTCACTTTTTTTTTAAGAGTTAAATACTATGATGGAAAGAGACTAATATATTGTGGATCCCATGATCTTTAATAAAGTTATTTTTCACTGAGAAGACTTTCTACATTCATTGCATTCATGAGCTTTGTCTTCATTCGGATTTCCTTGTTTTGATCTAAACTCTGCTACTTTTGGCTGAGGGCTTAACCATTATCACTGTAGTCAAAGCATTTATTTCCTATATGAATCCTCTGATGTTGCAAAAGATAAATTCTGAGTACAGGATTTCCCACATTCATTATTTTCATGGAACTGCCTCTATAGATGCTCTGATGTTCAGTTTGACATGCAGTGTGTTTCATGTGCTTTTCCATGTGTCTCACATATGTGGGATTTCTTTCTTATAGCAACTGTCTGTTTTGTAATAGGATTTGATCTGACTCTGAAATTGATCTCATGTTTCCAAATATTTTTTTTTCTTTTGAGGAATTGCTATTTGCTTCAAATACTTGAGCAATAAAATAAGCCTATCCCCAGAATTTTATTAACCTGAAAAACTCATTGTCTATATATTTTGCTAACACTCATTTCTTAGAAATGTCATAATTGGAGAATGTTTTCTCAGTCAGGTAATTCCTCATTATGGTATAGAATGACTGCATTTAAGTTTCAACTGAGGTCCAAGATGCAATAGATGTGGATACCAAATTTAGGTGGCAGTACAAAACAGATATAATCAAAATAAATGATGTAATGATGACTTCAAATATATTAATGCATCTTGATCATCTGATAAATGTATAAAATATCTCAGAAATAATTTTGCAAATAGAGTTTTCTTAAAGTCTTTACAAAAAAGGGAATGTGTAGAATAACTACTATCCCAACTGATGCCTGGTGAGGAGGACCTTCAGTGAGAGCATTGCTGCATGGGACTAGGCATTCAAGTTGATACTTTAATTGCAATTGAAAGTCCACTTAAGACTTTACCAGAAAATGAGCAGAACCAGTGTGAGCTTTTTGAGTTTTTAATCTACAAAATAGGAAGAATATGTTTACTGAGAGAGGGTTCCAAAGAAATAGTGAAAGAAAAAAAATAGAATTTGTATTGATTAACTTTCTTAACACTTTTAATGATCAACACATAGTTTATGTATTTTTGGATACATCTCTTTTCATCATCTGTAACTACCTCTTGCTCTGATTTGATGCTAAAACCATCAACAGGGAAATGTAAAAAGTCTGTTAAGTAAAAACTACATGAAGCTTCTTCCTGGATAAATTTCACAGACAGATTTTAATGATAGGGATTTCATAACTTGACAACCTGCTTCTTTTTCTGTGCTGTGTCCTAAGGTTTTGCTTTTAGAGAAGAAAATCCCAAGAGAGAAAAAAAAAATCAGTGAAGAGTGCTCTGCTGTCCTTTCATTTTTGAAAATTCAAGGTAAATGTTGTGTTTATGGATTCTAAACATTTTCTAAAAACAGAAGTCTTAACTGGTAATTTAAAGATGATGGCCTTGATCTCAGGATTTATTTCATTCTTCTGGATTATGTTGGCAATGAGAATTAAAGAATGGGTGTCTATATCAGCTTGTATTCAACCAGTCTCTACCAAGTCAAGTGGCAACATTCATCTAGTGTTATTTAGTTAGGACATGAGGGACAATTATTTTCTTATTATATTATTAAACCATAGGAAGTAAGCCATACACTTTTCTAACCAAACAGAACCTTCAATAAGACATGCTTTCCTCCATTACAACTAATATAAAAATTCTCTGAAAAGTCTCATAGAACCTTGTGGGACATTACTAAACAAATATAAGAGAGTCAGCCTTTTAATTCTGTTTCCACTGAACAAGGAAGAAATAAGTACATGTTATACAAGAGGCTTTTCAGATCTAGTTGTAACTGGGAATAAATATGCTATATTACTGATTTACTGATTTTAGTCTGACTAGCCATAAAACATAGCTATATAAGAATATATTTACAAAGTAAGCTTATAAAAGAATTTCTGTAAAATGTTAAATAATGAGTTCAGTGACTATAAATAATATAAAAATTAAAATATATAGATGATTATTTTTATATGATCAGCATGGGATTATTTAGAAATGAATAATTCAATTTGAAGATTATCCAAAATAATTCCATTCTCTTTCCATCCTCATTCTACCTTACAGAAAAGATAAAACTTATCCAAAATGGACCTTGACTTTGCTGATGGTCTCTTCCTTAAATGAGGAATTGGCTAAGAGATAAAATTATAATCAATCAATTTTTCTATTGATGAGTTTTTTATGTTTTCTGTGAATTTCAATTATACACACTTGAGAGGATCATTATCAAAGATGATTAGTGGTTTATGTAAACTACATAGAGTGATGACAAAGTGAATTCCAGAAATTATTTGAAAATCAAAGAAAGTGATGCTATCTAGAAATTCAAATATGTTAAATAACAGATCTGATGTTCACAACGTTTGGATGATCAGCATAGAAAATAAATGTCTATTGAACTTTTCATTTCCAGCAATAATCATTCATGTTCTGGATAAAAATGTTTTTATGAACTATATTAGTATTACAATGTAGTAGTAGATAACCTAAAGGAAACATATTTTACTCATTCCTAATTACTCATTTTGATTGTGTTCTTTTGAAACATTTAAATAAATCTTGGAAATAATAGAAACTAATGTAGAAAGAAAGAGCCCATGAACCAAAATTTTTCTTATTTTCTTGGAAGTTCTTTGTACTGAATAAATCTTAAATGCAATGAAATCTTTAGCTTCCTGTCCCTTAACTGATGAAATTTCCAACTTGTATTTATTAACTGGTACTTATGATTTAATTATTATTCTTAATATTACATTACATTTATTTTTATAGAACAGAGATTCTGATTTTATCAACATGTCAAGATAAAATGATAACAACAGCAACAGCTGGTCTGGTATTCCCTGATAAACGAAAGAGCTAAAGCCTGAAAATAAATTGCACATGATTATTAAAAAATATATATTTTGTATATTCTTAGAAATTCATGTTCAAAGGGCCATTTAAAATCTAATATTATTTTTAAATATTCAGTAACTAAATAAATAGATTCCAATCATAGTTGAAGATTTTTTTAAAAAGATTTTGTTGATTTTAGAGAGAAAGAGGAAGGGAGGGGAAGATTGGGAAGCATCAACTCATAGTTGCTTCTTGGGGGGCGAGGGGCTTGACTGGGAATGCCCGGGGTTTTGAACCAGTCACCTAACATTCCCGGTAGAGGCTTTATTCACTGCACCACCACAGCTCAGACCATAGTTGAAGATTTAACAAGCCATATCTCAGTAATGGATATGACAAGTAGACCAAAAAAAGAAAGAAAAGAAAAAAAAAATAGAGGAGATACTTAACAATGTATTTCTTTCCATAAAATAACTGTGACACAAAAACAAGAGAAGTATAAAGTTCAGAACATAAGGTTAACACCAACCTTTTAAAAACTATTACACTACAATAAACTTCTCTTCTTTTCAAATAATATTGAAAAGTGATCTGTCTTCTTTGATGAAATTTCATCAAGGTCTTGCTCTGTATCAGACTGATTGTGAATCTAAATAACTAATTAGCAACCTTCCAAATCGTTGGATTAGCATGAATTAAGCTCTAATGACTCAATTATTTTACCTGATGGCACCTCTTTGATTGCATTTCTCTTATTCCCTTGCTTACTCACCATTTCAACCTATGGCACTAAAAAGACGTGATACAAATAAGTTGATACTTTCTAACTTTTAAAATCCTCAGAGAGGAATCGCTGTTAAGTTTAACCAGACATGATTCTGATACATAACAAGGTTTTTATTTTTCAGCTGGAGTCATAACCATCTATTTTTGTATCTTTGTCTAGAATTTAGGCTAATTTTCACGGGTTTAAATCAATATTGAGGTAGACTAAATAATTAAAGGTGATTTATATTTAAATGATGGCTACAAGGGATAACACTCTCGATAACTTCTCCAAGACAGACAACTCTGTAAGTATCTTGGGACTCAGGTTTCTTCTAGAACGGAACAAAAATAGTGAGAATGATAACTTTTATTCTGTTATGTTTTATTTCTCTTTGGGTCATATAAGCAGATATTTGATTAAAGGGAGACTTACAGAATTATTTTAATCTGACAAAAGTTAACAATGTCTCCCTGTTTTGTGTAATTAGGAATTCTGAGAGGATTTAAAGAATACTCTTATGTTCCCTTCACACAATATACATATGTACACATATGAAACAAAATGCAAATAATTTTAGTCATTCTGAAGTCCATTCATGAAAGAGCCCAAAATTTCAAATTAAGAGACCCTAATCTAGGGTTTTCTTTCTACATCTGAAATGCTAATTAATATAGGGTTTTTTTAAAGAATAAACAGTAAAAAAAAAGATTACATTTTCAAGAATTTTTATGCCTCAGTAACATAAAGCCAAATTCTCAGTTTGATTATGGAATAATAAGAACAACAACAACAACAAAACATAGAATACCATTTTCATTGTAGACCTACCTACACCAACCACAAGTTTGCTGTGTGTCCCTGGACAAGGAGTTCAACCTGCCCAAGATTCCTCTTGCATTGCTGGTTCGGAAAACAGCAGTGGCAGTCCTCATATATACAACATGAAGGAAAAAATTCTCTTAAAATAGCTCTCCTGTGTCTGTCACATTGATGATTACCATACCTAATCAATAAACCCACACAAAGCAGCTTACAGGGCTCAAGTTGTAATCATCAACAATTCTCCAGAAATGCCTTTATGTTCACAGTGTGATTCAGAGAAATCCCTCCAGGAACGTCTTCTCTGAGGTGCTGACACATAGCATCACCGAAACAAGAAGTGCAAAGTATAAACAAACAAAGCCAGGGGGCCTTGAAATGTAAGAAACTCAACAAATTTATTTCACCAGTTTTAAATCCTACCCACCAACAAAGCACAGAATTCTTTGGTCACGTAAGGAAAACATTCAGGATCAGAACCTCAAGGTTACAGCTGTAGAGAAGAGCTGGGGAAAAATGTGTGTGTTTCATGGGGATGCCTCCACCAACAGACATTCAGTCATCTGAGCCAAGACATGGCTGAGTTTTCTACAATAACATTCTTGATGCCCAACAGTTGCCAGTTGCTTCCTTCTCACATACTAGGAGTAATATATCAGGACCTGTATCAACTTAAATCTACATGGAGCATCTAGCCTCAGCCAAGTAGTATTTTCTAGTTCCTTTTATTCTCTATCCTCTGAATAGTACATTGGGTCTGCTTATGCTTCAATTCTTAATGTACCTATCCTAATTAGGAAGGCAAAGTTAGATGATTTAAAAATAACCATGATTTGCGTTTCTTTAATTTATCTCAATGATTTATTCCACGTCAATTCTTTGCTACTGCTTTTATAATTTGTCACATTTTTCTTGTGCTTTTGGTATGTGTATGCTGTCACATACCATCCATTTATATAAATCTTCTTATCCTACCCCAACTATACACACACGGAAGTACATGCTTCACTGTTACCCTTCAACATGATTCTCTTTCAAATATAGAATGCACTATACTAAGCATTTATACAAATATTATCTAATTTATTTTTCTTGGGCATGATTGACATTTTTCTGATGAAAAATATTAAGCTTTAGTTTCTTTTCAAATATTACAATTTATAAAAAGATATTGTCACAATATATTTTAAATATCAAAGCCCAGTGATTGTAATCACTAAGTTATATCCCTAAAGTACTTATATATGGATCCATACAACTGTTTCCCAAACTTGAAACTCTGTAAGGTTCAGGAACACATGGGCTTAGATAAAGAGCTTCAATAAAACTAGCAATAAATTCGCCTAAAGGAAAAATGTTCTTTTGTTTTTCCAAAAGTTTGGTGTAACTCTCAGCTGAGTCATAGTGATGCAAGAGAGAAGGCCTGCCAGAGGATAAAACTATTAGTGACATTATGATCAAGGATTGTTCTGTCTAGAAAATCATCCCTTTATCTGTCTGAATGTTCTAAGGCAGTGTTTCTTAACCTTTTTTGAGGTACCAAACTGTTGGGCAGATAAAATATATTATGCTCACTTTGTTAAAGATGGTGCTGCCCACATGGAAGTTCGTTGATATTAATGTGTGTTCTGGAACAGGCTGTGGGCAGGCCGGGTCGTTATGGCCTAAGACTTAGTTTTAAGAGTAAGCTCTTCCCCACACCCTTTACTGATTGAATGATGTAGGGTGGTGCACTCTCCTGAGGAATCCCATTATACAGAGACTTCCTTGTTTGTATAATTGGATTAAAGGTTTTGAGTTTATGCTATAAAGTGGGAGAGACCAGTAGCTTGATCTCTCTCTCTCTTGGTGCTTGGTTCCTGAGGTAGAAGAGAGGAGAGCAGATTAAGGCCACATGGAGGCCAGGTGAAACAGTCAAGATGGCAGAATGCTGAGGGAGAAGCCAGTTTGTTAAGAGTTTGTGCTGAAGGAGATGGGGAACAGAGGTGAATAAGTCTGGTGAGCTAGAAACCTTTGATTCTAGGAAACTCGAATAAGTCAGTAGCTTTGTGAGCACTGAATGTGTGGGTTTTGGAGCCCAGTTTGTGTTTTTGCTTGCCTGCCAGGTGCAAGCTAGAATTAAAGCTGATGGCTCACCAGGTTTTGGCTACGTTGTTTCATTACCGACTGTCTGAATCTAATGTGTGTGAACCTGCACGGGTCAGGCAACTGTGATGGTGGCCTTGACTACTGGCTTTACACCTGATCCCAATGCCTAGCTTTTCCCTCAGTCCTGATTTTAAAAATTGTTAAACCTTAGAACAAAAGCATTTCTCTAAGGCTAGTGCTGAAATCTACTCACCTTCATAATCCCATGCAGTCAACAGACACAAAAAACAGTAAATAGAGGAGGCAAATAATTTCTGACCCATGTTACCTACTGAGGCATAAAATGCAAGATGTGAGAAAAAGTGGAGCCTACCCTCCTAATAATAATTGTCTCAAGTCAATATGTGAAGGTCTAACCAATTACAATATGAAGTCCTTTCGTGTCTGTGATCCTGGGCATGTGAAGTGGTGTCTAGCAGAGGTGGTATAAGCTCCTTTAAAAAGGGAAAGAAGGCTGACAATACACCTTCCACAGATATACTCTATAGTGTGATCATTCATTTATTCTATAACTTTTATCTGTCAGGCATTGTTTGAGATCGCAGAGATAATATAATGAGCAAGTCAAGTGCATATCATGCCATTATGAAGGCTATATCCTAGTGGATGAAAGGGGGCACCAGTCATTATTATATAGAAAGTAATTTTAGAGAGTGATAATTGCTATTAAAATAAAAACAAAACAGTGATAATTGCTTGTTCAAACAAAAATGTAAAATTTCACCCAGAAAAGAACACAGAACTTGAAAGGAGAGAAAGTCTGGGTTCTTATGATACACATGATGATTCAATGTGCTATTGCTAGTTAAGATAGTCTCCCTGGTGTTCTCATCTATAAAATGAAGGGATTAAAACTATGCAAAAGCATGATACTCATGAAAAGAAAATATGAGATATCTCGCATGTCAGATGAATTTTTGTTTTGTCCAGTCACTGCTCTAAACACATTACCTGTCATACTAATTTTAATTCTTATGACAATCCTAGGAGGTAAATGCTACCCAATGCTTTCTTAGAAATAATAAAACTGAAGCAGAGATATTAAATAATGTACTCAAAAGCAGAAGTGGAAATGTTGAGTGTTGGGCAGATAAAATATAATATGCTCACTTTGTTAAAGATGGCGCTGCCCACATGGAAGTCCATCACCCAGGTGATATTATTTGCCCTTATGCTTGGAATGGGTGTGGGGGAAAGGCTGTGGGCAGGCTGGGTCCTTATAGCCTAAGGCTTTGTTTTAAGAGTAAACTTGTCCCCACGCCCTTGACTGATTGGATGATGTAGGGTGGTGTACTCCTGAGGAATCCCATTATGCCTCAGATGGGTGGCTTTGTATCAGAGACTTTCTTGTTTGTATAATTGGATTAAAGGTTTGGATTTTCTATGCTATAAACTGGGGCAGTCCGGGAGCTTGCTAGCTCTCGGTTCCTGGGTTCCTGAGATTAGTATCAGAAAGGAGAGCAGATGAAGGCCAGATGGAGGCCAGGAGAAGCAGCCAAGATGGTAGAGTGCTGAGAGAGAAGCGAGTTTGTGCAGAGTTTGTGCAGGAGGAGATGGGGAACAGAGGTGAATAAGTCTGGTGAGCTAGAAACCTTTGATGCTAGGAAACTTGGATAAGTCAGTAGCTTTGTGAGCACTGAATGTGTGGGTTTTGGAGCCCAGTGTGTGTTTTTGCTCGCCCGCCGGGTGCAAGCTAGAATTAAAGCTGATGGCTCACCAGTTCTTGGCTCCATTTTTTCATTACCGACTGTTCGAATCTAATGTGAACCTGCACTGGTCAGGCTTCTGTGATGGTGACCCTGGCTACTGGCTTTACATTGAGTCAAGATAATCTTTTGTTAAATTGGAGCATAGAAGTGTACCACATTTTAATTTTATTTTTTAATCTATAAAGCTATATAAAATAATTGTTGAAATTTCAATAGCAGACATTTTTTTGCAGCAATTATTTCCCTCCATGCAGCAAGTCCAAGTGGAGGTCCATGAGATGTCAGGGTAGAATGTGATTCCTTTTCCTTTTTAGCCAAAATTCTCTTATATAGTAGATTTAAGAGTTGTTCCTTAACTATGTAGATATATTTTCCTTAAGGAATAAATTCTACTCATATGGGATGATGGCAATTAAAATTAATACATCTCAGAAAGTTCTGTTGTTGTTTGTTACTTTTTTTTTTACTTATGGTCCTATCATAAGTAAAGAATATTATGGGATTAAATACACCAAAATATTTTTTAAATTCTAGAAATTAGAGGAGAGAGAGAACTGAGTTGAAGTTGCCAGCTGAAAATGAATACTTTCTTAGTTATCCTTCCTAGCAGTATGGCCAGGTTGACATTCTATTTATTTATTTTTTCGTTTGTTTGTTTTAAAGAAAAATGATAAGAGTAAGAGAGAGAGAGAGACAGAGACACAGAGATAGACACTGATTCGTTGTTCCACTTATTTCTGAATTTATTGGTTATCTCTTGTATGTGCCTAAACCACAGAATTGAACCTGCAACCTTGGCACATTGGTATAATATCATAACCAATTTGGTTACCAGGACAGCGCCAGGTTAACATTCAAAAGAGGGGCAGGGTAAATAGAAATTATTAGTGTGAGTTATGTCAAGGAACACCATACCTGTTGTTAGTAATAATCTCCAGGAGACTCTAACTAAACTCACATGGCTGCAGGAATATAAACAGGAGCTGCAGGAGATGTAGAAGCAAGAATGAGAAAGTACGAAGGGTGAAGAAATAATGATAAAGTCACATAAAGTGAGGATTCTTAGGACAAGTGGCACGGTGTGAAGCTGAACAAATTGCAAAGTACTTTCCGTTCCAGACAAAGTAATTGGAACCCTGGCTTTATTATCTGGGGCCATTGCTTTGGCCAAAATGATTATCTTCCAAGAGACATGAGCTCAGCATTTGGGCATAGTAGCACTGTGCTGTTTTAACTTGCCTTAGATGTTGTCCGGGCCCTGGACTGAGCCAAGTTCACCGAGTTGCAGACTTGAATTCATAGGCGGTGTCATCATTAGGAGACAAAGCACCACCCACATTTCAAATGAACAGATTAAGCATGCCTGTCACTCAGCCCGGCTGTGTGTGGTGCTAATGCGGACTGCTCTGCTCTGTTTGAACCAGATCTTTTGGGAACAGTTTAAGAAGTGTGACTTAAATGGAGTCATTGTAAATGAGTGTGTACAGTGCAGGCTTTGACTATGGCATGTGGGAACCAGGCTGTTTGTGTCAGAGACTAGATGATAACCTGAGAGCTAAGAGGAGCTTTGCATTTTAAAGGCAGCACAATCTGTCCTTTAAAAGTTCACATTCTTCAACATCACTTCACAAGCGAAACGGGTCTCTACTTCCAAGATGGAAATGACTTGTGTATTAAATATATGTTCTAATTTCCGATGCTTGGTATACATCTCATTTTAGAATTAACAGAAAACTAACAATGACATTGTGTAGCAAGAATGGGAAGGTAAATCTATTACACCAGGTGTCTCAAGTAATCTTTATTTATGGTGCATGCGCAAAACAATGAACTTTCAAAAAGTAAACACTCCAGAATATCTATATATGTAAATGAGCTCTCATTACATCTTGAACAACAATTATGATTAAAAGAAGAGTTGATGATTTGGAATCAGGTAATCATGAATTCTAGTATTGTATAAGAGTCAAGAAGTCATTTCACAGAATAAACCTCAGTGTGTTATCGAATAATTATGATAATACATAACTATAATGCTTCTTAGAGAATTAAACAAGAAAGTATATTAAACAAAAATCAATGGTATATACTAGATAGCCATCAAATGAGTCTTAATCTTTCTGTTTATTCTAATAAGTTATTGCTTTCCTCTTTCTGAAATTTTCCTCATCAAAGTCTTTCTCAAAGAAAGTGAGTGACTATAAGTGAATGACTTATAAAACTTATTTGGTAAATAATAATCTCCTTCTTAAATTGTAATCAGATGATATGTTTGAAAAAGATATTTACCATTAGTTCACTTGACAAGTCAATTAAAAATGTCAGCCATCCTTTCCTGAGCCCTTCTTGTATATAGGTGAATGGTCCTAGACTAGATTGCTTACCTTATTTCAAAGCCTTTATTTTTTTAATTTTTGACAATTTCAAAAATTTAAATCTCAGACATAAATCACAGGCAGCAGGTTGTAAAATATGTTACTCTATTTAATGCCAGGTTTGACTCAAATGATCTCTCCACTAAGTGGATATTACCTTCTGACATTGCAACTCAACAAGAATCCTTCCTAAACACACGGGATCGGGAATAATGATCATTATCATCTGTGCAGAAAAAGGAGGTGATGCAATTCCATATATACTTTGCAGCAAGTACTTGCTCTCTACCAGAGTCACCAAATGCCCCTCAAGTACTATTCATAAGAGAAAATGAAATTTAACTTTAAAGAACTGAAATTAGACATGATGACAGCTATCCACATAAATGTCCTCCTCACAAATCTGAGAAAAATAGCAAAAACAAAATTTCAGAAATATTTCAGGCAGTGACAACAGTCATTCTGAGAATATCCTCAACTTTATGTATGCTATTAGGGGACAATTTTTATATGATTCACTCATTTTTTGAACTCCAAACTTCTAGCACTTGCCTGGTCCATTTCAGGGATGATTATAGTGATCCAATAAATATTTAAGTAAAACAATATAGATAAAAGTGTTCTGGTTTTTTTAAAAAGTTTACTGATGTTGCTTTGAAACCATAGATTTCCTAGGATTCTTGAAGCATGGCATACTGAATAGTCTAATTCCAAAATTCTTTGATAGTAATACATTATAACCAAAGGATGTTTAGGATCTAACCTCAACCATCTGAAGATTCAGTGCAGCAAGAATACTGCCATTATTTGAATAAACATTAACAATTGTCACATCTGCCATAGAATGCCAGACGTCAAGGACTGCTTGACCTAGTGTATAATGCAGCTCTCTGGACTTTTTGCATTGTAGACCAGGGGTAGTCAACCTTTTTATACCTACTGCCCACTTTTCTATCTTTGTTAGTAGTAAAATTTTCTAACCGCCCACTGGTTCCACGGTAATGGTGATTTATAAAGTAGGGAAGTAACTTTACTTTATAAAATTTATAAAGCAGAGTTACAGCAAGTTAAAGCATATAATAATAATTACTTGTCAAGAATTTCATGTCGGATTTTCACTAAGTTCGGCAGAATAAATTTTTATAAAACAACTTACTATAGTTAAGTCTTTTTATTTATACTTTGGTTGCTCCACTACCCCCACCATGAAAGCTGTAACACCCACTAGTGGGCAGTAGGGATCAGGTTGACTACCACTGTACAAAGAAAATATATTTCATTAACTACAAATTTTATATTATGTGATTTTTTTCATCATTATTTCTAAACAGTTTGTTCAAAATAAAGTTAACCTCATCCTTACTTTTATAAGGACAGCTATAAAAACATTCCATTGCATCATCATTAAGCATGGATTGGAATGGGTGGAAATGAAGCTGACTGGAAAGAAAATGGGCTCAGTGTCAGGAACTGTGGTCCCATCTGCGCCCTTCTTAGCTTAGGACATTGTTCACAACACCTCACATCTTTTGGCTTTAATTCCCTTACATAAAAATAGAGACAGTAATTTGTGTCTCTTGGAATTTTTGCAATAATCATACAAAATAGATGATTACATATTAAAAGTCTTGGCACATAATATTTTCTCAAATCAATGTGTATTCACAGAGAGGTTCATAGGAGTGGATCTCAGATTACAATGGAGTGTTATTTTGAGGAATGGGCTATTTAAGGATTTTAAAGGGGTCTAAAAAGATGAGTTAGAGTCAAATGCATGTGCATTATTATTGTCTAAGTCTGCATATGGAATATTAATATTAGGTAAAATAGCTCAACACTTATATAAATATAAATTTTAAAGCACTGCAGTTATTTATTTATTTATTTATTTATTATTAATTTTAATGGGGTGACACCAATAAATCAGGGTACATATGTACAATGAAAACATCTCCAGATTATCTTATCATTCAATTGTGTTGCATACCCATCACCCAAAGTCAAATTGTCCTCTGTCACCTTCTATCTGGTTTTCCCTGTGCCCCTCCCCTTCTCCCTATCCCACCCTCCTCTCCCTCCCTCCCACCCCGTAACCACCACACTCTTGTCCATGTCTCATAGTCTCACTTTTATGTCCCACCTATGTATGAAATCATGCTGTTCTCAGTTTTTTTTTCTGATTTACTTATTGCACTCTGTTTAATGTTATCAAGGTCCATCCATTTTGTTGTAAATGATCTGATGTCATCATTTCTTATGGCTGAGTAGTATTCCATAGTATATATGTACCAAAGCTTTTTAATCCACTCGTCCTCTGACAGACACTTGGGCTGGTTCCAGATCTTCGCTATTGTGAACAATGCTGCCACGAACATGGGGGCACATTTCTTCTTTTCGAACAGTGCTATGATGTTCTTAGGGTATATTCCTATAAGTGGGATAGGTGGGTCAAAAGGCAGTTCGACTTTTAATTTTTTGAGGAATCTTCAAACTGTTTTCTACAGTGGCTGCACCATTCTGCATTCCCACCAACAGTGCAGAAGGGTTCCCTTTTCTCCACATCCTCGCCAGCACTTATTCTGTGTTGTTTTGCTGATGAGCACCATTCTGACTGGTGTGAGGTGATATCTCATTGAGGTTTTAATTTGCATTTCTCTAAAGATTAGTGATGTTGAGCATTTTTTCATATGCCTATTGGCCATCTGTATGTCCTCTTTGGAGAAATTTCTATTCATTCTTTTGCCCATTTTTTGATTGGATTGTTTGTCTTCCTGGTGTTTAGTTTTATAAGTTCTTTATAAATTTTAGTTATTAACCCCTTATCAGACGTGCTGTCGAATATGTTCTCCCATTGTGTGGTTTGTCTTTTTATTCTGTTCTTATTGTCTTTAGCTGTGCAAAAACATTTTAGTTTGATATAGTCCCATTTGTTTATCTTGCCTTTTATTTCATTTGCCCATGGAGATAAATCAGCAAATATATTGCTGCTACAGATGTCGGAGAGCTTGCTGCCTATGTTTTCTTCTAAGATGCTTATGGTTTCACGGCTTACGTTTAAGTCTTTTATCCATTTTGAGTTTGTTTTTCTGAATGGTGTAGGTCGATGGTCTAGTTTTATATTTTTGCAGGTAGATGTCCAATTTTCCCAGCACCATTTGTTAAAGAAGCTGTCTTTTCTCCATTGTATGTTCTTTCCTCCTTTGTCAAATATCAGTTGGCCATAAAGGTGTGGGCTTATTTCTGGGTTCTCTGTTCTGTTCCATTGATTTATGTGCCTGTTCTTATGCCAGTACCAGGCTGTCTTGAGTACAATGGCCTTGTAGTAAACCTTGATATCTGGAAGAGTGATACCTCCTGCTTTATTTTTTCTTTTTAAGATTGCTGAGGCTATTCGTGTTCTTTTTTGGTTCCATATAAATTTTTGGAATATGTGTTCTATATCTTTGAAGTACGTCATTGGTATTTTAATTGGTATTGCAATGAATTTATAAATTGCTTTGGTAATATAGACATTTTAATGATGTTTATTCTTCCTAGCCATGAGCACGGTATATGCTTCCACTTGTTTGTACCTTCCTTGATTTCTTTTATCAATGTTTTATAATTTTTCCAGTACAAGTCCTTAACCTCCTTGGTTAAATTTACTCCTATGTACTTTATTTTTTTTGACTGCAATAGTGAAGGGGATTGTTTTCTTAATTTCTTTTGCTGACAGTTCATTGTTGGTATATAGAAATGCCTCTGATTTCTGAGTATTAATTTTATATCCTGCCACATTGCTGAAATCATTAATAAGGTCCAGTAGTTTTTTGACTTAGACTTTAGGGTTTTCTATATACAATATCATATCATCTGCAAATAGTGACAGTTTTACTTCTTTTTTTCCAATTTGGATGCCTTTTATTTATTCTTCTTGTCTGATTGCTGTAGCTAGGACTTCCAGAACTGTGTTGAATAAGAGTGGTGAAAGGGGGCACCCCTGCCTGGTTCCTGATCTTAAGGGGATTGCTTTTAATTTTTGTCCATTCAGTATGATGTTTGCTGTGGGTTTGTTGTAGATGGCCTTTATCTAGGGATAAATGAATGTTCCCTGTATTCCCACTTTACTGAGAGTTTTGAGCATGAATGGGTGCTGGATTTTATCAAATGCCTTTTCTGCATCTATTGAAATTATCATGTGATTCTTGTCCTTCCTTTTGTTTATGTGATGTATCACATTGATTGATTTGCGAATATTGAACCACCCTTGCCTCTCCAGAATAATTCCGACTTGATCATGGTGTATGATTTTTTTCATATATTTCTGGATGATATTTTGTTGAGAATTTTAGTGTCTAAATTCATCAGAAATATAGGCCGATAATTTTCTTTCTTTGTGTTGTCTTTGCCTGGTTTTGGGATCAGAATTATGCTCGCCTCGTTAAAGGAGTTTGGAAGTTTTCCTTCCTCTTGAATTTTTTGAAATAGCTTGAGAAGGATAGGAATTAATTCTTCTTTGAATTTTTGATAGAATTCACTTGTGAAGCCATCAGGCCCAGGACTTTTCTTTTTTGGGAGTTTTTTGATAACTGTTTCGATCTCATTTGTTGTAATTGGTCTGTTTAGGTGTTCTGATTCTTCCAGATTGATTTTTGGAAGATTATATGATTCAAGAAATTTGTCCATTTTACCTAGGTTTACTAAGTTTTTGGCATAGAGTTCTTCATAGTATTTTCTTACAATGCTTTGTATTTCTGTTGTGTCAGTTGTTATTTCTCCACTGTCCTTTCTAATTTTATTTATTTGAGTCCTCTCTTTTTTTCTTGGTGAGTCTAGTTAAAGGTTCATCAATCTTGTTTACCTTTTCAAAGAACCAACTTCTGGTTTCATTGATCCTCTGTATTGTTTCCTTAGCCTCTTTATCATTTATTTCTGCTCTGATCTTTATTATTTCCTTCCTTCTACTTGTCTTGGGTTTTATTTGCTGTTGTTTTTCTAGTTCTTTTAGATGCAGGGTCAGGTTGCTTATTTGAGCTTTTTCTAGCTTCTTATGATATGCCTATAATGCAATGAACTTCCCCCTCAGTACTGCTTTTGCTGTGTCCCATAAATTTTGAGTTGATGTATGCTCATTATCATTTGTTTCTAGAAACTTTTTTATTTCTTCTTTGATCTCATTGTTAATCCATTCATTATTTAATATCATGCTATTTTGTTTCCAAGTGTTTGAGTATTTTTCAGTTTTTCTTTTGTGGCTAATTTCTAGTTTCATGTCATTGTGATCAGAGAAAATGTTTGATATGATTTCAATCTTCTTAAATTTATTGAGACCATTTTTGTGTCCTAACATGTGGTCTATCCTAGAAAACGTACCATGAGCGCTTGTGAAGACTGTATATTCTACTGCTTTAGGGTGAAAAGTTTTGAAAATATCTATTAAATCAAGTTGATCTAGTGTATCCTTTAAGTCTGCTGTTTCTTTATTAATTTTCTTTCTTATGGATTTATTCAGTGTTGTTCGTGGGGTATTGAAATCCCCTACTATGATAGTATTGCTGTTAATCTCGCCCTCTATATCCATCAAAGCCTGTTTTATGTATGTCAGGGCTCCTATATTTGGTGCGTAGATATTTATAATAGTTATATCTTCCTGTTGAATTGTTCCCTTTATCATTATGTAGTGTCCTTCTTTATCTCTTACTACAGCCTTTGTTTTAAAGTCCATTTTGTCAGATATAAGTACTGCTACCCCGACTTTTTTTTTTTATTTCCATTTGCATGAAAAATTTTTTTTTCATCCTTTTACCTTCAGTCTATGTGCATCTTTTGTTTTAAGGTGTGTCTCTTGTAGACAGCATATATATGTGTTCTGTTTCTTTATCCACGCAGCTACCCTATGTCTTTTGATTGGATCATTTAATCCATTTACATTTAAGGTTATTATTGATATGTATTTGTTTATTGCCATTTTATTCTTTAAAGCTGTGTTCTTCTTTTGCTATATTCTTTCCTTCCTTTGAACTGTTCACAACAGGTCCCTTAATATCTCTTGTAGAATTTGTTTGGTTTGAATGAATTTCTTGAGGCTTTCTTTGTCTGGGAAGCTCTTTATTTCTCCCTCAATTTTAAATGTTAGCCTTGCTGGAGAGAGTAGTCTTGGTTGTAGGTTCTTGTTCTGCATTACTTTGATTATATCTTGCCATTCCCTTCTGGCCTCAAGAGTTTCTGTTAAAAAGTCTGATGTCATCCTAATGGGTGCTCCTTTGTAGGTGATAGCCTTTTTTTCTCTAGCAGCTTTTAAATATTTTTTTTTATCCATTAGCTTTGGTATTTTAACTATGTATGATGTGTCTTGGTGTAGATTTTTTTGTGTTTCTCTTTATTGGAGTTCTGTGTGTTTCTTGAACGTATGGAATGTTTCCCAGCCTTAATATAGGGAAGTTTTCTGCTATGATTTGATTGGACAAAGTTTCCATTTTCTGTCCTCTCTCCTCTTCTTCAGGCACCCCTATGATGAGAATGTTGTTACTCTTCAGGTTGTCACAGAGCTCCCTTAGAGTTTCCTCACATTTTTTAGTCTCTTTTCCTTTTTCTTCTCTGCTTCTGTGCCTTTGTTTATTGTGTCCTCTAACTCGCTGATTCGATTCTCTTCGTGATTCATCCTGCTTTTAATTCCTTCCAATGTGGTCTTCAGTTCTGATACTGTATTTGTTATTTCTGTCTGATTCTTTTTTATTATTTCAATTTTGTTTTTTATACTTGTTATCTCTTTATTTAGGTGTTCATAGTGACTATCCATTGTTGCTCTAATTTCTTTGAACATCCTAACTATCATTATTCTAAATTCTGCTTCTGGTAATTAGGTTATATCTGGTTCATTCAGGTCCTTCTCTGGGGATTTCTCTTGATTCATTTGGTTTGCATTCCTCTGCCTGTCCATTTTGTCTGTGTATAAGCAAGTTGTAGCCACTGGAGTCCAGTAGGTGTTGCCTTGTGTTCTCTAGGTGTGTTCTGTCTGCAGGCCCTCCACCCCCTCTGCCGCTGCCTAGGGTGGTTGTGTATGGGCATTGCCAGCATCAGCCTACTGCAGCTGTTGCTTTGATTTCCACCTCCCTCTGCGGGAGGGGCTGTCATTCAAGCCACAAGCCTTAGCACCAAGGGCAGAGGTGAGCACCTTTGCTCAGCTGCAAACCCATCCTGTTTCCGGGCTTCCACCAAGCACCAGCAGTCAGAGCCTGCTCGGCACAGTTTCGCAGGTTGGGCGGGGCTTTTGACGTGTTCTCAGCTGTGAGACTTTGCCCGTCCAGATCTTTAGCCCCACCCTGGAGGCCAGGGCCCTCCTGCGCAGGGTCACAAACCACCTGTTTATTGGGCCGGGCATGTTTGCTGGCTTGCGCTCAGCTGCAAACTTCCGCTTCTCCCGGGTTCTACCCCACCCCCGCATTCAGAGCCAACTCACGCACATAGGATGGCAAACCCCGGTTTCTCCAGCCCTGCAGGGCTGGTAGCGTAAGCTTAGCCGTGAGCCCCCGCCCGTCCCTGGTCCTAGCCCCGTCCTCGCAGTCATGGCCGGCTTGCTCAGGGTTGCAGAGCAGATCTCAGCTCGTTTCTGGCCTTTCACTTTTTCTCCGCAGGTGGGGTTACAGGAGGGCCCGCAGCTGCCGGACCACTTTCGCGTATCCCCTCCGTCCCTGCTGGGCTAGACTGAGCTCACATCGGTTGTGCCTCCTCCCACGCCGACAGAACCGCGTTTCAGTGTCCTACCGCCACCATACCCTTAAGCAGCCCTCAGTAGAGATGGACGTGCCCTAAGTCTCCACACTGTAGGCCTGGGAGCTCCCTCCCTCTAAGCAGCTCTGCTCTAATTGACGTGGGAGAGCTTGTTTGGCTAGTGTCCTGTCCCCCTTTGCTGGTATTGCTAGTTCCAGGGGAAATATTTGTTTTCTGTTAGGGAAGTGACTTAGCCCAGGGGTTAGGGTGGCTTTCCCTCAGAGTGTTTGTCCCTGTGCCTTCAGTCCACACTCTTTTCTCGCTGCTCTGGTCCTCTCCTCTGTCCCCATTCCCTGGAGCCCCGGGTGCGTGGTTGTGAGAGAGGTTTTCTGTGCTGTCCCTTTAAAAAGAATCTTGGGTCTGAGAAAACTGTCTCTTTCTCACAAACAGTATCCTCACTTGTTTCACAGCTCAATACTGTCCAAACGCCTCTTCTAGGCTCTGGGACTGCAGGCTTGGACTTGGTTCCTGGGACCCAGGTCCCTCCCTCTCCACCAAACTCTCCTCCTGCCACGCGGGTCTCTCCAGGCTGCCGTTTGCTCCGGGGAGCTGGGCAGCCCTCTTCACGTTTTTGCTATTCCTACCAGTCTCAATGTGGCTTTTTCTGTGTTCCTTGGTTGAAGAGTCCACTTAGTTTAGTTCAAAGTTGGTTTATTCAGATGATGGTTCTTAATATTGAGTTATAATCTACTTTGGTTCTGGCAGTTGGAAGTTGGTACGTCTGCCTACTCCTTTGCCATCTTCCCCATTTTGAGGGTTAGCCTTTAATTTTCTCTTCCAGAATTGAGGAGTCTTATTCTTTCTGCTTACAATACTCCTTTCTCCAGGGTATTCTTCTACTTCCAGAATAGGTCAGGACAAAGCTTGAACAGACTTCTATTATTTGTTTGATCTCTGTCTGTTCTAGTCTGTCTGTCCCTATTTATTCCTCTCTCTGACTCTCTGTCGCTGTAAAAAAAAGAAAATAGATCCCGGAGGCTGACAGATCGATCCTTTTCTTTTCCCTTCCTGTCCAAGACTCCACCGGAAGCAGCGACCAAGTCCCGGTAGAAGGATCCTTCTGGGCTGACTGGTCAAATCTGCGTGCTGGTGTGCGTGTGCCAGAAGGGAACAAACCCCCGTCCCTCCTCTGGCCTGCTGGTCTACGCAGTCAGGAGGCTTTGAGAATGGGGGCCAGGGACATGACTTCCAAGCTGTTGCACAGGCCACGCAGAAAGCGTGGGCACGCCACGGAGGGTGCAGTGAGCATGTACGAATGCTGTGGACCCTCATCCCCTCCACCAAAAGAAGGGGTGAGGCATGCCAGGGAGGAGAAAATGACAAACCCTTGTGTGGAGGGCTTTAAATAGATCTCAGTGAGGGAGCTGCTCTGTTACCTACCAAACCTTGACCCAGAAGCAGCCTGCAGTTATTTTTTAAGGTGGAATTTGATGTTGTACCTGTAAGTTAATGTGTGTGCATCTTAATTCACAATGTTCTCACTCACAAAGGACCACTGCACATGTCCATGCAGTATCAGGGCTCCATTTAACAACCTTTTAATAAGTCAGCTTCTTAGAGTAAGCACTATTAGTCTATGTTAACAGTAATACCTAGTAAAGAGAAAATAACTGCAAATCTTTGTGAAATTTAAGAATTTCAGTAAAGTTTCTCCTCTGCCAATACAGAAATATGTTATAAGTTTTATTTTTTTCTAGAATATCATGAAATGGCAGTAACTGAAAATTAAGTGCTTCTTCTCAGCAAATGTCTTGGGAGGGAGATGAGAGTCTTTCCTAACCCACAAGGGTTATCACTACTAAGGACACAAGACAGTCAATATCAATGCCAGTAAAGTTATAACAAGCCACTTTAGGTTCAGATAGTTTGTTACTTACAGAGCCAAGAAGAATAGAGAAAGGAGCTAGCCTCCCATCTTTGTTCCACCTACCAAAAAAAAAAAAAAAAAAAATGACATCAGATGACTGCAATGTAAAATGTGGAATATATTTTACCACTAAAAGGCCAGAGTAAGATGGTAGTTAAGTGGTTCTACACCCTGCAGCTCAATTCTTGAGGCAGGTGGGACAGAAAGCCCCATATTCATCAGAATCCAGGAAGCAGTGAGAATGTATCTCTTAGCGCCTCCCAGGGATGACAGGGAGGTGGATAGTGACAGCTTCTTAGTAGTTCCTCACATGCTTCTCATGCTTTTAAATTGGGGAAGGATTACAAGGAGTTCATACAAGACCTGAGTAAACTGTTCTTCATGCCTTTGCCCTGTGGTCAACCTGCATGTATGTAAGATTACTATGGCCCCTGGCAGAGATAGGCTCCTACAATCACAATTGTGTTGACCATTCATGGTAACGGAAGTATATTACTTTGCAAACTCCACCCAAAGCATCAAAAATAAATATATTATGATAAATTTTAAAATCATAAAATTTTCACAAAAATATTCTAATCCATAATTTGACTATTATAGGCTGAAAATATAAGATCAAACTTGCTTAGAAAACTAAAATAAACTCTCTGTAGCATTTATACTTGCATTCAAATAGTGTTCCTTATGGCACTGTAAAACTTTATCAAATCTTTATAAAATCATAATTCCTGACCCTCATTGTTACTTATCTTGAAATTTAATTGGATGAAGCTAGGGGACAATATAACCACTAAAATTCCCAATCCAGATTGACCCACAACATCAAATGATAAGAACAAATAGGTCATATAAGAATCTTTGGGAGGTAAGTAGGGGTAAATTTTAGGCGTTTATTCATCTAAGAGATGCTTTCTATCATTTTGCTTACCTAGCTACCTATTTGTGAAGGGCGCAGGAGAAAGTGAAGTAACTCCAATTCACATCTGCTTCAGTCCTGTTCAACATTGATTGGCATTGCTTAACCCATGTTGAGAAGCAGCCACATGTGGGAAAGAATTTCGGTCTCTGAAATCAGAAGACCAAGCTCTGATATTTCTTACCTTTGGAATAACTGACAAATTAATAGGGACACCTCTGTCTCAGTTTCCTAATCTGCCAAACTACTATGATGAAATAATAAAAATATGTATTATTGGCCAGCGTTCTTCTTGGGAAGAACATGGCATTCATTTGAAATAAATATTTTGGTGAGGAAACAAACTTCCAGGGAATATACAAAAAAGTAATAGAAAAGGGAGATTGTCATTAAATCTGTAATCATGAGTAAGAATGTGAACTTATTCTGCTTAAGAGAGGTAGGGGAATCAAATCAATAAAAAGAATTGAAAAATGGGGAAAGGAGAGGAAAAGAGAGGACAGATGATGACATACCTATTATATAGCAAGTTTATTTTGTTTATTTATTTATTTACAGGGACAGAGAGAGAGTCAGAGAGAGGGATAGATAGAGACAGACAGACAGGAACAGAGAGAGGTGAGAAGCATCAATTATTAGTTTTTAATTGGCATTGCGACATCATAGTTATTCATTGATTGCTTTCTCACATGTACCTTGACCGTGGGCCTTCAGCAGACTGAGCCACCCCTTGCTGGAGCCAGCGACCTTGGATACAAACTGATGAGCTTTTGCTCAAGCTAGATGGGCCTGCACTCAAGCTGGTGAGCTCGGGGTCTCGAACCTGGGTCTTCCTCATCCCCGTTCAACGCTTTATCCACTGTGCCACCGCCTGGTCAGGCGCCATACCTATTATAATATGACCCTGCTAATGACTCCCAAAATTTCACTTAAATCTTTTAAGTGCACACAAGGTTCAGTGTGAAAGATTGTTTTTTATATCATATGAAGGATGAACTGTGGTTAGATATAAAATTCTTTTTGTTGTTGTTGTTGTTGTTGTTGTTGTTTTTCTTTTTTAGTCAGAGAGAGGGATAGATAGGGACAGACAGATAGGAATGGAGAGAGATGAGAAGCATCAATCATCATTTTTGTTTTGACACCTTAGTTGTTCATTTATTGCCTTCTCACATGTGCCTTGATCGCAGGCCTTCAGCAGACCAAGCAACCCCTTGTTCCAGGCAGCAACCCTGGACTCAAGATGGTGAGCTTTTGCTCAAACCAGATGAGCCCGCGCTCAAGCTGGCAACCTTGGCCCTTCCACATCCCAGTCTGATGCTCTATCCACTGCACCACCGGCTGGTCAGGCTCAAATTCTTTTAATAAACAAACAAAAAAAGAAATCTTTGACAGTGAACCTACCTCATCAGAACCCAGTATAAGTAATGAGAAAATATTCATATAATCTTCCATAGATTTGCTTCTACAAGTACATTACCAACACTTACAATCTCTGCCAAAGAGATTTTTTTATTGGATTCAGGAACCCTATCACCCAGTGAGTATGGCAGACTAAAAGTTCTGTAGGGGAGACTTAATGCCTTTGGAAGTAGCCCAGGATCTTGAATAAATACCTTAGAATTCTTGGCTGGAATGTGAACTCCTGAGGTGTATTCTACAATGTCTCCAAAGGTTTTTCAGCAAAACTAACCTCCAGTTGGATAACTGCCTTGATTACATAACCTTTATTGGCTTTTTTCTTCCCTACCTCATTTTTTACTCCTGTCTCCGTGTTCTCTTGGATGAATCTTTACACAAATTATTGGCACTTAAATTCTTGTCTTATCATCTGCTTCTGGGGAAACCTAGACCAAGATATGAGTTCATAAGGTAAAACTCACCAAAAAGTGTGTAAATGCCGAGGGTCCAGAATTCAAATGCCACTACAGAGCAATAAGTTCTTGAAATTTAGGGAAAATTAAAAGACCAGCTTTGTATTTACACAAGACATGCAATTAGTGGTTCCTTAGCAAGTTAAAGCTGACTCTATGAGAGGAAAATCTATCATTGGGCTTAGACTTGTTTAATAAGCCCCTACCTATTTGGGTGGTTTTGAGGTTTAAAATAAATAGAATAATATGTATGTATTTAAGTGTGTTGCAAACTATTAAGTTCATGAAAAATGTATAGTACTTTTGAACCTTGTGATTATATCAGTTAATTATTGAAATGATTATGATGCTAATTTTGATCAGATATATTTTATAGCTTTGACCTACTTTGCCAAGTTGATTTAGCTTTACTACAGTCTGAAAAAGAATACTCACTGTACTCTTTCTCCTTATTCCCAGTCCAGTTTGTCATTTCCCTTATTGTCAGGTGAGAACTGCAGATCCAGTAACTTGTGCATGAAATCTCTGTGCTAAAATACTCAGCTTTGGGTAAGTCACATAAGTGATTCTCCACACTGTGCAAGTGGAATGTTATCAGAATCTAACAAAAGACTTGATCCCTTGTCTCAGTGGTTATGAAAAGGCAAAGCTTGGCTTTTTTATGCATATGTTATGTGTTAGTTTCTGATTTTCTGAACCCAACCTGGCACATTCCGTAAATAAGAACCGTAATACTGTTTTTATATGTGAGTTTTGTTATATAAGCAAGGTTTGCTAATTCATGACTTCTGTCCTTTGGAGTTCAAGCCTTATAGGGTTGGCGTGCTAACTGCTACACAGTAAATTTGCTTTTGACATGAGAACTCTTGATGCAGACAGTATCATGTTAAAAATGGGTTTTTGTTACAAAAACAACCTGCAAACTTGTTCAGAGAGTATGAATAATAGCTTTGAGACATATAGATTATGGCTCTTTTTTGCAGAGGAATTATGGGCCCATGACTCTAGATGTCCAAAGTAATTTTAGGTCAGATATAAAAGAAGATATTTGTTGATGCCAGGATTTATTTTTCTCACTCTCTAGCTCACCACAACTTTGTTATTTGCTGATTAGAAGCATTGCCCAAAGATTTTTTTGTAACATTTAAAAAAATCATCACTAAAACAAATGTCTAATGGGTAAAATTGCTTGAGTTACCAGATTTAAGTCAGACCACTATTTAAAATGTGACCCAGAGAGTTCACACAGAAGTCAAAGATTTTCCCCCTGAGTTATTTCAATTCTTAAAAAAGAAAAGATGAGAATTGAGATCTTGACCTTTCAATATTTTGTTGTGTAGAATCATTGCTGCACATGAACTTCTCTAAGAAAGTGCAAGTGTAGGTCAGCATCAGAGCAGCATGCACTGGGCTGCTCTCCCAAGAGCCCAGGGGGGTGAAAAAAAGCACCAGGCTAACCTCGCTCACTCCACACATCATGTGGTTAATAGATGTCAAAGTCGAGTGTCCAAGTATTGCTAACTGACCATAATGAACTCATGGCCACCTACACGCTACACTAACCATAGACACACCTGACTCAAATGTGTCCAAAAAATAAAAAAAGAAAAAATTAAGAAAGAAATGAACAAATGAAAGAAAAGTTAAGATCACATTCTTAAAGTGAAGTTACTGACACAAGAATAATGCTACTTGTGTAAAGTCTGTTAGAGTAGAGAGAACACGGTTTTGAACTTAAGAGAGGATTTGAGTTCCTCCTAAGTGGTATCTTCAGTTTAATAATTTGTAAAGCAGAAATGTCTATCCAGCCACCTGCAAGCTATTTATTTACTCATTTATTATTATTATTATTTTCTTACCTAAAACACCAAACAAGAAGAGTTGTAATAATAATAAAAGTCTATGTGATGTGTGCAAAAGGTTTTAAACACAATATCTAGAAGAAAGAAGATTCTGGATCAATGATGAATATCAGTATGATTGCTCAATGTATTTCAATGAATGAAATATGGATGGTTCTCTGAATATAAACCACTTACTTTCATGTTCATGAAGCATCCTGTTAGACCCCACTACTGGTAGGGGAAATGTAAATGAACTAAGCCAGCAGATAAAACAGAAGTCATGTGTATTACGAGAAAGTGTTCAGTGCTTATTTTGATGTTATTCTGTACTGATGAACTTAAATTCAAAGAGAATACAGCAGAGAATGAAGAAATATTAAAAAATTAAATTTTTATCTCAATTTCTGGGTCTAGATCATAATATTGCCATTAACACATTAATATCACTATACCTTCTATAATATACTTAGTCACTTTGACTATTGCCATATCTACCTTTGCACAATGCTTACTTTGCTGATTTAGACCGTAATTTCTGTACACACTAAATAAAGAATTTGAATAAATTACTTGGTACATGCTAAGTCAAAATGGTTATAGAAAATTCAATAATTTAGTGAACTAAAAAATTAATTAAAAATACTTTTTCTGAGTCCTAAAACAACATTTTTTCCAAAGAATTGCATACATTTAAGTATCTTTTATAAAGTTAAATTTTAGAACACTTTATATATCGAGACATTTAATATTACCAATGCAAAGTTTTAATAAAGTTGCCACTACCATGATACTCTGTGTTTTTCATTCTAAATCTCTGCCCTGATATTAGACTCTCTGGCATGATATTAGACTAAGGGAGAAAACAAGTGGACGCACCTACTCAGTAAAATATTAAAAATTCAAATTAGCCACCGATTATTCACAAAATAGATATTTGTAGGCCAATAATAGTAAAGAAAGACACCACAGAAAACAGTAGATAGGTCATGCCTTAAGGATAAAGCACCAGGATTTCTTTTTCCTGACCATCCTTAAAAAGTGGACTCAAAATTATAGAATATAGCTACATTTTGCAGTTTTACATTCCACAAGACTTTATGATACTTACAGAAATTGAAATGAAAATCAGGCCAACCAATAGAAACATGAACACACAAGCTGCTTTCAATGAGGCCCTTGGCAGGTTGGAGCCTTTTTAAGTGTATGTGGTTGATAGAAGTAATATTCTTGAGTCCTTAATGCCCTTAGCTAGCTACAGTGAAACATGCTGTGTCACACGAGTGTTCTCTCATGAGCTCCTGTAGCCTTTCAATTTGTTCTAGGATTGGTGTTTGTATGCATAAAAGTCTGTTCCTTTCACTGTATAATCAAGCTATGAGGTGTTTTTGTCATCGTTGAGGATTTTTGGAAACAGTGGGTATTTCAAATGCTCGCATTGCAAAACAAACCAACGCTGTTCCTGCGAGAATGGAGCTCACTGAATGTTTGCTGCTGGCCAGTGGATATGCTCTGAAGCCATCCCAGGAGTTTGCTTTGACAGATGTCAGCTGAGGAACATTTGCACAAAAGTCTCTGAAATGCCTTCTTTTACAGCCTGTGTCAGTTGGCACATTACTTTCTTGTACCTTCTGTGTTTCCATTCAGTTAGGTTGGAAACAAAGCCCCCTATTTACTGAGAAAATTCTTTTCTATGTGAAATGGTAGACAATTGCAACCATTAGCCTGTCAGCCATTTCCATCAGTTCAATTAAAAACGCCTGCACGCTGAATTCTGAATTCTGGTCAACCTGAGTGGAGCCTGACTCTGGCATTCAGGACGGGTGAAAAGTCTCTGATCATACTGGGGTGATGGTGGAAGGTTCTTTCATTTGTCGCCTTTTTATGGGTGCTGAGAAAGTTAACCATGCTCTATGAATTGTTGGCACAGTGTCATGGCCTTATTCAAAGGAAGACCTTTCCATGACTTACCAAAAAGCCATTATGAATTTCAAAGAGATACTCTGAAAGCATGTTTTGATGAATTAAGTATAAATGAAGCCAAATTATATAAGTTGGAGATTGAACAGTTTTAGCTATGAGTTGAATGCCCATAAATTCCAGATACTGTTAAATTCAAAATCATAGGAAACATTTTTAAAAAGTAAGTAATTTTAAAACTCCAAAGTATTGTCATATTCTCAGTGTTTCTATTGCTACTCATAGAAATACCACAAGCCAAACATTATATCTATTTGATTATGTACAATCCCAGTATATATTTCTGAATTAATAAATCACCTACTATTCATGAAAAACTCATGGTCATAAAATTTATAAGCAAAATAAATTTTTTATTCATTTACCCCATAAGTCATTCATTAAATGATATTTTATTTAGTGGCTAAAAGTCCACTAACACTTTTGTAGATAATGAAGAACTTAGTTGACAGATAAAACTCTAGCCATCTCAATAGTATATATGTTGGTGGTGAAACAATAGGTATTAATACAATTAATTTGAGAAACAATATATGTTAATACAATTTAAGATATTATTACAAATTCAGGTCAGTTTGGAAGACATGAAGACAGAAGGACTTTATAAATGCATGATAATAAACACATTCTAAAATTAAACATTAACACTATTATAGAATTAACACGGTTGTTTCAACCCATAGTTAATCAAAGGTGGTTGAGAAAAACACTTAATATTTTAGAAAAAAAGTGCTTTCTGATTCACTAACAGTTTAATCAGTGTCCATTTTTATTGAAATTTTAAGTGCATTTCCTGGTGAAAAACATATTGTGGGTCAAAATAAAGTGCCATTGTTTGCTGCA
Source organism: Rhynchonycteris naso (assembly GCA_037038555.1). Classification (NCBI taxonomy): domain Eukaryota; kingdom Metazoa; phylum Chordata; class Mammalia; order Chiroptera; family Emballonuridae; genus Rhynchonycteris; species Rhynchonycteris naso. The sequence goes on along the minus strand of CM072999.1, from coordinate 18,091,396 downwards.
CTGAAAAAAAAAAATATATATATATATAACAGAATGATTCTCACATCTAACTAAAAATTTTATTTTTCTGTAACATTTTTTGAAACTTGGGATATAAAACTAGACCCCAATAACTACCAAACTTATAATTCCAAATGTATCTTTTAAGAAGAAATTAGCAAAGGAGTTTGAACTGGTCTTTGAATAATTGAGTTCTATAATTCATTGATATTGACTCTACATTCCTTCTTTGAAATTCTCTTCCTTAAATACCTTCAAATGTAATTAACTTTGCAAGGTTTTGATTATAAATATTTCTAAGCTTATTTTTTAAATAAAAATTTGAATTTAAAATATACACCACCTTTGATCAAGTGATACTTCCTTTTTCTTTCACCAAGCTTTTTCTATTAGAGCTATAATGGTAACCCACATCCCAAAAGAAAAACAACACCAGGTTTATTTCTTGCATATTTATACAATCTAATTTTTGAGTTTTTCCAATTTCACATATTCAGTGATTTTCATGCAACAAATATCCAATCTAGTTAGAGGTAGACTACATATAGAGGAAGCAGCAAAAATGACAAAATAATATTGTAAATAAAATATGATAATGCCATCCAGAGGCTGGGCTATATGAACTTAGAGTAAGCTGTGGTCAGAAAGGGACATAGATAGTTGGTAAAGTTTTATGAGAGAAAAATTGGCCAAATTGAAATTCTTATCTATCCAGGGAGAGAAACATGCAGGCTTATGAATTCTGAGTCAGAGATCATTGTTTCTGAAGCACGTTCTGTCCCATACTAAGTATAAGGTGAAAAGTCATCTTGTCCCTTCTGTGTGCCAAAGAAAAGAGACTTATATACTTCTAATAATATTTATGTTTAAACTTACATGCAAATTAATAAAAAATAATTCTAATCAATAATGTAGTTTTTATGTCAAAGTTGGCACATTTTAAGTAATTCATAGTCACAAATGACTCATGTCTACAGTATAGGACCACACAGGTACAGATAATTTTCATCAGCACAGAGAGTTTATTTTTTTCCCTAAGTGATGCTCTAGACCTGTAGTTCTCAACTGGGTTCTCTGGGGGATATTTATTTGGCAATGTCTGGAGACAATTCTGTTTCTCACAAATGGTATGGTGGAGGCCAAATATGCACAGAAAAGCCTTTTACAGCAAAGAATTATCAAAATAAAAAATGTCAGTAGTGTCAAGGATGAGAACCACTGCTCTAGGGCCAAGTTTTAAATAATTTCCCCAAACATGTGCAGCTTGGGGAAAGAATTCACTAGAAGGAAAATGTTACCTTTGCTTATAACATTGGTTAGCTTTTTGAAAAAAAGTTCTAAGGGTGATATTGATTTGTCACCTAACATGGTACATGAAAAAATGTATTTCAAGTCCCTTGAAGCAGAAAACTTTGGAAAATAGCTGTAGACCACATATGAAGAAAATCAAATGGAAAACCACACTAGCAGGATGAACTAGTATCATGCTTGTAGACATGTCATTGAGATTAGGAAATAAAATATCAGTATTGTTGTCTTTAGGCTACATCAAGAGCAATACATACAAGGAATAAAGGGAACATAATACCAAAACAACCATGAGTAACCACCTAATAAGGTCGGACAGAAGTAGAAGAAGGAGTTAATATAGCCAACATTTAGAATCTTATAATATTTTGTGATGTGGCACCTAAGAACATTTGTTTAGTGTATTAGAGATTATCTCCTTCAAATAGTAAGGTTAGTTTTCACTTAGAAATGGAGGATAAACCGCACAAAGTGTGGTGGACACTGACCATATTGCCTCTGTCTTATCAGTTCTGCACCCACCTCTGTGTAGTTGATGACAGACCGAAACACAAAACCCAGCTCTCTTGCATTAAGGTGGAGCAGCCTCTAAGTGTAATTCATAATCCAGTGCTCCCTGCATGGTCAGGTGGGGGTTATGTCTTCTGTGTTAAGCTCCCTACCCTTTTACATTCTGCTTCCCACTAGGTGGGCTTCTCTTCCTAAGCTTTTACATTTTCTTAATTCATCACTTGTATGATGTGTATGTGTATTTAATATGTTTTTATGAGTGTTATATATCTTACAGAAAGGGAGAGGCTGAAATGAATAGAATAGAATTCATGGAAATGAACATGCCCGTTCTCAAGCAGTTAGTATGAAGAACCAAGTTGATCTTGTTAGTTAAGCTGGTTTTGAGTTTTGTTGGTACCACATGCACCTTAGTACAGCACAGGATTTAAATTATTCTCAATATGCCTCCTATTATGAGTTGGGGTGGGGCTCCAGGGGTATTCTCCTCTGCTTTCAGCCCTAAGGCATCTCTGTGTAGCACAGAGAGAGCCCAACATCACATTCTTGCCGTGTTGTTTGTGTCCATCTACAGTATTAAATAGGCCTTGCAATCCTAGGCTTCCAAATAAGATTCTATCATGTAGCACAGACTTAAAGAAAGATTTGTTTCTTAAATAATTATTGGAAAAGTTGGAGGTGCTCTCTTCAAATGGGCTTCTGGAATGGACTCAAGTGGCATACAGTTTCTCTATGAAGGCAGTGCTGCTCCTGTCACCCTGGAGGAGCTGAGCAATGAACTCAGTATCCTACATAGAAAGTGGGGCAAAAGGAGTTTACAGTTGTTCCTATGGAAAATCAAACAACAGTTAGTAAATAATAATAATGTAAGAATGAACTCTATGTTTCACATACTCACAAATGTAAGCCTACTTCTGGCACACCCTGTATTGATCCAGGACTAAATCTTCTTAGCTTTGATCTACAGATTTGGAAACAGCTTCTGTATCACTTGGCTGTAGAGCTGTCCCTTCTAACTCCACATCAGCAAAATGTATGCTTCCTATGTGCTGATTTTTCTTTTGAATAACTTAGCTCTAAATCTGATATGATCAGGCAGGTGTCTTATTGATGAAGCAGAACTATACCCAGGATGATGGTGGCAAGGGATTTCAGGAAATACAGTTTCTTTTTCTGAGACATAGTGAATTTATAGTAGAGACCAGGGTTGAGCAAATATTTTCATTAAATCTACTACTGCTATCAATTTTTTCCACATTGATCAATGTAATCTTAATTAAAAACCCAAGAAAGTTTTCAAGAACCTTGATATAAATTATGAAATGTATATGGAAGAGCCAAAGGACACCCATAGACAACACATTACTAAAGCATAAAATGAGGACCATAAGTGTCCTTTACCAGAAAATATTTATCATGAAGTAATAAAAGGAAGACAGGGAATGCTGATCATGAGCACAGACTAATTGGCCAATGGCACAGAAACAATTTTTACAAACTAGAAAAATTTACTTGAGAAAAATATATATGTGTATATATATATACATAACTTACATGTGTAGTATTTGTAATTACATATATATATAGTTTACATGTTTTTAAATAAATTATTTTAATAATTACTTTACAGACTTTGTTGGGGTAACATTGATTAATAAATTATTGACCAACCATTTTTATGGTAGAACTCTAAACTGTTAAAAGAAAACTAAGAAAAGATTAATATTTGTGATCATAGCAATATAACAATATGTTTAAACCCCAAAGTAAAAATAAATTCATCTCCCTTAACATTAGCAATGTCTGTATCTCAGTTGACACCACAAACAACATACAAAAACCAAACATAAGCTGGAAAGAGACATTTACAGTATATTTAATAAACAAAGAATTACATTGGGGAACAATTATTTTCATTTTCTGTTGCGTGAGGTTTTAGAACTGTTTCTATATATATCTGTATCACTGATTCCAAATATGAAATTCTTTTTTTTTTGGTGCATGCTCTAGTTTTTAAGCAATTTTAATTTCTTTTTGTTACAGTTAATGGCATGCATTGGTTTTTAAATGGGAGTTAAAGGGCAACGACTCTTGCATTGAACATAACCACAAGGCAATTGATGTTTTACAAACATCACTTTTACATAATTGTAGTTTTTTTAAGTGTAAAAAATTATTATCTGATAAAACACCCTCTTATTTTGTTTTAAGATTGAATCATGGCTTCTTCAAGTAGGTGTAAATGTAAGAATAGTACCGACACTGTCTGTTATATATGTGGCCATTATACACTTCAATGTCAAAGGCGTAATATTTCATTTGTGACACGTGCATATATTGCCTATTTTCAGCAGTTCCAATAGGTTATTCAACTCATCTGTGAGAAGATTATAATGACACAAAAATTGTCCTCGACATTCTGAAGTATGAGGAGCATAAATGGATCATTTGTGTGGATCTTAAAGTGGTAAATTTCCTGCTAGGACAACAGAGAGGTTTCACAAAGTATCCTTGCTTTATGTGTTTGTGGGGCAGCAAAGCTCGGCAGAAACACTGGACACAGAACGAGTGGCTGAAACATGAAGCTCTGGAAGTAGGGATACAAAATATTGTGAATGAACCTGTAGTTAATTGAGACAGGATCATTTTTTCCCCACTTCACATCTAACTTGGTTTAATGAAGCAGTTTGTTCAGGCTTTGAATAGAGAAAGTGAATACTTTCAACATATTCTTTCAGCTTTTTCTGCCTTGTTTTTCGAGAAGATAAAAGCAGGTGTATTCAATGGACCTCAAATTAGAATCCTCATATGTGACAAAGAATTTGCCAGGAAGATGAATTAGGAGGAGAAAGCAGCATGGTATTCTTTTGTGGCAGTCACAAAGAACTTCCTTGGCAACAAAAAGCAGAAAACTATGAACTTCTGGTTCAAAGGATGCTTTTGGCTTTCCACAACATTGAATGGAACATGAGCATAAGATTCACTTCCTGAACAGTCACCCTGATAAGTTTCACGAAAATCTTGGAGCTATTAGTGCTGAGCAGACTACTGATGAAGCATCAAATGAGATTGTCCTCAACAAGTACACAAACACAAGAGCTACAAATGCAAAATTTAGCCTGAATAGAATTTAAATAAGTTTTCCACAAATTTTATAATTAAAATAAGTGTTTTAATATGTTCTATTTTGAAATTGTAGACAAATTGATGCAATCATATATTTTAGTGTATTTGCTGCATTATATAAATTATTATATTTTCACAAAGATGATGCCCAAGAAGACATTCTACTTCATTATGTTACAGTAAATGATGTAAATTTTATAATAAAATGAAAACCCAAAATCTTAAATTGCAAAAAAGCCCCCCAAAAAACCCTTTAGTTTACAGAGAAAAACTAATGTCAGATTTCAGATCAGCACACTCGAATTAGGTAAGAACAAATGTTTGTGCGGATGCAACAAAAATTTTGTTTCCTAGTGTTACTAAACAATATACACAAAGGAGTCATTAGAACACTAAACAAAAAAATTTCAATGTGGGGAAATACACAAACATGTAATTTATAAAAGATGAAAGGCTAATGACTGGTATACATGTAAAAACTCTTTTAATTTATTAGCAAGCAATGAATTGCAAATTAAAATAATGAGATATTATTTCTATTATTCATCAGGTTGCCCCCCTTAAAAATCTGAAGACATAGAGTCATAGAAATAATGTGACTTAATAAGAAGATAGGAACACATGTACACGTACAGAAGAAAAATAAATTACCACTACAACAGAAAATAATATTATGCATATATCCCAGGGCTCAACAGTACCACTCTTATGGATATACATTAGAGACATTTTTGCATGTGTGCACAGGAACATGAACACACACAAGAAGATTTTTAGCAGCTCTCTTTGTGAAAACAAAACATTAGAACCATCAGTAAAGAGATGGGTAGATAAGTCATAATATACTTACACAATGCAATACTATGAACAAAAAAGCTACAGTTAGACATACTAATGTGGCTGATTCAACACTATTGACTAAAATTGAGAAACATACAAAAGGATTCTTATAGAATTCTATAGTTACATAATGTTTAAGAATGTAAAATAAATCTCTAAGCAATGTGTGGTACATGCATAAATGCACATGTGGTAAAATTATTAAGACATCCATGGGGTTGATAATAAAAAATTGTAATACTAATTTTCTATTAGAGGGAGAGAGAGAAATGTGATAAATTTATCACCTAGATTATTCCATGTCTTAATTAGGGTGGTAAGCAAACACAAGTTTGTTTATTATTTTATAAAGACATATATACATATACATATATATGACATATATGTATATGTAGTAATTATCTTACATTTTAAACAAAAAAAGAAACCATTTTGCAACAAAATCATTGGCCAAATGAGAAAAACATTATTCAAGTTGTATCAATGTAATTTAGAAAGGTTTTCCATTTTACACTCTCTCCCACTTTTCTAGTGTGCATATCATCCTCATGCCTCAGTCAACTAAAAAGTTACCTATTTTATTTGTCACATCTTTATTAGTCATAGTCTAGTCAGAAGAAAAAGAAAACTGAGCATCTCAAATAAAAGTGATGTACTACAATGATTGATGACTGGGTATCTGAACCTAGAGTAATGTAGTACAAAGATTGATTACATATCCGAGGCAAAACTGGAAGAAAACAGGAGAAAAGAAGGTAAATAAAAGACTATTGACTTCAGGAAGGCTTGAAAACAAAAGGAAAGAACCAAGACCGGGGAGCAGAAGGAGGTCCCCACATGAATGGTGTCCCCACCCAAACCACTGAGGTATGAGAGGAAGAGACAGCCCTCTGATTCTGGAACTGAAGAAGCAATACACCACTTGTAAACACTCTATGGGAGAACGTTAAGGAGAAATGAAAGTAAGAAACAAATTATTCTTCCTCCTGCCTTTTAATCTAATCTTCATGCTAATAGAACCTCTCAAAAAGCCAACAGGCTAAGGAAAATGGGAAATGTAGTTTGCAGACTTCACCTTATTTTCTGAACCTTTGCTCAGCCTTATCAGGTTTTCATACAGAGCCCACCTTCAGCATGCAACTCAGTGTGAAATTACAAATGCACATAAAAAAGTGTGTATGTTGCCATTGCTAGATCCTTTCTTCCTAAGGCTATTTATCTGGACACGTGTCGATTTGATTTTTATTTCTTATGTTTGAATCTTAAGATAAATAAGGTCTTGTTCTAAGAGAGTGGAAGGGTGTGGCATATATAATAAATGAAGGAGACTAGCTGGTGTACAGACAGGAAATGGAGCTGCTGGGATGTTCTGCTGTCAATTCCACTTTTAAAAAGTACCCTGGAAGACAAATACAGACCACAGAAAGAGGAACCCTACCTGAGCCAACTCCTGTTGCTGGATGTGGCGTGAAATCCAGCTCCCCAGCCAACACCCTCCATCAAGAGCACATCCCAGTGGGTGAGGAGCATGTAGTTTAAGGTGAGCGACTAGTATCATTTACTTTCCCTACACTTTTCTTTTGTTCTTTTACTTAATCAGTTTTGTTTAAATTAGTTTTTTCCTTCACCTAGTAGCTGGTATGCGTTAGTGGCATTTCATTTATTTTTTTATCTTAAGGATAAAAGTGTTTAATACAAATTTATCATTGACTCATAGTACATTTTACCTAGAGGATGTTTCATAGCTGGTTTGACTATAATCCTCTTTCATCCAAGAAGGGGTAATCATACCAACATTCTATAGAAATATATCTACACAAAAGATATACTTACTTCCTTTTCTTGTCTCCAATTTGACTATAACTAGAAAGAATTTAATAAATTAATGGGTATATGTGTTTGCTTCTGAATTTATACCTCTTTTTTAAATGCATGTACCTTTCACAAATGATCACACACACACACACACACACACACACGCATATATATATATATATATATATATATATCTTCTCAATTTGTAAAACCTTTTAAACATCTTTATCAATATGTTAACTCAAATACAATAAAATTTACTCATGTAAAGTGTAGAATTCAATGGATTTTAGTATATTAAGAGTTGTGCAACAATGACCACAATCTAAGTTAGAACATTTCAGCCAGAATAACCCCATAACCATTATCAAAATAATACTTTTAAAAAACTAAAATTAGTACAGGATTTGTCTGACCTGTGGTGGCACAATGGATAAAGTGCTAACCTTGAATCCTGAGGTCACCAGTTCAAAACCCTAGGCTTGCCTGGTCAAGGCAAATATGAGAGTTGATGTTTCCTGCTCCTCCTACCTTTCTCTTTCTCTATCTGTCTTCCATTGGCCACCCTTGCCTCTTTAAAATGAATAAATAAAATAAAATAAATCACCACAGGATTTGAACATTTTTCCAAAGGTAAAAAAAATTACCAATAAACATGTGAATAGATGCACGACATCTATGAGTCATTAGGCAAGTGCAAATCAAACTAAAAAATACCACATCATACCCACTAGGATGGTCATCATTAAAATGACAGATAATATGAAGTTCTGATTAACATATTAAGAAATTGTAATCCTCACACAGTGCTGGTGAGAATGTACAATGGTATAACTACTTTGGATCAGGGACCAAATCTTCCGGCACCTCTATCTTAGTCTTCCCAACCTCCTGAACTCTGAGAAATAAATGTCTGTTGTTTTAGCCACCCAGTTTATGGTATTTTATTATAGAAGCTGAGCTTACTGAGACAAACCCAACTTCCCATTAATGAATGAATGGATACATAAAATGTGATATAGTCATACAATGGAATATTATTTAAAAGTAATAAAGTAGTGATACATGGCACAACATGGATGAATGAAAAATATTATGCTAAGTGAAAGAAGCCAGTCACAAAGGACCTTATATTGTAAGATTCCATTTATATAAGGGAATGAAGAATTAGTGGCTATAGTAAAGCCCCCACACTATTAACTCCAATCTTTCATATTGCGATAGCCCATGTTACAATATCAATTCTTCTTATGCTCCCTCTTCAAAAGATACCTTTCTTATTTTCTCTTTATCCATTTAAAAAACATATACTGGGAAAATATCACTCTCAGCACACCATCACCTAGAGCAAAATTAAGTCCAAAATCTTCTCTTTCTGTACCTTTGCAAGTGGATGTGCTCAGAGTTGACTCTCAATTTGTTGGAAGTAATTTATTTCTCTAGTCGCTCTTACTGCCTTTATTATGTTTCTCTGATAGAAGTTGGAGACCCTTAGACCTTGATTCCAAGCCTGAAATACCAACCTGGATAAAAAATAAAAATTGAGATGGAGATGGGTTGAAAAATCAGCCCAGGGATCAATTCGAATGACTTTCCGAACCTGTTAGACAATTGCACATTTAAACTTTCTAGAGACAAGAGTGTGACATTGGAAATATGAAAAAAGCGATTAATGCCTATTTCTTTGAAATATTTGATTAGGATGTAGAAATAACAGGCAAAAGCCTCTGGGTTTAGCAAAATCATTAGTATAAAATAGTGTACCTGACTCCAAAGATATGTCAAAAAGCGATATAGAATATAAGCCAATTCCCAGCAGTTTGAATTTATTATTTATGATGCCAGTTAAACAAGGCTAATGTGCTCTGCAAAAGTGGTTATAGCTGCTATGCGATATTAGGAGGAATTAGTCAGATGTTACCAGCTCAATACAAAGTAAATTTGCAAAGGTTTCTGCAAATGACAGTTTGGCTGAGTTAACATGACAGTTGAGCATTTAAGCCATTTCACTATTGACAAGTGGGTTTAGAACAAAAGTCAGCATTTATCAATGGTAGGAAACAAATTCAACCAAGGTAAGGGAGGAGCAGGAGTAAGCTTCAGCACTCGACTGTTGTGCAGGGAGTGTCTATAACCTCATCCTCCTCTCTAATTGTATCTCATGAATTTTGAAGGAAACCTTCCTCATGGTGTTGAATTGCTTCTCGATCCATCTTCCTCTCATAAATGTCTGTGCCTTAACAATACCCTGCAGCATGGACTTCTGCCCTAAAGGTCTGCAATTACATCAACTGACTATTTCTCAGGGAAATGGTACCAGGAGATCTTGTTCTGCAATATTGGGTGAATTAGTGAAATTATGTTTCTAATCAAAATATGTATACTCATAATATTTTCTTTTTAATTTATGAATACTTTATTATAAATATATTAATGATGTCCTTTGATAAAAAAGCTTAAGGCAATAAAATATTAGCTCTTTTAGAAAAATTATACCACACATCAAGTACCAGAAAATATGCATATATTTTAAAATTTTGCTTAAATTACTCAATGAGCCTGACCAGTGTTGGTACACTAGATATAGCATTGACCTGGGACCCTGAGACCCAGGTTCCCAGGTTCAAAACCCTGAAGTCACTGGCTTGAATGTGGAATCATGGGCATAATCCCATGGTTGCTGGCTTGAAATCAAAGGTCACTGGTTTGAAGCCCAAGGTTGCCAGTTTGAGCCCATGGTCACTGGCTTGAGTGAAGGGTCACTGACTTGGCTGGAGTCCCTTGGTCAAGGCACATATAAGAAGCAATCAATGTACAACTAAGTGACACAACTACAAGTTGGTGCTTCTCATCTCTCTCTCTCTCTCTCTCTCTCTCTCTCATGCACTCTCTCACAAAAATAAATAAATAAAAATTAAATTACTCAATGAGTAAGGAAATCTTAGTCAGTGCATTTAAAACTTCTTGTTAGGCCCTGGCCAGCTGTTAAATGAATAGAGCATCAGCCCAATGTATGGATTTCCTGGGTTCAATCTCCAGTCAGGGCACACATAAGAAGCAACCATCTGTATTTTTTCCCTTCCCTCTCCCTCTTTCCTTCTTCTTTTCCTCCCCCAGCCAGTTGTTTGATTGATCTGAACATGGTTCAGTTGCTGAAGATAGCTGGTTGGAATGCATTAGCATCAGTCACTAAAAACAGCTCAGTACTCAAACTTTGACCCCAGATGGGGTTGCTGGGTGGATACTGGTCAGCCTGCATACAAAGGTCTGCCTTACTATCTCCCTTCCTCTTACCTTGAAACAACAACAACAACAACCAAAAAAATAACCTTCTTGTTGGAAAGAACACATTTACTGATCTTTAGGGGTACTTATAGTAACTCTTAAGGATCAAAGAAGAAGACAGTATGCTTTCAGTGGATATGTGGGCCCTAAGAAACCCATCCTCAAATTGGGTTTCAATAAATCCTTTTTTCCCTTCCCTTTCCTTTCTTTGCCATCTTTTCTTTGTTTTGATGGCCATGTTGTACTGTACAATAATTAGACATGAAGTCTTCTCTCTTGGAGTAAAAAAAAAAAAGGGTGATGTTCTATTCCCCATGAAGCTTGCCTCAAATTATTCACTAGGTAAACAGTAGGAGCTTTAAAAATACTTTGTGCACTTCAGTGATTATAATATCTTGTGTAATTCTCATGATTAATTGTGAACTTGAAATATGGAATTCTAAACAAGTGTAAAAATATATGTAAATTAGATGCAGAAAATAGATATTTGAATCAAGAACCAGGCTCTTAAACATAAGGTTGTGCAAGTTACAATCATGATAGATAACTTTCTTCTCTGCATTACTTACGGAACGTCAAAACGATTCTGAAATAACTGCCTATTGTTCTATTTCCTTTCCCATCTCTCTAACTGGACTGTTGCTCTGGACTCTAAACTATTCCCTGTGCTATTCTGAAGATTGTTTGCAGTTTAATAAGAGGTCTAGATCATAAAAGCAAATGATACAAAATGTCAGATACTTAGGTAATAAAATAATCATCTTGCATGCTCTCAAATTTTATTTATAATGAAACCTACTTATGACACTCGCTTCAAGCAGTATAAATAGTACCGTGTCCTTGCAGCTGTTTCTACAGCCATTCTCTTGAGCTTTGTTGCTATCTTTAAAATAAATGAATAAGGCATAATTTTACTAGATTATATGTAAGTAAACCAAGGCCCAGCAGAAAGAAGTGACATGGTCCAGGTTATTTATAAAATAACTAATAGTGATGTGTATTAATTTGTTACAGCTGCCATAACAAAGTAACACAAATTGGGTGTATTCAAAGGCAGAAATTTAATGCCTTACAATTCTGGAGGCTGGAAGTCTAGATCAAGGTGTTAGCAGGGTTGGTTCCTTTCGAGACCTATGAGGGAAGGATCTGTTCCAAGCCTCTCTTCTTGGCTTTTAGAGGATTGTCTCCATGTTCACATTGTATTCTCCTTTTGTGTGCTTATGACCACATTTCTCCTTTTTATGAAAACATAAGTCATTAATTTGGGTTTACCGTAATGTTCTCACTTTAAGTTGATTACTTCCATAGAAACCCTATCTTCAAATTAAGTCACATTCTTGAGATACTGAAGGTAAAGATTCAACACATGAATTTAGGGGAGAGACACAATTAAGCCCAATACATTAAAAAATCCACATACCTCTATTTCACTCTTAAATGTTCTGGTTGCTAAAAAAAGATAAAATATTTAACAGCAATAAATCAAGAGACCTTAATGATGGAAGAATAAGAGCCAAGCTGGGCAATCATGAGAAAAGTTTTTTTTTAAAAAAAGACAAGTACCAGAGATTGAATTGAGTTCACAAAATTACCCTGAAATGGTTGTAAATTTGATATTACATAGATTTCTTTGTATACTCTGATAAGATTAAGTATAACAACAACAATAAAAAGTTTAGCATGGAGTAAGAAAGCACTTGCCTATTCCATTCAGTTTTTGGTAACACATTCCAATTATTTTGAACTGACATTGTTCTGCAGCTAAAGTTGACTTCAAGAGCTTCTTTCTCTACTCTGTTTAAGTACCAAAGACAAACAACTGTGCCAAATTCTATGGCAGGGCACTCTTTATTTAAAGTTGATCTAGGCTTCCCCTTTTCTTTTTGGGAAACTCGTGGGGGAAGAAGACACACAGACCAAATCCTGAGCCTGTTATGGATGCTGAGATTTCAGAAGAGAAGTGATCTAAACCTAAGTTTAGCAGCTTCTGTAAAGCAATCGTCCTAATAGGAACAGAGGCCAGTTTATCGTGTTAACATGAGAGGGGTGTCTGTCACCACCTACCCCACACACATCTCCCTGCTCTTGCAACCCCATAAAATAATGAAGCTTTTAATTCGAAAGACATGTTCACAGATTCTGCTTAGTTCTGCCCCTAATCTTACTCTCATAAATGTTTGAAAATTACAGCTAAAACCAAATATGATTCTCGTAGAATGAAACTTCAGGCTAGAATAACAGCTCAGTGCTTTCAAGTTCCTGGAGGAGGGAAGTGAGAGATGATGAGATTTGGGGACAGTTTATGTGAGCAATTTGTTATGCACACAGGAGGATTGGCAACTTGATGACAGATTCACTTCTTGGTCCTGAACCTTAATTACCCAAGCCCTCGGAAGAGACACGGTGAGAAACAATAGGGAAATTCTTCTACACGTTTCACAGATTATTCCCTTATAATCTTGGGGGATTTATTTTATTATTATTTTTTTTCCTTTGCGAGCTGTAGCTTTGTTGGCTTGACATCCACACTCAAGAGTTATTGGTATCAAACCAAGCTATATAAAAAGCTATCAAGCACTTCTCAGCTTTTCCACAATTTAAAGAAGCCTTGGCAGCCTGCCAGGTGCAAAAGATGAGCTGAGCCTCAATGTGGTGAGTGTGGCTGCACATGCAAGATGGAATGGGGTGGGGGTGAACTCGGAAAGGCTGACAACGTTGAGGGCCCTGGAGGGAGGAAGAAGGCAGAATCCCCCCCCCTCGGACTTGAAGGTTATACTTGAGGGTTCCCTGAAGGGAGTAAAGAGAACTTATAATGTTGTCAACTAAATAGTAGCACAGTAGAAATCTCACTCTGAGAAACCAAATCATTTTTCATTCTAGAAAAAAGGAGACCTTGCATATTAACCATATTAAAAAGGATTTTGTTTGTTTTGGCCCCAGATCAACCAGATATCTTATAAATCAAGAATCTGCTGAGACCAAAATGGCAATGGCTAAAACTTTTGATGATAATACTTTTATTGCACTGAGACTATGAAATTCCAATTTTTAAGGAAAGTTTGTTACGTTCTATTAACCCTGGTTCTGTCCCAGGCTGCAAGTTTCAAATTTACTTTTCCTTTCTTTTTTTTAGTGAGAGAGACAGAGACACAGAGAGAGACAGAAAGGGACAGTCAGAAACAGGGAAGAAGAGAGAGAGATGAAAAGTATCAATTCTTCATTGCGGTGCATTAGTTGTTCATTGATTGCTTTCTCATATGCTGGGGGGCTACAGCAGAGTGAGTAACAGCTTGCTCAAGCCAGTGACCTTGGACTCAAACCAGTGACCTTGGGCTTGAAGCCAGTGACCTTTGGGTTCAAGCAAGCAACCATAGGATCATGTCTATGATCCCACATTCAAGCAGGCCACCCTGTGCTCAAGCTGGTGAGCCTGCACTCTAGCGAGATGAACCCGCGCTCAAGTCAGCAACCTTGGGTTTTGAACCTGGTTCTTCTATGTCCCAGGCCAATGCTCTGTTCACTGCACTACTGTCTGGTCAGTTTCACATTTACTTTTAATTCTATGGTCAGCTTTTTCTAATTCTAGCAGGTAGATGGAGGTGAATATATGTAGCACAGCTTGGTTTCTTTTTATCTTTCCAAAATATAATTTTGTTTGATGATATTTCAAGGAAATAGGTAGTCAGTGCTATTGATATTTCACAGATGAGGACCTTAAGACCCAAAGAAGGCCATTGCTTCTCGAAGCACCTGTAGCGGGCAAGCATCAGAATTTGAACTCAAGGTTTACTTTCCTAATGTCCCAACTCATCATCTTGATGCAGAAATCACTTCCCCTGCCTGAGAAGCTATTATTAACTTATGAATGCAGGCATCCCACATGGCTACTGGAGAGGATTTTATCAGTGCCTCCTGCATTCTCCTACAGCTGTATTTTTGACATTTCATGGTGCACACACTGAAAGTAGAAGTTAACACTCTGGAGTGACCCTTAACCAGTGATGGGTAGAAATTGATGAGCAGTTGCCACAGCTTTCTCACCTCTCATGGGTACAATTCCAAAGCACATGCAACACAGGCTTTCAAAGTTTCCACGTTGGACCAAGTCTCAGCTCTCCACAACATTGGTCCATGCATTAATGCACCCTTTTGTTGACTGCCTTTCCTGTACAAATCCCTTCTCCTTCACTTCCAAATGTCCTACTTGCTCCCAAGTCAACCTAAAGTTAACACTGTTAACTTGAATACATCTCACATCCTACACCATTAGATTGACCCTGACTCCAAAGATGCCACAGCTACCAGAAAAATACAGCTGGATCGACCCTTTGCTCCAAATATATCTTTTCTTATGATTTGTATTGTTAGTCTTATTTTAAAGCATCCTGATACCCTAATGTTTTAAAAATAATAAAATTTTATTGGACGATAAACTTAAAAGCAAGAAAAAGAAAATAACAATCTACCCCAAAATTCTATCATACCAACTAAAAGTAGCCATTATTTGCACATCAGTGAATGTGTGTATATATATGTTTTTAAACAAAACCATTATACATACTATTTTATAACCTTTTTACTTAATATATCATAAACACCCTTTTGAGTCCTCAGATACTTTATGTTGTAGCTTTTATAACTACAGACAATTAACCTGTTCTATAAACAAGCTTTAGTCAGTATTATGACTTTTCTTTCTATTTTCTACTAACCTAACATTCTTGAAGTTAAGAAATGGTCTTATTTATATTCCAAGTAGCAGTTAATAAAAGACACAACAGCTTCTTCAGAAAACAGCATTATATCGTTAAAAGAGTTACTAATTTGCTGTTTAAAATTGGGACTTACCATTTCCACACGTAATATTTTTCTTACCCAGTGATCTCCCCCTTATATAATTATTGTAAATGTATCAGTCTCCCTACTTTGAGGATGGGAAAAACTTTGTTGTGAACTTTTCAACTTACATTTCTTTGTGGTTGAAAACTATCCCCACCAGCTGTCTGAGAATTTATTCAATTCCATTGAAGCAGCTGTTGGGTTTTGGTGATTATTGGGGTAGTAAGAATGTTCCAAGGGATTGGAGCAGAAAAGAGATAGGATGTTCTGAGGTATTGGAGATTGAACCTCAACAAGATATTTTCTTGTGGGTTTACTGAATGTGTGGGAGAAAGATTTTTAATGTGTGACCTTCCTATATTATCTAAATCAACAATATCCTGTCTGTCTCTAGGTTTAAAAGCCAAACTCGCTGAAAGGTTGCACTAGCATTATACATAAATCTGACTTTATTTAAACTCTAATTTCCCCTATGATGACCACTGCACTATAATTCTCCTAGTTTTTAGAGGGTTGTGAGCTTAGTATGTGCCAGGAAAACTTGAGTGATTTTAGGGGTTTTCTTATTTCTTGCTGCATCAGTTGCACTCAGAAATTTAGGGGAAAAGTTTCTCTTTAAGCATCTGTGCACTTTAGCATCAGATTTCCAAAATGTAAGCAAGCTAACCATAATGTCAGAAGAAAGCATTTTATTGAAAAAGGACAAAAATGAAAAAAGATAAAAGAAATAGAAAGACAGGAGAAGGAGAGAGGACAGAAGGACAGAAGTAATAAAGAAGATATATATATTTAATCTCTAGATATTTTGCACACAGTAGGAGAGAGTTTATTATCTAGTTTCTTTTAGGAGCATGAAAAAGGAAGATTAGGATATAGAAAATACTTTTCTTTTAATCTCTATGTCAAAGTCTCCATCTCTAAACGGCCTCTATTTTTAGTAAAAATATAAAGTTACAATGGTTGTAGTATGAAAGAGTATCATGAGTGTGAGACTCTCCTTTTAGTGTATAAAATAGCAAAGCAGTACAGGTCAATTTGGAGGAAATGCATTGTGTATAACCCTGGGAGTTGTTGGGAGGAAAAGCAGAGAGATTAAATAATTGTCCAAAGTAATAAGACATATTTTTATTTTTCTGAGGTGTTAATATTTAATCACAGTAGAGATTTGTGTTTTCAAGAGGATACAACAAAACTTTCCAGTACCCCAAGTGATTGAGACAAATATTGTATACATCTCATAAATCAGGAAGGATGTTTACATTCTCTGAGACATTCTGTTACAGTTTCCTTCTTGAATGATAAGCTTCTATGAGAGTGTTACATTTGGACTACACAACAGAAATGTTCTTTGTTTGGGTTAGACAGTCACCAACTTTCAAATAGAATCCCTTGCTATTCCAGGAAATGTTTTTAAATGATTTCTTGGAAAATGAGATAAACGGTTCTTCTCAAGATATAGGAGGACCAGACTGGAAGAGGAGATATGTAGAAAGAAAGAGCAGAGTTTCAGTTTCATGACTTCAGGAGTGGGAAAAAGAATGACACAGTTATCGGGGTTACTGATTTCTTTAAAAACAAAATTCAGGTGGTATTTGAACTCTGTAAACTCGGTTTGCTTCCTAAATCCTGTCCTTGTCCTTTTAGTGTAATTGTTGTTTTTAAGGTCTATGAACAGAAATAGCTTACAAATCTTTGTTTTCTATGACCATTTAATAATAGTAGACTCAACACACACTCACACACACACACACACACACACCTATAACCTGAGTTAGTAAAGAAACTATTGCTGAATGCTATAAATCTTCATTACGTCCATATTGGCTCAGCTGTAGATGTGATATAGGACAATGATGCACCTAGAGTGTCAGGTTACTTATTAGATATTCAACATTCAACGGGCCATGGGGTATATTTCACTTGGAATTAGAGAAAAGTGGCCTGTATACAAAGGGTTTTCTCATCTAACATACCACTGCATCAAACTGTAGAAGGTTGTTGCTATGTTATATGCTTGATTTCAGCTTCTTTTTAAAATTCTCTTTTAGTCACCTGATGCTTCAAAGTACAGTTGTTAAGGGGACAAGCTTTGAAATCAGTTGTATATGTTTATACATTTTGCAATATTTTCTTATGATTGATTAGTATCTATGAGCCTTAGTTGGTTTCACAATGACTATTTTAAGGACTTCCCCTTTGCAAAAAGAAATACTACTTCAATCACAGGGTGACACAAATATTAAATGTTGATAACACAGATAACATCTGGAAAATATCTTCACTTAAAATTTAAGTAAACTTGATTCAAGCTCAATGTCATTATCTGTGAGAATACAGAAATCATTGCATAATACACAAACATTTCTGGTAGCTTACTTCTTTTTTTAATTTTTATTTATTGATTTTAGAGACAGACAGGCAGAAACATTGATCTCTTCCTGTATGTGCCTTGACTGAGGATCAAACCAGCAACCTTTGTGCATCAGGATAATGATCTAACCAACCGAGCTATTCAGGCATGGCTGATAGTCGACTTCTTCCCGGTCTTTGCTTTCACACCTGTTTTACCCTTATGTGCATTCTCAGATTTGTTCTTCATCAGATGAGTACCAATTTTATTTACTTCTACACAGACAATTCTACTCACAGAAATCTCAATGTACTTAATAATATATTACATATGTCACCACATTTTGCCAATCCCTGCTTCTACAATCATACTCTTATTTACATCTTGGCAATAGCACACTAAAAACATTTTTTGTGTGTGTCTTGAACAATACAATTTCATTCATAGGCAAGACTCTAGTCTTTCAGTTTCAGCTTCAAGTTTTTAATCAGACATTTTCTTAGCATAATATATAAGAAGCAGCGATCTATAAGAAGAGCTCATTGTACTAAACCAATAAACTGTGGTCCCAGCAGTCTTCTCACAGACCTGTTAACATGGCTCAGCAATTTTTTCTTCTTCTTTCTGTCTGGAGCTCTTTTTCTCTAGATATACTTGTACCTTGCCATCTCAATATATCTATATCACAAATCAAAAATAATCTACAAGGGTGGCTCATCAACCCTACTCTGTCCAGTTCTGGTGCTTTAATATTTTCCCAACACTCATCACAGCCAGATGTGTTACTCTCTGTGCTAGTTTATTTATTTATTGTCTATCTCCATCACTAAATCTAAGATCAATGAAGTTTGATAATTTTCTCTTTTCCTGTGTACTAGAAATACTGATTAAGTAAATAAGTACAGTAGTTAATAAGGAAATAAAGATTTTATCTAAATAAGTAATGATAAAATAATTAAATTGAATGGAAATATCACAAATTATATTTTCAAAAATATCGATGCCTGACCAGGTGGTGGCGCAGTAGATAGAGTGTCGGACTGGTATGCGGAAGACCCAGGTTCGAGACCCCGAGGTTGCCAGCTTGCGCACAGGCCCATCTGGCTTGAGCAAAACCCGCCAGCTTGGACCCAAAGTCGCTGGCTCGAGCAAGGGGTTGCTCCGTCTGTTGAAGGCCCCTGGTCAAGGCACATATGAGAAAGCAATCAATGAACAACTAGGGTGTTGCGACAAAAAACTGATGATTGATGCTTCTCATCTCTCCTCGTTCCTGTCTGTCTGTCCCTATCTATCCCTCTCTCTGTCCCTATAACATAATAATAATAATAAATATATATTGACTAATCTGAGTATGCAAACATTAAATTTTAACATAATTATCATGATACAATATATTTAGAGTAGTTGATTCAATACCAGCATTATTAGTCCAACACACAAGGCTTTCAAATTATAATGATTATTTATGAGCTATAAAATTCGAAGTGAGTTTTTTTTATCTTACAATATTTTCACTATGCTTTAATGTTAAATAATAAAAATAAAATGCTCAGAAATCTGAAACTAAGTTGAGTCCTGACCTTTTGCCATCTGTAGAATAGGTCAAGATTAGTCAAGATCATGGCAAGATGGCATTCAGTCAAATATCTCCATTGAATCATTGTATCAGTTATCTTTAGCTTTTTCTTTTTTATCTTCAAACTCTTTCTTCTCACTTCTCCACCTGCCTTTCTTCCTGAGAAAGCCAATGTGTAGAGAACACATCAACCAGTTTTCATGCTGTATTGGTCTCCAGTGTCAGTGAATGGGAAAAGAAAAATTGTCAGTTGTCAGTCAGACTGTGAGGGTCACAGGAGAGTTATCTATTCCCTAGGGTCCCCTGCCTGTCTCGTAGTCCCTCATGATGGCTCCTATTGGAAGATCACTGCTTTTCTAGCAGGAGCTAAACCTACCCAACTCTGTCTGGGTTCCGATAACCACTCATTTCCTAGTCATTTTCAGAAAACAAGAGCTCAGTTATCACTGTTCCATCCTGTGGTCCTTGTATATTAAATTTTGGTAAATAAAACATTCTAAAATTATTACGTTCCATCTTACACTGTCCTATGGGGACTCTGCTTGAAGGCACTGTGGTGGATAGTCTCACATCTCCTCAGCTCATCCTTGCACTCAAGGCATTGGTGAAACAGTAGGATACTCTAGGGTGACCTCATGTCACTTTACATTGACTGCAGCATAGCTTTTCTCTCAGCCCCTGAGCTCTGAGCTTCCCTACATGGAATGCTCTGAAGAATCAACTCAACTATTCTGATTCAATATTAAGAACAATGTTAAAACCGAGAAGATGTCAACATACCATGAAGTAACCTCTGACCAATAAGGGAAGGAGGCTGGTGAAAAATACCTCCTTCCCCTTTCTCTCACACTGCCTAGTTTCATTCTTCCACTTCCCTAAACCTAGAAAACATCCCAAAATAAAGTACCTCTTACAAACATCTGTGTTCAGGCTATTTTCTAGAGAGATCTTGAGCATAGAGATACTGTGATTGATACAGTGAAATATATACATATATACATATAAAACTTTCATTCAATATCAAAATGTGTGATGCATAAATGATTAATTAAATTATAATTAAGCATTATTCAACACGTTATTGTCCATTTACAGAAAGGCCGCTCTTAGCACGGCCCCCATCGCTGCCCCTCCCCATCATGTCCACCTTACAGCCTCCATCTCCCCCGCTTTCATATGAATGGGAACATATGTACCTCAGTGCACACAGGGTAATCCATCAGTAAAATTTTCCAGTATGCTTTTTGACAGATCTCAAAGAGGTTCATAATATCATTTCCCCCGAGGACAACACCACCATTAGTCAGAAGTAATAAAACCTTTTAGTGAAAGGGAAACAGGACAAAAAAAAAAAAAAAAAAAAAAAACCTTCATATTCTCTGTACATTTTTAAAATTGAGTACCTTTTAACTTCAGTTTCCAGACTTTAGCACAAATTTTTAGCTTAATTTCCATAGCAAAGCCATAGGCAAACAGGTGCTGGAAAGAATTCTAATCCCTTCGTTTCATAACCTGGGCTGGAGGAGTCCTCGCCTGTGAGTGAGTGGTGTCTGCATCAGGGTTGTGTGTCTGGGTTTGAAGGACTCGCTGCTTCCTCCGCAGAGCAGCTGGGGGTTTGTTCTGCCCCCACCTGACTCCAGAAGACAGGAGTGTGAAGTGTTTCTGGAACAGAGAATGACTGAGCAAACCTCCCAGACTAAACATCACAGCTGGGATTGGGCACACACCAACCCTGTGAATATACCAAGTGTAAACTCTCCAAAAGATAAAAGAGTGAGAAAAAGCCCAGTGTGAGAGAAATTTTTGCATTGCATGCTAACTGCAATTTTGATTTTTCTCTTTGTGTAAGTGATAGTCCATGGACTTTGCTTTCCCTAATAGGAAGTGGAGAAATAGAAGACTGGAACAAGAGTGTGGACCATTTTCAGGCAAGACCTAAAATGGGAATTTCCAAAGAGGAGAAAAAGCCTGCACTCTTGAGGTTTCCAGAGAGGCTTTGCATCTGAAAGAGGTCTGAGTTTGCAGAAGATGCCGATTAATAGTGCTGCTTTGGCACACTAATGCAAACCTCAGATCATTTGAGGTTTGCCCTTTTCTCTTGAAAAATACATCTCGTACTACAGATAAGTGTAAACATTGAAAGTCGTTTTCTCCCTCCCTTCTTAATTCTAATTTCCATTTACAGGAACGTCAAGTGGAAAGCCATGGACTGGGAAATGCTCATTTGCAATGAAGCATTACTCTTCCCGGCCTGTGGGCTGAATCAAGCAATTGAAAGTCCTGGGTGCCAACTTCCCCAACACCCCATTCCCATTCACACCACGCAAAGGCACTTTGGCTGAATGCAATTTTATCTGATTTTGTACAGGAAAAAGCACTGCATGCATGGACTAAATGTGAAGTTCATCTATGAGGCCCCAAAGGGCAGCCAGAACAATAGTTACACCTGTGCACAAAACAACTCAAAGGTTATCTGTGTAGTGTGCTCCTTGGCCATGGGTTTCACAGGCTGGCTTGGGAAATTTGTTTCAGTTGGCAAAGTGATGAAGCTAATTCATCCTTACTCATGACTGTTTACTTTTTTTTTAATCTTTCTGACCACTACATTCTCAAGTTATGAAATATGGTTTGTATTTTGGGTTCTACTTCTTAGTCTATTTTCTTTTTATGTTAATTTTTATTGAATTCATTGGGGTGCCATTGATTAATAACATTCTATAAGTTTCAGGTGTACAATTCTATAGTGCATTATTTTTGTATTGTATTGTGTTCACCACCCCAAGTCAAGTCTCCTTCCATCACCATTTGACCTCCCTTTATTCTCTTCTAATACCCTCATATCCCTCTTCCTTTTTGTAATCATCATCCTGTTGTTTGTGTCTATTAAGTTTTTTTCCCTTTTTTTAATGAACCAGTAGCATTCTAATATGTAAATGTAACACAGCTTTTATTTACTCATGTAGTGATGAGCACTTGAGTTGCTCCCAGATCTTGGCTATTGTAAATAACGCTGCATGAAGAGAAGGGTGCATGTAATATTTTTACATAGCAGGATGATACTCTAACAATCCAAGCTATCTAGCTAGGGCCATATATTCTCTTGACTTAGTATTTTTAGTATTTTCAGAAGTATTCCTAGAAGTAGAATCTCTGGGTCATAAGACAATTACATTTTTAATTTTTTGAAGTAACTCCATCATGCTTTCCACAGTGGCTGTACCAATCTGCATTCTCACCTAAAGTGCATGGGGTTCCTCTTTCTCCACATCCTCACCAACATTTGTTGTTTGCTAACTTATTGAAGATAGTCATTCTGACTGGTATAAAGTGGTATCTCACTCTGGTTTTAATTTTTATTTTCTGATGATTAGTGATGAACATCTTTTCATAGGTCTATTGGCCATCTGTATGTCCTCTTTGGTAAATCTATCATCTGTTTATGATAAAAGCTCTCAGCAAAGTGGGAAGAAAGAGAACATACTTCACTGTAATGACTAACCCATAACCAACATCATACGTAAGGGAAAAAACTAGAAATGTTTCCTTTAAGATTGGGAATAAGGCAGAGATGTTTATTTTCAACATTCTTATTAAACATAATACTGAAAGTCTTAGCCACAACAATTAGACAAGAAAAAGAAATAAAAGGTATTCAAATTAGAAAAGGAAAAGGAAAATTGTCATTTGCCGATAACATGGTATTGCTACAACTGATGAATTAATTCAGTAAAGTAGCAAGATACAAATATATAGCAATCAACTATATCTTTATACTTCAATAATGACCCATCAAAAAGAAAAACTAAGAAAACAAACCCGTTTACAATTGTACCAAAAAAATAAATTAAATAGTTGAGCAAATTTAACCAAGGATATAAAAGGTCTTTATTCAGAACATTACAAGACACTCAAGAAAGAAACTGAAGAAGGTACAAAAAAGTGGAAGCATATATCACATTCATGGAAAGAAAGAATTTACATTATTACTATGTCTATATTACCCAAAGGAATCTATATATTCAATGCAATTCTTATCAAGATACCAATGGTGTATTTCAGAGAAGTAGATCAAATTTTCCAAAAATTTAGATAGAACAATTAAAAACACTGAATAGCCACTACAATCTTGAGAAAGAACAAAGTTGGAGGAATCACACTACTTGATATCAAACGCTATTACAAGACCACAATAAAAAAACCCAGCTTGGTACAGACATAAAAACAAATAAATAAGTCAAAGGAACACCCAGAGATAAACCCATGGCTTTATGGTCAATTAATATTTGGCAAAAGAAGAAGAATGTACAGTGAAGTAAAGATAGCTTATTCAATAAATGGTGCTGGAGCCTGACCTGTGGTGGCACAGTGGATAAAGCATCGACCTGGGAACACTGAGGTCGCCAGTCAAAACCCTGCACTGGTCTGGTCAAGGCACATATGGGAGTTGATGCTTCCAGCTCCTCCCCTCTCTCTCTCTTTCTCTCTCTCTCTCTATGCCTCCTCTATAAAATGAATAAAATAAAATAAATATAAAAATATAAATAAATGGTGCTGGAAAATTGGGCAGAACACCCAAAGAGATAAAAATAGACCACCTTATTATACC
Source organism: Rhynchonycteris naso (assembly GCA_037038555.1). NCBI lineage: Eukaryota > Metazoa > Chordata > Mammalia > Chiroptera > Emballonuridae > Rhynchonycteris > Rhynchonycteris naso. Next base: position 18,067,141 of record CM072999.1, on the reverse strand, counting down.
CTACACAAAAATAAACTCAAAATGGATAAAAGACTTGAATGTATGTCAAAAAACCATAAAAATCCTTGAAAAAAAGATAGGCAGTAAAATCTCAAACATTTCTCATGGAAATATTTTTCCTGATATATCTCCTCACATAAGGGCAACAAAAGAAAAAAGAAAAAACAAATGGAACTATATCAAACTAAACAGTTTTTGCACAGAAAAAGAAACCAACAACAGAATAAAAACCCACTGAATTGGAGAACATATTTACCAATGATACATCTGATAAGGGATTATTATTCAAAATTTACAAAAAATGTATACAACTCAACACCAAGAAAATATCCATCATTCTTTTTAAATTATGAGGCTTGGCTACATACTTTTTTTTCATGTACAGGATTTTGACACACTTAGGACATGAGCATTAAAAATACAATATCGCCTGACCTGTGGTGGTGCAGTGGATAAAGCGTCGACCTGGGAACACTGAGGTCGCCAGTTCAAAACCCTGCACTGGTCTGGTCAAGGCATATATGGGAGTTGATGCTTCCAGCTCCTCCCCCCTTTCTCTCTCTCTCTCTCTCTCTCTTTCTCTCTCTCACTCTGTGTCTCCTCTATAAAATGAATAAAATAAAAATAAAATTAAAAAGCATGTGTGTGAATTTGGAAAAAAAAATACAATATCAAACACAAATTTATATTTATAAATTTTGTATTGAAATTCTTGTTATTTTTTTTTTAAAACGTTATTGCACATTTGAATTTTTTTCCACTTCCAAATTGTCTTATACCCAACAGCTTAGTACTTCTATTTATAAATGTTACTGAAAAGTTGCAGGGTATTTATTAGAATTACCATTTTTTTCAGTCATAATTTATGAATAAAGATTCTTTTCTAATAAAAATGTTTGTTTTCTGATCCAAAGTCATTTTGAATAGAGAAATAGGACAGTGTCAACAGAGATAAAGATGTATGTTCAATTGTTTAGTCAAATTAGTAAGAAAATAGCAACATTTTTCCACTTTTTAAAGCATAAACCCAGTCGCCATTAAATCTATGATGTGTAATAGAATTATTCTCTTTCGTTAGGAGTCACTGAACACATAGATTTGATGCCTCAATGTTTTATAGAGAAATTTTTTAGTAGAAAGGAGAATCAAATGAGGATTTCATTGTTTTGGTTGGTACTGTTTGTTTCTCTTTTAACGTATAGCTGCAAATTATAAGAGGAGGTGTTTAAGCCATAATCCCTTCCATTATGAGCATGCTTTATTACATTGAAACTGTTATTTAACCCATAGTAAAAAAGATTAAAATCATGTTATACTATATGCCATAATCAAGCTAACGAGTTCTAATAAATATTTGTAATTTCCTTTCCAATACATATTCTCTTTTGTTCTGAAGCAGGGCATGAGATTCTACCCAGTATCTACCACAAACCTCTTGCCCTGTTCTCAGTCTTGTACTAGTGAGACTATATCTATTTGCTTATTAAAGCTGGAGAATGTAATATAAGTCAGGTAGATGTGATCAGATAAACTCAATTCCAGGACCTTTATTCAACCCACATAGTGGCAATCAAGTTACTTTTATAGAACCTGGTTTTGTAATAATGTGAACCTGAAGCTTACAGGAATATAATGTAAAGATCTGATTTTTAAAAAGTGTAAGTGTAAACCCTTTATACTAGTCAAAGAACAACTCAAATCAAGAAACAATAACATTGTTTATATTTCAATTTAAAAATTTAAGTACATATTTTCCTTTATAAAACATTTTTATAAAAATATTTTTATGAAAACATATTTTTATAAAAACATACAGGCAATTTTATGAGGTTAAAACAAATTCAAATTTATCTACACAACTCTAGTCACTCCTCAATGGGTCTTGGGTCAACTCATTAAACCTTATTCCACCTAACTCTATATTCGAGTTGAATCTATGACTATGACTCATAATTAAGTTCAGAACTTTAAGAGGGAACTCTTAAGAAGCTTATGTTTAATAGTGTCATGAGGAAAATACACATTACAAATACAACCAGTAGAAAGGACTGAGCAGATCCAGATCTTCTATGTTTATAGATGACGTTTTTACAGAGATATCTCCGAGAGAGATAGGGCCATTCAGAAGCAACCACAGAGACTCATTGAGGTGGATTATTATATTCCTAGGTAAAGATAAATAAAGTTGAAATTTCTGTTCATTCAGTCTTGGGATTATTATTTTGACCATTGCTGGTGGAGAAGAGAGTAAGCAGTTTTAAGATATCATATTCATGTAATATTTTCTTATTGTTCATATGAAGTCTGTATTCTAGAATGAGTGCTTCTCCTAGATCTCCATCATTAGTAAGTGGAATTTATTCTAAAAAATGACAAAATATAACAACAAGATGTTATCATGTCAAGCTATAGTTTGAATTAATATCTAAGTTGACCTTTGTAAATGTAATAGAGACCATTTGATTTGAAATGTCTGCAATTGTGGGTAGTGGTATACAATCAGCTAGGCAAGGATTGTGATAAATTCTCTGTTGTATTGAGATCCCAACCTTCTTAATTTTAGCTATGAGGTATTGTTTAGCAATTGCTCTAGGTCAAGTGTAGTTAACAGTTTTGTATATGATTTGCAGTTTTATCTTATGCCTTATCTGGGTTATAGAAAATATGACTCTTTGCTTCCCATAATATTTACAAAGCAAGATTCACAAACTAGGCTTTACATGGTTGTATGAAGAAATCAGTTGTATTTGTTTTGCTTTAGTTTCCTTTGTGTACATGTGAGCATGTGTGTACACATATATGTTTGTATCCTTCCTCTTAAGATGTGACACTTTTCTTTCCCCAATTCAAAAGCATTGGTTCTGACCATGGGGTGGCAAATAAGTTTTATTCCTGGTAACTAGTGTAGCTTATTTTTGATTCTTGAGCAGGAATCCAAGGGACTTTATTAATAAGAAAATTGAGAAACATTTCTCTTTGACTTTATCAATTAAATGATTTATTAACAAAGCTTGCAACCATGCTTGATTATTACCAAAATAAATAAGTCAATATTTTACACAATATATTTAGTTCAATCAGAAATGCTTACATTTATGTATATTATGAAATACATGGTTGCACTTGTGAAATAAACTTACAACTTTTCTCCTGAAAAACCCTATATTTAATACTCCTTTTAAGTACTGCTCTGTTCCTGCCAAATCCCAACTTAAAGAAAACCTTTTAAAAAATCTATTGAAAAATGCCATAATTTCTTATAACACTGCATTACAATTGTTTATTTGTGTGTAAGAAAAAGAACAAATGTCTTCTCTTACACTCTGGCTGTTCATACCCATCTAGGAGATAAGATGGAGATCAATTCCACAAAATTGAACTGCTCTGCAAATAAGGTTTTCTATGCATTTGAAGAGAGGACAATTATATCCCACACTTTCCTTTTTTGGCTAATTAACAAATGTATGCATTCTTCCCCAACTTAAAGCATTCTTCCTTTATTAAGCAGAGAGCTCAATTGAGTTCCCCTAAGCTGAGGTAACAGAGAAGCTTGCTTCTACCCTGTTTTAACCATCCTTAGCAGCATTAGTCTTCAGTTAATAAAACAAATATTCTTAAAAGTTCAAACTTTCTTACCAGATTCCATGTGCCCATTTTTTTCTCTGTAGCTAAGCTATAAATTTTATTTAGACTAATGCAGGCATTCTGGGGGGTTTTAGAGACCTATGGGTTTGAGACCCTCTGTGGGTCCTTGGCTTTGTACAAAAAGTATTTCAAATGGAAGCCAGCACAGAGTTAAGGTGAAAATGAGTTTATTAGTGAGGCAGTTAGATAGAGAGTAGGTTACTCCAAAGGCAAAGCAGCCTTCTTTAAGAGAAGGTGCTTCTTTTACTGAGGTCATTTAATTAGGGGGTAGGGTATTCAATGAGGGGGAGAAATATTTAGGATGTTCCCAGGAAAGTGGTGTAGATTTCTCAGAGGAGCTCCACCAGTCATTTTGTGTCCTTAGATGGGCTCTACTTTTCCAATCATTGCAGCTTGGGGTTGGGGTGTCCTTACACGCTGATGTATTAAAATAACAAGGCTAAGGGTTATTAGTAGGTGAAATGAACCACCATGTTGGATCAAACTGCTCTCTGCCAGTTTTAAACCATAAATCTTGTAGGCTGTGGTCTTCCTTCTCTTGACATTTCCTGTAGCTCCTATCAACTGCCGCTTTTCTATCACATACCTTATCTCAAGTATACTTTTTTGTTTTGTTTAGTTTTCTGTGATAGAGACACAGAGAGAGAAAGAGAGACAGAGAGAGGGACAGATAGAGACAGAAAGATAAGGAGGGAGAGAGAAGCAGCATCAGTTCTTCATTGCAGCTCCTTCACTGCTCATTGATTGCTTTCTCTTATGTGCCTTGAGGGGGGTGGGGACTATAGCAGAATGAGTGACCTCTTGCTCAAGCCAGCAACCTTTGGCTAAAGACAGCAACCTTGGGCTTCAAGCTAGCAATCTTTGGGCTCAAGCCAGCGACCATGAGGTCATGTTAATAATCCCACGCTCAAGCCAGCAACCCATGCTCAAGCTGGTGACCTCAGGGTTTCGAATCTAGTCCTCTGCATCTTAGTCCAACATTCTATCCACTGGGCCACTCTGTTTGCGAGCTCAAATGTGCTGGTTTTAACTGAAATGTATCACAGTAAAATACATCAGCAGATGAAGGAATTACCAGCTGCAGAGTAGAACAGAAAGCAGAACAGAGTGAGTAAAATGATCCTTGGAGTGCCTGGGGGTTCTTACATTGAGTTTGAGAGCTCCTGAAAAAAAGTCAGGCACCATCCAAAGTTTTTTGCCCAACAATATACCAAAGTTTCCAAGGAATGCATTTTGTTAAACTATATATTTTTAAGAGAGAAAAAAAAATGGTCCTGCTCCTAACATCAGTCCCCTCTGCTCTGAAATCCCTGGTTGCCAAGCCGATGATGAGCTCCTGAGTGCAGAACATTTTGTTCTGAATTGAACTGTTATTATTTTTTCCTGGCTAGGGGAATGGAGATGGAATTTTAAAGTGGTTATCTGTATTAATTTGTTAAGACTGCCTTACACAAACTGAGTGGCTTAAGACACCAAAATTCATCCACTCAGAGTTCTTGAGGCTAAGACTAGGAGATCAAGGTGTCAATGTGGTTGATTTTTTTCTGCGAGTGGTGAAGGAAGAAACATCAGTTCTAGGACTCTCTCTATTTGGAAAGTACATGGCCATCTTCTTTCTGTGTTCACACTGTTCCTCTATGCATGTCTCTTACTTTTCATGTGACTTATTTATTTATTTATTTATTTAGTGGCAGAGACAGAGAGAGTCAGAGAGAGGGACAGATAGGGACGGACAGACAGGAAGGGAGAGAGATGAGAAGCATCCATTCTTCGTTGTGGTTCCTTAGTTGTTCAGTGATTTCTCATATGTACCTTGACCGGGGCCCTATAGCAGACTGAGTGACCCCTTGCTCGAGCCAGCGACCTTGACCTCAAGCTGGTGAGCCTTGCTCAAACCTGATGAGCCCGCGCTCAAGCTGACGACCTCAGAGTCTCAAGCCTGGGTCCTCTGTGTCCCGGTCTGACACTCTATACACTGCACCACCACCTGGTCAGGCTCACATGGCATTTTTTAAAAATAAATTCACTAGGAATATTGGATTAAGACACCCTCTAATGACTTAATTTTAATTTAACTAATTACATCTACAATGTTTCTAAATCTGGTCATATTCTGATGTTTTGGGGGTTAAAGTTTTTAATATAGAAGTTAGCAGGTGGACATAATATGATTCATTTCCTCTGTATTAGACTACCTTTTCTACGTATATTTTTCCATTAATGGAAAGTAAATTAGTTAAAACCCTGATGGAGTAGAACTCCTGAGGCATATAACTCAGTGGCTATATTCACGGGTTCTGGATGCATGCCACCTGGACTTGCATCCTGGGGTTGTCTCTTTCTGGCTCTGTGACCTGCTTCCTCATCTATAAAATGGAGATAATACCATCTATTGTGTGAAGTGATTAGCCATTTTGCAAATATTACACTTATAAATATTTATTATAAAACATTCTTGAAGAAATAAACCACCTTCCAAGTGCAAGTAGTTGTCTGTATAGCACACTTTGACTATGAATGCTTGTTACCCCAACAAAGAACACATGACACATTTCGGCAACAATAAGACACAGATTTACCTGTTTAGAATATGAGGATAATCCTGCAATGATGCAAGTTACACTGATGCTTCAGATCATCATAAATTCCTGACATTTAATTTCCAAACATTTTTGTCCCTTAAATTAAGTACTAGGCTCATTAGAGAGTCATTTGAACACACTTGGTCCATTTCTTTGAGCCAGTCTCACAGAACAATCCAGGACATAGTAAAAAAAAAAACAATTCTTGGAAAAGCATGAGATATGGGACTTACTGTGCTATGTTTTCTCCCAAAGACCTCGCTATAATACCCAACTGCTTCAAAAACAATGAAAAATGCCAACCCGACCGGATCATTCTTTTCCAAGTTTTTACACTCAGAACATGCTCACTTCTAATTGTCTCAACTCTTAGGTCTCTTTGTTTATTGTCAGCCACTACTGATGTCTCTGACTAAAAGCTAGGCAAGCACAGAAATCTGGGCTTCTCTTAGTCATATAAAAACACTCCAGATTCTGATCTAGGTATTTCTTATGTGTTACTGGACTTAATACTCATAGCAACTCTTTTAGGTAGATATTAATATTACCATTAAAACCTACAAGGAGAGCCTAACCTGTGGTGGCGCAGTGGATAAAGTTTCAACCTGGGAACACTGAGGTTGCCAGTTCAAAACCCTGCACTGGTCTGGTCATGGAATATATGAGAGTTGATGCTTCCAGCTCCTCCCCACTTTCTCTCTTTCTTTCTCTTTCTCTCACTCTGTGTCTCCTCTCTAAAATGAATAAATAAAAAGAAATTTTAAAAAAACTAAAAAAAAACCTACAAGGAGAAAAAGAGGTATAGGAAGGTTTATATTGCCTAATGTCACAAAGTAAATAGCTGAGATAAAAATTTAAATCTATGTCAGTATGATTTCTAATGCCTGAGCTCAGCGATAAATCCTTTCTCCTCACAGATAAAGATGGAAGTCAGTTATCTAACAGTGTCCTTTAATGCAGTGTGATGAGGCTCAGGTCAGATCAGTTTTGACAATAAAATTGTGTCAGCTTAACTTCCAGTCTTAGATTCCCTTAATTCAAAACAGTCTCAAGTCAGATATATAAATATAGAGAAGAAACCAGTGAATCAACAGATGTTTAATTTTCATACATTTAAAATGCAGTGGACAGCTCATTACAAAGCATTAAAACATCTTTTGTAGATATTTCTAGATGTATATTCACATATAGTCCAAAGATATCAATGACCAACTACACAAAACATAATTATTTCCCCTCAGGTTCTGGCATCATTTGCTTTGACCTAAAAGCTCAGATGACCCTGGGTTTTTCCTAAATTCTCAAATGTGTTTGATTTATTCAAAAAGCTTTCTTTAAATTGGATTTTAAAAACTTAGTCATGTATTACATTTACAGAAAGTTTCATCAACTCTGAAGCTTTATACTTTATAAATAATGTACTCTAATTTAATTTCTCTAATTTTACATATTTAAATTCAATTTTTTAAAGAGAAACTTATATTAAAAATGCAGTCAGAAAAATAAAATTGAATTGAAATAAACAAATATATATATAGCAGAATTACCATGAGCAAGATATTGAAAATATACAGTGTGTCCGTAAAGTCATGGTGCACTTCTGACCGTTTACCCGTCAAAAGTGCACCATGACTTTACGGACACACTGTATATAGTGTTCTATGCAGATATATATATGATATAGATAAATATATCTATCTGTCTATGTATAACCATCATTTGATATTGCATTGGGAGCAACTGTGATGCTCTTTGTATTTTATACTAGGGGATTAGCATTATGTGAAGGATGGCCTTCAACTATTGTTTTAATTCTTGTGATGATATAGGGCATAAAACCAATAAATCCTGGGCTAGTTAAAAGCAAAGTAAGAAGATTTCAATGGAAACCTAAGATTTACTATTTCTATGTATTTTTTTTGAAAAATAATGCAAATTAAGGACATAGAAAGATTATGCTGCCAAGAATATAATCAAGAATTAGGATGAGCCAGAATTTTGGTTTTTGAAGGAACAAGAGGGAAAGAAAAAAAGTTAATTAATAATAGCAGGTAAGGTTGGCATCACCTTCTCCAAATATTACATTGTGTTTCTGTTTATATTTTTCCTAGTAAGACTGTACTCAAGCTTAGTTATAATGATTATCTTTTAAGTAATAACAAACTGTAGATATAAATTATACCCACAATGTGATTCTCTATCATCTTGCCTTTTGTCTTATTTATGGTATTCACTTTCTAAGCTATAAAGACATATTTATAATTAAAAATCTCAATCTTCTGAGTTTAATCAACACATTTGACATCTTTTATGTCTAAATTATTTTCTCCAGCTTAGATTGTGTGCCTTTAGGGTAGGGACTGTGTCTATGGTGATTTATATAGTGCTGTATACTTGGAATTCAATAAATAATAAACAATAAAGAAAAATTGCCTAGTAAAGATATAACTTGCATGCTAATGACAAATTGGCTAAATGGTTAGAATTATTTTTCTATTATATTGGAAAGCAATTCCTTAATATATCTTTGTTGAATGAAGTAACATTTTCCATTTTAATATTCCAAATTAATCTAGTTGTGTGTGCTCTCTCTTGTTCTCATCTAAAGCTTCAAATCCAGCTTTACCTGCATTTTAAAGTATTATTTTATTAAATATGCATTTTGGAGTAAGATTTAATAAGAACATCAGTGAATTGGCAACAACATTTGGAACCATGCCAAATTAAACTTATGTAATGAAGGTGAAATTATTTTATTTGCACTAAATTTTATATTTGGCTTTTATACATCATTGTCTTTCAAATAATTGTTCTTACTCTTCAATTATCTGCTATAGCATACATTAAGGGTCCCTCCAGGATGTCAAAAAGAGAAGAACATTTTTATGTGTCTTGCTATATTGTTGCATCCATCTAGGTTCAAGTTTGTTGAAAGTTGAGCCTCATAAAGCTGCAGATTGTCTTGTTCAATCTAACTTCAGGGCCTCTAACAAATGTTTTCTGCATGGGACAGTCTTTCCAATTCTCCCTCTTATACATTTTTTTTTAGTTTTCTTTCTAGGAAGTGTTTACTCAACATTCAAGTTTCAGGAGAATCTATTTTGTACCTCTACCTTGTACTAGACTTAAGTTGTTACCCTGCTATTAGAACTCTTACTTCCTGTTCTTCCCTTCATATCACATTTATTAAATTAGTCATTACTGATTTGGCATACTTCTTCATGATAAGATAATAAAATCCATAAGGGGATGAACTTCCTGAATTAATTACGGTTGTACTCAGAACATCAATCTCAGTGCCTGGCACACAACAATCATTCAATAAAAAGTTGCTGAATAATTTAAAGACCATTGTTTCACCCTTCAAAACCAATACATGAGAAGATCACAAACTCTTAAAGCAAAGTAATAAGGTTTATTTCTTTATTTGGCTTGTAAATCATGGAAAGCAATTTACTTACACAAATAGCTTTGAGACTCAATTAGTATTTGATACAATTATTTTGCTATCCTAGAGCAGAGCTAATATATGAATGCAAAATGTTCTCTAAATTTTCATACAATTCAGACATTTTTAGGTTTATCATTTGATGATTGTTAATCTGGTAAAATTAACTTTGATTTTTACTCAAAAACAATATAAAGTAATAATGCATAGGTTCCCTCTGCAGAAAAAAGGGAAAAAAAATGGTTCCTTCACTATCTCTTTCAACTTGGTACAGTCTGAGAACAATCCATCACAAAGGTTTATGTTTATTTGAGAGACTTTCTAGAACAGACCTGTACAAGGATAAGAAGAAACAGCTACAGAAGTTTGGGGAGAAAAGGCAGAACCTGAAGCCAGGAGCTGGTGAAATTTAAGAGTAAAGTCCTGTCCAATTTGAGGATAGAATCTCAACTACAATAATAAAGTACATAGGTATACACTCATTAATCTGACCAGAGACAGACTCACTAACAAAAAGGACCCAGGATGCCAGTGCAACAGGCATGTGTGGCATCACCAGACCTATTAAATTATACAACGTCTTTGTTTGTTTATTTGTTTCACTGTATAAATAAGTTTTTATATTAACAGGCCACAGGAAGATTCGAAAAGATTCTCACACCAGTCAAAATGGCGCTCATTAACAAAGCAACACATTATAGGAGCTGGCAAAGATGTGGAGAAAGGGGAACCCTCCTGCACTGTTTGTGGGAATGCAGACAGGTACAGCCATTGTTGAAAACAATATGGAGATTCCTTAAAAAATTAGAAATAGGACTACCCCTTGACCCAGCTATCCCACTTATAGGAATATATCCCAAGGACACCATATCACAGGCAGAAAAAAAGAAATGCACCCCCATGTTTATGGCAGCATTGTTCACAATAATGAAGATCTGGAAACAGCCCAAGTGTCCATCAGTGGATGAGTGGATTAAAAAGCAGTGGTACATATATACAATGGAATACTATGGTGCCATGAAAAAGAAGGAAATATTACCTTTTGCAACAATATGGAGGGGCCTAGAAACTATTATGTTGAGTGAAATAAGCCAGGCAGAAAAAGAAAAATATTATATGACCTCACTCATTTGAGGAATCCAAGAAACATTGAGAACTGAGGAAAAGAATTGAGACAGAGGAGGGATCAAAGGAACCAGAGGAAAAGAGGACAGAGGGAAAGAGGATGATAAGATGGGATAAACCTGAAGGGAAGAGGGAGGGCGCTGTAAGGAGGGGGGTAAGGGAGATGTTGTGGGGAATATGGGGGAGGGGGGATGCAGTCGGTGTCACCCATAGATTCTATGTAAACACAATAAATTAAATAAATTTAAAAAATTAAAAAAAGAGAAAGAAAAAAATAATAAAAATAAAATAAAATAAAAGAAGGAAGTTACAATTTGAATTGATATTTCAAAATTAAATGAAGTCAGGACTCTTACTCCTCATCCAGGTCTGCACATTTTAAAAAATTGAATCTCAGGTGTTAATTTTTTTTTTTCTAGGACCCAAAAATTTAATATGAAAGAGAAAGTAAGCACATTGTCCTAGAAGGTATGGGAAATTGTCTCAACAGCTTTAAAAATACTGTATTGGCCCTGGCTGGTAGCCCAATGGATCAGGTGTCAGCCTGGTGTATAGACCTCCCAAGTTGAATCCCACTCAATGCACACAAGAGATGCAACAATCTGATTCTCTCCCCTCCCTCTCCCACTTATCTTCTTTTTCTCTTCCCACAGCCAGTGGATCAATTGGTTTGAGCATGGCCCCAGGTGCTGCGAATAGCATCATTGGAGCACATTGACCTTATGCATTAAAAATAGCTCAGTACTCCAGCACTGGCTCAAGATGGGGTTTCTGGGTAGATCCCAGGGCACATGTGGGAGTCTTTCCCACTATAACCCCTCCATTCATCTAAAAAAAAATAAAGAAAAAAAATCCTGTGTCAACCTATAAGAAATCTAATTTAATCTATTTACCTTAAAGTAGATTAAATTATTGCAGGGATTTCTGTAATTTGAACCACCTGTTTTTAAAAAATGTTGAGCACCACTTTAATAAGAAAAAGCTTTCACTAATGTGAGTATGAAAATCCATAGATTTAAGCTATCTGAAAATAATGCATATCTTATACTTAGTCCCATTTTAGCTCACCAAAGAGACTTTTTAGAAGAGAATTCATGTTTGATTTATGGCCTATCATGATGTAGCAATAATATCAAATTTGAAAGTTTAAAAATATTCAAACAACTGGCTGGTCTAAGTATTAAAAATATATGCTCCCCACACCCCAACCTAAAATGTTAGTCTTAATTGAAATCAGTGGAAGACTTTCTCCCTTTTTCTCTTCATTTTATTCTCCTGGTCACAAATTTCACCTGACAGATTTCCACTGAAATGATACAGGATTAACCCTTTAGAGATGTATTTAAAGGGCAATATAATTGGAGCATTCACCTTGTTTGCATGACTGTTAGTTAAATGGAGAAAAATTCAAAAGGCAGGATGTTTAATTATCTTTATACAGTCTCTACTCACTGTTGATTTTAACACATTAAATATCAAACATTTACTATAATGGGTCTAACATGTTTTGAGGACACCAATATAGAGTATTTAATGGCCTAAGAGTTGAACATACACATTTTCAAATTATGCAATATAGCATTGAGTTTCACTTTATTGTGCAATTTCTGTCTCTATACCATCTCATATTGTATATCAACTCACAATATTCAATATTGCATATTTGTAAAAAAAAAAAAAGACCATTTCTGAATAATCTTTTAATTCCAGTTTGAAAGTGAGATACAGTTGGAAGAAAAGCTAAACATTACACTAATTACTTTGAGGTATAGGAGTAATTTAGATTGTTCCAGGAAAAGAGTTATTCTCTTGAGGAGTAACAGCTTCCAGAAAGCTGAATGCAAGACTAACCAAGCATAAAAACCTTTTATTTTGGGTCCTCTGTGCACTAGAGAAATGGAGCCAGTTGCTTTAGCAGTAAATTCCTTTTTAAACAAATCAAATCTGATGTGAATTGAGAAACCCAAATGCTATAAAGGAATCTAGAAAATATATTCAAGTTCAGGGTCACGAGAAGTCTTAATGTGATATTCATTATTCTACCATGATATTATTGGTAATTCATCACCAATTACAGGACTGTGTTCTTAGGTGATCAGTGAAATTAAATAATTTTATTTTATTTTTAGAATTAGCTTTCTAATTGATAAAACTGATTTTTAAGATGGCCTTCTAAAGAACAGCTGTGTTATCTATGGTTTATGGGACAGCCTTGCGGTCGTGCTTGTTTTTTGGCATTGAAATAGAAATGCTAGTGATTTGCATAAGTAGAATATTATTTACTCTGGTGATTATTTTTCTCTTTTGCCTCCTTTCAGCATAGCTTCCCTTTTATTATCTTAATGATAAGTGGTTTTTAAACAGGAAACAACTGTCTGCTATTTTTGACCTCTCGAAACAGGCTAAAAATATGTTGATATGAAATTAGTATTGAATGAGACTTTGTCTTAAGTTAACCTCAAAATGCTCTTTGAATAAAGGTCAAATGCAGCTCAAATTAGTTTAAGACCTACAGATAGTATAGAGTAATAACATACAAAGAGTTGCATCTTTATTTGGAAATAAATAGACTTTTCCCAATAGTATAATAGCAAAACATGATTTTTAAGGGGCTTGGTATCAAAAACTACCTTAAAATATAAATGTTTTAGTATCCATTTAAAATTTTAGATGAATATTTAATTTGTACTATGTTTCTTAAGTATAATAAATGCGTTCTTTAAAAATAAACAAAGAGGGACATATATACGTTGACAGGATAATTTGACTTTGGGTGATGGGCACACAACACAAGCAGTAGTTCATTCAAACACTACGGAAATGTTTACCTGAAAACTATGTACTTTTATTGATCTATGTCAGCCCATTAAACTTAATTTCTAAATTGAAATTAAATTAAAAAACTCAAAAATTTCAATCTAACTCTAGTATTACACTAGTCTTATTTATAATAATTAGTTTCAACTGTTTCTCCCAAAATGTATATATTGAAGTCCTAACCTTCAGACTATGGCCTTACTTCAATAGAGTCTCTATGGAGGAAATCAACTAAAATTGAGGTAATTAGAATCAACCCTAATCTAATATGACTAATACCCTTATAAAAAGGGGAAATAAGACACAGAGAAATATACCCAGATGAAAAATGTTGTGAAGACACAGGGAGACGATGACCATCTGCAAATGACAGATGCCTGGGACAGACCTTTCCTTCACAATCCTCAGAAACCAAATCTGCCAACACCTTGATCTTGGACTTCTAGTCTTCAGAACTGTGAAACAATAATTTTTGATTGTTTAAGCCTTTCATTTGTGGTACTTTGTTATGACAGCTTAAGCCAAATAATTAAAGGAATACATTTAGTCTATTTCCAATCAAAATGTTTTAAAATTTTTCCTAATTGTCACTTAGGTATGCTATTCAGAACTTGTATTTTAGAAGTAGAGTCTAAGCTTTAAAAATGTTGGGCTTTAGTTTCCAACCCCCTTATCCTCTAGCTTTAAAACACAGGTTTAACTTCCTTGTGCCTCAATTTCATTATTAATAAAGTGGAATTAATAAAATCTCTTAATGAAGTGGTTGTTAGGATTAACATATGTGAAATATATAAAGTCCCAACACAAGTGTATAACATCTAGTTAACAGTTTATAAATTTAAGTGATCATAAAGGAGATAATTTTTGAAATGAAGTAATATTGAAGTTTAGCCATTGCAAAACATAACCAGAATCAACTGTATTTCTGAAAATTAAGACTTACAGATATCCCACTTCCTATGGGTAGACCTTACTAGTAAGTACTCGGTACCATGAAATCTCCCTCAAAGCTTTCCTCATTGAAGAATGTGTGTGATCCATGCATTGTCCTGCATGCTTTTAAGGAGAAAAGATTCATCAGTTAGCCATCCTAATGATGAACTACATAAAGTCTAGTTAGAGAAGTAATATAGATACATATGGCTTTACTACTGAAAGTACTACCTTTTGAGATGAAGTCCATGTCTCAATTGTGTAAGTAAATACTTCTTATCCAGGATGCTTCTGGACTTCCCCACTCCTGTCTGTGCTTATGAGAGAAAGACTTTATAAATTATGCTACCCCCATTCTTAGATTCTTTAATGTCATCATTTGAAAATCAAATATATTTATTCACTACTTCTTCATTTAAGCTTCATAGATATCAGATTTTGTGCTAGGTTATACATTTGGACATTTGAGATGAAAGGTCAAGAGAGGAACCTGTGCTTAGTACTCTTGAGTAGCTGTCATACACTTGCCTTTTTGAATATCTATTAAAATATTAGGACCCAGAAAACAGCTTCTTAGATGTTTCCAGAGAAAATTCATCCCACTTGTTTACATTTGCATGGAAGCTCTGCTTTTTCTAGTCACTGTACTTGAACATCATACATTATGAGTAATTCATAAAGTCTCTCTAGCCCACCATATTCTCCAATAGGCAAATTCTTAAAAGAACTGTGTTTTCTTTTTTATATGCTCTGAACCTAGCACTGTGGCCAGAATGAATCTGGTGCAATAAAATTAAAAGAGTAAATGTATTATTCCAGAAGATGGGAAGTGAGGAAAAGGTAAGTAATCATGAGGAACTCGGTATTCTTGCATAGCTATGCATTAGGGGTGAGCATAGATAAAACAAACAAATAAACAAAAACATGGTGGGAGAGAAAAGTTTCAGGCAGATGGAAAATCAAGAGCTAAAGTGCACATGTGGGGAAAGAAATATGTGCTGAAACTGCAAACAAGTCAATTTGGCTTGGGTCTAGTGTATATGAACATGAATTTAAAGGTAAAATTTAAAATAGCAAATCCCATATATATTGTGGAGGCTCATAAATGAAAGGCTAGGGAATCTCAATCTTAATCATTACAGCTCAGAAAACAGCACTCCATAACTTTCCATTGCCTCTGGCATAATCTGTTAACAGTTTGTAAATTGGAAGCGGCATGGGAGAGAATTTTATTGACATCCAGATATATGAACTCAAATTACTCTATGTTTAATTTAACTTGAATATACTTTAATCCACTAACAGAATGTTTTTTTCTTAGTTACTTTCATATATTTTCATATACAAAATGGAGAAATATGTTTGGTACTATACCTCTGATTATTTTTTCTTAAATGCACAGTAAAAATTTACTTGTGTCTTATAGATGCTGATAACTTTGGTTGATTTATGCACAACTTTGGTTGATTTTAATCTCCTAGAAAATGTAAGTCATATAAAACATAAATACATAACCAGTAACAAAGTAGAAGGTTAAGATATTATTCATGAAATCAAGAATATTATTTCTTTACCTAATAAATGTTTATCTAATTCCCTGTAAAGCTTGAAATAAAAGGAATTAGAAAGAAAGGCTTGAGCTAAGACTACACAGTGCAAAGACAATTTAAAGAAGATGATACAGAAACCCAGTGTGCAGTGTAAATTAACTCGGGGCATTTTATTAAAAGATAAATGCCACATAATTTAGTAGAAAAAATTCTCAAAAATAACAAAATGCTGCATGTTTTAGACATTTAAAAATACATATATTATGTATTCCTGTATAAAACACATTTTTGAGGTCATGGGAAATTATTCATAATGCCTGAGCTATTTGTGTCAAGATGGATAAATTTAAAAACATAAGATTGCATAAAGAAAAAGTTGATTCAGAAATTAAACCTGAAGGGAAGGGGGGAGGGAGCTTTTGGGAGGGAGGGTAAGAGAGATGTTGAGGGGAATACCGGAGAGGGGGTATGTATTTGGGGAGCCACTAGAATATATGTAAACAAAATAAATAAATAAAATAGAAAAAAAAAGTTGAAAATTGGTCTTTAAATTTGATGCCATCTAAATACATTTTATTTTATCACTCTTTTAAAAATAAATTTATTAAATTTGTTAAGGTGACATCAGTTAACAAAATTATATAAATTTTAGATGTGCAATTTTATAATAAATTATCTGAGTATGGCACGATGTGTTCACCATGCCAAGTCAAGTCTCCCTTCACCTCTATTAACCCCCCTTTACCCTCTTTTATTGTCCCCCACCCACTCTCTCTTTGTAATCACCATACTATTGTTTGTGTCTACGAGATTTTTTTATCCTTTTCTTAATTCTTTCACCTTTTCAATTTTAAAATATGCATTATTTGATACAGACATACAGGGTTGGACAAAAGTAGGTTTATAGTAGTTCATATGAAAAATAATACAATAATTAATAAATGATAATACAAAAATAAACTGTCTTTAGCACACTCACAACTTTAATCCTAATTTTGCCTCATGCTGTAGATTCTTAAACAACTGTCCTTGGGAATGAGTTACACTAACTTTAGATTCATTAGTTTCTGTAGGAAGGGTGGGAAAATATTAGACGAGGTGCTGCTGTTCTATGAGATTTCTTATGTACTGTTCTTAAGGCAAATATTTGTATTTGTTAATTAAAATATAAAATATTCAAAACGAGTACAATTTACTACTGGGAACATCTTTGCCAGACTGAAACGTTGACTCTTAACACTATTGGTCCCTTTTTACCCACTTGCCTTGAAAGACAGAAAGCTTTTTCCAGAGGCAAACGCTTCTGGGTTACATGATGTCTTTGCCTTTGAAACAGAAGAAGCTAGGCACTTTTATTTAAAAAATATAGGAATGTAAAAAAGAAAGAATAAAGTTAAAAAATTATGTCTCTTCATATAATAAATACATCCTATGCTGTTAATATTATATTTCTAGTATGTTAAAAATTTTCTCTGAGTAGTAGTGAAACACATTCTAACATAAGTTGTTTTTATCCTCTCCTATATTAATGAAATTTTATAAAATAAGTCTGAATAACTTTTATAATCAGAAAAGAAAAAAAATCTTTCTAAAAACTTACAGGATCATTTGCTCATATAAGCAAAACAAAAGAAAATCATTAAAACTACAAAAACTCTTAAAATGTCACAATAAGAAAACATACAATCTGACTAAAAAATAGGTTAAAAACCTTGAACAGATACCTTACCAAAGAAAATATAAAGATGACAAATAAGCAAAACAAATAAGAAAAGATGCTCAGCATCATTTGTCATTAGCGAAATATAAATGAAAACAAGATACCACTACTAGACACGTAAGAAGGGTCAAAATCCAAACTCTGACAACGCCAGATGCTGATAAGAATGTGCAGCAACAGGAAGACACATGTATTTCTGCTAGGAATGCCAACTGGTACAACCACTTTGGAAGAGTTTGTCAGACTCTAAAAAACCCTAAACATACTTATACCATACAATCCAACAGTTATTCTCCTTGTATTTATCCAAAGGAGCTGAAAATTTATGTTGACACAAAAACCTGTGCATAAGTGTTTAAAGCAGCTTTACTTAAAATCATCAAAGCTTAGAACCAGCTAAGATGTCCTTCATTAGGTGACAAATAAATTGGTGCATCCAGACAGTGGGATATTATCCAGTGCTAAAAAGAAATGAATTATCAAGTTATGAAAATAACATGGAGGAATCTTTTATATTACTAAGTAAAAAAAAAAAAGACAATTAAGAAAGTCTATAGACTATATGATTCCAACTATATGACATTATGGAAAAGGCAAGGCAAAGAAGTCAGTAAAAGTTGGTGGTTTCCAGTCTTAGGGGAAAGTAGGGATAAACAGGCAGAACCCAAAGCATTTTTTGGGCAGTGATAGTATTCCATGGGGTACTATAATGGTGAATATATGTTGTTATACATTTATCAAAGTTCATAGAGTATATAACACAAAGAGTGAATCCCAATATAAACTATGAATTGTGTATAATAATGATGTGCTATTTTAAGTTCACTGATTAGAGTAAATGTATCACTCCAGTGAGGAATGTTGATAGCAGGGAATTTTGCATGTGTGGGGCAGGAAGTACATGGGAAATCTCTGTGTACCTCAAAGTACCTAATAATAAATTTATAAATGGTCTATAAGTAAATTAGAAATGTATTATTTGAAAACATTAGACTCTTTAAACATGACTACATTTGTTCTTCCTTTGTGAAATACTGCTGTTTTAAATGAGCTCAAACCAAAAATTAAGTGTACATTTCATTGTATATATTTTATTGAAATTTATTTCTATTATTTGTAAGCTAAGATATTTTCAAATCAGTTGATTTAATGTCACAAGTTTTAAAGCACTGTTCATCTCTGGACTGTGATATTGGTAGATGTGACAGCTCTTTTTCTGAACAAGTTTGCAATGTTGTATGGAAGACTGGAAGGTACAGAAAAATTACACATTTTGGTATGTAATATTAGAGGTATATGTGGAAATGCCATGGGCATTAGAAAATATAAAACTGTGAATCTAGTGCATCTAAGTTCAAGCCATCTTTGTACTCTAGGGAACAAACATACACAAACACAGAGACACACAAACTAAAGGTTTGTGTGTATGTACAATCCTACATAGTTGGTTTCTCTTTGATTATGATTTCTGTCCCTATATATAGTTTACTAGAGAGCATGAAAGAAATGATTTCAAGCCTAAGGCAAAGCACACACTGATAATACTATTTTACAGTTAGTCATTAAAAAGGAACATCATTCCAAGAAATTTGGAAGTTTAATACTGTTTCCATTTTTGCTCATATCATTTATTTTCTCTTGCTCACTTCTCACTCATACTCTAGCTTCCCCTACAAAATTATCAAAAGTAGGGAGAAAATGTCTTCCTTGGAAATTGTGTTATTGAGTGACTGTCCACTAAAATCCCTCCCTTTGGTAAATTGTGCATACTAGGCTATGAAATATTCACCAACACAATTTTGATGCCTTCCCTTCTAGAGATCTCTATTTTACAAAACAAATTGTTTACAACAGGCTCCCCTCCTGCCTAATGGGTACCCTGGAGGAATATTGTTGGCTTTGAGATTCAACCACATATTTTCAACAAATAACACTGTGGAAGCCAATAAAATCTGATCATAGCAAACATAATTCAGTGATCTCTCAATAGAAGAGGTTCATATTTCTCTTCCTTTTGGGGTAGAAGGGAAAAGGACACACTGTAATGTGTGAACTGCAGCCACATATAAGTGAATAATTTCAAAAAGTAGTGGAGCATTTCATGTTCTTCAGAGTCAAATGGGAGTCCTAAACTGTCAAGCTTAGCTGCAGTGAAAATGGGTTTCTCTTTGGGGACCAGGATACATGTTCATTTGCTTCCCTGTTGGTTTGCTGATACAGCAGCCATACTCTGGCAGGTGCTGCCTAGGACTGCCAGAGGGATGAAAGCAGAAACAGATTACGTTGCTCTGTTGGGTTCTCAAACCAATAGCAAGTGCACTTATAATTATAATTAATGCTGCTCCATGAAGACCAAAGTGCTTCCTTAGGAACCTGGGAAAACCAATGCATCACTGATGGCACTAGTAGTGTTGTCTATAAAAACAACTTGATTGAGGAAAAAGATGAGAAGGGGTGAGGCAGAAAACAGAGAATAAGGAAGCAGCAGCATCTTGAATACTGGGGCGAACAATTACATCCATGCTGATTTAACTATATTCCACTTACTGTCATATTTTTAAACTTAACATCAATGTAAAGTACAGCTACTGTGTGCCACCTTTAGAAACACTGTGCACAAAACACAGTTTCTGAAATCTAAAGCATGGAGTCTATTTTGGAGGGAAATGAAAGTAAAAAAGAATAGTTCCTAGATGATGTATTTGATGACAAATTTAGCAAAAGATTCTGAGACCAACATGCGGGCACTTCTCACGAACTCAAAAAGTTTATAGAATAGACCCAGGAGAGGTGACTGCTAGGTCAAGTTTTAATGTGTGATCAAGGATAACTCCAGGTGAAGTGAGGAGTAGGAGGGGGTGATGATTATGAGGATGATGTTTAAAAACTATTCTGCTAGTAGAGTTGACTGAGTATAGGAAGAGATTGGATGTTAAAGGAAAAGAAGAAAAGAAAAGGAGACTCCAGTAACAACATCACTGTGAAATAAGGACTAATAGAAAGGCCCCATGTAGTGTATGCCTTGTCACCTGGGGAACACTGAGAAGGCTTTTACATGTCCTAATGCAAATCCACCTCACAGCTGGGCTGGTGTTAAGGTCCTACAACAGTGGTTCTCAAAGTGTGTGCCAGGATGCACTGGTGCACCCTAGATTTCTAGGTGTGCCCTATTGTATTCCAGAGAAATATGTGCCTGTTGGGGACCAAAAAACAACAGGGTTTTTGAATTTAGATATTTGGTGGGCAGAGGTGTGGGGAATTGGCTGTAAACTGAGTCTGCCCAACCCCCCACCTCACTTGCCTGATTAGGTTGCAAAGGGCTGTTAAGCTGTGGTGCTGGATTGTTTACACTACCCCCCATGTTCCCCGGAAAGACTGGAGACAAGTTTCTTCTATCCTTTGTTTGGTGTAAAGTTAAGATGATATGTATGGTAGGGTTTTCTGCACTCAACACAGTTAAGAGTAAAAAGAGAAGAATTCTTCAATGTATTGATGAGGTGATGAGAGTTTGCCTTTCAAATATACACCCAAACATTGAAGAAATCACTAGGACACATCAGGCTCATGTTTCTCATAAACACAAGAATGAAAAAACTTAACAAATTTTCTCCGGTACCTGCCTAATTTACTAGAATGTATCTATATATTTATAAAAAGATAACTTTTTTGTCATTTTTTTAATTTTTAACCCCTTGTTTTTACAAATTCTAAAAAGCATAACAAAAAATTTAACAAAAAATGTTTTTTAATGTCAGAATAAATTTAATTTTGTCATATTTATTTTGTTAAATTACCATAAAAGCAAAAATTTGTATATAGTGCTTCTACAATTATTTGTAGGATTTTAAATGCACCCTGACTTAAAAATGTTTGAGAACCACTGTCCTACAGCCCAGTTACCCACCTTAGCATGGAGACAAAGCCCCGCACCCAGTTGTCTCCGAGTAGAAGACTTTATTTGCCTACCAGCCACAGGATATTCAAAAAAGCCAATCACATCTTCTCATAAAAATTAGGGGTCATCTTACTCTTTTGTTTACTTCAAAACTTTCCACAACCCCTGCAGATTCACTCATTTTTCACATGTAAACCCTCTGCAGTCATGCATGTCATGGCGTCCTCATTCCCCAAGCTGTGAATATATGTGACTCATACACCTCTGTCAATCTCATCTGTTCAGTGTTGAGAAATAGGTCTTTGGCCATCCACATAACCTTAAAGCAGGGAGTCTCTTTTCAAAAGTGGGGTGAAGAGGAGATGAATAAAACACTTATCTGTCACAATTCTAAAGGCTGGGAAGTCCTAAATCAAGGCCCTGGATGGTTCAGTGTCTGTTGAAGGTCCACTTTCTAGTTCGCAGATGGCAATCTTCTTGCTGTTCTTCACATGGAGGATGAGGAAGAGTTTGAGAACTTTCTGGGATTCCTTTTATAAGGGCACTAATCCCTTATTATCGAGTCTCTTCCCATAGGCTCCACCTCTTAATAGCATCATTTTCGGGGGTCACATTTTAACACAAAAATAGGGGAGAAACAAGTTTTTAACCCATAAAGTTCTGCCCCTTTCCCACCAAACTTATGTCCTTCTCACAATCAGTATACATTTTCTTGAGCCCCAAGTCTTAACTCACTCCAAAGTCAATTCTAAAGTCTAAGTCTAAAATTGTATCTAAATATCATCTAAACCAGACATGAGTAAACCTTGATGTACCAATTAATAGTTCTTATAGAAAAGTTTAAAAAGGGGGAGATTTGCTGTATAGATGTGAAAGCAGGAAGAATAAAGAGAAGGAAGCATGCACATATGTGTAAAATAGTTGCAGATTGTTTGGCACAAAATGGAGTAATTTCTTGCCTAACAACTTCATTTTCTACTGAAGATGAGAACAACAAAGTTGTTGAAAATAATGGAAGATGTGGCAATGTAGGAAATTTAGGGAGCATGTAGCAAGCTGGAAATAGCTGAACAGCTATGACGAAGAGTAGAAAGGGACATTACTCGGAACAGCTGAGTTATCTTTGCCAAAATCTGCAATTTTGCCTGTTCTAAAATTAACCTAAACTACTCATATTATGTATACAACAATAGTCCTGCCTTCAGAATCTTTATGGAATAAATCAGCAGAATGACAAGACAGTTGATGAAAATTGCTCAAGCCAGCAAATTTGAAATTGTATAGTTTATGCATAGATGTCTATACATATATGTTTATTATATGTATCTGCTTCATAGTAGTTTATTTGCTAATTTGTAAGAGATTCTCTACTTGAATGCCTAGCAGAAATGTTAAATGATATTTCTATAAAAGCAAAGACTGCTTGGAGATAGGAATTATGTAATGGAGAAAGAATGGGGGTAAGTAGGAAATGTGTGCTTTATGAAAATGTAGGAAACATCTAGAAGCTGAACAAGATGGGCAAAGGTATAGCCTCTGACAACATATGTCTTAAGTAGAGAAAAAGAAAAACTAAATGTCATGTAAAGCAAATAGAGAGAGGGAAAAATGCTTCATGATTTTAAATACATTATATTTTAATTGGTCACTTTTCAAAGAAAGGTGTTTACCCAATTCTGGTGTCCTGATATAATGAAGGGAATTTAGACACAGAACACATACACATAGAGAAGACCGTGTGTCTACAGAGACTGAAGTGATACCTCTCCAAGTAACGGGACACCAAGATGAGCTGTTCCCGTGAGAAAGAAGGAAGAGTTCTCCTCTGCAACCTCAGACAATATGGCCCTGAGACACTTTGATTTCAGACTTCCAGTTTTTTGAGATCTGAAAGAGAATGAATTCTTGTTGTGTTCAGTCACCTAGTGCCAACAGCCCTAGGAAACCAATGTCACAGGTGAAACACTTAATAAACGCATTCACAAAGCCCAGCAGTAGCAAAAAAGTTCCTTTACTGAGCTGCGTATTTGTTAAACCAGATGACCTTGTTTCCTGACTCCCTCCCCTTTTTGCTGCAGTTTTTATCACCAAGGGCCTCACCATTCCTTTTTATTTAGAAATGCTTCAGTAGCAAATTCTATAATTAGGGCACTCCAGGATTAAGACAGCATACAAATCATCTCTACAGAGTAAGAAATGTGTGGGTCTAGAATCAAATGAGCTCTTAAAAAGATCCAGGCTGAACTCTGGAAAACTCCAAACAATCCATTCAGCTACAGTTCTATATATTTTGCTCTTTTTTTTCTGCACTTCTTTTCTATTGGTCTACATTTCTGTGAAGGGTTTACACAGGAGAAAGGGAGGTAGGGAGGACAGAAGAGTGAAGGAAGGAGAGAGGAGTTTCCTTCAAAAAAGTAATGAACAGCTTTGCCTTAACTTAAATATTTCCTTATAACTTTTTATCAGTAAGGCTGTAGTAGCTTTCCTTTTGAACTGGGAATATTGGAGAACAAACTTAGAGCAAGAGACAGAGAATGTATTAACTCCCCCTGTGCCATAGCAATCTTTAAAAAAAATAGTCTGACTAGGTAATGACACTGTGAATAGAGCATCAATCAGTATGGGACACTGAGAACACAGGTTTGAAACCCTGAGGTTGCTGGCTTGAGTGCAGAATCACCAGCTTGAGCACAGTGTCACCAGCTTGAGCGTGAGATCATAGACCCCATGGTAACTGTCTTGAGCCTAAGGTCACTGGCTTGAGCAAGGGGTCACTGGCTCAGCTGGAGCCCCCTGGTCAAGGCACATAAAAGCAAGCAATTAATGAACAACTAAAGTGCCACAACCATGAAATTATGCTTCTCATCTCTCTCCCTTCTTGTCTGTCTATCCTTCTCTCTCCTTAGCAAAACAAACAAACAAATAAACAAACAAACAAAAGAAAGGGTTTTATTGCTGATAAAAACCATAAAACTAAAATGGGACACATGCCATTTCTCAATGCAGGCATGCCTCACTGCAGTATGTTCTCACTTTCAAGTATACTTGGGTTCAAATAGTATTTATTTATTTATTTACTTATTTATTTATTTACTTATTTATTTTGAAAGAGGGAGAAGAAGGAAAACAAGGAGAGAGAGAGTAGTATCAACGGATTGTTCCACTTTTAATTGTGCATCTATTGATTGCTTATCATACATGCCTTGTCCAGGCTCAAGCCAGCAAGCAGGGAATCGAGTTGGCTACCATGGGATGGAACCTGAGACATTGGGATTGAGCTGGTAACTTTAGGCTCAATCTGGGGTGCACAAGCTCATGCCAGTGACCTTGGGATCTAGTCGGCAACATCTGGATCAAGCTAGAAACCCCAGACTCGAGCTGATGACCTCAGGTTTATTAGAAACAGTGACCTCGGCCCTCCATGTCAATGCTCTATACCCTGCACCACCTCAGGCCTGACAGGTTCAAATACTAAAGTCTCTAATTTTTTCCATCATAAACTGCCAACTATATGTTTCTCACACATTCGATTTTTTTCAGTCAAAGTCTGGAGAATGATTTTAATAAATAAACAATATAGTATTTAAAAAATGCCTATCTTTCAAACAAGAAATGTTATAAAATGTAGTATTTGTTGAGTATCTATTAGACCCTGGGTTAGGAAGATTGTGTACATTCTGTAAGAACACAAAATGAATGTAAAAGAGATTTGGAAATCTCTTATTAAATTTGGAAATCTCCTC
The DNA here is from genome assembly GCA_037038555.1 of Rhynchonycteris naso. NCBI lineage: Eukaryota > Metazoa > Chordata > Mammalia > Chiroptera > Emballonuridae > Rhynchonycteris > Rhynchonycteris naso. The sequence goes on along the minus strand of CM072999.1, from coordinate 18,041,683 downwards.
TTGCTATGTGCCTTTCTATTCATGTTCCCTTTCACCCAAACAAGCTACCCTGTGGCATCATATTTAGGAAAGCCAACTTTTGTTTTATGACACGGCATTTTTAAAATGGCATGTATTAAAAATGCAAGGGTATAAAGTTTTTCATAATGCAAGGTCACTATTCTGTTTTTGCTTGAGTTTTGTGGTGTGTCAGAGACTCCATACGTCATTGATGATCATTGTGGGCTAAATTGTTCGTACAAAGCTAAACTTCTTAGAAACATTAGATGGAATTGAATTTTTTTTTTTTATTCATCTCCTTGAGTCCTACTAGGGATGTGTTTGTCTTTAAAAATGAACCTAAATTTATGAATCACTCACTTGACACTTAATCATGTAAATTAATGACACTTGATCAATATGCTTTTTGTAATTGCAGTGATGAATAAACTGTGTGTTTTGTTAACTGTGCTATTTATAGCTCACTGATTTTGGAATGGGAAGAGTACAAGTTTGTTTGTTTTATAAGTGTTGACAATGCCATTGCTCTGTCTTTGAGTTTAAAATAATGCTGTCTCTTCAAGGGACTTCTTCATTAAACATTTTTGTATTCCCTTATCCAATATTGTCTCTTTGCTACTTTTTATGTAATTCATGTGTACTGTTCAGTACACAGGCGGACAAGTCAGAGCACCACATCCATCAGTTACTTCCAGCCTTTCATTACTTGGACTTTGCTCCAATTTTCTTTCTTACAGAATAAACATCACAATGATAATGGAAGCATCACTGTAAGAACCGATTGACTTTGTGTAAAAGAAAAGTAAATGTTCTCCTAACCTTATAGCAAGAGGTAGTTTTATAACTTGGAGAAAGATACCTAATGAAGCTAGGTTCTCATCCTCCTGCAGACTGGGCTATAGGGGTGCTGACTTCCTTGTTAATTATATTAATTGAGGGAGTCAGATCCTTGAGAAAGACACCCTCTTGGTCTTAACTTGGCAAGAGGCATTTAAAATACTGTATATACTGTTGATTTTACTTATATTTGAAATTTAATGAACAAAATAAACTAACAAAATAGTAACAGACTGCCAGCTGTTAGAGGAAGGGGTGCCCGTCCTGTTAGGTATCCTCTTGGAAAGCGCTGCAGTTTTCTGGGCTTGATTGTAGTGAAGGTATGCCCAGAATGTCATATTTGTCTATCTGGGACCTCAGTGGGATGCTGGATGATTGGGATCATCTGAGTTGCTGGGACAGCTAGGCCCTTCAATCTTACTATATATACTAATAGGTGACCCTTCTCTTTATGCACCTTTCCTGGGTAATGTCTTCAGTAGAAGGGTCAAAATTTTTGCATGATGCCTCTAGGACTCTTGAAGACTTACATCTAGAACTGGTTAAAAGAGGCACTATTAGAAAATCAATGTACAAATGAGTGTGAAAATCAGACAGTGTAGTTTATAGAGGGCTATCTTCCAAGTGAAGCTGCAACACAGATATAAGGCAAATATCATTAAATAGGAAAATGCAATTATGACAGATATGATAAATAGTAAGGATCCAAAAAGAAACATTTCAGGACTCATTTTTTCCCCTTAATTTTTAATTTAGTACTATATGTATCAGTGAAATGAAATAACCTATTCACTTTTACCTTGGCACTATTATAAACATTGTTTGATCTCAGTCCTTTTAATTCTGAAATGGCCTTTCCATTATACTGAGTTTTCTCAATATGATTTTATATACAACAGTTTATTCTGTCTTATCGGTCAACTGCTTAAGATACCTGAGGTTAGATCCTACCCAGAACCCCTGATAGCTTTGCTTGATCCCTGAAAACTTTTCTAACTTTTGCCAGTGTTTTTCTTTTTTTGACACTGCATTTTGCTCTTTAGAGCAATTGCTACTGAATACCTTTGAGCCGATGCCAATTTTTGGACATAAATTCTAGTCCTCACATGCTGGTAGGCAAGGAGCTTTTAAAGTATTTTCAGCTTTGTTTTTCTCACTTAGGTACTATTTTAGGCTAAGAAACTAGTTGAAAGCCTTCTGTAGTGCATGGATATAGGGAAATACCAGCTCTTATGTGTGGCTTATCCCCTTGGACCAAGCAGAAAGCAATGCTCTACAAAATTATTAACTGGGTGAGTAATAAATGGACAGTCCCTGAGCAGCTTGGAGACACTTAGCAATTGTCTAAATATTTTTTTTCCTGACACTTCAGTATTATTGATGCTTAACAAGGAAGTGTTCAAATTTCAAAAATAAGAGTTAAGCATCTGGAAATTTAGTTCTGAGAAAATATTTTGTGGGAGGATAGTTTGACATGCTAATATAAAAATATAATTTTGATTATTAAATCATTTTATTCGTCTGTAGCATGTTTATCTCTCAAGATTTCGCAAAGGAAATCAACATAAATTGAGAATATGTAACTGATACCGTGCACATCTCAACTATGGCTATTCAAGCTACTTCTTGAGGTCCTGACCAGTTGGCTCAGTAGTAGAGTATTGCATTGCAATGTAGAGGTCCTGGGTTCGATTTCCAATCAGGGCGCACAAGAGAAGCACCCATCTGCTTCTCTACCCCTGCCCTTTTATCACTCTCCCTCTTTCTATCTCTCTCTTCCCCTCCCAAAGCCATGGCTCAATTGATTCAAGCACATTGGCCCTGGTATTGAAGATGTCTCTGTGGAGCTTTGCCACAGTGCTAAAAATAGCTCAGTTGGGAGCATGACCCAAGATTGGGGTTGCTGGATGGATCCTGGTTGGAGTGCATGCAGGAGTCTGTCTCTTAATCTCCCTTCTCCTCACTTGGAAAAGAAGAAAAAAAATTATTCTTGACCATTAAAATATATCTGATTCATATTTTTAATTAATTTAAATTTTCATTTGAGAGTCGATATGTATTTTGTATAACATATGCACACACACAAATTCACACAACTTTCATATATGACAACATAAAGGGAGCAATTTTAAAAAAGCTAACTTATATGGCATCACATTTGTACTTTGGAAGATAAAACAATGAGTAAAAATCAGTAACCCTTTCTTATGAAATTCCACCTGTTACACTTAAGACAGACCGGGTACTGCCCTATAAACAGACACAACATGATACCATCTTACCACCTGCCTGGAAACAAAGAAACATCGACCAAGAGAGGTCTAAGATTAGAGTGCCTGTGTGTGCGAAAATGAGATTCTGGTATAAGCTCATGGAAAAAATTATATTATTACAGGTCTGGGATTGAAGTCTGTTCTTTTTCATCTTTGCAACTAAAATATTTGTAATATTTGGGGCATATCATTAAAAACTGCCATTCCAAGAAATTTAACACCCTTCAATATAGTCATAATTGTGTAACCACACCTAGTATTTAAGTATCTTAATGAATATATATGCACATTGTCTAACCAGGAGACCATAACTGTGTTTTAAGCAATTATAGTAAATCATATTAATTTTTTTTTTGGATGCCAGTCAGCTTCAAGGCTCTCTGAGCTATTTAAAGTGACTTATGATCTCAAGATAATTTTCATATGGAATGAGATATCTATATCTACTGATCTAAAATAATTCCAACTAAAATAATTACACTAAGTGATTTCTTGCCTTTTCTATTAAAGAGGACATCTCCCTTGTCCTCCCTAAAAATTAATAAACCATGGATCATAAATTGTTTATGAAAACTTTAGATTTCTTATCATGTAAAACCCATTGATATTATATGAGCAAAATAGTACAATGTATTCAACCAAGAGACAAGAAGTATTTTTCTCAGGTCTTTTGCAAATAAATACAAAAAAGTAAACATTTTTAAAACATGTTTTAGGACAGCAATGCTATATTTGGAGTTCCTGGGCCTCTTTTTAAATAAACCTAAGAGGAATTCAAACTTATTCTGATATAATTATTAAAATCAGTGAAAAAATAAGTGTTCATGTTAAAACCCTCAGGGCGCTATCAGGTAGACTCAGTGGTAGAGCATCCCCCCAGTGTGTGGATAGTCTGTGTTTGGTTGCCAGTCAGGGCACACAGGAGAAGTGACTATCTACTTCTCCACCCCTCCCCCTCTTCCTTCTCTCTCTCTCTCTCTCTCTCTCTCTTTCTCTCTCTCTTTGTCTTCCTTTTCCGCAGCCATAGGGCAGTTGGAGCAAATTGGCCTCAGGTGCTGAAAATGGCCCCATGGCCTGGCAAGAGGCATTAAAAAAGCTTAGTTGCCAAGAAAGCTCAATGGCCCCAGATGGAGAGAGCATCGTCCCATAATGGCTTGCTAGATAGAACCTGGTTGGGGTTCATGTGGGAGTCTGTCTCTGCCTACCCATTTCTCATGTAAGAAAAAAAAATCCCTCAGGTTACTTTAATTTAAAAAAGTAAAATTTATACATTCATTGGAAGATAAATTTTAAGTAAATAACACTGGGAACAATTCTTTTTTTCATTTTCAGTTGCATGAGATTTTAGAACTTTTTCTATATATTTCTGCATCGCTGATTCCAAATCTGTAATCCTGTTTTTGATGCATGTTCTAGTTTTTATGCAATTTTAATTTCTTTTTGTTACAGTTAATGACATGCATTGGTTTTTAAATGGAAGTTAAAAGGCAACGACTCTTGCATTGAACATAAACACAAAAATATTAATGTTTTACAAACATCACTTTTACGTAATTGTAGTTGTTTTTAAATGTAAAAAATTATTATCTGATAAAAATACCCTCTTATTTTGTTTTAAGATTGAATCATAGCTTCTTCGAATAGGCATAAATGTAAAAATAGTTCTGACACCTTCTGTTATATATGTGGCTGTTACACACTTCAACGTCAAAGGCACAATATTTCATCATTTGTGACACGTGCATATATTGCCTATTTTCAAGTTCCCCTTGGCGATCAAGACAAAAATTGGGTTCCTCATATTGTGTGTCATAATAGTGAGGAAATGCTTTGTGACTGGACAAAAGGAAAATGCAAAGGAATGCCTTTTGGTTTGGCATGAACCTAAGTACCACGGAAGTGACTGTTCTTTCTGTCTGATCCGTACAAAGATCATTGGCAAGAAAAAACGGCATATAATCGCATATCCTAATATTCCTTCAGCAATACAACCTATCCCACATTCTGAGACACTCCCAGTTCCAGTTTTCAATGGTTTTATTTATTCTAAGGATGAAGAAAGTGAACATGGTGATCAAGTGTATTTTGATAAGATGCATGAGAAAATGGTTGTAGACTCTGAAGGGTCTTCTTCTAATGCCAAGCAGTCATTAACCCCTCAGCTGTTAAGCCAACCCAAAATGAATGACTTAGTAAGAGATTTGGGCCTACCAAAAAAAGCAGCTGAGTTATTAGCCTCCAGGCTTCAAGAAAAGAATGTACTTCACCAGTCAGCTAAAGTATCCCATTTCAGGAAGCGTGAACAAATTTTTGTGGACTTTTTTTCCGAAGACAAACACTTTGTTTACATCATGATATCAGTAGTCTTCTCAGCCAGCTGGATGTTACCACTTACAGTCCAACAGAATGGCGACTATTTCTTGACAGCTCTAAATGGAGTCTGAAATGTGTTCTCGTACACAACGGTAATGTTTATGCAGTGGTTCCAATTGGGTTCAACTTATCTGTGAGAAGATTATAATGACATAAAAATTGTCCTTGACTTTCTGAAGTATGAGAAGCATAACTGGATCATTTGTGTGAATTTAAATGCTAAATTTCCTACTAGGACAGCAGAGAGATTTCATGAAGTACCCTTACTTTCTGTGTTTGTGGGACAGCCAAGCTCGAGAGAAACACTGGACACAGAAGGAGTGGCGAAAACATGAAGCTCTGAAAGTAAGGATGCAAACTATTATGAATAAACCTGTAGTTAATTGAGATAGGATAATTTTTTTCCCCACTTCACATCAAACTTGGCTTAATGAAGCAGTTTGTTCAGGCTTTAAATAGAGAAAGTGAATGCTTTCAACATATTATTTCTGCTTTTTCTGCTTTGTCTTTCGAGAAGATAAAAGCAAATGTATTCAATGAGCCTCAAATTTGAACCTTCATACGTGACAAAGAATTTGCCAGGAAGATGAATAAGAAGGAGAAAGCAGCATGGCAGTCTTTTGTTGCAGTTATAAAAAACTTTCTTGGCAACAGAAAAGCAGAAAACTATGAACTTCTGGTTCAAATTAATGTGTTGGCTTCCCATGACATTGGATGCAACATGAGCATTAAGATTCACTTCCTGAACAGTCACCTTGATAAGTTTCCCAAAAATTTTGGAGCTGTTAGTGATGAGCAGACTACAGCTGGAGCATCAAACGAGATTGTCCTCAAGTAGTACACAAACGGAAGAGCTACAAATGCAAATCTTTGCCTGAATAGAATTTTAAAAAGTTTTGCGCAAATTTTATAATTAAAGTAAGTGTTTTAATATCTTCTATTTTGAAATTGTAGACATATTCTGATGCAATCATATCTTTTAGTGTATTAGTGTATTTACTGCATTATATAAATTATTATATATTTTTAAAGATGATGCCCAAGAAGACATTCTACTTCATTGTTAAACTAAATGTTAAAAATTTTACAATAGGATGAAAACCTAAAATCTTGAATTGCAATAAAACTGTAGCTTACAGAGAAAAACTGATGTCAGATTTGAGATCAGCACACTCAAATTAGGTAAGAACTAGTGATTTTGTGGATACAACATAAATTTTGTTCCCCAGTGTAATACAGCAGATTGTTTTTTTACTAAAGTACCCCAAAGGTACAGATGTACATTATTCAATCTAAAAGTTGTCAGTTTAAACAATGGAGCAATTTGTAAGTTCATGTAGTGCCACAAAAAAGAAAAAAAATAATAATGAGTGTAAAAATGGCTAACTTGAAAAAAAACAATGTAATGCACACTTACCAGGCCAACATTCTTAAGTTCATAAAGAAATCTAAGCACTAACAATTCAACAGACTCATGGGAAATTCTGAGGACATAGTTACTAAATCTTTCATCCTTACTAAATTTATTCACTCTTTGATGTCCTAACAATAGATCAGTGCCATAACTTTCTAGACTCCCTACGCTGCTGTTCCTATTATGACCTTAACCATTAACTCATTTCTCATAGGTGATGTTTAACAGTATTTATAAATCATATCTTTTATAGTAACTTTTTTATTAGAATAGTACATTACCCTTATCAATTCTTTTCATATATCAGTTTATTTCACTCCTGGTTCCAATTGCTGTTTCTGCCTATATGACAATGTTTTTCCAGTTTTTTTTTTTAAAAAACTTGGATCGCTTCTCAACTTTTTAACTAAGATCAAGTGTAGAATACTTGGAAATAACTTATTTTAGGGTTACTTCTGTATACGTTTAAAGCAAAGCTTGCTGCTCTTTTCTTAAAATAACTTTTTAAATTTGTCTTTTTTCTCCAGTTGTCCTGTCATCCCCCTAAACTTTATCAGTACTGCCATTATTATAACAGTAGCTAAGAGCTGTTCATTTGAGAACTTTCTTCCGAAGTAATAAAATTGAGTCAGGAAGCTTGGGTGGAATTTAAACAACTTCTGATGCGTTGCTTAAAATTTCTGTACTTCCACATTCTTATCTGTAAAATAAGATAACCACAACCCCATCTTAAGGTTGTATTAAGAATTAAAATTCAATTAATTCATATAAAGTGCTTAGAACATTGGGACATAGTAAAAGTTAAATTATATATATATATATATAATATATATATATATATATATATATATATATATATATATATATATATTGCCAGAGATTTTCCTAAGAATATCAACTTTATTATCTAATACAATAAAAAAACAATTTGATGAGATAGATATAATTTCTATTTTACAAAAGACAAAACTGACAATTGAGGAAGTCCTGTGTTTAACTGCACATATCCAAGATTGGATTCATATCTAGATACATGCAGCTGCAAAGTCCGTATTTCCATGCTAATGAGAACTTAAATGGATCTCATGTGGGCTCTATGCTCTTGCAAACAATGCATGTTTTTTGTCACTAATAAAAATAAAATTTTGCGGTTTTGCAACCTTAACACAGGTACACATCTCTGATCAATTGTAGCCAGATATGATCATTTTTTAAAAAATAAGTTTTTTTAAAAAAATAAAGAAAGCAAAATGTGAGTCTTGGTTATATGACAAATTGTATTTTACAAATTCTTAGAGGCTTGGAGGCTGTTTTAGTGATACTTAGCCACTGTTATTATATTAGTTTGGCTTTCATTATAAAATCCCTTAATAGACTCCACTGATGTCATTTGCAAACATATCATTTTATAGAACCGATCTTAGCAAATAAAGCCCAAGTTAGATAGATAAAATCTGCCACAGATTGGGAGTCTTTTTTTTTCCTAGAAGGGCAATTTTATTTTTTTTAGCATGTTTAGGTCAAATCTTGTCATCCATCTTTAGTAGTATAATTTTAAAGTGAATGTATTTCTTGTTATTTGAAACACTGTTTTGAGCAGCTTAAAGAAAGAATAAGCATATGAGTCTGCATTTTACACAAGAATTAATTCTACTACTTATACGCTGGACTAGCCTGTTCCTATTTTTGAAAAAGTTATATGTTGAGCAATAAATATTCTGCCTTCAAATATGTCATGCATTTCAGTTGGGTTGGCACCAACTGGAGAACATCCAGAAAAGGCAATCAGGAGAGTGAATGATCTGGAAATGATCTCTTAAGGGTAAAATTTAAGAACTAGCAAATATTTATTCTGGAAAGTTTTTAGTGAACATATAAATGGCCTTTGGATGCTATACTGTAAAAAGCCATTAGATTACATCTTTATAGCACCAGGAAAATTAACAGTTATTCAAAGAATACTTTATTATGTTAAAACATTTCTAGGCATATATTTTACTAAATAGCTCTTCTCTGTTGAACAAATGCTTTAATAAGTTCAACTTTTGTACCTCATTCACTCCACCACTTTCTTGTATAAAAAGATATATGTGACTCTAAAACGCTCTATTTCTCTAAAGGTTTTCATTATCTAATAACAAAGAGGATACCATTATGTGATCTTACTTGGCTGTTGTAAATCATCTACTGCACTTGCTCCTAATTCCCACCAAGAAAAAAACTAAAATCAATGGCAACTGTAGCAAGAGCATAAAATAAGTCAACTCCTTATTTAATTCCACATTCTCCTTCTCTCGAGTTCTTCCCAATGAACTGCTTTTCTGAACAAATGTTTGTATACTCAGTGAGACACTGATAAAGCATATTATTATCAACTTATTAATTAATTTAGCCAATACTAAGAAACTAAAGATAAATTGTCTCTCAGAATGAACATTGTGATAAACATAATAATTCTGAATGGTTTTTAAAGAATCTGCATGTGTACAGGATGAGGGAAATATTATTGATTAACTGCTTATGAGGCAAAGACCTAAGGGCATTAGCTAATGATGAAATCAATGGGATCTACAGTGGAGTGTTTCAGCCAGAATTATTAACTGATAAAATTTAATTACATAGAAGTCAAGTATGTTGGAAAAATATTTGTCCTTTAGTTCCCGTATTCAACTCTTAATCATAAAGGTTAAAAGAAATGTATTTTTATCCAATTCAGAAAATCATAATATACAGCACATTTGTCAAGAATTTTGTTTAAGTTTCAGAATCTTTTATAGATTTAAGGTACTGTAGGAGGAGGTGGAGTGTTTTGTTGTGTGATCTTTGAATGACCTCCAGGTTGCTCTTGGAACTTCTCTTCTCTACACCTGCTCTTTGATCTAAAACATGATGGACCACAACTGACTTGTGGTTCTTTTCCAGCTATTTGACCCCCTGCTCTCTGATAGGCCTTTCTACTGCACCCTTAACATTCTTAAAAGGGGTAGAAGACTATTTCTGATGCATTTTTGCTAGGCTGTGGCATAATTATTTCTGCAAGGCTATGGAAGAGCCGATCCTTCTAGTAACACTGGAGATTTATTCTCTCTGTGTCATCTTCTTACCTCCCTGTCCCTAATCTTAGAGAATAGGATTGATTTCGTTCTGTTTCTCTGCTCTGAGATGTCTTCTACATCCCTGGGAGCATGCACCTTGACAGTGTATTAAACTCAGTGATATCTTCCTTAAACTCTCCTCTTTTTTCTCTCTCCAATTTGGAGAAACTATTTCTATTCTCATAAAAAACAACTTATTTTCTTAATTTTGAGGATTATCTCTTAGAGACACTCTTTGGCATAAAGTTTTATACCTCAGATATATTGAGATAAAGACCCTTCCCGTTTTCTATAAGAACTGAGAAATAAGGGGTAGCTGGATAATCAAAACTAGCCCATTATTTCTGATAATAGCTAAGTAGGAAGACTTAGGTAATGCAAGGAACAAATGAGTATGCTCATTTAATCCTAAATTAAACTCTGTTACAACCTAATCAAAGTCATATTGAACAGGAGACTTTGTACTGATTATCTGGAATCCAAAAACTAAATTTCAATTTAACTGGGAAAAACATCCCCACAAGAGGTTAATTTAGGCCAGTGAATTTTTATCATCTGAGGGTAAATTCATCTATACTAAAATCTTAATTTTATTTTCCTTTTTCTCTCTATTTCTGATCCCATAATGTAAATGAAAATGTGCATTATACCTAACGAGATAGCATCACTGCTCTCTTCTAAGCAGATATTTTCTCTTTTTTTCACAATAGCTACTTCCATTGCTTCTTTTTCTGAAATTACTTATACCTAAGGAACCTGAATCCTAAAAAAAAGTTATCTCTTAATGTAAAATGAATTACACAAGAAAGCAAAAGAATAACAAGTCTGAAGACAAACAAAGCAATCTAATATAATCTCTTTCATTATTTCCTCCTTGACTATTTCTTACTGATAAAATAAAGATCGTACTCACTTTGTACCTTGTAATTTATGAATTTTATTTTCTTTTCTTAAATTTTTATCAATATATAATATAAATTTACTTTGAAAATTTATCACTGTATATTAAAAATATTTCAGATTATAGTGATAGTCTGGATGTTTTCAGGAGGTTACATACAGTAGAAGATAAATCCGGGTAAATTTAAATGAAAAATGTGAAAGACAAAAAGAATGGAAAAGTAAAACATTTGAGCAAAAGTGTTAAAAGACTCTATATTCACATTACATGATTCCTTTTCATTTGTATAACACACTAGAAAAATCAAATTACTCTTCAGTGACAGTGATTACTAGTGTGTTACCAGGGCAGTACAGAGGAGAGTATTATCTCAGATGAAGCACAAGGGAGTTGTTTTGTTTTTGTAATTAAAATCATTTATATCTTAATTGTAGTTGTGTTTTCATAAACACATATATTTCAAATCAAAATAGGCTCATTTTATTGAATGCAGTTCAATAGGAAGAAAAAAATCAAAAAATAAATACAAAAGGAAAAATAAAGAAATATAAAGTCCTGTGGTTTGAGTCATAAAATACCAACTGAGTTATATATTTTCATAAAATATAACTTTGAAAATATATACCAATTTAAATAACAAGCACTCTTGTTCCTCAGATGAGCGTCATTTGCATGTAGGTCAGCTTAAAAGTTGTCAAATGTGTGTTGTCTTTTTACTCTAAGACTATATTGATTCCAAAAAAATAAGCTGGAGCTTTTATGAGATTTGCATAATTGCAGCTTGGATTGTTACCATTTTTCTCCTTAAGGAAATACAGTGCATGTATAAAAGTCAAACCTATAAGTAAAATTTTAAGTAATGGTGAAGCAACTGGTCTCAGTCTTTCACTGATCATAATTATGAATGTTGAACAGAAAAGTGGGAGTGTGTGTGTATGCAAACATATATGTGTATGTTTAAGTGTACTAGAGGACAATTAAATTAGAAACTGAAGAGGGTGTTAAACAAATTTAGGGGAATATTTTAAATGTGTATATAGTAAATAGTAACAAATATAAAATATTATACATTATATATAATATATGTGTATGTTATTTATGATATATGTGTATTATATATAATATAAACACATGCATACATATGCACATACGAGAAATTGGATAATAAATATTTATATCTGCACCTATATCTGTATATATGTTTGGATGTATGTTATATATATCTATATATACAAACAGAGAGTATGAAAACTAAAGTTAATAGAATTTTTTAAAGCAAGAAAAATGGGAAATACAAGTTACTTATGATAATGCAACAATATTTGAAATGTCAAATTATCATTGAATATATAAAAAGAACACAATCTCACTTGTAAATAGCAAAGTTCTAATTAACATATCTACATAACTTTAATTAAGATTGACTGTAATCTGGACTATATAATAAATCATATCTAAGGACATACATGGTAATTAGAAGGAGTAAGAGCTAGTTCTATCATGAAAGGACTATGGAGATGTTGCCAAATGGCCCAAAGTGGGGCATAAAGACCACTGAGAGTGAGAATGGTCTCCGCCTAGGGCTGGAGGCTGCCCAGCATATGGTGTGGGAGAAGGTTATGGTCACAGGGACGTGGTTAGGATTTTATGAAGGATACTGAATCTGTTAGCCAACATCTTGCTCACTGAAGACCTATTTTATCCTAGGTTATGGATCATATTTACTTAACAATAAAATAAAAGTGCAGACATCCCATTTTCCTTACCACAGCGATCTAAAACCATCGCTGCAAGGACAGAGACCCCAGAGGGAGAAGGATAGGTCAATAAGACAAATATCAGCACTAAAAAGATGCAATTAAAAAATAAGAAGAAAACAAAGAAAGCATGTATATATAGTCTACCATTCACTGATACTGTATGGAAATTCCTCTTGCATGATAGCCACTAGTGGATGTTACTCATCTTTTTGTATTTATATATTATTTTTCAACGTTTTATTAGCTTTAAAATAATACAATATTTTTATATAATCATAACAATAGATTATTGCAAAATATTTGTAAATTATAGAAAAGGATTAATACAGAGTATTGGTAAACTTTAGAAAGGGATTAATAAAAACATCATGACTAAACAACCAAGGATAAAGTAAAATATGGGTGATAGTTATTTAGATATAAAAAAAAGATATAAAAAATACACATATGTCTATATGAAACCTTTTGATTCTTTACTTAATATTAAACATTTATTTAGATTATTAAATAATCTTCTATATTGTGATTTTAATGTCAGCATAGTTTTTCACTTTATACAGGCTATAATTAGACCATTCAATAATGAGATTTATTCTTCTGTTTGTTATTGTAACAATAGTAACAATTAATGAGACTCTTTTACTTAATAACAGTTTCTAAATAACCACAAGAGCTTTGAGTAACACTGAAATAACATGAAATATTATAATAATAAAATAAATCTTATTTTAAATAAGTAATTAGATAATTTTCAAAGAATTGAGAATTTTAGAGATTTTTTTAATACAAATAATTAGATCAATTTTGAAAATTTGTTTTAACATTTCCCAATGCTGAATATTAATTTTTTATTTAGTACCAAACTTCTGTGACCTGTCTTTTCTACAAAGTTACTGCTGTTCTTATTCTCTTCTCTCCTCCCCTTCCCTGACCCAACTTTGATTAATACAGACATATAAACAACCCCCATATTCACAAGTTCTATGTTTGCAAATTTGCCTAGTTGGTAAAATGCATCTGTAATTCTGAAATAATACTTGCAGAGCATTTGCAGTCATTCACAGTTGAAAAATTTGAGTCATCCTACACATTCATTCCAGTTGAAGTAAGTAAGGAGACACTCCGCCTTCTTGTTTTAGTTCTCATACTGTAAAAATGGTTCTTTTTCACAGTATACTGGAAAGCTTTGGGCATTTTTGTGATTTTTGCTGTTCAAAATGACCCCCGAGAATCATGCTGAATTGTTGTCTAATTTTCCTCAGCTCAAGAAAGTTGTGATGCCTTATAGAGAAATAATATTTGTTAAATAAGCTTATTCAGTCATGAGTTGGGTGTAGCTATAACTTTAATGTTAATGAATCAATAATATGCATTAAATACATTGTCTTTAAAGAAGAAACACACATTTCCAAAAGGTGATATATTAATAGGTTAATGAAATATAACCAGAACTTTGCAGAAACCTAATTTTTCATTTCCCTTAGAAGTAATCGTTCAGTATGTTGTCATTCCTCGCCATATTGTCGTTCACTTTTCATGGTCTCACTGTATTGCAGATTTTTAAATTGTATATATCTAATTTTGCATTGCATATTTTTCACAATATCATGGGATTTTGCAGTATATAGGTATTTTTATATATTTATTATTTTAAGTATTTTTGCAGTAAAACAAGCATTTTCTAGCCTTAAAAAATTAAAACAATGTATAAAATATTAATTAAAATATTAAAATATTAAATCAAAATAAAATATGTAAATTTATTGTACATATGTTTAAGAGTGCAGAAAGTGTTTAAGAATATAGAAAGTGTTTATATGAGTGTGGGAAAGGTTAATAACAGTCTGAGAAAGGTTTATAAGAGTGTGGGGAGGGTTTATAAAGCCTTAAAATATACATAAATAATAAAGTAAATATAAGTTCGCTACTTTATGGATTTTCACCTATCACAGGGAGTTCTGAAACCTAACCCCCATGATAGATGAGGGACCACTGTATATTAATATATAAGCGGTGTGTGTGTATAGTAGTTCATCTGTATTCCATCATTACTTTACAATTTTTTTACTTTCCTTGCTGTTTTATTTTTTATAGCTTATTAGTGATAAATAAAATACCCTTCTTTGATGGTTTTTTTTTTTACTTTATATAGAGGAAACTTCTCTCTGTCCCAATAACTAATGCATATGTGCTTATATTTTCTAATACTTAAATGATTTATTATAGTGAACTCTTTAAACATCTGGATTTTATTTTTTCTTGTAAGGTGCATAACACTGTTGTTCAAGAAACATGGTCTATAATTAAAATGTTTTCTTTTCTTTTACATCCCACAGGCAAATGAAACTAATAGCTGTGGGTTCTGCCATATATGTTACTCTTTTGAAGATATATCTTGGTTAACTAAATATATACGCCAAGAGTTCTAAAAGATGGCTTCCCAGATCTCTTTCTTGAAGAGTTTAGTTTGGAAGTTAACATCAATTTTAAAGCAATCAGATAAATAATTTTAGTTTTAGTTTATTGTTTGTGTGGAGATGTTTAGATTAATATTTATTTTGCTTGGGACATTTTGTTATTTCGTGGTATAAAAATTTCTGAGGGCATCTTTTGTATTTTAATGAGACTAAGTTCTCAACATCTGACTGTAGACTTTTGGCCTGGATGGCCCTTGGAATGTGATACCACTGTGCTGCCACAAACATCAAATTGTCCTTGGCAGGCAAGACAGGAATTGACGGCCATTTTCCTTGGGTCTGGTTGCAGAGCATGGGCAAGAATCATTCCAACGCATTTGCCTGGTGCATGGCTCATCCCATCAAAATTCTGAATTTGTTGTTTGAAATAAAGTATTTAATCCACATAATCCTCCTACGTCCTTCCCCTACTGAGTCCTTTTAGAACACCAAAGATATGATGAAAAACTACATGAGCAAAGTCTATGAGACATACTGCCTAAGCTAAAAAGCCAAAGAAATGCTGTGGTCTCCTTTTAAATGTATATGTCACCTTGCGCTTGGCATTCACTACAAACATCTCTGAGTGCCAAAAAACCAGTCTTAGGAGAACAGCATGAGCATCAATATAAATACTTCACAGGACATGAAAGTGCTCTTGCAATGCTCAATATTGTCAATATCTATTCAGCAATCTTCCACACATTCTTACTTCGGCAAGTTTTAGGCTTCATGCTATAATGAAGGGATTCCACTTTTAGTGTTCTTAATCCTTTCTTTCTTTTCATAAAAGAAAAGGGTAAAAGAAAAAATGTTCTGCTTTATTTCAGCTTTTTAAGCTACACTAAACAGTAAATTCTAAATAAAAATTGAAGACTCTATGGATACACAGAACTTAATTCTAACATTTCTCAGAGAAAGATGTCATCAAATGACTAGAACACGGGCGCCCACACTTTTTCAGCTTGCGAGCTGCTTATAAGATGACCAAGTCAAAATGATCTACCTACAATAAAAATGCAAAACATAAATTTATTTCTTCTATATTATCATTATTTAAGTTACTACTATTACTATTTAATATTGTGTATTCTTCTTTCACCCTTCTCCTTCTCAGCTCTCTTTTCAGAAGAAAGTCAATGTCACAGTTTTTATGAACAGTCCGAAAAAGCCGCTCCACATTTCCCTTCTTAGGAATAGCAATGGCACACAGACAGATGAGGCAAATGCACTTAGAATATGACATAGTGAAAAAAATCCCCTCCCATTCTGTATGAAAGTGGTAGGTTTTAGGCTTCTTACTCGGACCAGCTACAGCACTCATTTTTATACCCTTTGTTGTATTTAGTTTAAATAAATTGAAGGCTAACTACGCAGCAATGTAACTGAACAAGTTAGCGCAGTTTAATGTGCATGTGTAGAGTGTCAAAAGTTCAGGCGTCAGATTGGCTACCCTGTATGCCAATCAAAAGACAAATACCTTTTTAATGTCATGCGACCTACCCACACTTCCTTAATGATGGACCAGTAGATCGTGATCAACGTATTGAGCACCCCTGGACTAGAGTATCAATAATAGATAGTTTATCAAAATAACTAAAAAAAGTGTCAGTAAGAAACTATCTGCTGTCTTTGAAGACTCAAGCTGGTTTCCATAACTTGGATAAAAACTGTATTTGAATTTTGTTTTGTTTTTGCCTTTTCCCAGATTGGGCTTATCTCCAAAAGATTTTTTGCTGGCCTACATGATTTAAGCTCTTTTTCTCTTAGACTTTTAGATTGTTATTACTAAATTTTGCATTCCTCACATTGTTTTACTACTTAAAAATAAAAGCTATGACAGACACCAATTACCAAGGACATTAATTCTAAAAACTCCTGACCGTATGTTTCTGTGCCTTATAATATTGACACACTTTACCTGACCATTCTAATTTTTTATACCCTCAAAACCATATCCTCTACTTTAGTCTCATCCTGTTCCATTGACAGCTACAGTCATTTTTTTGTTCAGATCTATGGTAATTCGATTTGCTATCTTTAGTTGGTTTACCATTTTAATTTCTCTACACCTTCATGCTATTCACACATTAATAGTCTGACAATCAATGAGTCACACAAAATGTGTTATTGTTAGGTGAATTGGATGTGTTTTCTCAAGTAAATTAAGTTCCCTGAAGGTATGCCTCACGTTTCTCAATTTCTCATTTCCAAAACCCATAGCATAAGACAACTTGCATTTAGGAAAGTGGAAAAGAGGGTCCTTGGTAATTGATGATGAAAGTAACAATTAAGAAAAAAATTTTATTTGTATTATAAGGTAATCAAGAGTAACAGAACATTTGTAGAAAAAGCCCCTCTAAGATCATTTATGATATTTTAAATTTTGAATTATCTGCCTGCTTATCAAAGACACTTTGAACAGAGTCAGGACAAGGTAAAAAGTGGTTATTATAGATTCTATAATAAGATTGTATGAGTGAGATTATCTAGAGGAGGTTTTATTTTTTTCCAGCTCATTATGTTGACATTTTTTCCAAAGAAAACTATGTGGAAGTTAAGTAAATAAATAAGATTACTTTAACCCAAAATAATATAATGTAAGATGTATGCCTCTGGCTGTCTGAAGCATCAGTTGCAGGAGTAAAAGTTAGGCTGAGAAGATATAAATAGGCCAAAGATATGTTCAACACAGTCGATCCTTTATAACTTGAATCCATTTTTACCCTCCAATAAGTCCAGTCTTTCACAGAGCCTTTACACTGATGATTGGCTGTGCACACCACCAAAGAATTAATATAGGAGGGTTATTGAAACAAGCTCATGAGCCAGCTGCAGCGGGTGTGAAGCCATAGTTGGTAGTCATTCTTTCACTATTCCAGCAGCCCCCACGTATCTATTGGAGTGACCCCAGATTTGCATCATCAAGCATTACAAATCCTCAGCTGCTTTGCTGTTGGGCAGTGTGTGGTTCATTGCTTAGTTATTTCAGGGCACTGAAGTAATAAGATGCATAGGTAATCTCATGAGTTCCAGTTACTCAGGGGTCATCCTTCCTTCTTTTTCCTGTCACTGAACTGATATGAAGAGACACAAATCACCAAATGGCGATTTTATTTGCAAATTCAATGGAATATTACCAATGTTACCTCTTGACAATATTTTCTCTGTGGGAACCAGGTTTTCAAATTCAGTTTATTCCAAGGTCATGGGGATCAGCAGTCCAAATTCTAGAACTGAAATATTGAGGGTTATGGTGAAAATATCCAGTCCTACTTTAAACTCTTGGTTTTAGGACTTGTGTATTTTAGCTATTAAAGACACAGGAACATAAGTCATATACAGTTGAGTATGTGTTCTGCACCCCAGAGTATAGTGCTCAGGGTTTTCTTGGAACTAGATCATACTGAATCATGAGAAACCATCTTGTATGTCTCCTGTCAATTCCCCTAATATTTTCCCAGCTGCTGACTTTCATTGACATAATTTTAGTGACTTAAAATCAACCTTGGTGAGAATATTTACACCATGAAAATTGGCAAGTTTACAAATTAATGCCTAATTATTCATTCATTAATTAAAACAATGGATAGGCAGTTGTTCAGCTTTTTCCAGCATACCACTGGTACTCCTTCAGTTACTCAGGCAGTTGTCCTGGAGCTAGAAATTTATCTAATTATTCCATCATTCTATTTGGCTTGCAGCTTCTGGGTGATATGGTATATAGTAGGAGCAGTGGATCCAATGAGAAACCACATTTTTCCATGTCTCTTACACTATAAAATGGTCACATGGTCTGAGAAAAGATGTATAGAGTCTGATTCTAGAAAATGTACAATTTTGTAAGCTACCAGACAGTGGTCCTGAGACGTATCCAGATAGGTATCAATTCTGACACACATCTGATCGATATTGGTTCTCGTACTGACAAATTACTGGATAGAAATTGCGCAATGTAATCAACCTGCTATTAACTGACTGATTAAACTCCATGCAATGCTGTCTTATTAAGCGTTTTGGCTTCTGCTGCTGCCAGGTGACAAAATCGGCACTCCTAGAGGCTTGGCTCCACTCAGTGACAGGAATCCATGTTTTCAGCTGATGCATTTTTGTTCTTGATATCATAGCTATTTCATTTCTGTCCCCAATAGCTAGACTTCATGATACCAAGGACAGAGTTTGATTTATCTCTTGTATAGTCATCCTGTCCAGCTGGCTTATGACTATACTGCCACTGTAGACAAGCTCTGAAGGCTATTACGATAAGACCCAAAGATTTGCATACACTGTACTGACTCTTCCATAATTCCACGTACCTCCTCCAAAAGCTTTTTTACCTCTAACTTGTCAATTCTGTTCCATTGGAGTCCTTAATCAGGCTAACCTTTATTATCTTGTCTAGAATACCATGTGTATACATACTGCACGCGACTTCTTTCCTTCTTTATAGTACTTACTACTATGTATTTTGCTTAGATCTTAAATGAAAAGACACCATCTCCTCTTCATTATTGTCCTTATCACAAAGGCCCCAGAAATGAAGAGCAGTAATATATTCAAACATCAGCAGCCAAAAACAAACAAACAAACAAACAGTGTGGTGGGAGCTAAGGAAAAAGAAAAAATGTAGTGGAAAACATGCTCAGAGAGGTGGCAGGTATTCCAATTACAAACAGCCTAAAAGATTATGGGTATTTATTTTTCAAATTTTACATATTCTATTATGAATGACAATTTAATTATTTTTATTTGTTTGTTTGAGGGGAGGGGAGGAAGAGACAGACTCCTGCATGGGCCCTGACTAGGATCCACTTGGCAAGCCCAGTAGGGGGCAGTGCTCTGACCATTTGAGGCCTTTGCTCTATTGCAACCAGAGCCATTATTTTTCTTTTTTAGCACCTTAAGTGGAGGCCATGGAGCCATCGTCAGTGCCAGGTGCCAACTTGCTATAATCGAGCCATGGATGCAGGAGGGGAAGATAAGAGAAAGAAAGAGAGAAGTGAGAGGGTGTGAGGTAGCGAAGCAGGTGGACGCTTCTCCTGTGTGCCCTGACCAGGAATTGAACCTTGGACTTCCACATGCCGGGCCAACGTTCTACTACAGAGTCAACTGGCCAGGACAGTTCACTGATTTTTTTATCATACTATTTTATTCCCCTTTATATCTGTTGGGTTTACAGTTTTTTCTTCTTTCCCTCTCTCTTTCCTACCTCCCTTCTTTTCTCCCTTTCTACCACCTCTCACTCCCTTTTTTTTCTGTTTTTATTTTCCACTTGTTAAACAGAGATGTTGAAACAGAGTGTGGTCAGCAAATATTTCCTGAGCAGACCACCATATTGCCTGCTTTAAGAGTTATAAACAATATTGCATCACACTGCTTGAATGAGCTAGACCAGTGAAAGTATCACAACCATCTTGTGGGCAAGAGAACCTGTAGAAATATCTTAGGCATTACCTTCTCTCTATCTTTCATATGCAAAAATTTAAAACAGACAGTCAACTTCTATATGAAATTTAACAATAAAAATACTACTACTTTATTGAAATGTTATATTTTATTTTTATTGAAATACTATTGTATTTGAGGATAGCTTTGGTTGCTCTAAATTTCTTGTTATCAATTGAAATCTATATTCCTAAATCTTTTGTCTACTGGCATTATTTATGATCTCTGAAAAAGAAAAGAATATTGCTCCCAAATTTAGCTAGTAGTCTTTCATATATTTCCTCATATTTGTCATTGAATAGAATTAAGAAACACAACTTGACCCGCGGTGGCACAGGAGAAAGCCTCAACCTGAAATGTTGAGGTTGCTGGTTTGAAACCCTGGACTTGCCTGGCCAATGCACATACGGAGTTGATGCTTCCTGCTCTGCCCCCCCCCTTCTCTGTCTCTCCCTTTCTCTCTCTTTTCTAAAATGTATAAGCAAAAAAAAATAATAATAAAGAAAGAAAGAAGAAACAAACTACCAATTATATCCTCTTGTTTACACTTCCTTTGCAGTTGGCAAGGAGGTTGGTGGTAAACATGTATATAGAAGTTGAAATATATCTAACAGTAAAAACTTTGCCTTCCATCTACCCAACCTCTAGAAGAAACCATGGCTCTAATTAAAATTTAATGAAATATGTCTTGATGTATTTAGATGACTTGCCACCTGCCAAATAAAAGACTTGAAATGATATGTAGCAAGGCTTTCTCAACTATTCTAGTTAACGTGGTTCCTTAATAGAATGAGAAGTACCATGGTACTCTAGAGCTGGGAATCACTGAAAGCATGTTTGCCAATTATCATCATGAATTTAGTTTTGATGCATACTAGTGGTTCAGTGGACCAAAACAATTGGCCTCATCTGATTACTTGCATAAAGTGTGCCCATTAGAATGTTCGGCTTTTCTCTATTAATAAAATAGTAAATTTGTATGTTCATTAATTTTTTTCTATCCTAATTAGTCACTTGTGTCTACTAAGTTATAGATTTTTCAGAGTCAGCTTAGAATAAGAAGATAAAAGGGACCAACACTTACTTTTACGTCTCCAGAGATTTGAAAAATCACTCAAAATCTAGGTAAAAATGGTGTGCTAGTCACTGTGTTATGCACTGAAGTAGGTGCTGACCAAGACCCAAGCTCCCCTGTTGAGAGATGTCTAATGAGCAGTAGACTTTTATACATCTGGAGTTTTGCTCAGAGGTCAGAGCTGGAGTTAAAAATGTGAAAGCCGGGGAAGCAAGATGGCGACGGAGTAGGCGGACGTACCAACTTCCAACTCCCAGAACCAAAGTGGATTACAACTCAATTTTAAGAACCATCACCTGGATAAACCAACTTTGAACAAAACTAAGTGGACTCTTCAACCAAGGAACACAGAAGAAGCCACATTGAGACTGGTAGGAATAGCGAAAACGCGAAGAGGGCTGCCCAGCTCCCCGGAGCAAACGGCAGCCCGGAGAGACCCGCGGGGCGGGAGGAGATTTTGGCGGAGAGGGAGGGACCTGGGTCCCAGGAACCAAGCCCCAGCCTGCAGTCCCAGAGCCAAAAAGAGGCGTTTGGACAGTATTGAGCTGTGAAACAAGTGAGGGAGCTCCCAGGCCTACAGTGTGGAGTATTAGGTCCCTTCCTACTCTGCTGAGGGCTGCTTAAGGTTTTGGGGCGGCAGGACGCTGAAAGGCGGTTCTGTCGGCGTGGGCAGAGGCCAAGCCGGTGGGAGATCGGTCTAGCCCAGAGGGTCAGAGGGGAGGCGTGAGAGCGGTCCGGAAGCTGCGGGCCCGCCTTTAATCCCACTTACGGGGACAAAGCGGGAGGCCAGGAACAGGCAGGCCCTGCGCAAGCCGGCCCTGACCGCGGGGACCGGGCTAGAACCAGGGACGGGCAGGGGCTCGTGGCTGAGCTGACGATACTAGTCCGCCCCCCCCCCCGCCGTCCGCCGGAGAAACCGCGGTTGGCCAGTATACGTGCGCGAGCGGGCTCCGAGCGCGGGAACGGGGTGGACCCCGAGACAGGCGGAGGCTCACAGCTGAGCCCACGGCTGCTATCCCCATCCGGCCGGAGAAACCCCGGATAGCGTTAATACGTGCACGAGCGGGCTCCGAACGCGGGGGCGGGGTAGAGTCCGGGACGAGCGGAAGTACGCAGCTCGGTGGAAGCCAGCAAACACGCCCGCCCCAATAAATCTTGGTTTCCGACCCTGCGCAAAGGGCCCTGGCCTCGAGGGCGGGGCTAAAGCTCCTGACGGGCAAAAGCTTACAGCTGAGAGCACGTCAAAAGCCCCGCCTAACCCGCGGAACTGTAGCGAGCAGGCTCCGACTGCTGGTTCTGGGCGGAAGTCCGGAAATAGGCTGGGTCCGCAGCTGAGGAAAGGTGCTCGCCTCTACCCTTGGTGCTAATCTTGTGGCTTCAGTGACAACCCCTCCCACGGAGGAGAGGCAGAAATCACAGCAAAAGCCACAGTGGGCCGGCGCTGGCAACGCTCATACCCAACCACCCTAGGCACCGGCAGAGGGGGTGGGGGGCCTGCAGATAGACCACACCTAGAGAACACAAAGGCAACACATACTGGACTCCAGTGGCCACAACTTGCTTATACACAGAAAAAATGGGCAGGCAGAGGAATGCAAACCAAATGAATCAAGAGAAATCCCCAGAGAAGGACCTGAATGAACCAGATATAACCAAATTACCAGAAGCAGAATTTAGAATAATGATAGTTAGGATGTTCAAAGAAATTAGAGCAACAATGGATAGTCATTATGAACACCTAAATAAAGAGATAACAAGTATAAAAAATGAAATTGAAATAATAAAAAAGAATCAGACAGAAATGACAAATACAGTATCAGAACTGAAGACCACAATGGAAGGAATTAAAAGCAGGATGGATGACGCTGAGGATCGAATAAGCGAGTTAGAGGACACAATAAACAAAGGCACAGAAGCAGAGAAGAAAAAGGAAAAGAGACTTAAAAAATGTGAGGAAACTCTAAGGGAGCTTTGTGACAACATGAAGAGAAACAACATTCGCATCATAGGGGTGCCTGAAGAAGAGGAGAGAGGACAGGAAATGGAAACTTTGTTCAATCAAATTATAGCAGAAAACTTTCCTAAATTAAGGCTGGGAAACACTCCACACATTCAAGAAGCACACAGAACTCCATTAAGGAGAAACCCAAAAAAATCTACACCAAGACACATCATAGTTAAAATACCAAAGCTAATGGATAAAGAAAAAATTTTAAAAGCTGCTAGAGAAAAAAAGACTATCACCTACAAAGGAGCCCCCATAAGGATGACATCGGACTTCTCAACAGAAACACTTGAGGCCAGAAGGGAATGGCAAGAAATAATCAAAGTAATGCAGAACAAGAACCTACAACCAAGACTACTTTATCCAGCAAGGCTAACGTTTAAAATTGAAGGAGAAATAAAGAGCTTCCCAGAAAAAGAAAGCCTCAAGGAATTCATAAAAACCAAACCAATTCTGCAAGAGATACTAAGGGGCCTCTTGTGAACAGTTTAAAGGGAGGAAAGAATAGAGCAAAAGAAGAATACAGCTTTAAAGAATAAAATGTCAATAAACAACTACATATCAATAATAACCTTAAATGTAAATGGATTAAATGATCCAATCAAAAGACATAGGGTAGCTGCATGGATAAAGAAACAGGACCCATACATATGCTGTCTACAAGAGACACACCTTAAAATAAAAGATATTCATAGACTGAAGGTAAAAGGATGGAAAAAAATATTTCATGCAAATGGAAATGAAAAAAAAGCAGGGGTAGCAATACTTATATCAGACAAAATGGACTTTAAAACAAAGGCTGTAGTAAGAGATAAAAGAGGACACTACATAATGATAAAGGGAACAATTCAACAGGAAGATATAACTATTGTAAATATCTATGCACCAAATATAGGAGCCCCGACATACATAAAGCAGACTTTGATGGATATAAAGGGCGAGATTAACAGCAATACTATCATAGTAGGGGATTTCAATACCCCTCTAACAACACTGGATAGATCCTCAAGAAAGAAAATTAATAAAGAAACAGCAGACTTAAAGGAGACACTAGATCAACTTGATTTAATAGATATCTTCAGAACTTTTCACCCTAAAGCAGTAGAATATACATTCTTCTCAAGCGCGCATGGTACGTTTTCTAGGATAGACCACATGTTAGGACACAAAAATGGTCTCAATAAATTTAAGAAGATTGAAATCATATCAAGCATTTTCTCTGATCACAATGCCATGAAACTAGAAATTAACCACAAAAGAAAAACTGAAAAATACTCAAACACCTGGAAACTAAATAGCTTGTTATTAAATAATGAATGGATTAACAATGAGATCAAAGAAGAAATAAAAAAGTTTCTAGAAACAAATGATAATGAGCATACATCAACTCAAAATTTATGGGACACAGCAAAAGCAGTTCTGAGAGGGAAGTTTATTGCACTACAGGCATATCATAAGAAGCTAGAAAAAGCTCAAATAAGCAACTTGACCCTGCATCTAAAAGAACTAGAAAAACAACAACAAATAAAACCCAAGACAAGTAGAAGAAAGGAAATAATAAAGGTCAGAGCAGAAATAAATGACATAGAGGCTAAGGAAACCATACAGAGGATCAATGAAACAAGAAGCTGGTTCTTTGAAAAGGTAAACAAGATTGATGAACCTTTAACTAGACTCACCAAGAAAAAAAGAGAGAGGACTCAAATAAATAAAATTAGAAAGGACAGTGGAGAAATAACAACTGACACAACAGAAATACAAAGCATTGTAAGAAAATACTATGAAGAACTATATGCCAAAAAATTAGACAATCTTGGTGAAATGGACAAATTTCTTGAATCATATAACCTTCCAAAAATCAATCTGGAAGAATCAGAACACCTAAACAGACCAATTACAGCAAATGAGATCGAAACAGTTATCAAAAAACTCCCAAAAAAGAAAAGTCCTGGGCCTGATGGCTTCACAAGTGAATTCTATCAAAAATTCAAAGAAGAACTAACTCCTATTCTCCTCAAGCTATTTCAAAAAATTCAAGAGGAAGGAAGAATTCCAAACTCCTTTTATGAGGCGAGCATAATTCTGATCCCAAAACCGGGCAAAGACAACACAAAGAAAGAAAATTATAGGCCTATATCCTTGATGAATTTAGACGCAAAAATTCTCAACAAAATATTAGCCAACCGGATCCAGCAATATATGAAAAAAATCATACACCACGATCAAGTGGGATTTATCCTGGAGAGGCAAGGCTGGTTCAATATTCGCAAATCAATCAATGTGATTCACCACATAAACAAAAGGAAGGACAAAAATCACATGATAATTTCAATAGATGCAGAAAAGGCATTTGATAAAATCCAGCACCCATTCATGCTCAAAACTCTCAGTAAAGTGGGAATACAGGGATCATTCCTTAACATGATAAAGGCCATCTATGATAAACCGACAGCAAACATCATACTAAATGGACAAAGATTAAAAGCAATCCCCTTAAGATCAGGAACCAGGCAGGGTTGCCCACTTTCACCACTCTTATTCAACATAGTTCTGGAAGTCCTAGCTACAGCAATCAGACAAGAAGAAGAAATCAAAGGCATCCAAATTGGAAAAGAAGAAGTAAAACTGTCATTATTTGCAGATGATATGATATTGTATATTGAAAACCCTAAAGTCTCAGTCAAAAAACTACTGGACCTGATAAATGAATTCAGCAAGGTGGCAGGATATAAAATTAATACTCAGAAATCAGAGGCATTTCTTTACACCAACAATGAAATATCAGCAAAAGAAATTAAGGAAACAATCCCCTTCACTATTGCAGCCAAAAAAATTAAGTACCTAGGAGTAAATTTAACCAAGGAGGTTAAGGACTTGTACTCAGAAAATTATAGAACATTGATAAAAGAAATCAAGGAAGATACAAACAAGTGGAAGCACATACCGTGCTCATGGCTAGGAAGAATAAACATCATTAAAATGTCTATATTACCCAAAGCAATTTATAAATTCAATGCAATACCAATTAAAATACCAATGACATACTTCAAAGATATAGAACACATATTCCAAAAATTTATATGGAACCAAAAAAGAACACGAATAGCCTCAGCAATCTTAAAAAGAAAAAATAAAGCAGGAGGTATCACTCTTCCTGATATCAAGGTTTACTACAAGGCCATTATACTCAAGACAGCCTGGTACTGGCATAAGAACAGGCACACAGATCAATGGAACAGAACAGAGAACCCAGAAATAAACCCACAGCTTTATGGACAACTGATATTTGACAAAGGAGGAAAGAACATACAATGGAGTAAAGACAGCCTCTTTAACAAATGGTGTTGGGAAAATTGGACATCTACCTGCAAAAAAATGAAACTAGACCATCAACTTACACCATTCACAAAAACAAACTCAAAATGGATAAAAGACTTAAATGTAAGCCGTGAAACCATAAACATCTTAGAAGAAAACATAGGCAGCAAGCTCTCCGACATCTGTAGCAGCGGTATATTTGCCGATTTATCTTCATGGGCAACTGAAATAAAAGGCAAGATAAACAAATGGGACTATATCAAACTAAAAAGTTTTTGCACAGCTAAAGACAATAGGAACAGAATAAAAAGACAAACCACACAATGGGAGAACATATTTGACAGCACATCTGATAAGGGGTTAATAACTAAAATTTATAAAGAACTTATAAAAAGCAACACCAGGAAGACAAACAACCCAATCAAAAAATGGGCAAAAGAAATGAATAGAAATTTCTCCAAAGAGGACATACAGATGGCCAATAGGCATATGAAAAAATGCTCAACATCACTAATCATTAGAGAAATGCAAATTAAAACCACAATGAGATATCACCTCACACCAGTCAGAATGGCACTTATCAGCAAAACAACACAGAATAAGTGCTGGCGAGGATGTGGAGAAAAGGGAACCCTTCTGCACTGCTGGTGGGAATGCAGACTGGTGCAGCCACTGTGGAAAACAGTTTGGAGATTCCTCAGAAAATTAAAAATCGAACTGCCTTTTGACCCAGCTATCCCACTTTTAGGAATATACCCTAAGAACACCATAGCACTGTTCGAAAAGAAGAAATGCGCCCCCATGTTCGTGGCAGCATTGTTCACAATAGCGAAGATCTGGAACCAGCCCAAGTGTCCGTCAGAAGACGAGTGGATTAAAAAGCTATGGTACATATATACTATGGAATACTACTCAGCCATAAGAAACGATGACATCGGATCATTTATAACAAAATGGATGTACCTTGATAACATTATACGGAGTGAAATAAGTAAATCAGAAAAAAAGAAAAACTGAGAACAGCACGATTACATACATAGGTGGGACATGAAAGTGAGGGTATGAGACATGGACAAGAGAGTGGTGGTTATGGGATGGGGGGAGGGAGGGAAGAATGGGATAGGGAGGAGGGGAGGGACGCAGGGAAAACCAGATTGAAGGTGACAGAGGACAATTTGACTTTTGGTGATGGGTATGCAACACAATTGAATGATAAGATAACCTGGAGATGTTTTCATTGTACATATGTACCCTGATTTATTGATGTCACCCCATTAGAATTAATAATAATAAAATATATATTAAAAAAAAAAAAAAAAAAAAAAAAAAATGTGAAAGCCTTTGAAGATGACAAGTGTTTCTTACTTTCCAAAAATGTTTTCCAATCTCTGTTCTGGTGAATTCCAGATCCTTTGGATACTAGTATGCATTGTACCTTAAAGCCTTAATAAATGTTGCAGGAAAAAAGAAACAACAAAAAAAACTAGAACATAAAATTGCCAAACAATTTATAATAAGTCCTCTTCTAACAGAGAGCCTGGCAACATCTCACAGAACTGATTCTCTAGAAAGCAAGTGTAGAAGACCCAGCTTTATATCCTATGTCCTTTTTCAAAGAACTTCCCTGGAATATCAATAATACCAACACATTTGTAAATGGTCATATATTTTACTATAAAAGCATGAGATACAGGGGGAATCTGACCATTATGAAAGTTTGAAATGACTAACATTTTGCAGAGATTACCTTTGCCATTTACCAAGTTTTCTCTAGGTTTTTTGAAGGCCTTGCCATTTCATTTTCTGAGATAAATACTAAAAACAGCAGTATACTCTTCCTTAAGAACTTTCTAGCAAAAACTAGAAGGCTAATATATGTTGGCCCTACATTTTTCTACCTCTTCCCTCTCACTGTTTCCCTGTGCATCACATAAATGGTCAAAGGAAAAATAAAACAAAAAATATCAATGCTGCTTATCTAGAGGCAAAAGGCACAGGGATGCACGTGAGCACACATGGATTCATTTGCATGATGCCTTTTGACTGCATTTCCCCTGCTTTCTCTGACCCCTTCAGACACAAAATGCTCCCATCTTTGAGTTGCCAGGACAGATCTCTGGGGGCATCACCTTGTTTGTAAAATGTGGACGTTTCAAAAAAACAGTGTCAAGCGATTATGGAAAAATAATGGATTCAGCTGTCCTGACCCTGCCAGGCTTGAAAGCAGAGTGGTTGGAGAAGAAAAGAGTGGGGACAGGAGCTGCCAACCACACCTGCTGTGAGCACGAGGTCCTCTCTGGATGGCTGACAATGGGCTGCTCTCCGCATGTGGGTTTCTGATGGCCACTGTTCTCTCTGTGGCTTTTATACAAATGTGTTTTACAGGACAATCAAAGCTTATAAAATGGGAAAGGAGGTATGAGGAAGAGCTGGCATGGAACACTTTAGCAGTATTCAAATAAAAATAAAGCAAACAATGGAGAGACTTATGCCTTTTACTTAGAGGCCAAGGAGGGGAAAGAATGGATTTTTTTGGCTGACTCTACCGGCTGGTAATAATTAGGTCAGACTGCTGAGAAAATAAAAGTGTTTCTTGAATTTATGTTTCTTAATTTTTTACGGGGCTGGACATGAAGCCTGTGCCTCCATCCAGCATCCAGCTACCATGTGCCTGGACCATGTACAGGGACGTTGCTCCTCTGGACACAGGAAAGCTGGGGTTTATGGAAACTTCTGGGCTCTAGTCCCTTCCTCCAACTGGTTCTAGGTAAGGGCTTATTGGCTTCAAGCTGATTTGGCGACTGGCGGTGTGTAAGAATAAACTAGAATGAGGGAGCTCAGGTGCAGAGGTAATCTGTTTGGTTTCCCCTCATACCAACCTGAAATGCAAAGTCCGGGCATAGAATTCAATAATGTGGTTCAGGTAGGAATCAGTTCCAAACCAAGTAGAGAAGCAGAGGCTGACATTGAGATTTTTTATTTTTCTAAAGAATCATAGACCCAAAGATAATGGGGGAAAGAGAAACATCTTAAAGAGGAAAAAAATTCCATTTCAGAGCACAGTTCATGCTTCCCTCACCAGAATTCTCCTTGCAGGCACACTGAAAATTGCAATTCCTTGTGCAAGTCTCTAACTGCAGTATTCTTTTGTTCTTTCTCTTACATTCTCCGTTTTGTCCCTGTCCTCGCTGAAAGGTGGCATACGAAATTGAATGTGGTGCTCAAGGAATGACCTGGAAGAGTCACCTTGCTCATGCTTGCTAGATACCTTTATCTTTCCTTAGTCCCTACACATTCTTAGGCAGGCAGCCTAACCCTTCCACTCACCACCAGGAGTACAACTTTATTAGAAGTCCTGTGAAATTTTAATGCAAATATTTTAGTGACTTTGAAGTTTCTTGGTGCCTAAAACACTACTTTGTTCATACATATTCACCTCCATTCACATTACCTAGCAAAGCTTAGGTTCTAAGTAGGTAGTGATTACATTATAAATATTCTTCTTCTTTCTAGAAAGTGCTCTTGCCTCCTTGGCAACTTCAAAATCAAAGCCAATGTCTTTCAAGTAAACTCATTTCAGATTTTGCAGCCCAAATCCTCTCACACCAGCCATGCAATCCTCCCAGTCTCTTCCTGTGGGAGTTAGTCGGTCACAAGAAAGGAAGGTAGCAGGTTAGCAGGGGGTTACATATATAAAGACATAAAAAGGAAGTTGTAAGGCCAGAGGTTGCCACCATAATGGCAATGCAGGTTCTCATTGGATTCAGGCAGATGGTAAAGAAACAGCGGAGCCAAAAAATGGTGGGCCATTCCTTTACTAAAGTCTCGCAGTGGCCAAACAA
The DNA here is from genome assembly GCA_037038555.1 of Rhynchonycteris naso. Classification (NCBI taxonomy): domain Eukaryota; kingdom Metazoa; phylum Chordata; class Mammalia; order Chiroptera; family Emballonuridae; genus Rhynchonycteris; species Rhynchonycteris naso. The sequence continues at coordinate 18,010,889 of CM072999.1, read as the reverse complement.
GCAAACACACAGGGAAAACACTTCCCTTTTCATTCGGGGCTCCCAAAGCCCTGATGCATTCTCCATTTCCACGAACAGGAGAATCTTCTCAGGTTCCTCCTGGAATCAAAGACCACACCAGTCTTAGCAGATCTTGGAAAGCCCCTTCCCTCAGGCTCCACATCTGCACTCCTCTTCTGCAAAGCTTGCTTTCTCTTCAGCACTCTGCATTGTTTCTGCTCTCTCTGAAAAATTCTCTGGGCCCTCAAAGACCCTCCTCCAGCAAATATTAGCAAGACAATAGCCCCTCCCAAGTAGAATCGCAATCTACAATTTGCAATCAACTGCCCTGCTCTGAGAGCAAGCACACACGTGGCTGCCCAGAACAATTTTTTAACAATAAAAGTGAACAAACTCAAAAAAATACAAATTTTGCAAACTCATTTGCACAACAGAAGTGGACTTTGAAAATGTAGGAGCTAGCTCAAAGCACTGGTCAGTGAAGAAAGGACAATGGTGAGCAGGCTGGAACTTTATGGACACAGAAAAGCCAGAGCTGTTGTCTAGAGGTGAAATTTCTTCTCTTTCTGGGAAACCTCAGCCCTATTTTTTAAAATCTTGCAAAAGATTTAGTCAGGTCTACACAGATTATTCAGTTTAGTCTTCCCTACATAAAGTCAGCTGATTAAGAGCTTTAATTACATCTGAAAGATTATTTTACAATCACCTAGACTATTCTTTGATTGAACAAGTAGGGACTCCAGCCTAGCCAAGCTGACACTTCAAGAGAGTCATTAAACTTTCCAAATAAACTACTTTTTACCCATTTCCAGTCTCAAAATCAGCTTTGAGAGAGCCCAAACTAACCTAAGATCCTTGGTGACCTGGTGACAATTTGCTCTGGTCATATTTTTTTTCTCATTGCAATTATCCTGATTCCCTAACTCTTGGTCATGCACAAATGTTTGCCACTTATCAAGCAAAATTTCTATCAAGTTTTTACCAGTCTTCTTTCCCACTATTTTGATGTTCTGACGCTGCCAGAATTTCTACGTTCTAAAATGCTATCCCTTGCCTGACCAGGCGGTGGGGCAGTGGATAGAGCATCGGACTGAGATGCGGAGGACCAAGGTTCGAGACCCCAAGGTCGCCAGCTTAAGTGCAGGGCCCATCTGGCTTGAGCAAAAGCTCACTAGCTTGGACCCAAGGTCACTGGCTCCAGCAAGGGGTTGCTCAGTCTGCTAAAGGTCCATGGTCAAGGCACATATGAGAAGGCAATCAATGAACAACTAAGGTGTCACAACAAAAACCTGATGATTGATGCTTCTCATCTCTCTCTGTTCCTGTCTGTCCTTATCTATCCCTCTCTCTGACTCTCACTCTGTCCCTGTAAAAAAAAATAATAATAAATAAAATAAAATAAAATAAAATTCTATTCCTTATCTTGCTAATGACAATAGTGATAGCACTTTAGGTGTGTTCAGATATCACAGTATTCTCCAACTTCTGTACGCAGTATAAGATTGTTCCCCTTACACCTCTACCTTTTCCCACTCACACCCTTTATATTTTGTCATGGACTGAATCAACTCATGAGTTGATTTGGACAGAGATATTTGAGCAGAAATGTAAGGTCAGTAGCCATGGCCACCATCACAGCCACCTGGCCCATACAGGTTCGTATTTGATTCAGACAGACAGTAATGAAACAATGGAGCCAAGACTGGTGGGCAACTACATTTAATCCTAGCTCGCATTCAGTGGGTGAAAAATACACACAGTGGAAAAATACTTCCCTTTCCATTCAGGGCTCCCCAAACCACTGATTTATCCATGTTTCCTACAACCAAAGGTTTCTACCTCACCAACCTTATTCACCTCAGTTCCCCATCTCCTTCTCTCTGCACAAACTGGCTTCTCCTTCAGCACTTTGCCATCTTGGCTACCTCTTTTCTCCAATGCAGGAACCTAGAGAGAAAGTCCCCGGTCTGTCCCCATTTTATAGTGTAGAAATCAAAACCTTTAAGCCAGTATACGAATAAAGAAATCTCTGATACAAAGCCACTTATCTGAGGCATAATTTGGATTTTTCATAAGCGTGTACCACCCCACATCGTGCAACAGTCAAGGGTATGGGGAAAAGTTTAGTGTTGTGAAGATTTTAGAATTAAAAGGGTGGGAAAAGTTTAGTCTTAAAACTAAGCCTTAGGCTATAATGACTTTGCCGGCTTACATCTTGTCTCCCACACCCAATGCAAACTATAAGTGAGCAAACATATATATCATATTTACAAACTTATTTGACTGACAAGAAGTGACGTGGGTCCTTCTGGATTGAAGTTTGAAAAACCAGAAAGTGATTTTCCATGTTTCTTCATTGTGTATCTTGGTGATCATGGAAGCTCTGAAGCAAGACTCCTTGAGTATTATAATGAGAAGAGGCTGCCCCCTACTCCACGGCTGAGCCACAGTGAAAGTGTATCATGAATGAGAAACAATTATCTGTGTGTGTGTGTGCGTGTGTGTGTGTGTGTGTGTGTGTGTGTGTGTGTGTGATCTGTTAAACTACTGAGATTTTCAATGTCATGGTAAAAAACTAGTCTAACCCATCTTCACTTGTGCAACTCTGGATTCTCTGATCCATCCAGTGCAAAGTAAGTTCCCCATGTCTTTGTTCAGTATCACTGCATTTGTGTTATGTGTAAAGCATCTATTGCAGGCTATTTAAAGAGTTTTTTACATGTATCTATAAAATTACAATTTATGGAATTTAAGGCAATGTTTCATTCTATATTTTTATAATGCCAGTCTCAAACAATGACTTGAATATAATAGAGTTAAGAAATTTTGGTTAAACTTAATAAGTGGAGAGAGTCCAAAATTTCTTGAACTTTTTTGAAATTGCTAAGCGGTTATGTGTAAAAGAAAATACATTCTCTTATATGATCTTTTTTATTGTTAAAAAGTGTTCAGAGCAACATAGAGTTACCTGAGGACTTAAACATTTTAAGCAAATTCTCTCACAATTAGACTAATAAAAATTATGACAACCTACCACTATCTCAGTGGAATATCTACAAAAAAATGAGAAAAAATGTCCCCGAAATTTAGAAAAGTAATATTTCTTTGTATTAATTATATTCCACCATTCCCCTTCTTAAGCCATATAAATGTCTAATGGTCTATTTTATTCCAGACATGCACCTAATATCTTTATTATACAGGGTAAAGTAAAAGTAGGTTTACAGTTGTGAGTGCACAAAACACATAGTTTATTCTTGTAGTATTACTTATTAATAATTGTATTATTTTCCATCAAACAACTGTAATTCTACTTTGTCCCACCCTGTATTTGCCTTTATCTGCCCTTAGATCTGTTCAGATCAACAATATCTTTATTTAAATACTGCAGTAAACCACATCCAATTAAACCTGGCATGGAACTCTTTAAACAAGGGTTTCTCAACTGATTCCAAGTCTGAGAACCTTACATGATGTGTCTTTTTCCCCGATTACCTATAGTTTGAGAAAGTTTAGAAGTTAGAATGTATTGTGAAGAAAGAAATCTCAAGGATAAATCTTTAGGATGTGTTCAATATTATTAATAACCCTATAGAATTATAACAAACAATTATTGTTGCTTAAAATTCTTAAAATTTATCAATATATAGTTATTAATTCTATCAATGAATAGTTATTAACCAATTCTTTGTAAAACAACATTATAAGCAGTTATACATACTGCCTGGTCACTCCCTGTTATGGGTTAAATTGTGTTTCTCTACTAAAAAATATGTTGCAGTTCTCACCCTCACTACTAGAGAATGTGGTCTTATTTGGGAATAAGGTTGTTGCAGATGTATTTAGTTATGATGAGGTTTACGGCAATAAGATGGTACCTGTATCCTTATAAGTAGATTACCATGTGAACAGAGACACACAAAGATAATGTCATGTGACAAGGAACACATTGATTGGAGCTATGCAGCTGCAAGTCAAGGAATAGCAATATTGCCTGCAACCCATCAGGAGCTAGGAAAGAAGCAGAGTAGTCCTCCTGGGCTTTCAGATGAATCGTAGCCCCACTAAGGCGTGACCCCAGACTTCCAGCCTCCAGAATGGTCAGACAGTAAATTTCGGCTCTTTCAAGCCACTCAGTTTGTGCCACTTTGTTACAGCAGCAGTAGGGAGCTGATACACTCCTTAACCATCCAAAGGACCCAGCTGAGGGGGTGTGAAGGCGAAACAACCAGGAAGCAGAGGAAAGAAAAATGAAGAAGTGACAGCTGCCTGATACGTGCCAGTTTGCAATGCATCAGGCAGGGATGGTGGTGGTACGGCTCCTGCCTAGCAAGCTATTTAAAAAGGTAGGACTCAGAGTCCCTCTGTGACAAAAAGAAAGCATGGATAAAAGAGCTGTGTGACAACAAGGCTGGAGTCCTTAATCCTAAGGGATTGGCCTGCCTCTCATAGCTCTGTGCAACCTCTCTAAGCTGTTGTCTCTGCCAAGTGCAAGATTATCACACAATATTTATAGCCTATTTCTCAAAGCAGAAGCAGCATTCAGTAAGTGGAGTAGATATGCAAGTGAAGCTTTGGAAGTTTCTTTTATATTTTTACAAATGACAAATTTCATGTCTTTTTTCTTTCTTTCACTCTTTTTTTCTTCTTTTTTTTTCTTTTTTTATGGTTTTTAAGAAAATTGCAAACACGTACAATCTAAACATTGACTGAATTTAAAAACCTGTTCTCTCAACTCATACTTAATTTCAGCCAATCCTAATCAGCTCAACACATTAATTTTCAGGAAACATTTCCTAAAATGATCTAATTGGAACATGAACAGCTTTAATAACAATGAGGAACTGGGAAGAAAAGATCAGATTTGGATAAAATACAAATCTAAACACTAAGACCTGTTGAGCCCTGAACAGTGTACTTTAAACAAATACATTATTAAAGGAAATTGCTTAGTATTCAAGCTCATTATGTCAAGTTTAATTATTTTTTTTGTTTAAATAAATAACTCATTTCTGAACCAATGAAACCACACTTGAGCTATTTCATCAGTGTAAGTATGATTCGCAAATACAGAGCAAAGGAATAAAAACAACAAAAACATCCTACTAAAAGTCAGACTAATTGGCAAAATGTCCTTTCAGCTCTTTTAACAGATTTAAAAATCTTGGCCAATCATAGGAATTTATGGTAGTTTTATCTTTCAGCACTGTTGTCAGGTGACCTTAATTTGTTCTCCCAAAATTTAGTTCACTGTAGACTTCCAAAGAGTAAATCAGACCTTGAACTTGGTCTTGAAAGAACATTTGACACCAAATGTTATAGAGAGACTAAAATATGTCTCTTCCATGGAAATGTTTCCCTGGAATTGATATTGAGTTCCAATTACATGTTAATTTCAACATTACTTTTCTGGTCTCCTTCTCCCCGCCCTTGAATGACAGGTGCTTTATCAAGGTTGGTCAGGATAGTTGTCTGCCCCCCAGGGAAAAGCCGGGAAGGGTTGACCTCATGCTCACAGCATGCCCAACCAGTGCAGACTTCTCTAGCAGCCAGCTCCTGGAAGACTAGGCAAGACCTCGGTCGCCTTTCTGAGTGAACTTGATGATCGAAGTTAACCCATCAGAAAGGAGACTATTGGTCAGCGTCCAGTTGCTTGGCTTATGTTGAGAGTGAACTTTTTGACATTTGAAGTCTGCTATATCAAATTAAGCAGAATAAAGCTGGCTGTTTGCTCATTTATTTATTACACCACAGGAAACTTGGAATGATTTATTAAAGAGTGCAAATAGTTCTCTTTCTTCAGAAAAAAGCTGGCCTGTGCCAAGATATATAGCAACGGGCTGGGTGTGGGAAGGGTGCAAAAGAGTGCCCACTCTCAAGGTTATTAAAACACACCTGGGCTCATTTAAAAACCCACCTTTAGTATGAGGATGAACAATGGGGGTTCAGCATGGGGTGACACATGGAGCCTCTGCTTTATGTACCTAAACAAACGAAAGTAACAAGATGATTAGATTTTGCTGAGAATGTAGCTGACCAGTAGGTTTGGCCAGAGGTGTTCATCACCTTATTAAACCCCTAGGGTTGTAGCTGAAAGGACGACTTTTAAAGTGGCCTTAACATTCTCACTCATTTACTGACCTGCACTGAGACCAGAAATCACCGATAAAAACTAGCAATGGAGTTTGGGAATATAAATGCCATAGTTATGAGGCTTTTCTGAGGGCAATTTTACTTTTTCATGATAAGACAGTATTGGATCTACATAAAGAATTTAAAGTGTGGAAGTAGACGCCTAGAAGCTTACCCAAAGATATATTTTGGTGTATTTTTGTCAGCCTTATTTTCATGCAAAATTGTGTCTACATACACAACTTCTCTGTAAAAAATTACATTGTTAAGTAATACGTATTTTAACCAAACATATAAACCATATTTTTCGCTCCATTAGACACACTTTCTTCCCAAAAAGTGGAGGGAAAAATGCCCATGCATCTTATGGAGTGAAAAACGCGGTACTTTATTAAATATTTTAGCATACCATTTGGTTCAGAATATTATTTTTCTTAATTTCCTGCTTAAAACCCTAGGTGTGTCTTAAGGTCAAGTGCATCTTATGGAGCAAAAAATACACTATTTGTATTATTATATACATTCTAATACATATAAATATGTATTTATACACATAGCTATCTATTTATTTTAAATTCTTAATTATATTTGAAAACCAGCATAATGTGCAATCACTTGGATATTCTATACTTTATCATTATTTGTTTACTAAGTAGTTTACAATTATTCTTTTTTCTACTACTACAATAAATGCTATAATTCATATCCCCGTACAGGAATCGGCCAACTTTTAATATTTTTGGGGGGAAATTTTAAAAAGTGGATTTAATTGAGTCAAAGAAAACTGACACCTTTCTGACTCTTAATACATATTTAACAACCTTCTCCAGAACGTTTGTTTAAACTGATTTTCGTAAGGATATACATCATTAATGTAAACAGCAGTTTTCAAAGTTATGAATTAAGATTTTCATACATCTCTTTGAAATAGTTGAATACAGTTTCTAGCATTTTCTTTCTATGTAAACCTCAATCAAGATTGTAAGACCAGTTGTTATTTTTTGTGCAGTGCTGATATAAAGAATATGAATATATTACAACAAATACACATATTCATATGCATAACTATCCATTCATAATATTTTTGATACCCCAAAAAATTTTTGGCGGTTAAAAAATTTCCTAGACTCTCTGGTTATTATTAAAATTAAAGATACATATTTTAAAACTGGTACATTAAGATAATGTGTGTATTTATTGAGTACTCACAGTATTTGCTGACATAGATAGCACATATTTGCATGAAATTTAGGTTAGTGTGTGGATGGTTATATGTTTATGATGCTCACCTTCCATGTGTAATCCTTACTGGTCACATGTACCTACTATAGGTGAGAGAGACTTAAATCCCATTATATGTGAACACTAACACAACTGGACCCAAAGCAGAAGAGAGCTGAAAAAATATAATACATACCTGGGTAGGTAGGTAGATAGATAATAATAGATGATAGATAGACGATGGATAGATAGAGGAGATGATAGATAGATGATAGATAGATAGATAGATAGATAGATAAATGATAGATAGATAAACAGAATTATACACAAGGATGGTATAAGAAAATAAAAATAAAAAAGGACCAAAATAGGGAAGCAAGTATAGCAGATGGAAAGAGAAGGGATAAATAAGAAAAGAACATTGTACTCTACAAGATGCTTTTAGATATTTCTTGGTGACAAATTTGCCCTTACCTGTCTTTCTTCTCCTCCTAGAAAGACCAGTATGGATTAGGAAACAAAGGATAGGGCATAATTATCTATCACAACTCATTCTGAATGATTTTTATAATTCTTTCCTCTCTCTCTCCAAGCCTCATTTCTCCCAGTGCAGAGATATGACCAGCTAGCTCATCAGTATTTTACAGCATAATTTTAGCAACAATAGGGTAATATATCTGAGGAATTAGCTCTTGAACATTATTATCTGTATAATTTCCAGCATCTGGGTTCTTTAGTATTTTCTTAATAAAATGATAGAACAGGAACATCATATATAGAATATGTTTACAACATTTTAAGTATTGTGGTATAAAATGATAGGTTTTTTAAAAAGTGTTTCTTGCCTATAAATTTACCACTTTTTATCTTATACTATCTAGAAAGAACCTAGTTTGAGGAATAAGAATATACTTCTTTGGTGAATAGAAAATAAAAGCAACAGAAAAACAACTTGTTTTATTTTATACAAATACATGCACACAATAAGTATATATATATGGTACAAATATATACCCATATATGCATTCATATATGCAGTAGAAAGACTTGCATCTGTGCAAGTCTTATATATATACACATATATATTTATATTTCATTTTAGGCAAGTTATACTTGTTTACAGCATTATTTTTGCAACAGTTGGGTAATCTATCTTAGCAATCAAATCTTGAACATTAGATTAGTAAAATCTAACGATACTTTGCTATTAAAATGTCCCATTAAACATTTGCACCTTTTTTTTAAGTTCTAGCCAAAATCTTATAAAATGATATTGCATTATTTAACATTTTCCCACATTTTACATTAAAAGTAATCACCTGGAAGAAAATCATGATAAAACAGAATTGAGTTACTAGAGAGGTTGCTGCCCACTTAGTTTTCTTAAAAAGAATATCCACTTTTATCTGAAAAGGCCTTTAAACTGTCTTCTTTTTTTTAACTATTTATCTGTATGCCAAATTCTCTTCATATATCTTGACTAAAATAACATATTAAAACGTTAAGTGCAGAAAAAGATATGGCAATACAGTTGCCTTTACTGAAATATATGCATTAAAGAACTTTGCAGAAATGAAAACAAAAAATATGAATTAACTTTTCACACAAAATTACTTTTTAATTTTGGAAAGTACAGTTATTTTGATAAATATACGCTTTATTTTAAATCAGTGGCCTTTTGCTATATCAAATAAATTATTAAATGACTTTTTTTTTAGTTTTGCAGTATAATACAATAAGTACACTGCCCACAAAAATTAGGGGATGAGGAAACGTGCAGATACTCCAGTATCTGAACTTTCAGCCTTTTGTATAGTGCACTTTCACCAGTGAAGGAAAAGTTGGTTTTGCATCTCATTTGCAAAATCAAACAACTTTCTTTGACTTGTCATTTGCTTTCCTGATGTTCTTGTTTAATAAAACAATATAAAAACCAAATGCTTCTTTTTTTATCCTTTATATTCCTTTTTAAATACCCCCTTATTTTTGTGAGTAGTATCTTAAAGCATAATTTTTTTTTAATTTTATTCATTTTTAGAGAGGAGACACAGAGTGAGAGAGGGGGGGGGGAGGGAGAGAGAAAGAGAGAAAGGGGGGAGGAGCTGGAAGCATCAACTCCCATATGTGCCTTGAACAGACCAGTGCAGGGTTTTGAACTGGCGACCTCAGTGTTCCCAGGTCGACGCTTTATCCACTGCGCCACCACAGGTCAGGCTTAAAGCATAATTTTATATTTTGGAAAAATTTCTTATTGTTAAAATTTTTTTTAAAAAAAGGAAAATTGGACTAGGATTGTTTGTTTTTTTTCAAAACGTAGGCTGAAATTTTCTATAATAAATTTAATTGCTGTGCTTAAGAAAATACAGATGCCAGAACTACCCCAGGCTCATCAAGTCAAAATATCTTAAAGACACACCTTTCATGGGATGGACCTTGGGGATTTTCTCGGTTCCTTAACACTTGAGTGCCCTCTATCAGATGATCTGTTAACTTTGCTTAGCCCCCAGTTCCTGGTGGGTAAACACCAGAACTCCTGAACGCACAGTTAAGGTCAGGGAAAGCCGGGTACCCAGATTACTGGACCAAGACCATTTTATAAATCTCCTTTTGAGGGTGGGCAGATGGCACAGAGAGACGCCCAGTTAAAACAGTATTTCAGATAAACAATGAAATTGTCTTTTAGTATAAATGCATTCCATGAGAGATTAAGAACATACATATATTACAAATATATTCATTGTTTATGTGAATATTGTGCAGAATATATTTCTCTTATAATTTTGTTTTGCTACATCTGTCAGGTCAGGTCTACTTTTTTGAACAGTTACTCAAGGTTTCCATGTGGTGACGTCTATAAGTAGACTAAGTGAGAAAGCACAGGCAGTTCTGAGCTATAGGAATTGTTAATTGCATGGACTGAGGGTAAGGCCAAAGGGGCTGTTGGTTGAACCCAGAAATTCTTAAAATCACAGATGAACTTTTTACCCAGATTCTCACAAGGCAAATGTCTCTAGGCTGAGATCATGTCTACCGCCTTCTCCCTTTCCCCACTCCTCGACCTTCACGGGTCTCCATTGCCTTCCCATCTGCACACCTTCCGCTCACCATGGATGACAATATTGCTTTGCTCTGCTCCACAAAGTCTCCAGCATGCAGAGGGCTGGCTTCCCCGATGAGGATGCCCCCAGGGCCATCTTTCTGTCCATTTGGCACCCCCCCCACTCTAGGGCATAATTATGGGCATGGGCCACAAGAACCCCTAGGTGGACAATGAGGCCCAGAACAAGAGGAGCATCCTGACCCTGAAGTTCCCCATAAAGCAGGCATCCTCACCAACTGGATGACAAGAAGAAGATCTGGCATTACATCTTTTACAGTAAGCCACTGTGGCCACTGAGCAACACCCTGTCCTGCTTACCAAGGCCCCCCTGAACACCAGCGCCAACTGGGAGAAAATGACTCAGATCATGTTCAAGACCTTCAACACCCCAGCCATGAACGTAGTCATCCAGGCTGTGATGACCCTGCATGCCTCTGGCTGTACCACTGGCATTGTGATGGAGGCTGGTGGTGGAGCCACCCCCATTGTGCCCATCTGTGAGCAGTACGCCCTTCTCCATTCCATCCTGCATCTGAACCTGGCTGGCCAGGACCTGACGGACTACCTCGTGAAGAGCCTCAGAGAGCATGGCTACAGTTCCACCACCACAGCCTAGTATAAATCTCCTGCTATGTGGTCCTGGGCTTTGAGCAAGAAATAGCCACTGCAACCTCAAGTTTCTCCCTGGAGAAGAGCTAGGAGCTGCCAGAACATCAAGTCGTCAACACAGGCAACGAGTAGATCCTTTGTCCAGAGGCACTCTTCCACTGTGAACTGCAAATGCTTTAGGCGGGTTGTTCCTTAGGTCATTGGTTACACCATTCTTGACAAAACCTGACTTGTGCAGAAAATGAGATGAATTGGCATGGCTTTATTATTTATTTGTTTGTTTGTTTTTGTGCTTGACTCAGGATTTAAAAACTGGACCGGTGAAGGGGACAGCAGTCGGTTGGACTGAGCATCTCTGAAGTTGTACAATGTGGCAGAAGACTTTGATTGTGCATTGTTCTTTTTTTCAATAGCCATTCCAAAATTTACGAGACGCATTGTTAAAGAAAGTCCCTTGCCTGTCTAAAAGCTGCCCACACAGGGAAGGAGGATAGCATTGCCTTACATAGTGTAAATTATGCAATCCAAAGTTTTAAATTTTTGCCTTAATACTTGCTCTTTCTGTTTGTTTTATTTTGAATGGTCAGCCATCATGGCCCTCCTTTTTGTCCCCAATTTAAGATGTATGAGGCTTTTGGTCCACTGGGGAGTAGTTTGAGGTGCAGAGTCAGCCAGGGTTTAGCTGTACATGGACTTGAGACCAGTCCAATAAAGTGCACTACTTAAAGAAAAAAAAAAGTAAAGTATTACCCGGAATTGTTATCAAAAAGAATCTCCATGGCTCCATTGGCTCTACTTTCAAATAGTATCCACCTCATTTCAATGCAGATCTAGTCATTTTAATGTCATTAGTACATTGAAAGCAACCTCATTGCCAGAGGGACCCAGGTGAGAATGTGCAGTCTCATCTTTATCAAAACTTTTACTTGATGTCAAAATTCAACTCTGCTTTTAGTGACCCTTGCTTGGTATCTTGGAAGATGGTAAACATTCTTCAGTTTCTTTCTCCTTATTTTGTCCATCTCTCCAGAGGTCTGAATGGCCACTGCTCAAGCTGGTACTGTTACTGGACTCACGCTTTATTTCTACTAAACCCAATACCTTCTCCCCTCCCAACAGCACAGATTTCCCTTTGAGCAATACTAGCCAATCAACAGTCTTTCTTTTCTTTTTTCTGCTCTTTGTAATTTATTGCTTTTAGAGAGAGAGAAAAGAAAAGAGAGAGAGAGACACTGATTTGTTGTTCCAATTATTTATGCATTCATTGGTTGTTCCTTGTGTATGTCCTAACCAGGGATTGAACCTACAAACTCAGTGTATTGGGGCAACGCTCCAATCAGTGGAGCTACCTGGTCAGGACTCAACAATCTGTTTAATATTTGCTGATTCTAGCACTGTCTGGTTCTACATGTTGCAGATCAAAGAACTATTCCCATTTTTTTTGTTTGTTCATTTAAGAGGAAGAATTCTCTTTCTAAGATAATTGTCAAGAATAAAAAAATGCTACATATTAAAATCAACTCCCTGTTCAAATTTTCTTTTTCTACTGATCTCAACTACAATTGAGCAATCTGTAAAAACAAGCTTTCATTATTATTTTTTCTGTGATTACAAGGTCGTTCTTATTTTCTAACACCTGGCATTCTCCTCAAATCACTTCAATAGTTGATTTTCATTTTGGCCCTTGCCACAGCCAGGTTTTGACATATATGATGATGTTTTGCCTCATTTAAGGTCCAGATGAGAAATAAGACTTTGACTTCAAAAGCTGAAGTTTCACTGTATGCCAAAGAGAACATTTCTTAAAATCCAAAGGGCAAATTTCTTTTTATTCCACTCAACCCAGCAGCTTAGATTAGAAATTAAATTTAGAAACTACCTTACACGGAAACCTAGCAAATAATTCAAGTTGGAGATATGCTTATGATAGGTGACTTGTTTCAGTTTTTGTGAAGGCAAAAATTTCTTGTGATATTTGATATTTTCAGGGTTTGCATTTTTTCTGATTGTTTCAACAATAACAAAACAAGATCAAGCTCTCAAGCGGGTTGCAGAAAGAAATTTTAAATGGTTGTTTGTATTTATCAATATTGTACAAGATGACTCTAACCAAGCTATGTTATTTTTCTCTAAAACTGAAGTTGTTTTTATTTTTTTTTTTTACAGGGACACAGAGAGAGTCAGAGAGTGGGATAGAGAGAGACAGACAGACAGGAACGGAGAGAGGTGAGAAGCATCAATCATTTTTTCGTTGTGGCACCTTAGTTGTTCATTGAATGCCTTCTCATATGTGCCTTGAACATGGGCTTTCAGCAGACCAAGTAACACCTTACTGGAGCCAGCGACCTTGGGTACAAGGTGGTGAGCTTTGCTCAAACCAGATGAGCTCACGCTCAAGCTGGCGACCTCGGGGTCTCAAACCTGGGTCTTCCCTAAAATAGTAGTGTTTTTGACAGGTTTGTACTTTTCTAGTCCTATATTTTCCCTTATAATCTAAAAACAGAATAACAAAGGAAATTTTGAGAGAAAAACAACAACAAAAGCACATTTTTAGCATCACAGAACAAAGTTAGTTGTATTTTCCTAGACTGCTTTTCTCTCCCTTTACAAACAAATAGGTACATAACCTTTGCCATAGTGTACAATAAAATTTAGTGGAAGTTCTAGTTTGGGAAATTTTTATTTCATATGGTTAATTTTAATGATTACATAAGAATATAAAAGTGAATTATTTAGCATACAGCCTATCAAATAAATATTTAAATTGACCTTTAAACCTATGATTCTAAGTAAACTTTATTTCTATGTGGTAAAATGTATAATATATAACCAAGTTGATGCCTTAGAACTTATGCAAACATTGTCATTGTGTATTTTTCTCCCTTCCTTATATATTTTTTTCAACTGTTTTTATAGAAATGATACAATGAATGTAATAGCTTGTTCTTTGCATTACTTTTTGGGAACTAGGATTCCTGTATTAGAACATCTGAACATTGAGTTATTGAATGATTATACCAATTCCCAAAGCCATGAAAATGGTTATATCACAACTATTCATCATTAACTTATTAGGACTGTCTCATTAAACTAAAACTGATATTCAACATAATGCTAAAATATAGTTTATTTCTACTAAGTGTACATTTTAATACTATGAAAGCAAAATTTTTAAAATTTTATTCATTCTTTTATTATTATTTATATCTGTGATTTATTTCCATCAACTTTTTTAAGTTTCAGTTACATAGTATTGGGTAAAGATATAACACAGTTTTGTGGTAAAGATATAACACAGTTTAGTGGGTCCTTTAATGGGTTGGCAGGGACTGAGGGTCCCAGTAAAAGGAACTCAGGAGTACTTACAAGGCTACTTCATGCTGATGAATTCCTGAGTGACTGCAGTGGTTGCTAGAAACTTTGCCAGAAGTGGCAGATGAGTAAAAAATTGGAGAAATGGGAGACAGTAAAGAAACAATTCCCAAACTAAATACTTGCCTCTTTAGAAATGTTACCCCAACCCCACTCTGGCCAGTGGCTCAATGATAGAGTTTTGGCCAAGCTTGTGCAAGTCCCAGGTTTGATTTCTGGTCAGGGCACACAGGAGAATTGACCATCTACTTCTCGACTCCTCTTCCTTCTCCTTCTCTCTCTCTTTCTCTCGCTCTTTCCTTCTCACAGCCATGGCTCGAATGTGTTTGAGCAAATTGGCACTAGGCACTGAGAATGACTTCTCAGGTGCTAAAGTACCTCGATTGCTGAGCAATGGGGAACTGGACCCCATATGGGTTGAGCATCACCTTGGTAGGGAGCTTGTCAAGTGGATCTTGGCCGGGATAAATGCAGGAGTCTTGTCTCTGCCTCCCTACATCTCACTCAATAATAATAAAAAAAAGAATGACACATTAACCCATTTACTTTCAATTCCACAATTATTTTCTTTTCATTTTTTTCTTTTCTTTGTTTTTCTTTAAATTTTATTTAGACAATTAATTTTAACGAGATGAAATTGATCAATTAGAGTAGATAGATTCAGAGAGAACATCTTCAGATAATTTTGAAATTTGATTATGCTGCATACCCATCACCCAAAGTCAAATTGTCCTCGGTCTCCTTTTATTTGGTTTTCCTTATGCTCCTCCCCTCTCCCTGGCAACCACTGCACTCTTATCTATGTCCACAAGTCTCAATTTTGTGTCCCACCTATGTGTGGAATCATGCAGTTCTTAGTTTTTATCTGATTTACTTATTTCACTCAGTATAATGTTAGCAAGGTCCATCCACATTGTTGTAAAAATCCTATGTCAACATTTCTTATATGTACCAGTTCTTCATTATCCAATCATCTATTGAAGGGCTTTTTGGTTGTTTCCATGTCTTGGCCACTGTGAACAATGCTGCGATGAACATTGGGCTGCATGTGTCTTTACATACCAATGTTTTTGAGTTTTGGGGGTATATACCCAGTAGAGGGGTTGCTGGGTCATATGGTAGTTCTATTTTTAGTTTTTAAGGAACCACCATACTTTCTTTCATAATGGTTGTACTACTTTATATTCTCACCAAGATTGAATGAGGGTTCCTTTCTTTCCACAGCCTCTCCAATATTTGCTGTTGCCTGTCTTGTTCGTAATAGCTAATCTAACAGGCATGAGGTGGTATCTCATTATAGTTTTGATTTGCATTTCTCTAATAACTAATGAAGATGAGCATCTTTTCATATATCTGTTGGCCATTTGCATTTCTTCCTGGGAGAAGTGTTCATGTCCTCTTTCCAATTTTTTATTAGATTGTTTTCTTGTTTGTTGTTGAGTTTTATGAGTTCTTTGTATATTTTGGAGATTAGGCCCTTATCTCAGCTGTTGTTTGAAAATATCATCTCCCATTTAGTTGGCTGTCTGTTAGTTTTGTTGTCAGTTTATTTTGCCATGCAAAAGCTCCTTAGTCTGATGTGGTCCCATTCATTTATCTTTGCCTTCACTTCCCTTGCCTTTGGAGTCAAATTCATAAAATGTTCTTTATGGCCAAGCTCCATGAGTTTAGTACCTATGTTTTCTTCTATGTAATTTATTGTTTCAGATCTTATACTTAGGTCTTTGATCCGTTTTGAATTAATTTTGGTACTAGGGGACAAACTGCAGTCAAGTTTCATTCTTTTGCATGTGGCTCTCCAGTTTTCCCAGCACCATTTATTGAAGAGGCTTTCTTTTCTCCATTGTGTGTTGTTGGCTCCTTTATCAAAGATGATTTGACCATATATATGTGGTTTTATTTCTGGGTTCTCTATTCTGTTCCATTGGTCTGTTTATTTTTCTGCCAATACCATGCTGTTTTGACTGTTGTGGCTTTATAATATAATTTGAAGTTAGGTATTGTAATGGCCCCAGCTTTGTTCTTTTTCCTTAGGATTGCTTTGGCTATTCGGGTTTCTAAGGTCCATATAAACCTGATGACTTCTTGTTCCTTTTTGTTCCATTTCTTTAATAAATGACATTGGAATTTTGATGGGAATTGCATTAAATTTGTATATTGCTTTGGGTAATATGGTCATTTTAACTATATTTATTCTTCCTATTTAAGAACAAGGAATCGTTTTCCACTTCATTGTATCTTTTTTGATTTTTCTTAACAATGCTTTGTAGTTTTTATTATATAGGTCCTTTACATTCTTTGTTATGTTTATTCCTACATATTTATTTTTTTGTTGTTGCAACCATAAAAGGGAATATTTTATTGAGTTCATTTTCTGAAGTACCATTGTTGGCATATAAGGAGGCAATAGACTTCTGTATATTAATTTTGTATTCTGCAACCTCACTGTATTGGTTTATTGCTTCTAATAGTCTTTTCCTGGAGTCTTTGGCATTTTTGATGTACAGGATCATATCATCTGCAAAAAGTGAAATCTTTACTTCTTTCACTGGCTGCCTTGAGAATCTTTTCTTTGTCATTGGTTTGTGATAATTTCATTACTGTGTGCCTTGAAGTAAGTCTGTTTGGGTTAAGGTAACTTGGTTTTCTGTTTGCTTGGATTCAAGGCTCTCATTCTTTTCACAGGCTTGGGAAGTTCTCATCAATTATTTGTTTGAATATGTTCTCCATTTCATTTTCTCTCTCTTCTCCTTTTGATATACCCATTATTCTTATGTTGATCTTTCTGATGGAGTCTGACAATTCCTGTAGAACTTTCTTATTTTTTTTTTAAATTTGTGAGTCTCTCTCCTCTTCTCTCTGTAGTATCTCTAGTTGCCTGTCTTCTATGTTATTAATTCTCTCCTCTATTTGGCCTGTTCTATTAGCTAAGCTTGTTACCTTGTTTTTCAGTTCATGTATTGAGTTTTTCTTCTCTGTTTTGTTCCTTTTTATAGTTTCAATTTTCTTGATAAAGTATTCTTTTTGTTCATTAAATTTTATTTGAGCTCCCTAAATTGCCTTTCCATGTTTTCTTGTATTTCCCTAAGTATTTTTAGACTTCAATTTTTTTTTAAATTTCTTTTTATTTTATTCATTTTAGAGAGGAGACACAGAGTGAGAGAGAGAAGGAGAGAGAGAGAGAAAGGGGGGAGGAGCTGGAAGCATCAACTCCCATATGTGCCTTGACCGAACCAGTGCAGGGTTTTGAACTGGCGACCTCAGTGTTCCCAGGTCGACGCTTTATCCACTGCGCTACCACAGGTCAGGTTAGACTTCAATTTTTAATTCTCCGTCATTTGAGTTTTATTTTTTTCAATACTTTCTCATTGCTTCTCTCTAATTTAACCCTAAGGTTTACAAGCAATTGAAATTTTGTTCTAGAGATTTTTTATCATTTATCTGAGCTACATCTTTGTCTTTTGTATCCATGATATTTGATTTCTTTTCCCTTTATAGCATTTGAGAGTGGTATTGTTAATAACACTGATAAGAAATAATATAAAAAATAAAATAAAAATTGAAAAGATACAGTGAAAAAATAAAAATTCTATAATGATAAGTGGGACAAAAACTACAGGGAAAAAGGAGCAGGGACTGAGGAAAGATGATAAAAGAGATAAAAAATGAAGTAAAAAAACACAAAATGCCACAAAGAAAAATATGAATCCAAAATATAATAATTTGTTGATAAATTACAATTGAGTGAGAGAAAAAGAAAAAGAAGAGAAGTAAAGGTTTTTAAAATAAAACCCTTATAAAAACAATAATTAAAATGTAACAGTTATGGATAATAAAGTTCAAAAGAAAAAGGAAAAAACAAAAAGGAAAAAAAGAAGAAGGTAAGGTAAAATGACCAAAATGGGAAAAAAGTTATAAAAATATAATTTTTTCCTGGTTTTGAGAAGTAACTTCTTCCTTTTTTTTTTTTTTTTTTTTGGCAGGTGGCCAATACTACAGGTTTTTTCTCTTGGAGGCTCTGACAATGTGAGTCTCAGTTTTGCATGTGCCTCTCACCACATCTCTCCCACCTGTGCTAGTAGCCTGGGGACTTAGCTGTGAGGTTCGCCCCAGCCACTGTTTGCAAAGCAGGGTGCTCTAAAAGCAGCCAGGCCCTTCCTCCAGTACTGTTCAAAGCACAGTTCTGGGTAAGGCTGTGCCAACCAGAGCCGCCAGCAAGATCAGGCAGAGCTGGGAGCCAATTGCCAATCAAGTGCCCTTCTAAGGGCCTCTGTGCATGTCTAGTATGACTCAGCGCTCCCTGGGTCTAATCTTCATAGGCTTCTCCCTTGTGCACTGTTTGGTAGGCCACAGGAAGCCACATGTGCACCCAGCCCCCATGACTTTCGCAGTGTACAGGGAGGCTTGCACCCGTCCACTTAGGTGACAGCGCCTAAGATCTCAGTTGGAGCCATAAATGCAGGCGCATGAAGGCACCCTGCAGGGACAGTCTCAGGCCAAGGGATCCAGCATTTGTGCATGTTCCATTCTGGTGATGGAGGTGAAAAATGCATAAAGATGCTGGCAACAACCCATGCAGATGTCTATTGCTGATAATCTCAGGCTAAACTCTGCAGTCCGAGAACGCATGCACCCACACCAGAGGTGCCAGGTGGAGCCACTCCCACACAGACCTGGGAGCTCACGAAGCTGCTGATGCCAGTGCCAGCCTGCACAGGCACCCCACACTGGTTACTTTGTTGGAGCTTGCCACCCATGCGTGCCCCTCATCCGCAATCTTAGGCAGAGTTAGTATGGTCTTTCTTCTGCTTGATCTTCCACCATATCCAGTTTCCTCCCTCAGCCCCAGACCCTCTATTTTGCTCAGCTTCAGACAAAAGTGCTCCTTCCTCAGGTTAGTGAGGAAACTGAAATACCCCATTCTCCATCTTATTTTCTTCAGAGTGGATTACATATTCAGCCACCTTTTCGCCCAATTATACCTTTGTCTGGTGTGTGTATATTTCAAGTGCTCCTGAGATTTTCTTCTCTTGTCTTTAGTAGGTGAATTTCTTGAAATTTCAAGGGGAGATATCAGGAGCACCCCTCATAGTGCCATTTCTCTGACATCACTCCCTGTTTTGTTTTTTTAAACTTGGATCACTTAGGAAAGCAATCATACTGCCGAATTTATTTTTGCTTTATTTTTTTAGCCGTGGCTCATTAAAAGTTGCTTAATAAGAAAAAAGGAAAGTGAAAGATCTGAATTTGATGCAGTTATACACTCATTTTAGTCTACAATGTTAACAATCACCTTGGCCTTAAAAAGATAAACATTTTAGGATTCCTTTGGCAGGACGGTATGGCTGTAACTTCCTTGGGAAGAGTAAGTAAAAACAGAAAATTTAGATATTACCTGCCTCTGAGTCTCTTTTACTTTTTCCCCTTTATATATCTTCAATCATAACACTCAGATGATAAGAAAAAAAATGTATTTATGTATAAAATTGATTTTTGATGATTATCTGAAAATAGTTATTCCCTGTTACTGATGCCAAGATGAAATGATAGAAAGAGACATTGAAGCATGAATACTTTACAAGAGAACTTAAGGAAATGATAGCAGTTGACTATTTTGAGCAGAAGGAATATGATGAATTAAGTTAACAACCACAAATATATTGACATTTCAGGAAATACTATAGCACCACCCCAAATATTACCTGATACTTAATGACATCTGTATGACTCGTGCTCACAATCAGTCTGTGTACGTATTCATGAGCTCATTCTGTACTCCCATATGTAAAAACGGGTTCCTTTTTTCTTTCCACTTTTAACCATGTGTGATAACTACAGTACGGTAACTGGGTTTTCCAATGTCTACTGGCCTTTTGAGAAAATAGCAGGGTTAGATAAAATAAGCTTATTTAATATAGAAGGGGAATTGGTTGCAAAAAAAAAGGATGTAAAACTTTACTTAAAAGCTATTTTTACTCATAGCATTTTCTCCGCATACTATAATGGAGTTATGGTGCAGTAATGGTTTGCTGACGGGCAAGCAATTAAGCACCTGCAGTCACTCCACAGGATGTAGATTTCACATGAATAGCTATTTTATGAATAAACAAATAGAAACTCATATAAGTAATGGTAAAGGCCAAAACCGCTTGAATTTTAAGTTTAAAAAGGCAGTTCCACACTTTCTAGAAAATCATTTGTTTCCATCTGTAATTGGATTGAATTTAGCCTTTTTTCCCCCAGATGAATAATTAATAATGTCATTAGTATCCTTGCTGTCTTTTGTAGTGATTTAACAAGAACAAGGCTGTAATGAATTACTGCATTAAGGTAAATATAAACAATATAACAGCAATTCATAGAGTAAATATAAGCATGTGACTGCTCTGGCATAGGTAAGAGTTTATTTTTATCATCCATTCCCTCTTCCTAGGTTTGGTGGTGTATCCTAGGAGTGTAGGGCTAGTTTCTCACAATCTCTTTTATGTTTTCGGAATCTTGAGTTGCTCCTTATTTTAATGTCTTTGTTAAAATTTGTTAAAATTCATCAACTGGTACAGAAACTCAGCTTTGCCATGGACCACACAAGTGACCTTTTATAAGCTACAATACTTATCTGAGACTGAATTTCTTTATGTGAAAAATAGGGACAGAGAGAGTAGTCACCTCCCACCTTTATACCCACAGGTGGGTATAAAGACTCTCCACTCAGACAGTGAGATGATAGAATTCACAAGCCAGATATTTTCTCTAAGATTCAGCTGCCACTTAAAGACCTTCAGTAGTTACAGACAGCTACCCTCGCACTAAACTCAGAGGCACTCTCTTCCCTGTCTGTGTCTTAGACCCCAGGTTTCTGCAACAGACCTGGGTAGCCAGGCTAGAACTTATAAATGGCTTCACCAAACCTTAAATAAAGGAAATTAGTTTATGAGGTTTAGAGGATAGAGTCCTATAAGTCTTAAGAAAAGCTAAATGTGCAAGAAGCAGAAACTATGTCAAGTAGGCCAGTTAGAGAAAGAGGACAATGACATTTTCATTAATCTAAAAAACGTGGCATATAGATTAAAACATATTAAGAGGCCAAGTTGTCTGATTTGGACAGTTCAGAGTTCACAGATTTTATAAAAATAGTGCATTAAAATAAGTTTCAGCAACAAGTGTATCTGGACTTGAGCATAAGCTTCACCATTAACTTTGAGATTCTAGAAATGTTGTGTAGAGACTCAAAGCTAATGGTTCCCATTGGTAAAATAATGATAATGATAATACCTACTTCACGGTCTCAGAAGAAATGTTCAACAACTTAAATGATCTGGCACAGAATTTAGGTCTTAATAAATATTAGTAATAATACTAAAACAAGTAGGATATGAAGTCAAGAACATGGAAGGTGACAGATTAAGTTGATGGTCTTTAGGAAGACACTTTTGGTTTCTAAAGATAAATATATAGTAACTCAGAAAGGAATCAAATTAGACCATTGTTTTATGCTCTTCAGTCTTCCCAGCTTTTGCCGAGGAGATTGATCAAAATGTCTCTCTCAAAACAATCCTTTTTGAAATTATTAACCCTAATTAAAGAATTTCTCTGATTTACTGTGATGAAAATTGAAGCCATATTTATGAAGAAATAATATAAGATCTTTGCATCCTAAACTATATTACACTCTCACATTAGAATATAGTTTATGGCCCTGGCCAGTTGGCTAGACCCAGCATGTGAAAGTCCCAGGTTAAATCTCCTGTCAGGGCACTCTAGAGAAGCAACGATCTATGTCTCCTTCCCTCTTCCTCCCCTTTCTCTCTTTCATTTTCCTTCCTGCAGCCATAGTTTGATTGATTCCAGTGCATTGGCCCCAGGCACTGAGAATGGTTCTGTGGAGCCTCCACCACATATGCTAAGAAGAGCTCATTTGGCAGCATGAACCCCAGATGGGCAGAGCTCTGCCCCAGAAGGAGGTTACCAGGTAGATCCTGGCATGGTTCATGAAGGAGTCTGTCTCTCTATCTCCTCTCCTCTCACTTATAAAAAGAGAGAGAGAGCGAGAGATAGTTTGTGGTTGCTAATTGCTTGTATTTTGTTTAATAGCTTCTTTTCATGATATAATTGCTATGCAATATAAACATCTGATTTTGTTTTAAATAAATATGCTATTTGTGTTAATTCTATGCTGAATACTACTTTATTTCTGTTTCTGTTAAAATGTAAAATTATTTCTAAAGAAAATCCCAGTATAGGTTAGATGATTCTGACCTATTACGAATTTCAGGCATTCAACCAAGAGCAGACAAGACATCTTACTTATTTCATAAGCCTGAATGTTATTTTGACAATCCAAATTTTCTACTGAAACATTTTTGTAAAACTTAGCCCTGTCACTTAACTTTTCTTTGCTTTCATATAGAAGATAATACTCAATAAAATGAACTCTTTTATTCAGAAAGCATACACACCAATGACTTGAACAAGCTATTGAGGTTTACCTCCAACACAGACAGATTTTTCTGTCCTGTTCCTCTCCTAAGGGCTAGAAAATATTGGCTTTTGGCAAGACTCAGAGAAATTCTCCTTTCCACAAATAACAATTACAATAGATGTCAACACACCATGTCTTTGTTGCTTCTCAAAGCAATTCAACAAAAGCTGGAGAGATTAACAAGGGAAGTTGAAGCTCATGTTATATCACATGCACTCAAAAACTTGCCAAGTTTAAAGTCAAATTAAATTAGAAATTGACATTAAACCTTGAAATGTTGGTTGTAAAGCCTGGGATAGCAACTACAATTTACAGCAGAATAAAAGGTTAGAGTCCTAATAAATGTCCAAGGAGAACAGATACTCTAAGAGAGTAGACTCATTCCAAGGTTATCTTGGATTTCATAGAAACAGTCCCATTAAATGCGTCCATTAAAAGTGGAGAGAAAGATATTTTAACGATTCACAGAAGAAATTTTATTTCTCTTAAATTACTGTAATATCTCCTAGAATATATTTTAATCGTGAGATTCTAAGGGTCTTTGCAGTAGACGCGGAATTGGGAAACGGGTAAAAGCAACAAATGGCGCAATGGGTCCTAAGCAGAAGCCCAACATCCAGGATGAGATTTACCATTCTCTTGTTAATTTCCTGACAACTGCCATGACACTGAACGAACCCCTCCTAACTGGAAGCACACCTACTTTGCCTACAGGAGAGGTTAGGAAATTGTTAGATAGTCACGTCACCTGTCAGATGCAGCAAAAATGTATGTGTGATTACATTGCATAGAAATATAATAACACTTTATTTCATATCATCATAACAATTCAGAAATTTGGTCCAAACACCAAGCCGACCCCCCAAATTTTGGAACATTTTATTCCTTCCTGTGTTCAAAAGAAGACAGATTATAGAAGCAGCAACACAGTTTTCACAGTTTTTTTTATTAATTTTAATAGGGTGACATTGATAAATCAGGGTACATATGTTCAAGGAAAAGATCGCCAGGTTATCTTGTCATTCAATTATGTTGCACACCCATCACCCAAAGTCAAATTGTCCTCTGTCACCTTCTAGCTGGTTTTCTTTGTGACTCTCCCATTCCTCATCTCCCTCCCTCTCCGTCCCCCTCCTCCCCTCTTAACCACCACACTCATGTCCATGTCTCTTAGTCTCTTTTTTATGTTCCACATATGTATGGAATCATGCAGTTCTGTTTTTCCTGATTTACTTATTTCACTCCATATAATGTTATAAAGATCCATCCATTTTGCTGTAAATGATCCGTTGTAATCATTTCTTATGGCTGAGTAGTATTCCATAGTATATATGTACCACATCTTCTTTATCTAGTCATTTATTGAAGGGCTTTTTGGTTGTTTCCATGTCTTGGCCACTGTGAACAATACTGCAATGAACATGGGGCTGCATGTGTCTTTACGTACCAATGTTTTTGAATTTTGGGGGTATATACCCAGTAGAGGGATTGCTGGGTCATATGATAGTTCTATTTTTAGTTTTTTGAGGAACCGCCATACTTTCTTCCATAATGGTTGTACTACTTTACATTCCCACCAACAGTGGATGAGGGAGCAACATAGTTTTAAAAGCGTGTTCTATTCCCATAATAAAGCACCTCTCTTAGGCATTTTTCAGGTCACTCTAAAAGGAAGCTTTTTATACCTCTGCCTTGTACAGATCTGTCTAAAAAGAAATTATAGTGGCAAGAGTTCTAGAAATAGATTTGATGAGAACTGAGAACTATTTGAAGTTGAAACTGGATAGTTCTTGGATAAAGAAATGAAACCTGTCTACAGGTAGTAATAACAACTCTGACTAAAGGACATGGCTTTTTTGTACAGAGAGTTAGGGCCAGACTTGAGCACCTTAGCAAAGCAGTGAGCGCAAGATAGAGGGGCAGCAAGCTGGGGGGCTTTCTGTGGTACCCAGCTAGTGAAGAAGAAAAGAAAGTTAAAAACTTTACCAGTCTTACTAATAATTTGTCATATGGCAGGCACTAATCCAAGCTCATTAAAAATATACACTCTAACCATCTTTATAACAACCTATGAGATAGACACTGTAATTACCAATGTTTTGCAGATGATACAACTGAGGCACAAAGTAGTCAAGAAACTTAGCCAAGCACGCACAGCCTTAAGCAATGTGCTTGGGATTGGAAGCCAGCGCTCTGTCTCCAGCTGTCACCTTGGGCCACCCCAAAGTTCAATGTTGAACAATGTTATATGGAATCTTGGGTTCAGTTTCAGCAGAGATCTCAGTAGGAAAAGAACAAAATAAAATGAGTACAAGAGTGTCCACATTCCCTGGCAAAAATTCTAAATCAGCAAGGTTTATTAAGCTATGCTGCAGTAAAGAGCGATCCTCTCCCAAGTGGCAACTACAAGGCTAGTTAGTTTTTCACTCAAGCTGTGCGCAGTCAAAAGCTGGCTGAGACCTCTCTTTAAACATCTCTACTCTGAGACCCAGGCTGGACTTTATCCAGAATACTGCCGTGTGTCACTTCAGAGAGGAAGAGACCCTGATGGGTTGCTCAACTTGTGCCTGTGGCTTTCCCACCTCCTTTCTCTCCTGCAGGTGTTCCTCTCCTGAACTGCAAGAGACGCCAGGACACTTAACTCCAAGGGAGCCATGCGCAACAACTCATCCAGGACTAACCCTTGAATCTGTCTCCAAGGCCCTTTTTTCTGACTTCCCAGGAAGCTGACAGCAGCCCCTCCTTGGCCCCTTTCTTTCCTATAACATTTCCAGGGACCCGTAGCAGCCCTGCTAGGTTCTCCGGCCGCTTCTTCTATTCTAGGCCTTTCCGTGTTTCCCTGTCCCCAGTTTTAATAAACTTACTCTCAAAATCACCTGGACTCCTGCTGTGAAATCTTCCCTGCACAAAGACCCCACACGCTATTGCTGGCCCAAGGCAGACACCGTAGAGCCAAGCCCCCTTTTCAGTAACCGGGACAACCTTGCCACCTGTGTGGAAAGGCCTGGAGCAGAGAGAACCATGCAGGGAAGTTAGGGGAGCGGAATGAGTTAGAGAAGCAAAGGACTGTGCAAACTACAGTAATTGTCCCGACTGACAAGGAAGCTTAAAACGCCGTTTTAAATCCTTGACCCTTCACATACTCAATGATCTAAAAGTGTCTGAGTATAATGGCCAGGGAAATGAGTACCCTTAGAAGAGAAATTTGTGATATACTACCCATTTTCTTTCCCCTCTTCCGTGGAGAAAGGTAAGAGATGCTCACCTTCTCCACCTAAAATCTCAGGGACCAATTGCAGAGCTTGGGTTGTATCCTCTAGAAATGGGGACCTGCTGAGTCACCGCCAGCAATCTGCAGTTTCATTTAAAAGTAAGTGGCACTTATTTCAATTATGGGTCAATATAAACATTTCCTGTGGAAGAGAGAAGATAGGCAGACAGAGAGACTGAGAGAAACAGAGAGATGGAAATAGAGGAATGGGGGTCCAAGAGCAACTGAGTCATTCTAGAGTCTTCTTCAAGTAGTGTCTTTGCAGAAGAAAGCTGCCTGGAAGGATATAGGGCCCCAGGAGAGCAAAGCTCCGTGGAAATGGTCTGAGGAGAAAGCGAAAGGGACTGCCTTGAGCGCCAGAGTGTGTCCCATCTGCAGAGAGTCTTCCAGAAATGGAAGGAGCTCCGTGGAAGCCACGCAGCACGCTACAGAAATGGACCAGCTTCGAAACTCTTGTCTAGTCTCTGGAACACCATGCTCGCAAAAGTGGGAAGTAAATCCATTTTCTTCTCTTCAGCTCTTTTTCTGCACACTCCGTGCCTCTTCCCATGTCATGGGCAGAACAAAGCTGTTGATTAGGAGAGAGGGGCTTTACCTAGGGGGCAGCCAGCACGGTAAAAAGCAGAGGAAGCTGCTGACCACAGGCCCCTGTCCTACTGCGCATCTCCTACCTACCAGAGCAGCAGCTTTGGGAAGGATCGGCCAGGATAGGGGAGAAGCCACCGGGCAGAGTGTTGATTCTGCATGAGGTTCAGAATCGTTTTTATAACCCTGAGCGAAACATACAGTACTAATTACAGAACTGAGGCTGTCTGTGAGCGAAGTCACTGGGAAACATTTATACTATCTGCGGATAGCAGATCATAGTTGGGCTTGCCGGTGGTCTCATTCAACACCAAGGGAAGAATGAGCAACACAGGAAAAATGAGTGTTGCTCGTTGATGTACTCTAGAACTTTCTTTCTTCAAGATAGCAGCTTCAGAGCACATCCATGATCTAGTAAAAGTCTGATTCTTCTAAAATATGTATTGGGTTATCCTTATGCGATATAGTAGAGCTAAATATCTTGAATTATTTGACTTCAACTCCAGTCCACCACAAGATCCTTTAAGCCTTTCTCTTTTCCCACACTAGACCACTCTTCTCTGGTGATGCTTTTCTCACACATTCGGGCAAAAGATTCCTCACAACACCGGTCGTTGAGCACAAATTCTTTCCACTCGAAGTTTGCCACTATGAACTAAGTCACAGCTGCTACCCCCTCATACACACATAGACACTCTGGTCACTTTGCTTGGGCTCTTACTACTTACTGCCAGGTTGCCATCCTATGTGGCTGTCTTCTCTACCACAGAAGAGATCCCACACACCCATGTGCTAGGCTGACACCAGCCCCAACTGGAAACCATTCTCACTCACATTGAACATTATGTTTCATTTGGGGCCATCGTAGTATCACTGCACTCTTCTGTGTCTTCCTCGACTGGTCAGATCCGGTGGTATTGAATAAAAATTGTTCAAAAAAAGAAAAGATAAAGAGAAATAAGAGAAAAGAAAAATTTCAGCTAATTATTTGATGATTTTAATTGGGTTTTTGGAAACTAAGGTCTTATTGAAATAAAAAATCTAACTTTGGTCTACATTTTTTTAAATTTACTTATGATTTTCATGGATAAGTAAATCAATAATATGTCATTAGCATATCTAAGTTCCTTTGAAATTTGGAGAAACCAGTTGAAAAAGTAAATTCTTTGTAAGCCTGTTCCATAAACACTTTTCTTGTTCTTAGGATACTGTAATTTCTGATCAAGATAATGCACTTGGTAGGAGTCATTTTATGTCTTAAGAAATACAGTGTCTTAAGAAATAAACAATTTCTCTAGTTTAATAGCTCCAACTAGTTCTCAGATCTTATAGATGGACAACTCCCCTTTCTGGGTATACTTTCAAAATTTGTAGAAGGAAGGTGTCAGACTTGGTGATTTTAAGGGCCTTTTCCATCATTAACATCCTTCGATTAGAGGATCAAATAAAAAGCAAATTATTTTGCTCCTCTAGACTTTTTTTTTTTTTTTTTTACAAATTTTGTACTTTGTCCAGTAACAATGCATTTCTTGTCTTACTATCTAAAAGATCAATTAAAGGAAGCAATCTGACCCAGAGCACATGTTACTTTACATTTCTATGAGAAAGCTTTTAAGTACTGAAGTTCTACATGTATTATTTACTTTAACTTCCCATCTTTCATGGAACCAGACGTGCCCTCTGAATTCAAGCCTCTCCATCAACCATGAGAATACTTTTATGTGGTTGGGTTTAATGTTTTAATACAAAGAAATAAGAAAAGAGTATATTTTTTAAAATTCTGGGATTGTTGTAAAGTTCAGGTTTTATTATGACCTGATATCAGGTTCATCCAAATTGGAAATCTAGTCATATTCTTCATAGCGAGAATATCATCAGTTATTTTTTAAGATTTAACCTCAAAGAGGTAGGATTCTCTATCAGTATAATGCAAATTGGAAAGGAAGGTAATTCAAACTGCTTTGAGAGGCAAGAATTTTGTGACACAGATTTTGGTAGCAGAAAACATGGTCCTCTTTAGGGTAAGAAGTATTTACTTTGAAATTATTATAGAAACAAAATTCAACTGAATAAATTTGAGAATCTAATTGGCCTTACTCTGTGGTTCATGAATCAGAAAACATCCCATCTAACAACTAGAAAGGCACTACACCTAGGGGCTGTACAAAATGAAATGTTTTTACAGAGGAAAGGGTAGTGTAAAAGAGCTATTATAAAAAGAAAATAACCTGATTAGAAGGTGGCACAGTGGACGGAGTGTCAGACTGGGACATGGAGGGCCCAGGTTCAAAACCCCGAGGTTGCCGGCTTGAGCCCAAAGGTCACTGGCTTGAAGCCCAAGGTTGCTGGCTAAAGCACAAGGTTCTTGTCTTGAACAAGGGGTCACTTGCTCTGCTGCACCCCCACCCCCACCCCCTGTCAAGGCATGTGTAAGAAAACAATCAATGAACAACTAAGGAGACTAAGGAGGCGCAAGGAATCTGATGCTTCTCATCTCTCTCCTTTGTCTCTCGCTGTCTATTTCTCTGTCTCCGTCACAAAAAAAAAAATATATTTTCAGACCTGTGTCACTTTTTTTCTCTCTTTCTTTCTTCCCTTTTTCCTTCTTTCTTTCCTCCTTCCTTCCTTCCTTCCTTCCTTCCTTCCTTCCTTCCTTCCTTCCTTCCTTCCTCCCTCCCTCCCTCCCTCCCTCCCTCCCTCCCTCCCTTCCTTCCTTCCTTCCTTCCTTCCTTCCTTCCTTCCTTCCTTCCTTCTTTTCTCTCTCTCTTGGGTTCAGTTTCAGCAGAGATGGGAAAAGGTTTTTATTATACAAACTGCCTCGTCTTTCTGGGGAAGATAGAGTGAAACCACGTGACAGATTACCTTACAGGTGCTTGACCAGAAAATTCCATCATGATGGATTCAGATTATGCTCCCGAGAAAAATTGACACTGCAATTAGAGAAAGTCTCAAATCCAGGTTTGTTATCATGAGCTTTCAGCATGAGTGATGCCATCTTGGGTCTGCTTTTTTAAACAAAATTAATAAATGGTTGTCTGTGTTGTTGGATAAGCATGAAGGGATCTGAAGGAAGAAACAGAGAACTTACCGTTCATAACTCATAATTGAGTGGGCTTGAGGAAGGAAGGGTAGGATAGGACCAAGGGCCTCAAGCTCTAGCCCTCCCCTTCTCCATGTTGGCTGGAACATCACAATCTTTACCTTTGCAGACCACCTTTTCCCCCCACCCCCTCCCCATTTTCCTGTAATTGAAAGGACCAAAAAGAAATCACTATCTGGAGAGAGGAGACAAGGATGAGCCACATGGGAAGTTCCTCTCCAGAAGACCACCCCTGTCCTTATTTACTAAGCACCGTCCACCCAGAACTCATCCTCTCATTGTTCAAGGTCTCCTGCTGTCACTTCTCAAGTGCATCATAGGATTTTAATAAATTTATTGTGTTTTGCTAAATCTTTCTGTCATTCTCTCAAATTTCTTCTTATTCTGTGACAGAATCTGGATTGGGTTGAGTCTCCCCTTGGCCTCCCTGGGTGACTCCCAGCATCAGGCTCATTTACTGAGTCAAACACAATGCAACTGGGCAAAGATAATCCAATGGGGGACATGTCCATAGCTCATTCTGCATCAGAGGAGAACAAAAGCTGTTGTTGAATGCCCACATATACTTAAAGAAAGAGCTTCTCATCAGACCTGTAATCCTTTTACTTAAAACTACATATTGTTCCGTTTATAAAGCATTTCTGTTTTCTACATTTATTTACTCTTCTTGAATTTTAGTAAATATTTCAGGAAAAAAATACGTAAACACCTTCACCTACATAATTTGATATGACTTCAGTGTTCACAAGCTAACTGTCAGCACTATTGATCCATCTGCCCTGTAGCTTGGCATTTAGGAAGTGTGTGAAACTGAGCAAAATGTAATGGGTCAGGTTTTCAAAAAATATCTGTACATATTAGAACAAAGTGATGTTTCACATTATAAGGAGAAAAACAGTGTTTTTTTCTTCTTTCCTGCTCCACCTAATCTACTTCAAGAATGAATGAAAACTCTCTGATATATTTTATGGAAAACACAGCAGCAGGAGTCTGATCTCTGGACACTCCCAAAGCCAAACTAGATAATTAACCTGAATATTTAAAGAGCATTGTAATATATTTAATCCCATAATGGCTTTGATGGCCAAGAATATCTTTATACCCTTTCTGACCTCCAGGTAGATGAATTTGATTTCTGCGTGCATCTGTGTGTATTTTAAAACAACTTGACAGCTTACAGATTATAGCTTGTGTCAATATTTGTATAAAATGCATTATATTTTTATCTTGAAAATTAGTAAATTACTGTGAATACGCTTATTGTCAAATATGAATTTCTTAAGTTAAAATATCCTTTGAGTCTTTCTATACTTAAAAAGAAACTTTTAAAAGGGTAGATACCCAGCCCCCATCCTCACTTGGAATCAGTTTCTTAAATCTATTTATATCTATCTATTCCTTGAGATGGTA
Organism: Rhynchonycteris naso; assembly: GCA_037038555.1. NCBI lineage: Eukaryota > Metazoa > Chordata > Mammalia > Chiroptera > Emballonuridae > Rhynchonycteris > Rhynchonycteris naso. The sequence continues at coordinate 17,979,610 of CM072999.1, read as the reverse complement.
TTTCTGCTGGTGTGCTTTCTTTCTCTCTCTCTTTCAATTCTAATGTTTGGCTATAGTTGGTTTTATTGTGGACAGAATCACACGAAAACAATTTTCCAGGAAGAAACACACAACTATTCTAAAAGTTACAAGCTAACTTAAGTAAAAGTAAAACTTAATGCCTTGTGTAACTATGCTAGGGGAATTCTGAGACAAAATTGATTCTAACCAATCAGAACAAGACACAAAAACCTAAGAAGAATTTTGTTCTTTTCTTCCACCCTGCTTTTTCTTGTGCTTTGGTTTCATTTTCTCCTTCTGCAGATGGACTTTCATTTTCTCAGATTCCCCACTGAATCCTCGAGGCTGAGAGTCACCACACACATCCTCGTGGAACGTGATGAGTGGCAGGAGAAGTGTTCTGACTTTGGAGTTGGCTTCACTTTTCAGCTGTGTGCTTGCTGAATTGAGAAGCCTGGAAACCTAGCTTTTGCTTTCACCAAGAGTTTAGAAGGAGGATTTTTAGGAGAACTTGATATATGTCCCGAGGTGTTTTGTATGTTAACCAACCCAAGGGCTTCTCCCTGGCAAGAGCAGACTGGCTGGCATGACTATGGTGGAATGGAGGACAGAGATAATTGTGGGAGCGGGTCCCTTACTCCCACAGTGTAACATGGGGGAAATACACGATCTTTATCTCTGTGAAAGGAAAAAATGGTTGGAGCAAAGATTCTGGTACCTCACCTATAAAATCAAAGTTTCATAGGCTGCTGGACCTGTGAAGAGAAGTTATAGATGAAGAAAGAGAGGCAGGAAACTCTCAAACTCTCACAGGTCAAATAACTCCACTGTGCAGAGGCCTGAGCACAACTCATACATGTGCCTAGAAGAATGCTACTTTGACATACTGTGCTTCCAACCAAGACAAGAGGACAATGGCACCAATTAATGAAACAGGCATTTGTCTTATTCTCCAATTCTTAATCACCTGTCTTACAACTGGAAAGGGTGGGCAAGAATAGGCTGTGAGTCCAACATGGCCTAAGAGAAAAAAAGAAATTTAAATAAAATATTAATAATTTCTAAATTTTATCTAGGCAGTCTCAAATCAAAATCATCAGAAAATCGCGTTGTTATGGCGTCCGTTTCAAATTTTATGTTTTTTTAATTTCAGCTAAGAAAATCCTTAAAACAAATTTCGAATGGCCAACCTTCACTCCAAAAGCTACTTTAGTGCACGGTGTATGATGTGTGGGTTGGCACCTCTCCATTCTCATCTTTGGAATTGGGAGAACTTCTTCAAAATCAAGAGATTTCTATTCCCCAAGAAGGAAGAGTTCTGATCAGATGAACTAACAAATGTTCTTGCCACGCACCCTGGAAGGGAAAACTACATCTTTAACAGAGGAATAATTTCAATATATAACATTCCTCTATTCAAAATCTTTTACTTCAATTCAAACACACTTTCTCCTCTGGTCTTTCTTCCAAACCTTTTTTTCCAAGTCATTTTGTTTGTATTCATGAGGATTTAATTATTGAAACAAGTTAAATTTTTAATCAAGATGAAAGACATCTCAAGGAAACCATTTATTTTCTTTTCCTTTAGAATTTTTCTTAATCCATGAAATTGTCCTTATGATTGATATGATATGAATATCTCTCATTTTTATGGGCCATCTTTCTTTTCCAGATTATTTAGTTTCCTATTAAAACTGTAATGTCATGACGTATGTTAGCATAACAAATATATATATAATATATATATTATATATATATATATTCATACATATATATTTACACACATACAGAAATATATATAACACCATATCTTGCCTGAACAGGTGGTGGCGCAGTGGATAGAGTATAGGACTGGGATGCGGAGGTCCCTGGTTTGAGACCCCGAGGTCACCAGCTTAAGTGCGGGTTCATTGGCTTGAGCAAATAGCTCATCAGCTTTGACCCAAGGTCGTTGGCTCAAGCAAGGGGTTACTTGGTCTGCTGAAGGCCTGCAGTCAAGGCACATATGAGAAAGCAATCAATAAACAATTAAGATGTAGCAACGAAAAACTGATGATTGATGCTTCTCATCTCTCTCCATTCCTGTCTGTCTGTCCCTATCTATCCCTCTCTCTGACTTTCTCTCTGTCCCTGTAAAAAAATTAAAAAGAACAGCACCATATCTTCTGTGTTACAAGTGAGCAGATTAGTTAGTCTTCAGGGTTATCTATACTTTATATACCACAACATTAAATTTTTAGATTTTCTATTTTCTGTTTGCTGATTTCAGATAGAGAAGTTTTTAGCAAATTCAGTAAAAGAATTGTTTTAAAATGTTTGCTTTTTTCTTTGTACTATTATTCCATTGTATGAATTTAAATATTGAATTAATAAATTTACTTTTTATATTATAGATCAGGTATTATGTTGAAACAATTGTTCGGTAAATGGTTTCTCTTGGAATTTATCCAAATCACTTTGAAATCTGACATTAAGGATCATTTGAATACAATAACTTTCTTTTTAGTTCCAGTACCTAATGCAATGCTGAAGTTGGGAGTGATAATTACTATCTCCTTTTATTTTATTTCATGCCAGGACTTATCTATTCCTGTTGGAAAGACTTTCTTGATTTCACTTGACTTCACTCACCTCCAAGGGTCTTTCACTCTCCTAGTGAAAGCTCTTCTATTACTGGTAAAACTTACTTTCATGAAAGAAGCTTTGGAATGTTCATCTCTTCATACCATTTCTCTCAGAGTGACTGGATAAAGATTGATTTTGCTCAATTTCCACCTTGTCCTCACACATCATTTCAGGAAACATTTCTACTATACTAACTCATACACCTTTGGACTTATATCATGTGGATTATAATGATTCATAGTCAGGTGAATTAAATCATTGTGCACTCTGTAATTATCTCAACTTGCAGCATGTATATTTTGGTAGACACTGCCAATATGGATTATACTCCAAGAATGTGAGGAAACAAGGATTTAAAATTTTTCTATCTGATTGTCTTGATCTCATTCTTAGCATACTTCCAGTTACAGGGAGGCCCTCAATAAATGCTAGGGAATATTCCTAGCTGAGTACTATAAATTAAGATAACCTGAGTCACAGAAAGAGAGAACCAGATGGAGCTTTCAAAATCAGACCTCAGCTGTCACTTTTCAGAAAAGAAACTTAGGACCATAAATGCTAACTCGCTTTTTAAAAACTTTTATAAACATCCTGCTGACAGAGGCACGACTGGGGTCGAGATATTTCCACTTTCATCCAAAACTCTCTTTCCCCCTCACTGAACTACGTTGCCTCTTCATTTTCTAGAGTATGAGTTATTTTAAAATATGGCCAGTGGAGGAGAAAATGAGGCAATTTGTCGCCTGTCTTCGCTAGATTTATAACACAAACATCTAGGTGCTGTGGTAGACACTGTAAGGTGGATAAAACTTCCAGAGAACCCAACTCTGTGAGTGTGCATTGAATGAATTACAGTGAACGAATATTATTTCATTAAACACCTGAATGTATTTTCCTAATTGAATTACTCTCAGCAGTGTGCACTTCAAACAGCCAGTGCACCTGTGGCATTTTCACTGTGCTGACACTCGAGGGGCAGTCATGACCCAGCATGGGAGAGTAAGGTTAAATTTAAGCATCTTCCAAAGGGATACGAAGGGAACTGGTCATAGAGAATTGTTTCCAGCCCTGTTGTTTCCCCTCCTCTTTTATCTTCTTATTCATGGCATAGTTCCTGTCCACTCTGCCCCATTCTTACCCTACTCCCCATCACAGCTATTCTTTACCTTGAACTCTAATTCTTTCTCCTCCGCATTCTCATTGGTTTTGATTCTCAATTCCTTTTCACTTGGCTGAAGTACAGTTGTCTAGATGGTAAACTCTCCAGAGACAGGGACAAAAACATTTTTGTTTCCAGTACCAATGCAGAATCTGGTCCCCAACAGATGCTTACAACTGCTTTTTAGATCGATGAGTAGTCATATGTTATGCAAAGTAAGATATTTGTATATTGAAAGGATGAATGAGGATGGATGCAGGTGTTCCGGGCTGTGCTCTAAAGCATTGGCCTTGGAAAAGAGGAGTCCTGAGTGGTCTCTATCATGTTGGGGGATAAGAGATTTTTCTGAATGTAGTGATTTGATTATAATTTCTCCAAACAGGCCATGTAGGTGACCTCCCCCTTCGCTAATGTAGAGCAGGTTTGAGTAGTAAGAAAGTTCAGCATGATTTCATACATAGGTGGGACATAAAAGTGAGACTATGAGACATGGACAAGAGTGTGGTGGTTACGGGGTAGGGGGAGGGAGGGTGGGATAGGGAGGAGGGGAGGGGCACAGGGAAACCAGATAGAAGGTGACAGAGGACAATTTGACTTTGGGTGATGGGTATGCAACATAATTGAATGATAAGATAACCTGGAGATGTTTTCTTTGAACATATGTACCCTGATTTATTGGTGTCACCCTATTAAAATTAATAAAAAAAAAAATGAAAGTCCAGATGATTTTCTTTGCTCAGGTATCCGGAATGGGTGTTTGAAGTGACCTATTTCTCAAAGCAATAGTTGACATATATTGATACTTTCCCTCTTGCTTCCTTTACTGGGAGGATGTGCACAACTTCAGAATCTCTGGGCACCAGGGAAAGAACCACAGAGCTCATTTCCCAGGGATGCCTTCCTTCCTCTTGGAAACCTTGGTAACTTATAAAACTTTGCCATGTTTTAAAACCCTGCTAGTGATATAAGCTAACAAAAAAGCCTTTACTTTATTTTAAAATTTTCAGAACTTCATATGGTAATACTTTTTATACCTGTAATTCTTTGCTCAACAAACAGTTCTGACTGGTAGCCATATGCTTTTTTATTATTATTAAAATAAAATTGAAACATGACTTACATCTCAATCGATAAATACATATTTATAATTCAGTAAATTTTTTTTTTTTTTTAGTTTTGATACTTACTAGGTGGGAGGTGGAAATAATATATGTGGTTTTGGATGTTGGAAGTTTTTGAAAAGTGTATCTCTCTCAGACTCGCAATTCATTGATGAGAACAGCTGTGGCTGGAGGTATGAAATGACTGGCCGCAGAGTCCATAACAGCAACAAAGAACCGTGCAAGGATTCTCTCCCCCAGCTTAGAACCCTCCCTCGTCCCCATTTCTGCCTCTACGAGGATTCAAGGAACTCAGTATGTGCTGTTTCTTGTGTATACTGAACTCTGACATTCTCTGTACTTACAAAGCGTCTCACAGGCCTTCTGCAGGGATCCTGTAAGTACACCACACTGCTTGCGCCTGGAGGGTTTTGAAACACATCTTCAAATCCCCGGGAGGTGCATTCTTTATTGCTGGGTGACCCAGTGATGGCTTATTACTTCAGTTCTCTGAGGAGCCCAGGGAGACAAATTGCTCATGAGACCAGATAAAACATGTTTTCAATCCAGGTTAAACCTGAACAAACAGTCTTCCTTCAGGATTGCACTCTGCCGTTTCCACTAGAGGGAAAGAGGAGAGTTTTAGATAGAAATGCACAGTAAGAGTTGAAAAGGTTTTCTGTGCTCAGGAGCACAGCAGGTTTAGTAATATAACAAAACCCAGCCAGCAGCTGCTTCACAGGGTGCACAGGGGCTCTTCCAGCCTCAGGGAACAGTGCAAACGCAATGCGTGGTTTTCAAATGCAGCACTGTTTCAAAGTTACTCTGCAAGGGGATGAAACCCGAAAGATCACTCTATTTCATACATGATAGTTTATGCTTTTGATGGTTACTAAAAATGTATTTCTTAATTGACACAAAAATTAGCAAAAAGAGCATTCTAAATGCTTTTTCGTACTCAAATATTCAGCTTGTATATTCTTTCTCTCTGAACACTTACCAACATCCACTTTCATTAGAAAAACCTCATTGACTGTTCATATTGTCATCATAGTCCCTCCCCCCCCCCAATATTGGTTGAATTTAAATATTTAGCTGGAGGCAAGGAGCTGAATAGCATCCTACTTCCAACCAAATTAGAAATTATTTATGTTCATTGGATAGATTTCTAGTGCTTAAGAACAGTATCTGGCCAAAGTCAGGTTCTCAGTAAAATTATTTGACTGAATTATTTTCTACAACATAAAGACAATATTGTATAGTAGAAAAGTTCTTGTTGGAATTAAAATCAATATTAAAGGGAGTCTTTGACACTACCACACCACCCAACTTCTACATAGATAAAACTTTGTAGTAAAATTATCCTTCTGTGGTAGTTGGTCCCTAGAGTGCTTCAAGCCAACCTTGTTTTAATGGGGGAATTGTGACTCCCCCAATTTTTACACTGAAGTCCTAATGCCCAGTACCTTGAAATGTGGGTTTATTTGCCAATAAATCCACCTACATATGCTGAGGTGTCATCCCTACTGACTGTAAGGTAGAGCCCATTCCCTGGAAACCCACTGATTTCAGAAACATGCCATCAATCATTTTCAGCCTTCTACATTCACCAAATCTTGTCTGAAATAAAAACTTGTAACTCTTACATATTTAGTTAGACCTCCTTCCTTTTCTTTCATATTCTGTCTAGAGAGAGGTCACAAAGTAGTATAAAAGCTTTCTTGACCTTTATTCTCACACCGCGGCACGTCTCTTTGTAAAAAGTTGCTCATATGGTGTTACTGCTACAACTAGAGACTCGGTACAGAATCAGACAAATATTGTGAAGTTTGGTTGTTCTACCTATCTTTCCCACAGACAAAGTGAATGATCTTGTATAAGTCACTTAAATTCAAAGGGCTGTTGTTTCTTGAACATCATACTATACCTAGAAAGGATTGGGTCAACATACCTTCAGGTCACATCTAATTCCAACTTTTTAAAGAGTCTGCATGAGCAAGTTATTTCCCCATTCAGTTAATGAATACTGAACATCTGCTATAAGACGAGCCCATTTCCAGGATGCTGTTCTCACAGGGTTTACATTCTAGTGAAGGATATCTCCATCCACAGGAGAGTATTAGATAAATGTAAACTGCTTAGCTCCATTTATGATATGATCTAACATCAGGTGCAGTAATGGTGATGAGAAAGCGGGAGACCACTGCAGCTAGAGTGGACTATGAAACAGTCTCTGTGTAGGTAGGTGACATTGAAAGTCACAGATAGTAAGTCACAAGAGGGAGCCAGGCTGGGATGACTCCAGGCTGCAGGGATAGTGAGTGTAAAGGTCGTAGGGCAGGAAGAAGCTTACCTATAAGAGAAACTTAAAAACAGTTGGTGTCATCAGTAACCAAGAAAGACACACATTTGATAGGGTTGGGCTGATAAAAGTGACTTGACCACACAGGGCCCAGCAGGCTTTGCAAAGGAGCTTGCATTCTACATTCAAGTCCACTGGCGGGAATTTGGGGATTTGAACTTGGAGAATGGCACGATCTTATTTATTTCAGTGATTGTAATCAATGCCTTTTTCACCAGGGCAGATAAATTCTCAGACAGGCAGTATGACTTTTCTCATCCTTTCTCTTTTCTAATTTTGGGTTTTAATTTCTCTTTTGTATTCTTTCTCCTTATCTTTCATTTTCTTCTTCTGTTTTTCTGGTTTATGTTGTTGATTTCTAAATTAATTTCTCTTTCTCCCTATCCCTCCCTTTTATTTTCTTCATCAAGCAGTACCTGAGATATATTATGGCTGAGATTATATTAACAGAACAGAATAAAGCTGCAGACCCCACTAGGGGTCACTTCTGACCCACTGATGAGTCTTTAATCCTGCAATTTTGCCTTGAGTTTATAGCTAACCCAAGAGACACTGTTTCTCTTGTCTCTTTTTCAACCTTTATGACGCCCCCAAGATCCAAGTCAAAGCATTGTGGTCCATATCCTCCCTGGACCCAAGCCATCCCAGGAGCCCAGGAGCCGGGCCAGCTATCAAAACATGCCTGCCACTAGTGCTCTGCTTTGTTCCGTGCAGACTGGTGCTCGTGAGCCGGGAACTTGGCTCCTTGACAGAAGTGGCATCATTCTGTAAAGTAGAATGTCACCGGAAAGGCTGTGATTGTTGTGAAGAATGCCTGGCTGTCTGTCTGCCTCTTGCCAGCGGGCCGCCCGAGGGCCCAGCGGCCAGGCTTCCTGGAGCTTCCTTCAATTGTCTTCACACAGAGTTTAGTGCCCACTTAAACACACAGACCTGCCCTCAGCCTTCTGCTGAAGAGTGAATCTTCCTGTGAATTATTTCCAGCTCGGTTGCTTTTGAACTGACAGTTTTATTCATTAGAGGGATTTTCTCTTACAAGGAGAGTGAAGGTATCAAGGACAAGTGGGTCCCTTTGGTCCTCTTCCTCTTGCACATTTATCTGCATATATTTAAAAAGGATGCCCATGCACACAGGCTATGTGTACCTATACATCTATCGTCATATCTGTAGGGAAAAGGTAAGGCTAACCTTAACACACATTTATTTCACTTGGTAAATTGACTGCAGATTTCTTGCTCAGATTAAAAAAATGGCAAGTTTGGTTCTGTAGATGAACTAGAGAGCTGAACTTGGTAATCTGCAAGAATTTTCTTCTCTTTCTTCCCTTGCACCCAAATTGCTTTTCTAAATTTAATTACGTATCTTTTGGGAAAACCTTGGCCAAATTGTCACTGTTTGAATTGCCTGGCACAAAGGGATGCTTATGTCAATTTAAATGTGATCGTCTTTTATTTGACGTTTCTTTGCAGTCGACCATGCAAATTCACCAGTCCTCTTCTTACATTTTACATGTGCTATTTATCTCATTTTATGCATAAGAATTCTGAGTCTCACTAAGGTTAAGTAAAGATTTTTACCAAAGCTACATGTCTAGCATAAAACAGATCAAGGATGAGGTCCAAGAGGTCCTGAGTGTAGTTCAAATTTAGTGCCCTTTGCACTACAACGGGATCTGCAAGCTTTTTCTGTGAAGGCCTGATAGTAATATTTTAGGCTTTGTGAGTCATATGTTCTCTGTTGCAACTACTCAGCATTTCTATTGCTGCACAAAAAAACCACAGACAATGCACACATGAATGAGCGTAGCTATGTTCTACTCTAAAGTGTTATATGTGGACACTGAAATCTGGACATTTTATAATTTTCATATGTCATGAAACATTAATCTCCTTTTATAGCTAATCTGTGTGAATATGTAAGAAACATCCTTAGATCACTGTTTCTAAGAACACATAAGGCATGTGGGATGCAGCCAATGTGCTGTAGTTTGTAGAACGATGTGTGATTGGAATTATGATCCTGTCAGCTGAATCTTGAGTTTATTTTAGCCCCAGGGAATGGGGTAGTTGAGGTCCTTAGAGAAATTTGCATCATTATAAAATATCAGCAGAGGCTTAGGGACCTGTCACCAAGAATTAATTTCTTTAAAAAAATAATGTAAAAATATAAATTTTTACTTATAGATACAAAATAATGCAAACTTGGAAAGAGATGCAAATTAATAAGAGCAGCTGACTCATAATCAAGAAGACCTGGCCAGGTTGCTCAGTTGGTTAGAGTGTTGTCCCAATACACCAGGGTTGCAAAGTTCAATTCCCAGTCAGGGCACATACAGGAATCAATAAATTAATTCATAAATAAGTAAACTAACAAATTGATGTTTCTCTCTCCTCTCTTTCTCTTTTTATCTTCCTCTCTCTCTAAAATCAGTAAGCTAAAATTTAATAATACAAATAAAGAAATAGACTTATGGAAGAATATTATTTGTAGGTTCTATAAACTTCTAAAGAATTGTCAGAAAAAGTAATGAAAACAAGAAAATCTATTGTAACTCAGTTCAGTTTAATTATAAGCTGATGAATTGGATCTTGAAGGCACAGCTGAAAATATTAACCAGGATATCCAGAGAAGCAAATCTCTTCCTTTTCTGATTATTTAGACCTAAAAAGAGCTTGCTGATAGCTCAGTGCTCAAGATAAAACACTATACAATTGCATATATTCAGGTTTTGAGGCTAGAAGACAAAAATAAAAATATCAACACTTAATTCAATAAAATAAACACTCAAATCATGTTTGTTAACAATTACATAAAAGGTTACAGACCGGAAAATTTACTCCAGGATTAGAAGTTGGTTTATGTGGGAAGAGGTATCTCTAATCTTGAAATCTGATCCCTAAATGAAGAGCAATCCTAAAGTGTTAGTCAAATTAAATGAAAAATCAATAAAGTGAAAATACTTCACCGTGGCAGTTGGCTCAGTGGTAAAGTGTAAGTCCAGTGTGTGAAGTCCCAGGTTAGACTCCAGTAAAGGCACACAGGAGAAGCAACTATTTGCTTTTCCACTGCCCAACTCTCTTTCTTTTCCCCTCCCACAGTCATAGCTTGAAGAGTTTGAGCAAGTTGGCCCTGAATGCTGAGGGCCTTGTCTCAGGCACAAAAATAGCTTGGTTGATGAGCAACCGAGCAGTGGCCCAGATGGGCAGAGCATTGCCTTGTAGGGGAAATCCTGGTTGGGGTGCATGTGGGACTCTGCCGCTTAATATATATATATATATATATATATATATATATATATATATATATATATATATATATATATATATAAAGAAAATACTTCATTGATATTTCATCTAATTCCTTATTAACAATTTTGTAGTGTAGTTTCAATATTTGTTCTTATATTTAGTACAGTGTACATAGTAAAACTTTTTAAATATTGAAATAACATATACCTATAGAGATGTCCCCGGGGTTAGAGAAGTTCATCTGGGAGACTAATCATAGAATCAAGAAGTCTGACAGGGTATTGAGAGAGAAGGAGGTTAGAGATACCACTGGCTCTTTGCTATTGCCAGTCTTCAAATCACTCGGTTTAAAGAACACTGGAAAGCTTCGATTTCTCCTCTCTGTTAATCCAAATTTTATCTGCCTTCAAGGCTTGCTCAACTCCTGATTTCCCCAGAAACTTCCCTAATTATACCTGGTGCAGCCATTGTGGAAAACAGTTTGGAGATTCCTCATAAATTAAAAATTGAACTACCTTTTGACCCAGCTATTCCACTTTTAGGAATATACCCTAAGAACACCATAGCACTGTTCGAAAAGAAGAAATGCGCCCCCATGTTCGTGGCAGCATTGTTCACAATAGCGAAGATCTGGAACCAGCCAAAGGGTCTGTCAGAAGACGAGTGGATTAAAAAGCTATGGTACATATATACTATGGAATACTACTCAGCCATAAGAAATGATGACATCGGATCATTTATAACAAAATGGATGTACCTTGATAACATTATACGGAGTGAAATAAGTAAATCAGAAAAAAAGAAAAACTGAGAACAGCATGATTTCATACATAGGTGGGACATAAAAGTGAGAATATGAGACATGAACAAGAGAGTGGTGGTTATGGGATGGGGGGAGGGAGGGGAGAGTGGGATAGGGAGGAGGGGAGGGACACAGGGAAAACCAGATAGAAGGTGACAGAGGACAATTTGACTTTTGGTGAGGGGTATGCAACACAATTGAATGATAAGATAACCTGGAGATGTTTTCACTGTACATATGTACCCTGATTTATTGGTGTCACCCCATTAGAATTAATAATAATATATATATATATATATATATATATATATATATATATATATATATATATATATATATTTTAAAAAAGTGAAAAAGTGAGTCATGGCAAGTTAATGAAAATGAAGCAATGGTTCTTTGCCTGGAAAGGAAGCTTTCAAATGGGTTCAAGTATGCAAGAAGTAAATGTGATATTCCTGTGTGATGTTTTACTCCTATAGAACATGTTTATTGAAGACATACAGTTGCTGACATAGCCAGTGGTGAATAAAATAAACATGGGCCTTGCTCATGAAGCTTTTGGTTCATCTTCGTAGAGACTTTTCTAGGATTTAGAAGCCATCTCATTCTTATGTTTTCTCTCTGGAGACTAGAGGCTGTTCCTTCACCCTAACTGTGAACCTTGACCACTAGTGGTCATGTCTTTGATCATTTCATTTTCCTACCTAGAGGAAACTTTGCTGAGAGGTGCCTTCTGTTTCTGCTACTTCACCTCTTCTGCTAGTACAGGTAGATGGCTCCTGTGTCAGTCAGAGTTGAACCAGAGAACAGAACCAGTGAAAGATATATATTAAGAGTATTGTAAGGAACTGGCTAGGTGATGGAGAGTACTAACTAGGGAGGTCTGAAATATGGAAGGCAGAACATCAAGAGCAGACTAAGCTCATGGAAGGAGCTGAAACTTCAGTCTAAAAATTTCCAGTTTTGCTCTAAGTAAAGCCTTCTAACTGCTTGAATCAGATTTACCCAGTTTATTTAATATAACCTCTCTTAGAGTCAACTGATTAGGACTTCAGTCACATCTATAGAGTACTTTAGAGCAATACTTGGATTAATGTATAATTAAATATATAGAAAGTATTGACCAGCTAAGGGGATCCTTTAAAATGACACAATCCCATTTTAGATAATATATCTAAAAAGGTAGCATTGTTTAAGCTAACTTTTCAGCAGAATGTGAACATTCCTGTAGTAATTTTTCTAAAAAAATGATTTCCACTCTTTAGGAAAATAATTTCTCAGAATGAGTATGCATTACGAAGAAGGTAATAACATGAGACTAGCACAGCCTGGGCTTTGGAATGAGATTGGAACTCTGACTTGTACTAATAGTGTAATTTGGGGCACACACGTAAACTTCAGATTCCTTGTTTGTAAAAAGAGAGGTTGAGAATTATAATTATATGTAATACATAAATTGGCTAGGAAACTTTAGTAAAATTGAAAATTTTTGTTTGCCTGAGATGGTCTTACTGTATTCTCAGGATAATTATTAATAACACAATTTTTATTCTCCAAAGTGACCCAGTTTTTGAAAAGAAATAAAATAGTCATCTTATTTATAAAACACTCTGGTTATTTTAATGACAGTTTATTTCCATTGATGGCTGTTACTTACACATTAGATTTATTCTGTTTAACAGCAAAGAGATAACTGAAGACTAAACTTGAAAGTTACTGAGTGCAATAGTTCATTTCAGTGAAGGAAGATATTTCTTTAGTTAGTCCTTCAAATCTTTGCAATACATTGAGTTTTATCTTGGCCAAATGAAATATACTTAGTGTCTTTATCCTTGTTCTATTTGATGTGGCTTCCAGTGCCTAGATCAGTGGTTCTTAACCTGGGTTCTATCGAACCCTAGAAGATCGATGAGTCGGTCTCAGGGGTTTGGAGAAGCCTCTGCCGCAGAGGCCAGAATAAAGTAATACCGTAATTTGTTGTGAGTTCATGCACTTTGTTGGTTTTGTTCTTTGAGCAAGGTGATGTTCATGCACAGCTCATTTTGTGCACCATTAAAAAATATATATACATATGTCTTGAATTTGGAAAAAAAATCATATTTTATTTATCACTAAAGAAGGGTTCAGTGAATGCACATAAGAAACTGGTGGGTTCGGTACCTCAAAAGAGGTTAAGAACCACTGGCCTAGATGATTCTGGTCATTCTTTTTGGAGCAACCCATGTGTTTTCAGTATTACTATTAAAATGTGTGGCCGCTATACTAAATCCAATTGTTGTCTAATTCTTTCAGTCCATAATCAGTGAAACTATAAGTACTCTTCTCTTAGGTTCTACCCATGTATTAATTGATTGCATTAGTGTAATTAGCATGACTCCTTGGGCTGTTCTGAGCTCACCATCAGTTAACTCTCTGGCAGAAACATTAATAAAGCCAGTCTCCTTTGTTCTCTACCTTTGTAGCCTCACCAAGTCTCAACCTAAATATATCGTTTCTCTCACAAGGCAAGGGTACTTCCCTGTGTTCATCAAAGTCACAAACTTAAATCTGAAGAAAGCAGAGTCAAATGTTAGAGTCTCTTTCTAGTTTTTTATTGATCGATAAGCTTTTAAAACTCTTGCTTAATTACCTTTTAATATTATAAATGTTATCTGACCAGGCGGTGGTGCAGTGGATAGAGCATCGGACTGGTATGCGGAAGACCCAGGTTAGAGACCCCGAGGTCACCAGCTTGAGCACGGGGCCCACCTGGCTTGAGCAAAAGCTTGCCAGCTTGGACCCAAGGTCGCTGGCTCCAGCAAGGGATTGTTTGGTCTGCTGAAGGCCCGCGGTCAAGGTACATATGAAAAAGCAATCAATGAACAACTAAGGTGTTGCAAGAAAAACTAATGATTGATCCTTCTCACCTCTCTACGTTCCTGTCTGTCTGTTCCTATCTATCCCTCTCTCTGACTCTCTTTCTGTCCCTGTAAATATATATATTATAAATGTTATTTTGAGAACTTAGCAAGAATATAATATTTCAAATATATGGTCAAGATACAAATGAAATGTATATATGGCATGCATCTAATCTGCTATTACCTATGGTTAAGGAAACATGGCTTTAAAGTACAGGCTTAGGATCTAATAAAAATTGATTCACATAAGAAATGTGTGACCTTTGGACAACTCAATTTATTTAAATCTTATTAGACTCATATTTAAAATGTGAAAATAAATATATACTAGGTAGCACAAGGAAAGAATTAAGTGCAATTCCTGGCATGTGGTTGGCAATAAATAGTTAGAAATTATTGTTGCTCTTGCTGTTGTTAATATTATTATTTTTGGATCTACGCTCTTTAAAATCCTTTATTTATAGAACAAACAACTGAATTTAAAAGAACTGAAGAAATTCAACTATAGGCTCAAATTGTTGGAATTTGTTGTGTTTGTCATGAGAAAATAAAAATTATATTCACCTTTACTTCATCTCTACTTATTTATTTCCTTTGATGTCTTTGAAACAAAAAGGCCATCTTTAGGACTCTCCTAAAATTTTTCTTTTAAAATATCCTTGATTTACAAATGATAGATCCAAAGTCATCCTCTATGTTTCTTTTACAATGTGATTTATTTGCTGCATTTGACATTGCTAAAATCCCTGCACTGTTAGAAACTTTTTTGGATGTCCACAGCAGTAGTCTTTCTTATCACCACTTTTATCATTGTCTGTTTCAATTTCTTTCACAGGCTTTTCTTTCTGAAGTAACCTCAACTCTCTTCTTTTCTGAATCATCACTCTCATCACAAGTTATCTCATTTATTTCCACATCTTCCGTAACAACCTGTATGTAACTTATTCATAAATTTAATTTTCTAACCCTGGCCTCTTATGGTTGAGATGTGTTTTGTTTCCTGAGAATTTGTGTGCCTTTCAACCTTTCCCAACTCTCTTTCACTTAGGCAAGGCCAGATGACTGCTTCTGACCATTAGGCATAAGTTGAAGTAAGATGTTTCAGCTCTGCACCAAAGTATAACCAAGATATTAGAGTTTTCCATTTGCTGTTTTTCCTAACTCATTAGAAGACTTATGTTCTAAATGATAAAACTATATGGCACTGAAGTCTTATCAGCCCAAATCCTTGAGACACTGTACAAAGAAAATTGTTTTATCTACATTGGATATACAATGTTCGTAAGAAGCAAACTTTTATTGAATTGAGCCTGAGATATAGGGTTATGTTTTTGTTTGTTTGGATTTTGTTAGCGTGGCTGGGCTAATCTTTTGTTTTGCTTTTTTTTTGTTGTGTTTTTTTTAAGAGAGAGATAGACAAACAGACAGGAAAGGAGTTAGATGAGAAACATCAACTCATAGTTTTGCACTATAGTTGTTCATTAATTGCTTTCTCATGTGCCTTGACTAGGGGGCTTCAGCCAAGCCAATGACCACTTGCTTAAGCCAGCAACCTTGGGCTCAAGCGAAAATCCTTGGGCTTTAAAACAGCAATGGTTTGAACTCAAGCCAGTGACCATAGGGTCATGTCTATGATCCAAGGCTCAAGCTGGTGACCCTGAGCTCAAACTGGTGAGCCCACACTCAAACTAGCAACCTCCAGGTTTCTAGCATTCCAGGCTGACTCTCTATCCACTGTGCTACCACCTGCTCCGTCATGGCTGGGCTAGTCTTAATCAAAACACCTTTTATTATAGTCCATGACCTCTGTTTCCATCTGCATTCTAAAGGTTTCTGTGATAACAGTCATTGAAAATGACCACATTCCAAAAAAGACCTGCTTAAATATGATTTTATTTGAACACTTTAATAAGTTAGTATGTTCTCTTCTTTCTATAAAATATCCCAATGGGGTCCTTTGTTTTCCCTTGCCTCTTCCATCAACCTATTCAGATGAAAATCAGCTCCAAATTTGGCTGTTATCTCAGTTCACTATGTGCATTATTTCCCATCCAAACCACTCTTTCTCTGAAACATTTTCCCTCATTCATATATATTTGTTCACTACTCAGAGTCTACAATAAAATTCTACTCAATCTACCTTTCTTCCTGTTATTTTTCATTTCAAAAACACTATTTATAGGTACTGTGATTTAATTATATTGAACATACACAATTTGTTATGTGCTTAAAACCCCAAAGCATTTTACGATGTTTTATGATATATATATATATATATATATATATATATATAGATATAGATATATAGATATATAGATATAGATATAGATAAATGTCCTGGTCCTTCAATTCTAATGCAAATCTTTTGGGATGATTCATAAAACCAAATTTAGGTAATAATTCTAAGGATATTAGAGAAGTTTTCACAAAAGTAATACTTATTACAATTCCTTCTGTAAACACTGTGACTTGTATTGCCATGTGTATTTTTCTATTAAACTTAGGTGGTTAATTTTAGTTGTCAATATGGCTGGATCACAGGGTGCCCAGATGTTTGGTTGCACATTATTTCTGGGTGTTATTATGAAGATGTTTCCAGAAGAAATAGCGTTTAAATGGTGGACTCACTACAACAATTTGCTCTCTGTAATGTGGATGGCATCATGCAGTCTGTTGAGGGCCTGAATAAAACAAAAAGGTTGAAGGAGGAAGAGTTCAGATTTTCCTGCCTGATTGCTTGATCTGGGACATCTATATTTTCTTGTCCTCCTCGGTCCTGTTCCCAAAACTTCAGTCCAAGACTGAACTCTTTACCATCATCTCCCCTGGTTCTCAGACTTTCAGACTTGGACTAAACCAACATTTCCAATTTTCCCGTTTCCAACTTGGAGACGGTACATCATGGGACTTCTCAGCTTCCATAACTGCATGAGCTGATTCCTTATAGTAAATCATGCATATATGTGTATGCATACTATTGGTTCTATTTATCTGACATACTATGACTAATACACCATCTAATTATCTATCATCATCTTAAATAGATTAGAAAAGCACTGGTGGGAATGCAGACTGGTGCAATGACTGTGGAAAACAGTATGGAGATTCCTCAAAAAATTAAAAATCAAACTGCCTTTTGACCCAGCTATTCCACTTTTAGGAATATACCCTAAGAACACCATAGCACTGTTAGAAAAGGAGAAATGTGCCCCCATGTTCGTGGCAGCATTGTTCACAATAGCGAAGATCTGGAACCAGCCCAAGGGTCCGTCAGAAGACGAGTGGATTAAAAAGCTATGGTACATATATACTATGGAATACTACTCAGCCATAAGAAATGATGACATCGGATCATTTAAGCAACATGGACGGACCTTGATAACATTATACTGAGTGAAATAAGTAAATCAGAAAAAAACTAAGAACTATATGATTCCATAGATAGATGGGACATAAAAATGAGACTCAGAGACATGGACAAGAGTGTGCTGGTTATGGGAGGCAGGGAGAAGGAGGGGCTGGCAGGAGGAGAGGGGCACAAAAAAAACCAGATAGAAGGTGATGGAAGACAATTTGACTTTGGGTGATGGGTATGCAACATAATCAAATGTCAAAATAACCTGGAGATGTTTTCTCTGAACATATGTACCCTGATTTATCAATGTCACCCCACTAAAATTAATAAAAACAATTCATATTTTAAATAAAGCACTGAGGAAGCAATCTTGTCATTTTCATCTTTATATCTTTCACTTGCACTGTACCTAAAAGAATGTCTTTAAATGGATGTTTTAGAAATGTTCTTTAAATGGAAGAGTGAATCTTTCCATTCTACCTACATCTCTATTTTCCCTGTCAACTATTTCCCAAATATCTCTTCATCAACTTAGCAAGTCTTTCAGAATTCCTTGAAATACTGACAAGATTCCTGGTTTATGAGGCTCAAGGAGTATAAGAGTATCTCTTACTACTTTATTAAACTTTTGCATATTTGCTTATCTCTAGTATTTTAGCATACATACCTTAAGACATTGACAGAGCATCAATAATCTTAGCCACAGGTTAGTTTAGTGTCTAATTGGCTCTTGAAACTGGAATTCATTAGGGTACCCGTTACTCTATTGCAAATGTCTAATTCCAGAATTAGTTTCCTGTGAAGTGTTTGATTTCCTTTCTTACTGTAAGAACCAACTTCTTTAAAGAAAATGAGAATGAAAAAATCAGAGATAAATAGGGTTGTTTTTTATCTAATCTTTTTAATTCTTATAAACCCCCAAAGCAATGAGTCTCTTTATATCTCGCTACCTCCTCTCTCTATCTTTCCTCTCTCTGTCTCCCTCTCTCTTCAAATGACAGATGATTGCCAATGATGAGTCTACTTATATTTTTTTTTTACTTTTTAAAATGATGCAAAACTGATAGGCATTCAGTTGAAATCATACTTATAATTTTAAATTTTGATATTTTTCTGGGCTAACAATATGTAGTAGAAATTCTCTTATGATACTGGGCAGTGTCAGCCCCCAGTTAGCCCTGCCATCACAAGGGTAAACAACCCATATTCTACAGGGTAATGTGACTGTGTTGCCAATATTTTGGGGAGACTGTGTCCTGAACATTTTTAAAGTAGGCTATGGAAAGTTTTGATGTTTGGTAGGTTCAGTGTGTTAAATACATTTTCAACTTAGGGTGGTTCAAATTTATAGTGAGTTTTTTAGTATGAAACCTCATTGTAAGTCAAGGAACATCTACACTCATACAGCATTGTTTGCCTGCAAAGGGCTTACACTTTTAGCCAGCAATTCATATCTACAAGGCATACAACAATGAGATTTACCTTCTTTGAAAGAAGTAACCCACCTTTTACTTCATTTATGTCCCTTCCTTCATCTATATTTATATTCCAAGATGATTCAAGACCCTGTTTATTATTTTATGGATATAAATCAGTCCTGTAACACCTGGGTTTTTCTGATTTCACTTTTAATTTGCCAATTATTACCCAAACTTGGCAGTTTGTTTTTGTTTTACACATTGGAAAGGTACCTCTGGAAATTGCGTTACATAAACAAGTGTTAGTTAGCAATTGTCCATGGGAAAAATTCTTTTGAGGAAATATGTGCACACACCTTATGTTATTATTTTTTAATACACTCCTGAATTTCAATCTGAATATATTTTTCACAGAATTCTGCCTATTTATTCTTAAGTGATAGCTACTCACAACTCTGGTTTCCAGATCACATGTCAGGTTCCAAGTGTCAATGAAGTAAAGAAGTGCACTTCCTAAAATAGGAGACCCATTGGTCAATGAGAGCACCAGGGACTGGGCACTAGTATCCACATCCTTCCCAAAGTAGGAGATCCATTGGTCAGTGAGAGCACCGGGGACTGAGCATCAGTATCCATGTTCTTCCCAAAGTAGGAGACCCATTGGTCAGTGAGAGAACTGAGGACTGGGCACTAGTATCCACATCCTTCCCAAAGTAGGAGACCCAATGGGCAGTGAGAGAAATGGGGACTGGGCACTAGTATCCACGTTCTTCCCAAAGTAGGAGATCCAATGGGCAGTGAGAGAACCAAGGACTGGGCACTAGTATCCACATCCTTCCCAAAGTAGGAGACCCAATGGGCAGTGAGAGAAATGGGGACTGGGCACTAGTATCCACGTTCCTTTATTCAGAGATGCTCTACAAAGATGTGTGTTGATGGATATGATGAAGTACTGAGTGAAATATAATGGTTATTTATAAACTGAGAAATAACACAGAGCACAGGTAGCCATGAGAGTAAAGGGTCAGTGTGGAGAAAAGTTGTCCAGGTCTGAAAGGGAGGAGAGGAAAAACAGATGGCAATAGAAGTCTCTCTGAAAGATAAGGCTTGTTGCCTTTAGTTGGTCTCTGATACAATCACAGATACACACGTCTACCATGCACACATCTACCACACACACATCTACCATGAACACGTCTACCACACACACATCTATACAGCTGGTAAACCAAAATTGAAAACAGGTCTTCTGATACCAGTTGACAATCTCTTTCTACTACATTATTTAATTTCCCATCTTCTACCAGTGTTTTTGGTAAAATTTGTTTTTTTATGACAGTGTGCATGTTAGTGTGTGAATAAGATAGGTAGTGCATGTGTAGTAAAGAGCTACACTTTTCCATGTAAGAATTAAATAGTTCATGGAATCCAGAGTTTCAAAATTTAAAAATAAACTTTCTTTTGATTCTTCTGGTACTCTTCTTAATTGTTTTTTGTTTTCGTTTTTTGTGCATGTGACAAAAAGAGAGAGAAAGAGGGACAGATAGAGACAGACAGACAGAAAGGGAGAGAGATGAGAGGTATCAATTCTTTATTGTGGCACCTTAGTTGTTCATTGATTGTTTTCTCATATGTGTTTTGACTGGGGGGCTACAACAGAGTGACACTTTGTTCAAACCAGCAACCTTGGGCAAAAGCTGGTGAGCCTTGCTCAAATCAAACGAGCCGCACTCAAGCTGGAGACCTCGGGGTTTCAAACCCAGTTCAATCATCTATCCACTTTACAGGCCATCACCTGGTCAGGCCTCTTCTTAAGTTTCTAAGCAGAACTCAAAATTTGAACTTCACTGCATTTTTAATCCTATGGGTAACCTTTATAAACTAACAATTAGTTATCACCACCAAGCATCTGAGAAATGTCTTCCAATACCTATAATTAATATTTAATGTTCAATCTGCAATGGTCACACATTTTTCTGGACTAAAGACAGCTGTGACCTTCATTTTGATATCTTTTTCACCCTTAAAAAAATCCTTCCCTCTATTAGTTCACTTACCCAGCATTCAGAACCTTCTAATGAGCGTGGTATCACTATTTATCTCAGCCTGTAAGATAAGCTCCTCTCATTTTGGCAGTGGGTACATATTTTTGGTTCCACTTCACAGCACTAGTATGACAGCGAGTAATTACTTTCTTCCAGTAATGCTATATATAAAGTATGCAATGGTTCACATAATTGCACAATCAGGCACACTCAAGGTGGCAATTTATTTCTTGACATGCACTTTCCCCAAACTACTACAGTAAACTGTACAGAAAAATACCAGCTTAACTTTGGGTCCAGAAACTCAACAGCCAAATGCCAAAGGTCTTATGCTGAGACGGTCAGCCCATTCCAAGTTCAGCTTGGCTTTGCACCCTGGTCTGTGGGGAGGGATTATAAAATTCACCCCATACATTTCTAGGGTACACTGATTCACCACTGAGAAATCTCCATATTATGGTCTGCAAAGTGATACAAGAAGTAAAAACCAAAGTTTTTTTTTTTTTTTTAATTCCCTATGTCAAGGGAAATTTTCATAAAGCATTGATGACTGCTGTTCTGTTAGGACTAAAATTAAATACATATGAAAGGATAATAAATTAGCATAAATCACTGTGGAGATATTTATCAGAAGCCTCTCCTCACAGAATTGTCATCTTTGTTGTGTCAAAGATGTTGCCCTTTTTCTTCATTTTCTGACATAACTGATTCTACAGCCTCCAGCTTCAACTAAAACCAGGCCTTGACTAAAATAGCAGTGGCATTACCTATAATGCCGGAATAAAAAATAAAAAGGTATTTTTTTACTGAAAATATTCTGTAGCAGGCCATGGTAATTACGACTATGTTTATTTTACCCTTGAGAAAAATGTAACGAAATTAACCTAAGTAATGTCTTGGAAATTACTCATATCTGAGTACCACTTTGCTCCGGACATACTTTGCAGCCTTCAATAACTTCTTCCATTTGGATTGGGTTGAGACTGGCTCCAAAGAGAAGTCAAACTTTAATCTTGCACTCTGAATTCAAAACTATATTGGAAGAAACCATATTGGAAACAAATGTGGCCACTCGCTAGAATAACAACCTGGTGTTATTTTTTCCATATGCATTTTCCTCTATATTCTTCTATCCCTAAAACTTGAAGTTGGCCATGTATGACTTTATTAAATATATAAAAAGACAGCGTAGGTTTTTGCAAAATAAAAATTTAGAAAGTTGCACAGGTGGCTGAGGAGATATCAGAAACCCAAAGATTCAGAGCTGGGTCAGGGAGTGTCATGGCTGACTTCCATCATATGAAAATGATTGTGAAATATTATTATATTCCTTTCAAAAATACCCATAGTGAATGATACTAAAAATAATTTATTTATGGAAAAATAATTTACTTCTCTGAACATTTTGATTATCAGCAGAGATGACTATATTATCATGCAGAGTGCATTTTAATTTTAACATTGATGGCCAGTTCTTCAGTATTGATCTTCCAGTATTCATTATTGGTCTTTTCAGAGCCCTGAATTTGTAAACCACCTGACTTTAAGTTTTACAAAATGTCCTTGTTGTCAAATGGCTTTCCATTTTATGAGACATGTAAACTAGTATTTGTAAACATGATTGTTGACCTTCGAGGAAGGATTAAGTATCTTCATTGTCTGTGAAAATCAGCCCAGAACCACTGAGGTAAACATTGAGGAACCCACATAAGCAGGTTTATTGGTCTGTGGTAACAAAACAATGTCACCTTTACATTTCCTGAATTACCTCACTTTGTCACTAGAGCTCTCCTTTTAAATAGCCTAGAATGATATTAGGATTTTTCTGTAGTATCTTGAAATTATTTTTAGCATGATTCTCACTTGGTCCCAGAAACTAGTCCTTCAACTGAGGTCCACCCTTGACATCAGTCTATTTTTCTTTGTTGTTGTTGTTTGTTTGTTTTTGTGACAGAGACAGAGAGACAGAGATAGGGACATATAGGGAAAGACAGACAGGAAGGCAGAGAGATGAGAAGCATCAATTCTTTGTTGCGGCACCTTAGTTGTTCATTGATTGCTTTTTCATATGTGCCTTGACCGGGAGGCTACAGCAGACTGAGCGATCTCTTGCTCAAGCCAATGACCTTGGCCTCAAACTGGTGAGCCTTGCTCAACCCAGATGAGCCCACGCTCAAGTTGGTGACCTCGGAAATTTGAACCTGGGTCCTCCGCATCCCAGTCTGATGCTCCATCCACTGCACCACCGCTTGGTCAGGTCAGTCTTTTTTTCTTAATGTCCTACTTCTCACTTACTCCACTCATTGTGCAAGAATGTCTGTGCCGAAGATACTAGTTTAGGGCTTCTACCGGTTCTTGTCCTTAGCCTGGCAAACTTTTTGATTTAATGTAAAGCTAGGGAAATGAGTTTTCTTTCCCACTCTGTGTTACATTTTTTCACCTGGGACTTGAGTCAGGCCACATTCACCTCAAAGGTTTTTAAAGTCCCTCTCAAACAGCTACACAAATGTAAGCTTCCCACCCCTAAGACTAGATAGTCAATAAAAAATAACTTTCAACCTAAACATAATGTTGAATGAAAAAATTGTTGAAGAACCACAAAACATACTATTTTATTACATTAAAATAACTTTTACTTTATTTCTAATGTTTTATTTCTTAAGACAAGACCAATAGCGATGTATTTTAACTACTATGACCAAATGTTAAAAAGTAGTGTATTGTGGATTTTGTTTGCAAAAGAGCATTATGACTTAGTGGGCTCCAAAGAGGTAGCACCTAAGGTTCAATGTCACCTTGAGAATTCATCTACTGTGCAACTTTGAAATAGGTTTTTAATCTTAACCTTCCTGTGCTTAATGTGTAAAATAGAGACAATAATAGTATCTGTTTCATCGGTACCATGAGCCTATTGACCATATACTTTAAAAATGGGGGCCAATTCTTGTTCTGAAATGCATTTTAGGTTTTGGGGAAAAAGTTGCTTAAAAGATTCACAAACCAGTGCATTCTCTCTTAAGAGAATGTCGTGGATTTTAACTGGATGTAACTTCTGTGCTTTGAAGAGGAAATATGTGAGTTGAAATTCAGCTGCTCATGCCATCATATTCAGAGAGAAACTCTAACGTATTGCTAGTGAAATATTTTATGAGGTATTTCAGTCTTAACAGAAATCAGGAAATGCCACAAATACAGAGAACATGACATTCTTATAAAATTTTCTTTTTAATCATGCTCATTCAAGAGTGTGTTTTCCTGTTTCTTACGTGTATGACCTGACTTCAAATGCTGAACTACCAAGTTTTATCTATGTAGTTCCAGCAAACTCACCCACCTGCTCTTTAAGTTTTCCTTGAAGCAAACACGGACAGGTTCATCATCATCCAAAATGATGGCTTATCTGGATCACAAGTCATGATCTCATATTACATTAATTAAGGTGAACCAACTTTTGTCAAAAGTCATGGCATTAGATTACTGAAATAATAAAAACATAATAATTAAAAACAGCCCTAAAATTAAGAAATCCTGGATAAATTTGGATGAAGCAACTAGTATTAATATTTGGGATTATAGAGGTTTCTTGGTGTATAATCATAGAATAGCAGAGTAGCATTATCAAGGAGCCCACTTGTTTTCAGGAGTCACCTTAAGACACCCAATCAGTAATTTTTTATTTTACAAATATTAAACACTTGTGTTGTTATTTTCAGCAATTCAGGTCGACTGAAATTATAAAGATAGATTAATACTGATTGGAACAAGGAGAGGGAGAGAGAATAGGGGGAGAGAGAAAGGAAGAAAAAGGAGGAGAAGGAGAAGGAGTGGAAATGGTAGAGGAGAAGAAAAGAGAAGAAAAAAGGAGGAAGGGAGTGAAGGATAGAGGGAGAGAGAGAAAGAGAAGGAAAAAGAGAGGGAGAAAGGAAGGAAGTAAATGGATTTATGTAGGGGGTAGGTATGCAACATATAGTATATTAATTTCAGCTTGGCATTGAATAGAAAATTGTGAAGAAATAAAATGCTTAAAAAAAGAAAAAGTTTAAACATTTTATATAGACATGGCAAATGTAAGTCAGTATAGGAAATAGAACAGCCTGACCAGGCAGTGGCGCAGTGGATAGAGCATTGGACTGGGACACGGAGGACCCAGGTTCTAGACACTAAGGTGATCGTGGGCTCATCTGGTTTGAGCTAAAAAGCTCACCAGCTTGGACCCAAGGTCACTGGCTCAAGCAAGGGATTACTCAGTCTGCTGAAGGCCCATGGTCAAGGCACATATATGAAAGCAATCACAACAAAAAACTGATGATTGATGCTTCTCATCTCTCTCCTTTCCTGTCTGTCTGTCCCTGTCTATCCCTCTCTCTGACTATGTTTCTGTCCCTGTAAAAAACAAATAAAAAGAAAGAATTAGGACAGTGATCTGTGTAAAATGCTATAGAAAATACACCTCAACTTTATATTTCTAGTCACTCAGAAAAACAACAAAATTAAGGATCTATAGAAAGGAACCCTGAAATAAGAGAGAACAGTGACCCTAAACGAATTGAACTTATAAAATCAACATTAATTGGATTCTTTTAAACATATGCAGAAACGCTTAGGGGGTTGGGAATTTCCCAAACAAAAGTTAAACTATAAAATGAAAAGGAAAGTAAACCCTGGTTAAGTTAATTGGCTAATATTTTGAAGAGATAATGTGTTAACAACAATGTGGTAGTCAGATGTATGTAGTATTTTTGTTTCGTTTTGTTTTTTGTTTCTCTTTTTTGAACAGAGACAAAGACTAAGAAAGAGAGAGGGACAGATATGAACAGACAGACAGAAAGGGATAGAGATGAGAAGCATCTGTTCTTCATTGCAGCACCTTAGATGCTCATTGATTGCTTTTAAATATGTGTCTTGACCAGGAGGCTACAGCAGAGGGAGTTACCAGTTGCTCAAACCATCAATCTTGGGCTCATCCAAGCAACCTTGAGCTTCAAGCCAGCAATCATGGGGTCATGATTATGATCCCACGCTCAAGCCAGTGACCCTGAGCTCAAGCTGTTGAGCCCTGCACCCAAGCCAGACAAGCCCACGCTCAAGCCAGCGGACATGAGGTTTAGAATCTGTGTCCTTTGTGTCCCAGTCCAATGCTCTATCTGCTACACCACCACCTATTCAGGCAGGATGTAGTTTTATTAAAAAACATAATAAGCCATTGAGGGAGGATTTGGTAGCTTTTCTCATCACCTACAGTGGGAGATAGCTCCAACTCTGAGGAAGACATTTGGTAGGCTGGGGAGTATGTGAATTTTTTCTTTAGCCTTTTCAAATTATTTATTTATTCATTTTTCTTTTAAATACAAGAAGAAAATTACTTTGAATAACAGCTTATTAGGAAGAGATAATGAATGCGAAGGCATATTGTAAGGTAAAATACTTCTTTCCATTTTCTTTCTTCTATATTGTAGCATTAGCAAAACAATGAGAAATTTACAGAAAAGTATAATAAAATTTATGGCCATATGTGTATGCCACCATCCAAAGACCATTACTGTATATATTTGCTTTGTCTTTTCAGCTTTTCCTTGTATGGATGTGTGCTTACTATTATATAAATGTTGTATTAAAAGGCATTCTTCCATGTACTCTATATGCCATGCTTTTCAACTGAACTCTAAATGCTTTTTAAATTTTTAAAGGTTACATTTTTAATGTTTTTTTTCTAAAATATTATAAAAATAGAAAAGGTATAATGAGTTCCTACATTCTAATCTCCAAATTTCAGCAATCATGAGTCTGATCATGTTTTATCCACACCCCTTCTATTTACCTCCATTCCAATCTTGAATCTTTGTAAACAAATCCAAGATTTTATATCAACTTATCTGCAAATACCTCTAAAGAGATGGAGTTCCCTCTCTAATTAATTAATTTACTTACTTATTTATTTTTAGTGAGAAGCGGGGAGGTAGTGAGACAGACTCCCACATGCACCCCGACCGACCGGGATCCACCCCACAAACTGACTAGGGAGTGATGCTCTGCCCATCTGACGCCCTTGTTCTGTTATAACCAGAGTCAATTTTTTTAGCGCCTGGGGTGAAGGCCATGGAGCCATCCTCGGCACCCAAAGTCAACTAGCTCAAACCAATCGAGCCATGGCTGCTGGAGGGGAAGACAGAGAGAGAGAGAGAAATTGAAAGAGAGAGAGAGAAATAAAAAGAGAGAGAGAGAGAAGGGGGAGGGCTGGAGAAGCAGATGGTTGCTTTTCCTGTGTGCCCTGACTGTGAAACGAACCTGGGGCTTTTACACACTGGGCCAATACTCTACCACTGAGCCAACCAGCCAGGGCCTGAGTCCTCTTTCAAAAACATAAAGATAGTATGATCTAATCTAACAAGTAAATTAAAATTCTCTAATACAATCAAATATCACTTAAATGTTAAGTACCTTTGTTTTTCTTATTAATGTTTCTCTTATTCTCTATTTTCTTCATGATCCAGATAAGTTTCATATTTGATTATATATTTTTACTATATTGAGCTTATTACCTCATCCCTTTTTTCTTTCCTTATAATTCATTTGTTTTTTTTAAAAAAATGACTGGATTTCCCTGATTTCATTCCTGTGGTGTCATCCATATGTTCCTCTGACCTTGTAATCCCAATAAATTGAAATTCAAATCTAGAGAAGCAATCAGATTCAGATTTAGTTTCATTTGCAAAGTGCATGTATTTCATTGTATAAAAATATTACCTACATTCATATTGATGAATATTTTACTTACTTTACTGTGTTTTGTTTCTATGAATAGTATTGTAATAAAATTCTTGATGCATACATCTTTAAACATTTGTTTGATTACTTGCTTAAAATAAATTCCTAAAAATTTTGTTGCAGAACCAACAACAAACACTTTTTAAATGTCTGTTGCTGCATATTTTCATATTGGCTTCAGGAAAATTAGGGTACTTTTGAATCACACTTGACATATCTGAAGGTATATGTTCTCAAATTATATATTTTTAAAAGCATGGCTTTTTAAAGGCATTTTCAGAGTGAGCGCTTTTTTTTTCTTTCATTAACTTGCATTTTAATATTGGTGAATTTGACAAACTTTCACTACAATTGTAATTTTATATAAAAGCTAATAAATAGATATTTTGATTTCTATATATTCTTCTTGTATGCTAATTATTATGAGTCAGTTACAGACCACTTTAAGAAACCTGACATGCTAAAACTGGGGTAAGAGGACCTTTCCTGTCAACTTAAGACCAGGTTTGATGCACAAAGACTTGATTACATTACAGTTACTTAAAGAACTTGCATCCTTGAATTATTGCCGTAGTTTGATAACAACACCACAACAATCAAATGAGAAAAGTCTGATAACAGAATGCTAATATGAAATCCATTCAGTTCTATCAATTTCTAGCCATATATAGAAAATGCAAAGCCATAAAGTTTTCCTTTTCCTCCCAGACTATTCTTTATACATATTTTTCTTTTGTATTAAACAGAAACCTAAGAAGATCTCTGATTTTTCATTATTCTTGAAAATTGCTCAAACACTTCCATTGGAACATAATTTGCTTTAGCCAGCATTGTGCTTTGTTACTGACAGCTAATGTCTTTCTATATCAAATTCCGATGCCACTGGATTGGTCTTGAATATAGGTTTAGAAGTTGAGCATCCCCGCTCTTGCAAGAGAGTCACACCGCAAAACATCTTTCCTTGTTGAATTTCATATTTCTTGGCAGCCTGTAGGGATTTCTTTAAGATAATATATTAGGCTGCTTCATATTACCACCTTGGGAGTTTTGCTTTTCTTTTGGTATTTTTCTGACAAATTAGTATTTACTGTGAGGCACTGGCACAAAGTACAAGAACTTTTTCTGTTTTTCTTTCTGTAATAAGTTTGACACCAATTGAAAATCATGTTAGAAAATAAAATGGTTTTCTCTTATTCACCCCATATGCTTACCATTTAACCAGTAAGCTTTGTGCTAGAGTGAAAAGTAACCTATAAGAGAAGACATTCGCTACAGGAAGATAAAAATATGTTACCCACTCCGCGCAATAAATCATTATATATTTGACATGGGCCAAAATGGCTAGCCTTGTGCTTTGGAGGCAAAAAGGTGTTAGTAAACAGTACAGGTTGAATCAAGTGCCCCTTCTTCTAAATAAACATACATCGAAGTCCTACTGTTTAATACTTACGTTTGTGAACTTGTATGAAAATAGGGTCTTTGGAGATTGGAAAAAATTAAAATGAGATTATGAGGGTAGACTCTAATCCAATAGCCCTGATATTCTTATAAAAATGGGGAAACTGGGACACACAGGAAGAACACCGTGTAAAGATAGAGGGACACGCAGAGAAGGAAGGCAAGACAGCCATCGGAAACTGGAGGCAGAGACTAGAATTAAGTGGTCACAAATCAACAAAACTGGAGGAGGCAAAGAAGAAGCGGTTTTCTCTTGGCAGCTCAGAAGGAGCACACCCTGCCAATACCTTGAGTTTGGACTTCAGCTTGCAAAACCATGAGATAAATTTCTGTTGCCTTAAGGCATCTAGTCTGTGGTACTTTGTCATGGAAGCTCCAGCAACTTAATATGGAAACTGTATTTGGGAACCTGCAGAAGACACGTGGTTGAACTAGAGGCAGCAGCCCCTTGAGGAGGCAAGGGTTTGGAGACTGATCTTAAGGATATCACTTTCTCCAGGAAGTTCTCTCTGACCCCTCCTAGATTAGTTTAGGGATACATTGATGGCACATTATAAGTTCCCTTTATTGATATGTGGAGCATTTGTTGAAATTGCTTAACTAATATCTCTTCTAATCATCTCAGTTTCACTATGAATTTTTCTGAGAAATAGAATATATTTATTGTATCTACTGTTCTTTGTTTATATGAATGAGCAATGCCTGTCAGGATTGTGTAGTGTTTTCCTAATAAGATTAGATGCATCTTCCAATTTTCTGATTTAGTCACACACACAGACACGCACATTCATACACATACATTTACATGCACTCATGCATAATAAAATAAATACATGCAGAACACCATCACATTAACCAAAGAATATGCATCCACATGAAACCTGCTTTTCATGTTATTGTCAACTGGCTGCAATCTTATCTTCAGAAACAGTATTACTCAAAAAAAAAAAAACAGTGAAAATGCTATGTGAAGGGAGTATTAATTATTTCATCTCTTAAAATACTGTTAGGTAGCCTGACCAGGCAGTGGCGCAGTGGATAGAGCTTCGGACTGGGATGCGGAAGAACCAGGTTCGAGACCCCGAGCTCACCAGCTAGAGCACGTGCCCATCTGGCTTGAGCAAAAAGCTCGCCAGCTTGGACCCAAGGTCGCTGGCTCCAGCAAGGGGTTGCTGGGTCTGCTGAAGGCCCGCGGTCAAGGCACACGTGAGAAAGCAATCAATGAACAACTATGATATCGCAAAGGCAATGAAAAACTAATGATTGATGCTTCTCATCTCTCTCCATTCCTGTCTATCTATTCCTCTCTCTGACTCTCTCTCTGTCCTTGTAAAAAATAAAAACAGAAAACAAAAAACAAAACAAAACAAAAACACTGTAAGGTAAAAAGATGGTTGAAAACTAGACTTTCCAACAAAATAAGCAAACAGAAGTCTGATAATTAACTTAAATCGTTATCAGAACCTTAAAACCTACCTTTTATTTTCAATAAAAGAGCAAAAACTAAGTTACAGAATTCAAGCAATTAATCTCTCATTTTAAAAATTGGCTTATTTCCAAAAGTCCTATTTTAATTCACATATAGACCCCTATTATCATAGTATGGTACTATTCTTGCTACATTTTTTATTTTGAAAGACTAATAAGCTGAGCTAACTGTCCATCCTGCTAATTGATTATCATGCTATGCTGGATTCCATTAACAATAAATAATAAGTCCACCAAATAGCATTAAAAAACAACTGTGTGCTTTATTCTTTTATTTTCTCACATTTGAATTTTGTTTTTCTTCATTAACAAATGAATTTTAAAAATAAAAATTACCAAAAAAAATAAAAATAAAAAAAATAAAAATAAATAAAAATTACCTGAAAAAAAATAAAAATTACCTGGCTTTCTGTGGCATTGGAATGAGACAAAGCACACTTTCAAAAATAAAAATTTTAAAAGGTCAACAGCTCATAGTTGTGAGTTATTGACATCTTCCTTTCTGACCAACCTGCAGTGGGACAAGGGATGCTTCAGCCTTTGGTAGTGAGTACCAGAAGTAACTATGAATCCTGAACTTCACACAGTGACCTCCTGGTAGTGCAGAGCAGTGTCTGGGAGCCAGAGATGACACACGAGTTCCAGTGGGCTCCCCAGTCCTGCCAGCCCGACAGTGATGATGACTGAGGTCAGCAAGAGGGGAGCTCCCCCCGCCTCCCAGAAGCAGCTGTCATCAACACAGAGGAGCCAAAATCAATCCTTTCCAACCAAATCCCTTATCAGAAATTTACTTCAAATCCAGTGATATATTCTATCTCAGAATTTACGGTGACATGACAGTTCTTTATATTGATAGCATGCTGTTTCTTTTCTTAGAAACCAAAAGCTCTCTGCAGCCGCCAACATGTCCTTAGAGAAAAGCTGCATTCTTTAATATATTCGGATTGCTTTTCTGTATGTTCATATTGTGAATGCTCATGTTTAATAGTAATGAGTGGTGATAAATCAACGTGAAATGACCCTGTCCCTAGTGTTTCTTTATATGACTATCAACTTCCATCAATAAGAGTAAATCATTCAGTTAGTGCTTTATCCCCTTCTTTTCCGCCATTTTCTATACTGCTTTTTTAACTTGTCAAGTTGTATTTTTGAACTTCACTGTTAGTTCTTAGCGAAACAAAAATAAGTGAAACAAAAGTCTTTCTTTAATAAGATAAAGAACATGATTAGAATCTGATATATATGTGTGTGTGAATGTATATATGTGTTTGTCACAGATATCTGTGAGTTGATTCTTTATGGATTAGTGCTGGGCCAGGCCCCAGGAAAGATTAGTTCCAGCAGATTAACATGTGTTTTCCTTGTGACACCAACCTGAACCCTCACAGGCAGAGGCAGGGAGGTCCTAGAGTCCTTGGATGCACCCTCCCTGTTTAGAATGGCCAGGGCAGCTTCCAGAAGAGCACACACATGCTCCAAATCTCTCAGGAGAAACAGGTAAGCACATATTGACAAAGACTAAAATCACAAACAAATTGAAGATTTCACTTTAAGTTTTTGGAAATTGTTTATTTAGCCCTCTGCTTTGATATGGAATATTTCTACATGGAAACAATTGAAGTGTGTTCAAAAGAGGACAGGAGATGTAAAGGATGCCACACTTGTGTGATGGGCATCAATAAAGCAAAAGGGCTGTGTGTGTGCACAAAATGTTGTAAACAAATAGTATTAATTCCCAAAGTCAAGTCTGAATTAATTTATATAACATGATGTTTGGGGCTAAATAAACTTGAATTACAAATAAGTAGAGACGTGAATATTTATATGTTGGTATATGTACTTATTTACTTATTAGTTAATAAATTAGTTTTTTCTAGGGAAGAAAGGTTTAAAAGAATCTGCTAACGGTGGTTAGTGTTGATTGAGGAGGAAAGAAAATACTCCATTAAAAATAGTATTTTTCTGTCTAACTTGCATTTTATAAATGTACACGTATAATTATTTATTTATTTATTTATTTATTTATTTATTTATTTATTTATTTATGACAGAGACAGAGTCAGAGAGAGGGTCAGAGAGGGATAGACAGACAAAAAGAGAGAGAGATGAGAAGCATCAATTTTTTGTTGAGTCACCTTAGGTGTTTACTGATTGCTTTCTCATATGTGCCTTGACTGGGGGGCTATAGCAGAGCAAGTGACCCCTTGCTCAAGTAAACAACTTTGGGCTCAAGCCAGCAATCTTTGGGCTCAAACCATTGACCATGGGATCATGTCTATAATTCCACACTCAAGCCAGAGATCCTGCACTCAAGCCAGATGAGCCTGCTCTCAAACCGGTGACCTCAGGGTTTCAAACCTGGGTCCTTTGTGTCCTAGTCCAACACTCTATCCACTGCACCACTGCCGGGTTGGGTTACTTTTTTTTTTAAAGTAATGTCAGTACCAATTACTTAGGTGACACTACTTAAGGAACTATATTGGCAGATGTTTAGTCCTCTTAATTTCATATGTAAAATAGAAAGCCCATCAACAACAATAAATCTTAAAAAACAGTTTCCCATTCCAGGAAATAAAAGTTTAAAGTATACCAATATTATGAAACACTTTTATATATAAGCAATTTAAGTGGTAATGAAGGCTAAAGAGAATTCAATCCACATTGGGCGTCAAAGATTATATTGCTACTTAGATTCTGAAATTGTTTTGTTAGTCTTCCCTTATACTGGAGAGAGCAATGATTAAATTCATAATTATAAAGAGCATAAAACTTTAGGAGGTGACGCTTAATGTTTAAGTACAGACCAAAAAGAGAGAAAGGTATTAAAACTTAAATTGTGATACTTTAAAAAACTTTTTTAGTGAAAGTGAGTTGATTTTGTTTGATTTACTCACAGCCTGGAATACTGCCTGGCAATAGCTAGATTTTTAATAAACACTTGTTGAATAAATTAGGAAATTTTACCAACACTTTGAAAAATAGTTGTTGTTCTTTTCTTGGCTTTTACAAGTTAGGACAATAAAAATTTTATAATTTAATTCTTTGAAAATTTTTACACTAAAGTACAGCAATGGCAAAATGTAATTTTTTTTTAATTTTATTTTATTCATTTTAGAGAAGAGACACAGAGTGAGAGAGAGAGAGAGAGAGAGAGAGAGAAAGAGAGAAAGGGGGGAGGAGCTGGAAGCATCAACTCCCATATGTGCCTTGACCAGACCAGTGCAGGGTTTTGAACTGGCGACCTCAGTGTTCCCAGGTGGACGCTTTATCCACTGCGCCACCACAGGTCAGGCGGCAAAATGTAATTAACTGTGTATATAAAGCACACATTTGAAAATCATTATATTATCATTATATTTTACTGATACTAGGATTTAGGTATGTAAATTATTATTAAATTATTACTTACTTTAAGTTTAAATACACTCCTTACTATAGATAGGTGGTATATAATTTGTGTGCATCCATCACGCTTATTTCAGGTACATTTGAAATTAAACACACACACACACACACACACACACACACACACACCTTGGAATCAAGGATTTAGGTTAGTTCAGGGATTTAATGCAACAGAGTAAATAAGTGTGTATTGCTCATAATTTTTGGAACTTTTTTTTATTCAGCCACAACACTTAATTTTTTTAAAAAAGAGCACTCAAAATAAGGAAAAATATTAAAATTGTAACATTTATTTATGAATCTGGAGCAGCGTTTCATCATCAGATTACTAGTCATGGCTCATAAATGATCATCGCCCAAATAATGACAGATACAGCAGTGTCCATCACACTGAATAATGTACACCAAAAACATGGTAGGAATTTGTGAGGTTACAGAAGTCAGAAGATATATTAATGATTGTATAAAAAATTGAATTACTGAAACAAATAAAATGATGTTGACACTAATGTTTACTGCACCGAAGAGACAAGGACAAAACTGAGCAAATATATGCAAAGTCTGATGTAAACTAGGCAAATTCCAGATTTGCTAAGCATGTTTTACAATGATGAGTGTACACAAAGCTACTATCTATGTAACATTTGCACAATGTTAAGTCCTTGGTGTATAGCATTCTAAACACCCAACATTTACCAAAGGCCAACATTCTTGTTTTCCTGCTGAGATAAATAACCTCCACTACACAGCAGTTCATCCAAATCAGTTTGGCAGGAAAAATGAGGTGTGTTTCTTGGAGTAACTGAACAAACCATGATGCACAGCTGTTTTCTTTCTGCTGAGACAAATGATTCCTGGCTTGCTCACTCTGAGCAGACCCCATCATGTGTAATACCAACACCTTGTTTGGTCCAGAGCTAAGGAAGGACTTTCTTTCTACAAAGCCTCTTCACTTCTAAGGCTTTCTGGAAAGTCAGGTATTTTAAGTTGTATTATTTTAGCTGTTAAGGTTTTCATTGAGCACCAAATGTGTCCAAAGCGTAGTCCAGAACAGAGAGCTACCTTATCGATGGCTGTCTGGGCTCCAAAAGTGTAATGTTCCTTAGAGTATGGAGTAATTTCCCTCACTGAGGATCAGAAAAGGTACTGATGTTTCTTCAAATTTTAAATACACTCCTAAGTTAAGAAAATAGCTAAAGGGTCTTTTTGTCTTTACTTGTATAAAATTTCATTTTGAATAATGGTACTTACACACTGAGCAAATCTGCTCTGGAGAGTTTGTAAGTGCATACAGAAAGAGAAAAGAATAAAAAATTCATGACAATTAGAAATATATGTAGCCCCAAGAATAATGCTTCTTCAACTACACCTGGTGAAGAACCTTTTTTATAATGATGTTTTAATCTATCTTGGATGTTTTTTTTTAAATAGCATAAAATGAGTTGTAAACATTTTTTTTTACAATTATGACATGTCAAATAAAGGACATAAAAAATTCAAGCCCACTGATCATTAATTGAATGCCGTGGAAACATAAAATTCTGTAAGTTTTGTGAAATTCTCTTTTTTTCTGCATTTGTGTCATGAAGATGTAATAAACTTTCCACAAATGGACAGTGATCTCCAAACCACATTTTGACTAGTGATACTTTTTGCTGAGGAAGAACTGATGAAAACTTATTGCAAAGAAACACACATCTTAAAGCTTACCTTGAATATCTGTAAAATTACAGTTTCAACAGATGATCTATTCTACCCCTAAGATTTTGTGACTACGGCTGTAGTCACTGGAATTTAGAGGACATTTAAAAGCAAAGCTAATGGAAATGAACTTTGACATTAGATAATAACACAGTCAGTGTTTTATTTCTAACAATTACTTACTACTTTATCTCTCAAACTTAGAAACAGTCTCACTTAAACATGATTTTTTTTTTCTAAAGGCTATATAAATGTTCTCAGAATAACTTAGCTCTAACATGATCAAAATGTTATCGTTCATGTAGTACTAAACATTATCATTTTTTGAGAGTTGCATTTAGTTGCAAACTGACTTGGTGATGAAAACGTTTTTGCCTAGTTATCTTTGATCTCCAGATATTATACTAATCCGTGCTCTGTTGTGATCAACAGACAATAAATTTTTCAGGCTAGAGAATATCGTTTTACATTCAAACACATTGACTTAAAGTAACTAAATTCTAGTGTTTGAGAACCTAACAAAATAAAAAAAGATTAATTTTTTTTTTTAGGTTTTAAGAGTTGAACTGCAGAACTGAGTAGGTCCATGGAAAGAATGCACACACCGAGAGTAAACAATTGGTTACCCACATGTACAGACTGTGTTTAAGCAGTAACAACTGCTAGGTAGGCACCAACCAATAATTCCAGCTAAAGAGTAATAATAGAATATAAATTAGTATAAACATTATTATTATTATAATTTATATTGTTATTATAGATATTTTTTTGTAATTTTCTAAAAGATTTTATTTATTGATTTTAGAGGGAGAATAGAGACAGGGAAGGGGAGGACTGGGAAGCATCAACTCGTAATACATGCTTTTCGTATGTGCCTCAACCAGTCAGGCTCAGGGCCTCAAACCAGCAAACTCAGCATTCCAAGTGGATTCTTTATCCACTGCGTCACCACAGGCCAGGCTGCATTATATTTATTTTTACTGTGTACAGTTCATTATAGCCTGTTGTGGTTCATAATAAAAAGATCTACAGTAGTTCACTTTCTTTTTATAGAAGTCCCAATTTACATTAATTAAAACTAATGTCGAAGCCCAAAATATAATCACCAAAACGTTCATCTGCTCTGGGAGTTAAAGACTTGAGTTACAGTTTCTGTAGCAATGCAGAAGTTGCAAACCATAGAAATAAATACTATAAACTGACTTAAGAAAGAGAAAAAAATTTTAAATGAGTATATTAACTCACATTTGCCATTGGCCCTCAATGAAAAAAAAAATACAGAATAAATGATAACTCTCTTGTTCCTCAAGCAGTGCTAAAAAAGACACTATTCATTCTGAAATGTACTGTGCAAATTACATTGTATGCGAGGTTGGTGCTCACCACAGCAACATGGGAATTTTAAGGTTTCAGAACCACTCTCAGCCATTGCTAAGTGATATAATGTTCCAAAGTGAGGGTTAAAGTTGTAAAAAGATATAAAAGATGATGGTGGTGGTGGTGTATGTGTATTTAAACAGTAGAAATCACAGTATCTAAAAAGAAATAAAGAATGGAGTGTAACAATGAATATGTGTCAGATTTAATACAAATCCCTAGTTGATTAATTGTAAAATAATCATAGAAATGAGGAAAGGGAGAAGAGATTGACGTGGCAATGTAAAAATAAATCAGAAAAATCCCCACACCCTACGGAAACCATTTGCTGTTTCCTTAGCCTGGAGAACTGCTACCAGATTTCGTTCGAGTTCCTAGCGTGCTTGGGAGGAAACAGAGAGGAAACCACAGCAAGATTGAACCAGATTGGGGAAGAATTGCCGCATGGCATCTGGATGTGATTCTTTTCTCACCATATTTTCAGCTGCACTAATTTCAAACTTGGAGGATGTGGTTCAGCCACTTGTGATGAAACAGATCTGCCCATTCCCAGTACCATTCAATTACATGACCTGTAGGGCATGAGAACCGGGCAGGATCACTACAGCCTGCCTAGGAAAGATGAAAGAAAGGAAGTAAGTCAGATAAAAGAGAGAACACACACCCTCTCCTTCAGAGGAGCCCTGCCTCTGCCATGTTTGGAGGGTCAGTTAGAAATGGAGAACATTTCTGAACGTTTCCGGTTGATGTTAATCTGGGGCAATTACCTGTGGAAGCATGAACACCCATGCAGATTGCCACCACTACAAAAGCAGGTGAGTGTTTTACACAGTTCATGCCTTTTATTTTCCAGCAAAGGGAACACTCTTGACAAAAGAGCACATTACTAAGAAGACGATTAATCGGCCCTGCCCTGCTTTCCTAACTTCAGGTGCTCCCGTATCAAGATCAACGCTGTTCTGTCAGTTCAGATAGTTCAATTGTCCTCACTGTTCTGTAACGTCAATGGCATGACACCAATTCCCTATGAAAAGAAAATAATCTCTCAAAATTGATATCAAATGCATGACCCTCCTAGAGGAAGTCTTTCTCCATGCTAGGATGCCTCGAGCTCCTTTCTTTTTTTCAGAGTAACTAAGATATAAGCTTGTCTGCCACTCACAGCCCTGGATTGCTAAGGGGTATTCCATGGCAGCCTCAGAGGGCTGTTGAGAGTGTTCCGTAAAACATTTACAGAAGCTCTGACCTCATTCTTGATAGCTGGGTCTTGCACTGAAAATACAAGCCCAGACAAGAACCCAAGTACAGCCCTGATGTATACTGCCATTGCCTCTGTGCTCTGACAAGTGCAAGGGTCCCACTGGTAGGAAAGAGAAAGATCATCTCCCACTAAGTGTGCAAAGATTCCAGGGATATTTAAATTATGTATATTTATGCTCTTTCTTCCTAGAAACTTTTCTATTCACAGAAATACTTATTTAGTATGGTGTATGTTGGGCGGATAAGTTCATTTATGCTCACTCTGTTAAAGATGGCCGCTGCCCACATGGGGTGGCTGATTGCCTTTTATGCTTGGGAAGGGGTTTGGTTATGCTAATGTGTGTTGGGTGAGGACTTTCGTGAAAAAAGTTTTAAAAGAAGGAGCTAGGAAGCCATTTTGGGGAGACCACGTTGTTCCAGGGGAGAGAGAGAGGCCACATGGAGGAGAGGAGGAAGCCAAAATGGAGAAAAAGAGGTGGGAACCTTTGATTCTAGGAAAACTTGGATGAGTCAATAGCTTTGGGAGCCCTGAATGGAAAGGGAAGTGTTTTTCCGCTGTGCATTTTTACTCACTTGTCAAGTGCAAGTCTAGAATAAAGGAAAATGAACCACCAGTTTTTGGTTTCGCACTTTCTTTACTGTCTGTCTGGATCAAATGCGAACCTGCAAGAGCCAGGCGGCTGTTATGGTGGCCATAGTTACTGGTATTACAGTGTATCTTCCTTTTGAGACAAACTTAGCAGCTTGGGCTGGACCCTGGATGGTCTTTGTTCTTTTGAAGATCTGTTTCCTAATATTCGTTTGTTCCATTTTCAATAAGTTTCTTAACCCTCATGAGTCAAGGTAACTCTCCACACTTATTACACCTGTGTCCGGGGCAGGACATATAAGAATGATCTTCAGAATGAGATGGTGGCACTTCCAGGAACATGGTCATCACAGATAGTTTGCTGTACTCACAGACTATCACAGCAAAAACAAACAAAAGCTTACCCATTTAGACAATATGTTTAATAGCAAGTGATACTTGACTATTTCTAACTGAACTGGAAAATTCAATTCACAATACAATGTCCTGGCAATTGTTACTGCTAAGATTAGCCTGTATAGTCTCATGTGGTGGCATGTAGTACACAGGCGTAGTTCCAGTCAGATACACAGAAGGTGGCCCCATCTTACTACCTCCCCCATTGAGCTCCCTTTTCTCTGATGAAAGTGTTCTCCATGCTGACGATACATTTAGAAGTCATTTGACCTTAAAATTAGGTTTTATAAAATATCCATCAATAAGCTTTTTCACCAAAATGAAGTTTCTTATTTACTTCTCCATTTTCTTTTCTTGTTTTGTTCTCTTTCTCACTTGATTTATTTTTTTGAAATTTTACATTTCCAGTCAGAAGATAGGACCCTTAGCATTGGATTTCTTTGAGATAGCAAAATAAAAATACAACCTTTCTGCCTTTATGTTGCACCTGATAAGTTAACAGGAAGAACTCAGGGAAAGAGGTTGATTTTGAGGAAGATATATTCATAATCATAGGGGCTCAAGGGAACGTTAACATATGTACACACACACATACATACACATTGAAATTTCCTGGAATGCCTTCTTCAAAACGTAATATTAGAGGACTGTTATTTTATTATCATCTACATTAAAAGAAAACATACTTTAAACACTTAACCAAATCCTAGTCTTTTAAATGACTATAGCAGGAAAAAAAAATAAAACAGAATTGAGTGCATTCCTATATATCATCAACACTATGTTAAGGTATAAAGAGTGAGATCCACTCTCTCTGCTTAATCCAACTGCTGACACAAAGGAAAATCACATCCCCTCCAATTGTTCATTTGCAATTTACATCAACATGAAAACATTAACTCAGAACAGGATCGAGGTCCATAAGCTACTGATCAAAAAATGCTGAATGACTCAGGTCTGGAGGCTCCTGCTGATGGTCTATGATTCTCTTGATGCAGTGAGAAGAAAACACGTGAGAGATGTACCAAACCAATGCCAGCCACCTGGGAGTTTGATTGTGTTTGAAAGGAGAGTATTTGAGCTGGAGAAACACCCTGGTTCACAGCCAGTTTCTTCCATACATACATGCACACGTCAGACACCAGGATCTCGTCTGATGCTCAAAACACAGAGAGAGGCTGGCTGCAGGAAGTGCAATCAGGGAGAATCGGCTTAAAAGTTCCCTTTGGTTAATCAGGGTTGACTTCATGTATCAAGAAGAACAAAGTGAGTGCACGTGGTTGGTGGTACCTTTATCAGCAACTGTTCCCCTCAGGTGTTCGATTTGACTCCTGATTCCACCAGCTGATGCTCTCTAACTTCAGAATGTATTCCAGATTTAAACCCAACTTACATATTATTTTTTCTCGTACTAATTCAGGATTACAAATTCTTATAATTAGCTACTAAAATAAAAATATTGACTTTTAAAAAGAATGATATTAAATGTCTAGGATTTATTACCCTTTATTAGATTCCAAACATTTTCTTCTTCTCACCTCCTTTTCCCCAGCTGATCAGAAATAAAAAATGTTTATAGCAGACAGAGTCTATAGTTGGTCTTCTAGACACATAACATGATTTGCATATGACCACAGCATGTTTTTATGGGCCAGAGGTGTTCAATCAGTGTGCCACAAATATTTTTAAAACATACAATATATCTGAATATTGAGTCAGGGAAACTAACCTCTTTTTCCTTAAATTATCAAGTAAAAAAATGACAACAGCCAATACAACAATAGTTGTCTAGTGTGAATGAATCAAAAGTATACCTATTCTTTTTTTTTTTTTGTCAGATTGGCAAACAATAGGTTTTTGGTGTGCTGCAGAATTTTAGTAATCAGTTTATGTGTGTCATGAGATGAAAAATGTTGACTATGGCTGGTAGACCCTCACACCAAAACCCAAGTTGCATAACTAGATGCTCAGATTGCAGGGGTGGGGTGCGTAGGCTAAAAAAGAAAGTAAGAGAGAGAGAGAGCATGCCATCTATATTCCAAGTACAATGTGTGCGTGTTGTTGGGGGAGTCTCTCTAGGAACTAGCACTGTAATGCATGGCAATCTCGATAGGATTGAGGATAGGGTTAGAACATGGTTTTGTCAAAGGAAGTCAGAGAGCAGATAGCTTGAAGCACCTCTTAGCATTCAGCCAATGCCCTGCCCTGGTGTGCCGCCTTCACTCTCTCAAGTGTCTCAATGAAGGCAAAATAATTCAGAGCAACATTTTCATTTAGTTAACATTTTTTGTCCTTGTCAATGTCTTGTCCCTCTCCAGTAAATCAATACCAGGACAGAAATATGACAAAACACTGAGTCGGATAAAGCGAGGTCCAATCTGTGGAGCAATAATTTTTAATCTGGATATTTATTTGCATCTAGAAGGCAGAAAAAAAACATTTCTTCACTAATACTTAAAATTAAGGTTCCAAAAGGGAAAAACTAAGATTCTCAATTTATTTTCTCTTATGGGCAAGTCCAACATTTTAAACTGATGGCATCTTAACTCGGCAAAATGCATTTACCCAGCAACTTTGGGGCAGGAGGAGGTGGAAAGGGTATGCAGGTATGTGTGGGCACGTGGACCTCTTAAAGCCAAACATGTCCTCACACCCACTTCTTTCTTAACTAAAAGCATAAGCCGTATGACAAGCCACCTTTGTTTTTGTACAACATTCAGCAGGTCTGCGACTGACCTTGCTGATCTCCCTCTCTTCTCCCTTTCTTCTTGACTGCTTGGAAAGAATGATTCTTCTGTAGATGGCCCGCCAGCCAGCACTTCGCAACACCTGTGTTTATTTAACAAACTGGTCCCTCGCAGTTACCATATTTTTTTTCCAGCAGAAATGTAACTGAAAGGGGTCAATGT
This sequence comes from Rhynchonycteris naso, assembly GCA_037038555.1. Taxonomy (NCBI): domain Eukaryota; kingdom Metazoa; phylum Chordata; class Mammalia; order Chiroptera; family Emballonuridae; genus Rhynchonycteris; species Rhynchonycteris naso. The sequence continues at coordinate 17,937,250 of CM072999.1, read as the reverse complement.
TGCCCAGTAGCACAATTATAATTAAGATTCTTCCAGTATTTTTGTAACAAACTGGAGATTTCCAAATGCAATCTGGAAATACTTTCTGAACGATTTAGAATGTAGTACTAGAGATTATGTTTTAAGGTACAAACAAAAACTGTATTTTGGGGTCTAATTTGTGGTTATCGGGATAACAAATAAACATGTTTCTTATTTGATGATTTTTTTCAAAAACCAGTCATTTTATGTCTGGTAGGATATCGTTCTTATCTCCATGTGATTACCCAAGAGGGGGAATTATTTATAACTGTGTATTACAATATATTCTTATGGCACATTCTCTCCAAATATTCCCAAAATTGAGTACTTAAGTAACAGGATATAAAATGTAATTTTCTGTTGTTTTAGCATTTTGGCTCACATCCAAAGCTGAAACTGATTGCTTTAAAGTACCACCACATTTTAAAGAAAGTGACTAGATATATCTATAAGATGTAGTAAGAAGAAACAAAACCATCTCTGACACCCGTGATCCAACACCCACTAGCACCTTGTAGTCACAGGTTCGAGATCCATCAAGTTAAATAAAGCACATTTAAAAGAGTGCTGATTTTACAAGAGGGAATGGGATGGCTTTTTTCTCACTTTGCAAATAAAGTGAACAGGGCTTCAAAGAAACTGCTGGAAAACAAGGGAACTGTCTGCTTGAAGGAACAACCAGAAATGCTCTGTCCAGAGCCATCCTCACCTAAGGTTTACACACACATTTTGTTCCTGGTGTTGCATATGCTCCCTGGATTCTAAAGGACATATAAAATGTCTCTGATACTCCTATGGAAATACTCATTATTTCTCCATCTGCCTCAAAATATTACATATAATCAACTAAATTACCAGCGAAGGAGCTTTTCATTTATTCATTTTACCTTTTTCCCCCCTCTTCATAGTATTTGGCAATAAAGAGCATGAGCAGGTATATCTTGCTGTGCTGAGAGTGACTGCAGGAAGAAGAAATGGCTACACCTTGAACCATGTCTCCTAACACCTGTCCCTCACTGTGGACCTCTCAACCTGGATGAAACTTAAATGGGAGAAAGGGGGAAACTTTTAAGTAAATGTATTATGAGCATGCAGAACACATTGTAAGATCATAATTTAATACAATTCTCACATCCAAAAATGATAAGAAAACACTGGGATGAACCTTCAATGTTATCAAGCACTAGGAAAAGAAACCCAACAAATTACTTGAAATTCAAGATGGAAGACCACAACAAACTCGTTCCACTAAGAAGTTGTAGTGAAAATGATCTGTGTTGCTTCGGTGTAAGTATAAATATCTCTATATTACTTCACAAATCAGTACCTTTAAAATAATACAAGTTCACTAAGAGCCTTTAGCTTTTTGGATCTTCGACTTTAAACCTAAACAAAACAACCACAGTAGGTTAGAGAAACTGCCTCACTCCGGAACAATAGAGGGATCGTCTTAGAATTATCTGCTTGGATTCATGATAAAGGACAGTACAGTGGAAGCTAATAATACAAAGAAATAAACCTGAACTTAAGTTTCTGCTCCAGGATTTACTGTACATTTGTGGGTGCGACACTAAATTCTGTTTTCTAGTTAGTCATGTATAAAATAAAAAATATAGTTGCATAAATTTGTTGAAAGGATAAGATGAAATAACTTATAAAACATGTCTCTCCTGGGCAGGCGGTGGCGCAGTGGATAGAGCGTCGGACTGGGATGCGGAAAACCCAGGTTCGAGACCCCGAGCTCATCAGCTAGAGCGCGGGCCCATCTGGCTTGAGCGAAAGCTCCCCAGCTTGGATCCAAGGTCGCTGGCTCCAGTAAGGGGTTGCTCCTTCTGCTGAAGGCCCGTGGTCAAGGCACGTGTGAAAAAGCAATCAATGAACAACTAAGGTGTAGTAAAGGCAATGAAAAACATGTCTCTCTGGTGGTAGGTTATTGCACCTTTCCCTATTCATTCCTCCTTTTCTTTCTCTTTTTGTTTCTCTCTCTTCTTCCTTCCTTCCTTCCTACCTTCCTTCCTTCCTTCCTTCCTTCCTTCCTTCCTTCCTTCCTTCCTTCCTTTCTTCCTTTGTTGCTCTCCCATTCATTCTCAGGAATTGTTAGTTTTCTGCTTTTCTTTCCCTATGGTTCTTCATTTTCTTTATGACCCATATTTGAGTACCTTCAGCAACCATCTACTTAATAAATCCCTCCCGAAACAAAGAGATGTAATTTGTCTCTAGTCAAAAGGGATTGCCTACAGTGACTCAAACACTGTGATGCTTACTTAGAACCTGCTTTGTTCCAGTGATGAAACTCCTACCCAAATCCTGGTTGTAGCGAGCATGTTCCTACTTTAATTACTAGCTTGTCTTTCCTGAGAATCTTCACAATAACAGTTCACTCCATATTAGATCCTTCTTGCTCTTGTCAACCCATTCCTTGGGAGTAAGAATACTGATAAGAACCCTGTGCCACTTGTTGGTGAAAGTATTATTTTTTCCTGGATAATGTTCATGACATCAGAGTTAGAAATAGTGAGATAAGACCTCAGTTTGACTCTATGGGTTGCAGTTCTTAACTGTGGATCTCGGTTCATCCTCACCAAGGCCCAAATTCCTTTCTTGGTTGCTGATCTGGCAGACCTGTAGCAATGTCAAGTCCATCTCTAGGCAGAGACAGCTGCCTTGCATAGATGTTTCCACCAGCTCCCACCACCGCGAAAACGCTAATTGCTGTAATAAATCCTGTTTCTCCATCACTTAGAAGATTCTGCTTCTTCAATGGAATGCTGATGTACATAAATTCAATGCATCTCTTTTTATATTAATTCCTAAATATGTTATCTTTCTCTTGCTGTGATGAATGGGCTTTCTTTTTCTTTTTTTTTTTTTTTTAGTTAATCATGATTTAAATTCTGTTTCTAATTTTCTGCCTTTGAAACTTCTCCAATGACGAATTTCTAACAAAGAAGTAAAGTAAGAATTTTAGCACTGGAGCATTTGTGTGATACAAGCTAAATCATAAAGCCTTATGTTCTTGAAATCTTCTTTTGAAGATTTAATCTATTTTAATTTTTTCTTCTATTTTATGGCATGCTTATTTACATTTAAAATTTTAAATGCAATCTCTTTACCAAGTCTTTAAATAAGATTTCTGGGAAAAGGTATGCCTACTTCATGGTTTCTGATACTTGGTGACAATGCACTGAGTTCCAAATATTCTGTAGGTAAAATTTGTAAGAAAAACAATTCTTTAAAATGATTTTGTGATTGGTCCAGGGCTCCCAAAACATTGTTGTCATGTCACGTTTTCTACAATAGACAGTGTATTCTGATAATTATAACCACTTAGAAAATGATCCCATATTTCTTTTTTGTTGTGTGGTAAAATACAAATATTAGGTACTCAAATTAAGTTACCTTAGAACTTTCATGGAAGAAATTTTACTTAGTTTGCTGAAGTCTTCTCAGGTCTTATTTTTCTATAAAGCTACTAAGTTCTAAGGCTCTCTGCAATTACAATCCATTGATCACTTGCACAAATCATCTGATTTTCACAAAGAGGCAGGCAACACCAAAGCTAAGTTTATATTTTATAGACCACTGTAGACTCGTCCTTGTAATTGATGGAGGAGAAAAGCAGTTAACCATGTTACCACATAAGTTCAAACCAAAACAACAAAAGAAAAATAATCAACATGTGAAAGCGTATTCTCCAACAAAGAATTGTTTAGAGACAGTGAATAGTTCACATAGCTATTAGCGGTCAATATTGCTACAACCTTAAAATCTCTAGGAAACAAATTTTTTTGGCTTTTGAAAGTGGTTGTTATTGGAAATCAAAGAAACCAGTCTGGGAATAAAAATATTCACGATAATAGAATAGTTCAGACACATGCTAACTGAAAATTTCTCGTCTATAATACTTAATGCTTTTAATCTGCTGTCAAATCGTTTTTATCTAACAAAATAACTTATGGAGCTTCATAGCCACTTCTCCCACTAAAACTTTGGGGTGGCTAATGGGGGATGGTCACATGAGGAACTCAGAGCCCGGGAACTTTGACTAGGACCACCCACACTCCTGCGCGCCATAAGAAAGTTTCCAAAGGACCTTGGGAAAAGATTGACTGTCAGCCAGTGAGATTTCACCACATCATAGCTGCTCACCCACCCTAGAGGACCCCTTTAAATACCTCTCATGCAATCTAATTGGGGAGACTCACCTAGACTCTGACCCCGGGCCTGGGGCACCTTGTTGGGCGGGATGCACAGTACTTAATAAAGCCTTTGCTATTTCCACACTTTGTGGCTCCTGGTCCCTCCTTCCTTCTCTCTTGATGGTGAAAAATACCTTACATTTTGGTGCTGAAACCTGGGACCTGGAAAGGAGTTAGAAGCCTGCTGGGGCTGCTCCTCTTTCCTTCCCCTCTGAGAAAAAAGCAGGATCTCAGGATCTCCAACTTTGGTGCACGGTGCAGTAAGTCTTGTGCCTCCAAACTTTCCTCAGTTCTTTCCGCCGAAACTCCCTGTCCAAAACCATAACTACGTCGGAGAAGCCTTTTCCATCTGAGTGGTGCATGTGTGCCTTGGAGACGTCTGAGCACATCCACTTTCCCTATTTGTCTGTGTCCAGAGGTTGAGTTTTGAGATGCCAATCCTCAACTCTGACCACCTCGAGAGCTGAGGACGGCCATAGGGGCACAGGATCCCAAAACACTCTGGGAGCTGCCTTATCTGAAATCTCTCCCTCCCTAAATAAGAGGAAACTGTTCTTTTCTCCGCTGTGGCCAGGCCACAGAACCGACTGGATAATCGGAGTGTGTAGCCTCCTGAAGGGACTGTCGGTTTTAACACCCTCACCAATTTAACTATCACCAAAAAAGCTGGGAGCCGATTGGAAATCCCTTTACATTCAGGGCCTCTAATTATTCTAGTGCCTGTCCTTAATCTCTGTGCCACCTGTTACACCATGCAGGCCATTTTTTGGCAAGAGAAAATCCTCCCCTCAAAATCTTTCCATCTCTGCAGACTCTCAACTTTCGCTCCTGCCTGACCCCTGAGGGCACCCCACTCTCTGGTCCCTCTGCAAACCTCTTTTGCTCCGGTCTCTTCTCTCCAGAGAGCTTCCTCCCCCTCCCTTTGCTAAATCTTTTTTTCTCATTCACTTGCAAATACCAGTCTCTCTCTTCCCTTGCTGGCCAGGGGCCCCTCCCTTCTCTACTGTGTTCTTAAGTCCCTCCTCTGTCAGGCCATTCTCCACCTATCATTGGCTCTTACACCAGTTTGCAGGAAGCCCGACCCCAACCTGCTTGCAGGAAGCTCTGATCCTGTCCTGCCACTGGATCCAGCATTTTCAACTGGATCTGAGGGCCGGGGTCCCTAGGAGCTCTCCTCCTCCTTTTATTCTCACCCCAAACCCCCATCTGGGACCTGTAAACATGGCATTTAAAGTTTTCAATGGTAGTGGCTAGTAGGAACTGGCCAAGGCTGTTTGCCAGGCCCACATGCAGCAGAAGGTAATGCTCCAAAACCAGGCACAGGAAGTGCCCGGCCCAAGTCTGGACCACCACCAGCAGCCTGCTTTAAGTGTAGCAAGCAGGACCACTGTACCCAACAGGGCCCCTGCCCATAGCTGCCCACTGAGCACTGTCCTAACTGCAAACAGCCAGGTCACTGGTGGAGCGATTGCCCCTTTAGGCATCAGGCTCATCCTCAATGCCTCTACGTGGAGAATGAGGCAGCTACATGGGCACATCACTCAAACTCCTAGGACACAGCCTAGATTTGGAGAACCCAAGGTATGCAGCAACTACTGGGTAAGTCCATCTCATTTATTGTGGACATGGAAGCTGCCTTCTCTGTTTTGCCACCACACTCTAGACCTCACAGGTATGGTTATGGGAATGGATGGGACCCCTTTTTTTCCCTTTGCACTCCACCCCTGACATGCAGTTTGAATGAAATCCCTTTTTTGCACTCCTTCTTAGTTATGCCATCATGCCCTGTACCCTTTCTGGATCAAGACATTCTACACAGTCTCAGAGCCATTACCCAGCTGACAGCATCTTCCTCCTTACTTCTGCCATTCCTCACTACCAAGGGCTCCCCCATAATCAATGCTGCCCTCATTTCTAACCATGTCTCTCACCTCAAGCTTGCTCCCATACAGGATCATTGACCCTCCCACCAGGAACCTGCCATCAGAGTGAACTGAAGCAGGAAGCAATGCTGTTCAGTAAGACTGGCCTGATGAAGGAAGCTTCAATCTCCTCAACCGTCTGCGAGAAAATGAAGCAAGAATCTCTCCTCCTACAACCTGCTTAACTTCTAATGGCAGCCACCCATTCTCACCTAGGCTGGCCTTATCTTAAATCTTCTAATTATCAACATATAACTAATATTTGCTTCTCTCTTTTAAATTCTTACAGAACCGCATCCACAAAGTTTCTCAACTCACGGCCAAACAGATGTTCCTCCTGACTCTCCTCAAAGCCACCACCAGCCAACCTCTCCTCCTACAATGCCCCTAATTAGCAGGAAGCAGCCAGATGAATACATGGCACCCCAATTCTATTTAACAAAAAAGGCTGGAATGTGGGGTGGCTAATGGGGGACGGTCACGTGAGGAACTCAGAGCCCGGGAACTTTGACTAGGGCCGCCCACACTCCTGCGCACCAAAAGAAAGTTCCCAGAGGACCTTGGAAAAAGATTAACTGTCCTCCAGCCAGTGAGATTTTACCACGTCATAACTGCTTGCCCGCCCTAGAGGACCCCTTTGTATACCTCTCACGCAGTCTAATTGGGGCAACTCTTATGGCCTCTGAACCCTGGGACCAGAGGACATTGTCCGGCGGGATGCGCGGTACTTAATAAATCTGTTTGTTATTCCACACTTTGTGGCTTTGGGCCCTCCCTTCCTTCTTTCTCTGCGGGGAAAAATAGCTTACAAAAACCATGATTGTGCAAGGCATCTTCCCCACCATGTTGTTGTTATCTGATAAAACTATGAGAAAAACCTGAAACACTATATCTATAACTCAATAAGACAGAATTAAAACCTAAATATACAGAACTGAGAGGAGAGTAATGTCAACAGGGATGGAAATCCTAAGGAATAATAATAGTAGTAATTAATAACACTGTAACAGAAATTAAGTTTTCAATAGATTAATCATTAGAATCAACACATCTTTTGTGAGCTTGAAGATAGCTCAATAGAAACTTTAAAACATAAATGCAAAGAAAAAAGAAATTAAAGAAGAAGAACACATGGAAAAACTATAAATTAATTTCAAAAAAATTAAGCATACACATAATTAGACCACCATAAGGACAAGAGAAAAAAACAGATCTGAAGAACTATTTGGTGTAATGATGACTGTTGGGCAAATTAGTGTGCAAAATGTGTTTTTTAGGTTTGCTTGCTTATATTTTGCGATGGCCTGGGCAGCTCCATGTGTATGCATTCTGTGAAAGGCTGCGGTGCTTGCCCTCAGGGTGGCAAATTGTAGATTATCTTCCTGCTTGGCAAAGGCCATTGTATTGTTAATGTTTGCTGGAGAAGAAATTTTTTTTCCCCAGCCTGGGTTTTGCAGGAAGGGAAGAAGGAGTGCAGATGTGGAACTGGAGTTGAGGGGCTTTGGGAGCTCCACTGACGCTGGTGGAGGCTTTTGATTCCAGAAGGAACTGGAGAAGATGATCCAGGTTGTGGGACTGGACAATGCATCAGGGCTTTGGGAGCTCTGAATGAGAGGGAAGTGGTCTTTCTTGCCTGTTTGCTCTCCGCCAGTAAGAGACTTTAATAAACAGAATTACCCACCATTTTTTGGATCCACTGCTTCTTTACTGTCTGCCCAAATCCAAAGAGACTCTACATGTCCATAATGTCAGTGGCCACTGGTCTTGTGATGACCAAACTTTCTCAAATGAATGAAAGACACTAAGTTATCTAGGAAATTCAAAGAACATTACTAAGATAAATACCAAAAGGAATCATAACTCAGCATGTAATACTTATATTGCCACAAAAAAAATCAATGATAAAAATATGAAAAACCTCAGAAACACATGGGAAAACCAAAATAATTGTATCAGACTTCTCATTAGAAACTATGCAAGAAAGAAGGTAATGGAATGAAATATTTAGAGTTGAAAAACAACAAAATACCTAGACTTCTATATTCAGTGAGGTTTATTTCTTAAAAAGTGAAGGAGAAATATAAGATTTCTTAGACAAACAAAGCTTAAATAGAATTCTTCATCTGCAGAATTTTTCTGCAAGAAAAATTGAAGGATGTTTTGAGGAGAAAAAAATTAATAATCAGAAATATGGGTCTCTATAAAAATGTAGAATATCACAGAAGGAAATTAAATATACAATATATTTTTTCTATTCTTAATTTATTTGAAAAATAATTATTTGACTGAAGCAATAGTAATGATAATGTCTTGGGTGATAGTTGCATATGATTAAGTGAAATAAATGTCAGCAATGTCCCTAGGAGAGAAAGAAATGGAGAAATTCTGTTATGAGGTCATTGCACTAAATATAAAGCAAATGACAATACTAACAAAAGTGAGCACAGATCGATTGAGAACATATATTGCAAATTCTATACCAACAACAGAAAACTGCTAAAAATTAGGTATAGTTGATATACTAAGAAAGGAGATAAAATGGAATCATATTAATGCTCAGTTAAAATTAAAGCCAGAGAAGTAAAAAAAAAAGAAAGAGCATAAGAAAAAACTTCAATAAATAGAATACAGTTATAAAAATAGTAGATATTAACAGCACTATTGTAAAGTCAGTAGCCAAAGCCACCATCACAGACGCCTGGCCCATGCAGGTTTAGGTTTGATTCAGACAGATGGTAATGAAACAATGGAGCCAAGAACTGGTGGGTCATTAGCTTTAATCGTAACTTGCACCCGGCAGACAAGAAATACACACAGTGAGAAAACACTTCTCTTTCCATTCAGGGCTCCCAAAGCCACTGCCTTATCTGACTTTCCTAGAATCAAAGGTTAGTACCTTACCAGCCTTATTCACCACTGTTCCTCATCTCCTTCTCTCTGCAGAAACTGGCTTCTCCTTCAGCAATCAGCTATTTTGGTTGCTTCTCTCCTCCGCATGACTTTTCTCTGCTATCCTCTCTAATGCTAATCTCAGGAACCAAGAGAGAGCAAGCTCTTGGTCTGCCACATTTTGAAGTGTAGAAATCAAAACTTTTAATCCAATATACAAACAAGGAAGTCTCTGATACAAAGTCAGTTATCTGAGGCATAATGGGATTCCTCATAAGAGTGCACCACCCCCTATCATGCAACATTCAAGGGTGTGGGCAAAAGCTTAGCTTTAAAACTAAGCCTTAGGCTATAATAACTTTGCCAGTTTACAGCCTGTCTCCCACACCCAAAGCAAAGTATAAGCAAGCAAACATATATCAAATTTATTTGACCAACAACTATATATCAATAGTCATTTTTAATGTAAATGGTGTAAATACATGAATCAAAAAATAGAGAATGACAAAGTAGGTTTAAAAGACCCAACTACATTTTGTATTTAATAAATTTACTTTAAATTTAAAGTCAGATAGATTTTTTTAAAAAAATAAAATAACTATTTTAACACTAAATGAATAAAGTAGATGTATTTACATTACGTTCAGACAAAGCTGGCTTCATAAAAAAGATTGTCAGGTGTATGGCCAGTAGCCGCAGCCACAATCACAGCTGCCTGGCCAATGCAAGTTTACATTAGATTCGGACAGTTGGTAATGAAACAACGGAGCCAGAAACTGGTGGGCCATTAACTTTAATCCTAGCTTGCACCTGGGGGGCAAGTGAAAACTCACACTGGGCTTCAAAACCCACTCATTCAGTGCTCACAAAGCTACTGATTTATCCGAGTTTCCTAGCATCAAAGGGTTCTAGCTCACCAGACTTATTCACCTCTGTTTCCCATCTCCTCCTCCTGCACAAACTCTGCACAAACTGGCTTCTCCTTCAGCACTCTGCCATCTTGGCTGCTTCTCCTGGTCTCCACGTGGCCTTAACCTGCTCTCCTCCCTGCTCTCTGCCCTCCTCCTAGAATGCAATCAGTCTTCTCCCCCACACACAATAATATAATTACGCCCAACCAAAGCATAAGGGCAACTAATATCACCTGGGCAATGGGCTTCCATGTGGGCAGCACCATCTTTAACAAAGTGAGCATAATATATTTTATCTGCCCAACAATCCACCCCTATGCTCACTTTACTACCCACAATCTACACCATCGGCATTCCTGTACAAGGAAATTAGGTACATTACACTAATTACAACAACATGTCAAATCATACAATTTCAACAATTACAAAGGTACACTTCACCAAGTCTCTGAGCACTTTGCTAAAAGCGTAAAATGTCCTTGGCTTTCTTTCTTGCTGTTTGAAAGGCTTCCCAGGGCAGGGGGAGGGCCTCCATCAAAGCCACCCCCACCCCCATCAGGGTATTTCACATTGTCCAAAATCCATAAATCCATTCAACAAAGGAGCCAGTGCTCACTCAGACATAGTCCAGGAAATCAGTCCACGCACATGGTGCCTTAGACTCCCCCTCATTCCTGCCATCATGGCAGGTCTCACACTGTCCTAAAGAGGAGCATGTGGCAATGGCTGTCAGCATTTTTATCTCTGTTCTGGAGAACATGATGACATCCACTCCTATGTCCCAAAATTGCAGACCTACCAGGAGCGTAGCTACTCCTTGCTGCTGGGCTCCCACCTTCTGGAGGCTGCGGATTGCAACTCCAGACCAATTCTCCTCATCCTCCAAAGAGGAACTGAAAACACCAGCTCCTGCTTCTGTGCTTGAGCCCCGGGCCACAACTGCCTTCTGCTCAGTAGGCCTTGTAGCTCCAGCCTTGGCCTCAGCCTCGGCCTCCCGCTGCTGCTGGCTCTCCACAACATCCAGAGTAGTCTGCAACTCATGAACCTGTGATTCCTTCTCCGGCAGCTACTCCATTTCCAGGCCAATCTCACAAACCTGGTCGACCTCCTCTGGTGCTTGCTCCACCTCCAGGGTCAGCATCTCTTTCTCCCACATTTGCTCCAGCTCCTTCCACTGCTCAGTTATCAGGTTCCAGGCAGCTTTTTCCACAAAGTGCTCAGTTTCCTCACGCATGGCTGTAAAAGTCAGCCCCCAAAAGGACAGCGATGGGAAACCATAAGAGCAGCCAGTCCTCTACTCCACCACTCAAAGGTGGTGGTGGCTCCATACCAAACTGTATGGAATCCTGCTGACTACGCTAAATGTATGGCCAGTAGCCACAGCCACTATCACAGCCGCCTGGCCCGTGCAGGTTCACATTTGATTCGGACAGTCAGTAATGAAACAACGGAGCCAAGAACTGGTAGGCCATTAGCTTTAATCTTAGCTTGCACCTGGCGGGCAAGTAAAAACACACACTGTGCTCGAAAACCCACTCATTCAGTGCTCACAAAGCTACTGACTTATCTGAGTTTCTTAGCATCAAAGTTTCTAGCTCACTAGTCTTATTCACCTCTGTTTCCTATTTCCTTCTCTCTGCACAAACTCTGCTCAAACTGGCCTCTTCCTCAGCACTCTGCCACCTTGGCTGCTTCTCCTGACCTCTTCCATGTGGCCTTAATCTGCTTTTTTCTCACCTGCTAATCTCAGAAACCAAGAGAGCAAGCTCCTGGTCTGTCCCACTTTATAGTGAAGAAATCCAAACCTTTAATCCAATCTACAAACAGGAAAGTCTCTGATACCAAGTCACTTATCTGAGGCATAATGGGAGAATTCCTCATGAGAGTGCACCACCCTACATCATCCAATCAGTCAAGGGTGTGGGGAAAAGCTTACTTTTAAAACTAAGCCTTAGGCTATAAAAACCTGGCCTGCCCACAGCCTATACCCCAACACAGATTAATATTAACGTCTTTGCACGTGGGCAGTGCCATCTTTAACAAAGTGAGCATAATATATTTTATCTACCCAACATCATCTCTTTTCCTTCATGTCTGTCTGCACCTATCTGTCCCTCTTTCTAATTCTCTCTCTGTCTCTGTCAAAAAAAAAAAAAAAAAAAAAAAAAGAATTGTTTATGAGTTTATTTGAGCAAAACTGTTGACAATTGTTAGGTAGAAAAGTCTCAAAGGATTGAGAAAGTGCTCCAGAAAATGGCAGTCTCACCACTTATTTTATACATCAGAGATGTAAGGGGTTACATGAAGTTGACTGTATTGGTGATACATTAGTCAAGTGGGAGAAAGCAAACCAGGGAAATCTCTGGGATTGGATACAAAGTAAAAATGTATATACTGAAACTTCTCTTACTCGGGCAGGAATAAGAAAGTCTATAGTTAATTAACATGATAATAATAACATCAGGGGATTTGTGGTTCTTGCCCTGGTGGGGTGGCTGCGCTCCAAGGGAACAGGAAAGAATCACTCTCACATTTCAAAGGCATGTTATCTGTTCCTTTATTGTGGATGCAAAAAGACTACAGACAAGCTAGATAAAGGTAATGTCCCAGTAGAGTCCAAGCTCTACCTGGATCAGGCGTTCCTGATTTGACTTCCCCGTGCAGTGGGACACTCCTGCTTATCAGCAGGGCTGGCAGCCTCTTCAAGACTACTCATGAGGAGGCTATGAGGATGCTACTGATAAATGCCAACTAACTGCCACCGGAGGAAAAGCACAAGAACGACACACAGAGTTAGCTGCAAGAATCACACAGGCAATTTATTACTCACAAGTCCTTTTGGCATGCCTGGGTACAAATTAAGGGGCCCCATTGGTGTGCTCCTCTCGGCTGGCTTTGGTCAGAGCTCAAAGCGGCATGGAGACAGTTCACAAATACATTGGAGTCTGGGTGACTACCGCAGCAGGGGCCCCTCAGCATTAGTATCTTTTCCAGCCAATGCCTTCTAACAGGTATCAGAGGATTATCACCTCAAACCACCTTTTTGGGAGTTCCTCACAGGGAACCACTTTTATGTTAATTTACTGAAATGTTACATAAAACCACATTTTAAGATGTTCTTAGGGAAGCTTCTTATTTATGTTAACTTACAGAGTTATGACATCCAGCCACTTCTTATCTATGTATAACTACACAAACACACTAATTGGGCCCTGCTCGAAAGTTGCAGTCTGTTTATCACATCTGCACACACTATATTAATTCCTATCCATAAGGCATAACTTTATTTAATTTTAATATTATATTTTAATTACTTTTATATATCTCCATATTTTTCTTTTTTATATTTTTATATATTTAATTACTATAACATTATATTACTACAACAGGTAAGCATGGACTTTTGTTAGAGAAAGATACTTTTCTAGGACATGACTATTGTTGGGCAGATAAAATATATTATGCTCACTTTGTTAAAGATGGCACTGCCCACGGGAAGCCTGTTGCCCACGTGATATTAGTTGTCCTTATACTTGGGATGGGCATAATTATATTATTGTGGGGAGTGGAAGGGCTGTAAGCAGGCAGGGTCATTATAGCCCAAGGCTTAGTTTTAAGAGTAAGCTTTTTCCCTTGACTGATTCCATGATGTAGGGTGGTGCACTCTCATGAGGGATCCTCCCATTATGCTTCAGATAAGTGACTTTGTATCAGAGACTTTCTTGTTTGTAGATTGGATTAAAGGTTTGGATTTCTACACTATAAAGTGGGGCAGACCAGGAGTTTGCTCTCTCTCAGTTCCTGAGTTTAGTATTAGAGAGGAGAGCAGAGTAAGGCCACATGGAGGAGGCCGGGAGAAGGAGCCAAGGTGGCGAAGTGCTGAGGGAGAAGCCAGTTTGTGCAGAGTTTGTGTAGAGAGAAGGAGATGAGAAACAGAGGTGAATAAGACTGGTGAGCTAGAAACCTTTGATGCTAGGAAACTCGGAAAAGTCAGTAGCTTTGTGAGCACTGAATGAGTGGGTTTTGGAGCCCAGTGTGTGTATTTCTTGCCCACTGCGTGCAAGCTAGGATAAAGCTGATCGCTCACCAGTTCTTGGCTCCGTTGTTTCTTTACCGACTGTTCGATTCTAATATGAACCTGCACGGGCCAGACGGTTGTAATGGTGGCCTGGGCTACTGGCTTCACAACTATCCAAAGTGAATTGATTTTAGTTAGAAAGTTTTAATTTCAGAGTATCCTGTGTTGTTACTTTATGTCTCTAAGTTTTCAAGGTCAATCCCCAGGCTTTTCCTGAGCTTTTCAGGTTCAGTATGTGGTCCCCTTTTCTTCCTAACCTTCTAACCTTAATTACTTTGGATATAAATGGAGTCTTTAAGACTAAAGGCAAAAAGAACAGCTATGGAACTGAGCCTAAGAATTGTAACCTAATTGACAAAGTTGTTTTCCATCAGAGCAAGAAGGAACAAATCTGACCCCACTGTACAGTGCAGACTAGAACTGAACAGTTAATGGCATATACTGTGTTGGGCAGATAAAATATATTATACTCACTTTGTTAAAGATGGCGCTGCCCACGTGCAAGTTTTAAGAGTAAGCTTTTCCCCACACCCTTGACTGACTGCATGATGTAGGGTGGTCCACTCTCATGAGGAATCCCATTATGCTTCAGATGGGTGGCTTTGTATCAGAGACTTTCTTGTTTGTAGACGGGATTAAAGGTTTGGATTTCTACACTATAAAGTGGGACAGACCGGGAGTTTGCTCTCTCTTGGTTCCTGAGGTTAGCATTAGAGAGAAGAGCAGAGAAAGGCCACGTGGAAGAGGCTAAGAGTAGCAGCCAAGATGGTGGAGTGCTGAGGGAGAAGCCAGTTTAGCAGAGTTTGTGCAGGGAGAAGGAGATGGGGAACAGAGGTGAATAAGACTGGTGAGCTAGAAACCTTTGATTCTAGGTAACTTGGATAAGTCACTAGCTTTGTGAGCACTGAATGAGTGGGTTTTGGAGCCCAGTGTGTGTTTTTGCTTGCTCACCGGGTGCAAGCTAGAATTAAAGCTGATGGCTCAGCAGTTCTTGGCTCCGTTGTTTCATTACAGACTATCTGAATCTAATGTGAACCTGCACTGGCCAGGTGGCTGTGATCTTGACCCTGGCTACTGGCTTCATATGGTGGGAGCCAGGTTGCTCACTACTGGAGAAGGAGTTTACAGATAAGCAAGAGGAGGAGTGAGAATGACCGGTGTGGGAAAGGACTGCAGGTGGAGACATTATATGAACTCATGTTCAGCCTGATATAGACACAGATGGATATAGATATAACATAGATATAAATGGGCAGGTGCATATGCATTTGTTACTATAGAGATATATATTTTCCTATTCCTTCATCTGAAAAGACCTAGGAAATAACACTCTAGTAGGAGCAAACATTCCTATACCCAGAATTTGATTATTGTGAAGCCAGTAGCCGCGGCCACCATCATAGTCGCCTGGCCCATGCAGATTCGCATTTGATTCAGACAGTCGGTAATGGTTGGGCAGATGAAATATATTATGCTCACTTTGTTAAAGATTGTGCTGCCCACATGCAAGTTTTAAGAGTAAGCTTTTCCCCACACTGTTGACTGATTGGATGATGTAGGGTGGTGCACTCTCATGAGGAATCCCATTGTGCCTCAGATGAGTGACTTTGTATCAGAGACTTTCTTGTTTGTAGATTGGATTAAAGGTTTGGATTCTACACTATAAAGTGGGGCAGACCGGGAGCTTGCTCGCTCTTGGTTCCTGAGGTTACTATTAGAAAGGAGGGCAGAGAAAAGCCACGTGGAGGAGGCCAGGAGAAGCAACCAAGATGGTGGAATGCTGAGGAAAAAGCCAGATTTTGGAGAGTTTGTGTCAAGAGAAGGAGATGGGAAACAGAGGTGAATATGTCTGGTTAGCTAGAAACCTTTGATGCTAGGAAACTTGGATAAGTCAGTAGCTTTGTGAGCACTGAATGAGTGGGTTTTGGAGACCAGTGTGTGTTTTTACTTGCCCACCGGGTGCAAGCTAGAAGTAAAGCTGATGGTTCACCAGTTCTTGGCTCCGTTGTTTCATTACCGACTGTCCAAATCTAATGTGAACCTGCACTGGCTAGGTGGCTCTGATGGTGGCCCTGGCTACTGGCTTTACAGTAATGAAACAACGTAGCCAAGAACTGGTGAGCCATCAGCTTTAATTCTAGCTCGCACCCAGTGGGCAAGTAAATACACACAGTGGGAAACACTGCACTTTCTATTCAGTTCTCCTAAAGCAACTGACTTATCTGAGTTTCCTAGAATCAAAGGTTTCTACTTCACCAGCCTTATTCACCTCTATTCCCTATCTTCTTCTCTCTGTACAGACTCTGCACAAACTGGCCTCTCCTTCAGCAGTCTACCATCTTGGCTGCTTCTGCTTTTCAATGCTAATAGCAGGAACAGAGAGAGAGAGACAGAGAGAGAGAGAGAGAGAGAGAGAGAGAGAGCCCCTGGTCTTCCTTATTTTGTAGTGTAGAAATTAAAGCCTTAAAGCCGGTATGCAAATAAGAAAATCTGTGATACAAAGCCACTTATCTGAGGCATAATGGGATTCTTCATAAGAGTGCACCACCCCATATCATGCAACAGTCAAGGGTGTGGGGAAAAGCTTAGTGTTGAAAAGATCTTAGTATTAAAAGGGTGGGAAAGGCTTTGTCTTAAAACTAAGCCTTAGTCTTTAAGAACCTTGCCTGCTTATAGCCTGTCTCCCACACCCTATGGAAACTATAAGTGAGCAAACATATACATCATATTTGCAAAGTTATTTGACCCACATTATTAATGCTATTTTTTAAAAAGAGAAGCAGGATCCTTGCAGAAATGGCTAATTCTAGAACTAGGACAAAAAATATACAAGAGCATAGGGTACCTTACAGTGTTAAAAGAAGTACATGGTCAAAGCAAAACACAGTGAGGGGTGTCAAAGGGACATAAAGTTTAACTTATAAAACTTCCATTGACTAAAGCTGCAAAAATTATAAAAAGAAAAATAAACAAAGTTGTATTGGATTATAAATATCCATGACTTCATAGTGATGTAAATAAACATTTAAATAAACAAAATGGGGAAAAAAAGAAATTTTACAGGTGTAAGAATATAAACAATTTATGTGAATAATCCTCCCCCAAATTGGACAATAACTTTCACTCTTTTTTTTTTTTTTTTTTTTTTGTGACAGAGAGAGCCAGAGCGAAGGACATATAGGGACAGACAGACATGAAGGGAGAGAGATGAGAAGCATCAATTCCTTGTTGCAACACATTAGTTGTTTGTTGATTGCTTTCTCATATGTGCCTTTACCAGGGGGCTACAGCAGACTGAGTGACCTCTACTCGAGCCAGAGACCTTGGGCTCAAGCTTGTGAACTTTGCAACATACCGTTGGTATCATGTGATGAGAATGGAATTTCATCTCTGTGCTCTTTCTTCCCCAAACCTAGCACCTCAGTCTAATAATGAAAAAAACATCAGAAAAGTCCCAACTGTGGGATAATCTACAAAATACCTACCCAGTATTCTTCAAAACTGCTAAGGCCATTAAAAGCAAACAAAGACCAAGGCATTGTCACAGTTACAAGGGGATCTAATTATTAAATAAAATGTGCTATCCCTGATGGAATCCCGCATCCCCCCCCCCTAAAAAAAATAAGGAGAACTAATGAAATTTGCACAAGGCAAAAAGTTTAGTTAATAATAATGTGTCAATATTGGTTCATTAATTATGACAAGTGTGCTATTCTAATGTCAAATGTTAATGATAGAGAATCCTGAATGTGAGTGAAATAGGAAACCTCTGTACAATTTTCACATTATCTCTGTAAATTGAAACTTATTCTAATGTAAAGTTATATAAAGTAACTAAGAAATTCCATGTAAAGTCTTGGTAAATAGTAATATGATATATACACTCTAGGATATGAAAGCTTTGGTTCAGAGAACTATTAAACACAGAAAAGTAGATGAGGCTAAAAAAATTCCTTTCAGCTAGAAATAAAAATAAAATGTAAGTGACGCATATCCAAACCTGGAGGGTGGCTACTCTTATGCTCAGAAGAAAATTTGTATCCTCAAATTTAATTTCATGCAATCAGTGCAGGTGAAAAGATATGAAGATGGTCACTTTTTATACTGTTGCTTATAATATAAATTGCTGCAATATTGCAAATAAATAAAGTACTAATGTCTTTTTAAAATATGAATGTATGAAAAAATATATGAATGTATGTTGGCCAAAAAATTTTATTTTAAGAATCTATAATACTTAAAATATTATTGATGCATAATAATTTGTGAACAGAAATATGTATCACAGAATTTTAATATAAAAATATTGTAAATAGCTAACTGGCCTCTAATAGTGAACATAATTGTAGCACATTCAGATTTAGTGACATTATGTGGCAAGAATACAAAAACTAATCCTATATTTATTGTTTATAATATTGTTTTTAATTTGCTTAAAGAAAGAAGCAAGTTTCAGAGTAATTATTTTTAAATGATACTTTTTCTTGTGTAAGAATCAAAAAAGAAAAAAGAAAAGGAAGAGAGGAAAATAAGAGAGATTTTATATAGATATGATGCACTTTATGAGCATAGGAAAGGTGGAATGATAGACAAAATTAAGATTGCTTACCTAAAGTTTTAAATATTAAATTGGAGGAAAAGAGACTATTATTTCTCCACTTAAATAAATAAAGCAAGTATTATAGACCCTGGAATTTTTAATTTTTTTTATTTTATTTTATTCATTTTTTTTAGAGAGGAGACACAGAGTGAGAGAGAGAGAGAGAGAGAGAAAGAGAGAAAGGAGGGAGGAGCTGAAAGCTCAATTCCCATATGTGCCTTGACCAGAGCAGTGCAGGGTTTTGAACTGGCGACCTCAGTGTTCCCAGGTTGACGCTTTATCCACTGTACCACCACAGGTCAGGCTAGACCCTGGAATTTTTAAAATAATCTAAAGAAAATATTTAAAGGAACCATGATTTCATCTTAAGGAAGGTAGAAAAATAAGGTAAAGAAATAGAAATGACCCTGGTCATTTGGCTCAGTGGTAGAGCATCGGCCCAGTGTGTGGAAGTCCTGGGTTCAATTCTCGGGCAGGGCACACAGGAGAAGCGCCTATCTGCATCTCTACCCTTTCCCTTCTCCTTCCTCTCTCTCTCTTCCCCTCCCGCAGCTAAGGCTCCACTGGAGCAAAGTTGGCCTGGGCACTGAGGACGGCTCTATGGCCTCCGCCTCAGGTTCTAGAATGGCTCCGGCCAAAATGTTGAAACACCCCAGATGGGCAGAGCATCACCCACTGGTGGGCATGACGGGTGGATCCTGGTTGGACGCATGCAGAAGTCTGACTGTCTCCCCACTTCTAACTTCAGAAAAATACAAAAAAATAAAATAGAAATAATGTATTTATAATGTTAAAAGAAGTTAATTAAATAGAAGACTGACTTTGCTCCTTCTGAAATATATTCATGAAAGTAAATATGAAAACAATGTATATCTTTAAAGTGATTTATTTTGAAAAATTAGAGAGATTTAAAACAAATGTAAAAATGTTATACATATATAGATACTGATATATATATGTATATATATGTATGTATATATACATCTTATATACATAAAACTATTTCTTTTTGTCTTCATTTTCTTTGTTTATATATAAAACCTATGAAAAACTCAAATTGCTAACTTTTTATTTTGGGTAAATTAAAATAAAGGTAATATAATTTTCAATATTTATTTTTAAACAGTTTTCAACACTAAATATTTTCTTTGTAGAAAAATATGTGTAAAACAGTATCTTTATTATGTTGCATGAAACACACAAAATGTTACACACAGTGAACACAATAAACAGCTCAATGCACACCCCAAGGATTCAGCCTCCAAATAGGATGAATAAGACAAACTTTACTTTGTTCTTTCAAGTCTCTATCTACTAGCATCTTTTTTAAATAAATATATTCTGTTCTTTCCTTCTCACCGAAAATTGCTGAGCTATGATAGAGAAAGTCATGTAATGAGGCCAACGCGATCCTTTGAAAATGCCTTCTCTCACCACTCAAGGCTTCTCAGGAACCCTTTCACTCACTCAGGGTTGAATCTCTATACAATTTCCCAGAGGAGCTATTGCAAAACATACTCAATTTACTCTAGCCCCTGCATTCACCCCTGCCTCCCTCATTCTCATCAGACGGTGCTGTCATCTATTTTACTCAGATTAAGCCTGGCAGGTTTGAACTTCCTAACCCTCTGTAGGCAGTAATTGAGAGGAACAAAGAGATACCCTGGAGAAAATAAAAATAAGAATAGAGAGTTCAAACACAATGGTTAATATATAAAAATAATACCCAATTCACCCACCTCTCACCTCTATTTTCCCATTAATAATCTTTCATCTTTTCCTGCTTCTCTCTTTTTAATTTATATTCTAACAATGTACTTTTTAGAAGTCTCAAATATAAAGAAAATTACTATAGAAAATCTCTGGGAAATTAGCCTAAAGCGATATCAAATAATTCATTAGGGAAAATGTATAGAAGTGGTTGACAGGCTATATGCTTGCTTTGGAGACGACACGTGTTTGTCTATATATTGTTGTCATCAGGTGATGACCATGATGATAATGATGATGACCATGCTAAGTAAGATTTACTTAGACCTCTAACGTAATTATTTTGTTTAATCTTCTCAACATCTCAACCAAACTGTGTTATTATTAGCCCCACGGTACAAAAGAGGAAAAGAATATCTTACCTTCTTACTTGCTCAGAGGAACAAAGTTGTCAAGTGATGGAACGTAGTTTAACAATTGTCATTGCTCTACTACTGCCTTGTTAATCAGATATTCACACCTAAACTCTGACTAGGACTCTGCCTGAATATAATAAATCAAGTAATGAAACGTTACATGTACCAGCCTAGGTAGATGTTTCAATTGTATGACATAACCATAGGAAAGGTATTCAATGAGGTGACAATGAGGAAAAAAGTCCCAGGATTAAAGAAGGAAATGTCTGCCCAGATCTATAAGAGAAGGAAAAAGAAGAGGGAGGGAAAAAAAAAAGGAATGAGTTTACAAAGAATTTAACAAATGCACGGGGTGTGCACTTTAGTGCTAAGTTTTTCCTGGGTTTTTGTTGTGTTCTTTCTGCGATCGTTTTCCTCATGTTCAGGATTATTCTTGTGCTTACAGACCTGGAATGTCTATTATCCATTTACTTTGAGGTTTGGGTGATATCATCCTTGTGTATGTTGTAAATCATGAGTCTTACTACATGTTATAAAGTATACTAGTCCTTATGTTCGTAAGAAACCAAAGCCAGGAATCCAGATTTAAATGGGTTGTGCATTTACTATTGTTAAGTGCAGATTTAAAGCCTGTTAAACGATGTTTGACAAATGCCATTGCTCTCACTGCTCAACATGCTGTTAATCAGCATGAAAAATCCCGTAGACTCCTGCTCATGGCTTCCTAGGAGAACATGCCCATTTCTCCCCCCCCCCTCAATGCATTGCTCATTTTAACTTGTACAACGTTTTGATTTAAAAGTTTTTATATACATATATTCAGTCATGTTCCCTGAATAGAAATTATAAATGCCAGATCTTTTTACTTGATTTCTTTAAAAAGTCTGATAAAGTCCTATTCACTCTGATGTTGGGCAAGTTCTGTGAATTCTTTTCATCTCTTATGTAAAATGATGAACAGAGTATTGGAGTAAATAAAAATCTGAAAACCTGGGAACCAGTAAAAGTTTGCCATCAGGTAACTGTTTTTCTTTAGTCGATTACCTCACTTCCTTGGGACTCGATTTTCTTCTGCCTGAAAAGGGCATTGCTATACTCAATAAATTGGGAAAATAAGATATATAAATTTCTTTTCTTAAAAACCATACACTAAATTATGATATTTATTCATATTTCTCAAGAAAGAAAGACTAGATGCAGAATCAAACTCAGCTGAGGCATTCCCTCTTTAAGAGAACCAAGTTTGGGTTTTGTCTCCATATTTTGTGCTTCCCTTTTTCCTTGCTCCTTAACATAGTTTCAAATTATCCATTTATGTTGCTATTCCTAATACTGAATTGCAAATTCCTGAAAGGCACAAGGTTGTGTGACACATATATCCTTAACATTAAGCCTATTGGCCGTCTTTTTTAGAGATACTGCTTGAGTCTCAATTCATGCAATTCCTGTTCACTGTCACACAAGGTCTTTCACTCAGGTGATCAGACCCTTCTTTCTCATCATTTGAATTTCACAAAAGAATAGAGTTATGAAGACAGCAGAACCTGCCGACCAACAGAGATGACCTGCAAATCTGTTTCTATGATAATGCTTTTAAAACCCAGAGTCTGTCTACGATCCTGGATTCCACCTTCTCAATCTTGGTCATTTCATTCTTCCCTCCATGCTGTGAGGAGTTACATGTTTGTTCACAAAATACAGGATGGGACAAAGGTAGGTTTACAGCTATAAGTTTGGGAAACACAATTTATTCTTGTATTATTCATTAAGTATTATATTATTATTTCTAACCTACTTTTATCCACTCCCTATATATACTACATATATGTATGTGTGTATATATACAGGTTTTTTTTTACCTAATTTTACATCTGCCACTCATATTCTTTTCTTGAAATGACATTCCAAATTTGTACATGCTTCAGGCCTTCCGGTTTCTCTAAACCTGAATCTGTCCCTACCAAAAAATCAAATACATTTTTTTTGAAAATGAACAACAGAATGCTGATGTGTGTTTAAGAAAAAAATATACAGGTTTACTGGGTGGAGAAAAAGTAGGTTTACAGTAGTGAATTCACAAAAAAGAGTTTATTCTTTTATAATTATTTACTAATTATTGTGTAATTCTTCATCCAAATAACTGTAACCCTATTTTAGTTCCACCTTGTATGTATCCAAATAAAGGAGTCTATAATTTCCTATTTTACTGAAATGATCAAAAACATCTTTCCACTTAAGAAGGTACATAAAAACTTTACCAGTAAGAAAGAAAAATAAAATTTATTGCATGCTTTTTTTATATGTGCCAAAAATGTTACTAGGTTCCTGAATGAAAGGCATGTTACTTCAACTAGACACCAATGACTACCAAACCCTCCACTATAATTTTGCACATCACATCCTTGAAAGATTTTGTACAGGCTGACTTCAAGTTCCATATTTTATCTATTCCATTCTAAAGCCAGTGCCCACGGCCACCATCACAGCTGCCTGGCCAACTCAGGTTCACATTAGATTCGGACAGTCGGTAATGAAACAACGGAGCCAAAAAGTGGTGGACCATTAGCTTTAACCCCAGCTTGCACCTGGCGGGCAAGTAATACCACACACTGGGCTCCAAAATCCACTTATTCAGTGCTCACAAAGCTACTGACTTATCTGAGTTTCCTAGAATCAAAGGCTTCTAGCTCACCAGGCTTATTTACCTCTGTTCCCCATCTCTTTCTCTCTACACAAACTGGTTTCTCCCTCAAAATTTCACCATCTTGGCTGCTTCTCCTGGTCTCCTCCACATGGCCTTACTCTGCTCTCCTCTCTAATGCTAATCTTAGGAACCAGAGAGAGCAAACTCCCAGTCTGCCCCACTTTATAGTGTAGTAATCCAAACCTTTAATCCAATCTACAAACAAGAAAGTCTCTGATACAAAGTCACTTATCTGAGGCATAATGGGAGGATCCCTCATGAGAGTGCACCACCCTACATCATACAATCAGTCAAGGGTGTGGGGAAAAGCTTACTCTTAAACTAAGCCTTGCCTTGCCTGCTTACAGCCTGCCCTCCCAATAATATAATTACACCCATCCCAAGCATAAGGGCAACTAATATTATCACCTGGGCAACGGGCTTCCATGTGAGCAGCACCATTTTTAACAAAGCGAGCATAATATATTTTATCTGCCCAACACCCATTAAGCACAGACTTGCAGGTCCTGGCAATGTGAGACACATCCCTATGGATCACAACCAGCATGCGTCAGCACAGATATAACCAGCAGTAACTATACATGGAACTTATTGGAACCAAACAAACATCATCCTGATACATCAGACTAAATGTATGCTCAGACTCAACATGTTTTTGCCAAATCCTAAAATTGTTTATGACCACTCCAATGGCATCTGGTGTGAGAGGAGGTATAAGGGGAATCTTGAGTGATAAACAAGAGGTACTGATCAATCCAGAAAGGAACGATTTTATCTTTGGATATATTATGAAAACATGCCTATCTGAATACATCCGTAGGGCCTCTCCCAGGACTTAGAAGAGGACTTCACAAGTTGAAGTCTCTGAATCTTGATATTCACAGGGAATCTTTGCTATAAAGTTGGTGCTAAAACACATGATTGCTCTTTGTAATTAAAGGGCAGAAAGAGTGCATAGTATGCTAAGCATGTCTAAAGAGGACATGACAGCCAGAGACAAAAGCGATTACAGTATACTTTCCATTTATGAACAGATTCCCTTTGGGGGTTTTGGTTGAGTGGAGTTTTCATTAATTACATTGGTGGGTATGTCTGCTATAAGACCAGGCAATTCTCTACCCTGCTGATTGGGACACAGCCTTGGCCCTAAAGCAGCCTCAGCAGCCCTGTTCATTATTTATGAGCAATGGTAAAATAAATAAATAAATAAATAAATAAATAAATAAATAAATAAATAAATAACAAAGCCCAGTGAATGAGGTGTGCACTGAAAGACAAGCCAGAGTACATCAGTCAAGCCTCCAGGCATCTTCCACTGCATAATCCATTATCATTTTCCTTGAGCTTGACAATTTGAAGGATTAAGTGCCTAATTTCAATAGTTCTACAGGCTTTGAAAAGATACTAACACACAAAATCTAAAAGCATTAAAAAAAATTTCATATAAATGACAGTGGTATTAAAAAGCAAATGATAAAATCACCACTCTTTCTTAGTTATACCACATATTGTCTTGAATTTCAGACTCTTAATTTTGGATTTTTTTCACAGGATTTCTTCCCTGTTCCAACAACCTCCCACTGGCTTGCCCTGCTTCACAAATGTCCCTAATATTCAACAGAAGATAAGAACACCTGAATAATCTTATTTGCCATAGTTGTAAATTATACTTAGACATGTTTAAATCTCTGGTTTTGGGAAATTGAACCTATATGTCTTATCTTGTTTAAAATATCATAACCCAAATAGTATAAATTCAATTTTAGATTTGTGTATGTTATGTACATAAGATGGTTAAATGAAACATCTGAGAGATGCCTTAGTCAATATACACCAACCAAGCATAGTAAAACCTAATTGTAATGAGTAGCAAAAAGATTCCAGAATAATTTGTAAATTAAATCTCGACAGTAATCACTAGGGACAGAATTTCTCAATCTGCTATTACAGACAATATCATTTAAATTGTGTGGCCAGAATATGTGGGAATTATTGCGGGAATTATTTCCCACTGTAATACACAGGAAATAAATGTATCTGACATTCTCTCCCCACACCAGAACATGGAAACAGAAATGGAAAAACAATTTAAACCCTAAAATTTTAAGAGTAAACCAAAACACAACGTTGTTCTCTAATTTCTCTGCAAATCTGCAAAACTCTGATCGGAGTCAGACTCAATAGCATGTGAAACCGTAGAAGTACGTTAAGAGATATAAAACCAGTTCCTGAAACTGTACATTTGAATCCTCAGAACATTTCCTCTGACACATAGAAGATTTAATTTTTCCGTCTTTTTCAGCCTGTTTGCCCATCAGGGCAGACCTACACGTATACACACGCATCTACAAATAATGGTATTTATGTGAGTTAACTCACATCTTTAATTGAAATCTCCTCTCTCTTCATGTTAACCATAGGATGGCCACCCACAATGCTCGTTCAATTCCAGAAGTTTCCTGTTCATTTAAGCAACATCCTGGAGGCAGAATTCATGGGGGATTAACACTCGAAAGCATCCTTTCACCATGAATCTCCAGTCATTTTGCACATTTTAATTCATTCTTGGAAAGCCACAGAGAGGAAGTAAACCACCAGGCCTGTTTTATTTTTCAGAAAGATGCTCTTAAATAGGGAGAGGTTCAAGTAGACGGGGTGTGTTTAATTCAAGCATACCAAATCAACAAGAGGAAGTTTATATGAGAAAATGTTTAAATTTTATATTAAAAATTACTTTTTTCAAAGAGGTAGAATAAAAACCCCAAACTAGGTTGTAATCAGGTATTTCAAGTAAAGCACACAAACATGTTTATAAATTAACATTTTATTGAAATGACTGTGCTGATACAAGCGAAAAGGAGAAAACCATAATGGAGCCTAAGTCTGTTTATGATTAAAATCTATAATGCACATTTTTTCATGTGGCTTAGAACACAGGGGTCAACAAAATACTTTTATTACATATATGAAAGAATTTAACATACTGTAAATATAAATAAAATGTAGGACAAGTAAATTTGTTTTATCCTCTTACAATTCATACCCATAAATTATGTTTATAAGTGAAACAAAATAAAACCAAAATGAATGTGTCATGATGATTCAAATATATTGTAGGCTTAAACTTGAAGGGTGGTTGGCAATGGGGTGGTCAAGTGGGAAATCAGAGCCCCAGTCTTTGTCTGGGATCGCCCATATGGCCAGGCGCGCAGAAACTAGACTTCCCATAAACCTTTGGGAATAAAGCGACTGTCCGTCAGCAGTGAGATTTCACTACGTCATATTAGCTAGACGACCCCGGGAGGGCCCCTTTTAAAATCTGGCGCCATGCGGTCCCCGGCGTGAGATTCCTGGCATTCATCTCCCGTGCCAGTGAATCCCGACCGAGAAACGCTCTCTACCTAATAAAGCCTCAATAATTAAGACTTAATAACTACGCTGATTTTATTCTTTCTGGGCTGGGAAAATACCTTACATTTTTGGTGCTGAAAACCGGGATGAGTTTGAAATCCGCAATGGACTGCTCCTCTTTTCCTTTCCCCTCCAAGGAAGAACGAGGACCCAGGATATCAGACTGACCTTCCATCTCAGCACACAGTGTGGTAAGCTCCCTGCCTCCAAACCCTCTCAGGTTCTTTCTGCTGAGGCTCCCTGTCCAAAAACCGTAGCTACATCAGGGAAGCCTTTTACATCCAAGTAAATGTGTGCTTTTGAGATGTTCAAGCATATATTTACTTTCCCTATCCATTTCGTGGCCAGAGTCTGAGTTTTGGGATGCCAGTCACTCATCTCTTGACCATTCTCCGAGAACTGAAGGGTGACCATGGGGGCAAAGGAATCCAATCCTGAATCTAAAACACCCCTATGGTGCCTTATCTGAAACCTCCCAAACATTGATCCCTCCCTAAAAAGGAAGAAACTAATTTTCTTCTGCAGCATAGCCTGGCCACAATACCCACTGGATAACCAGACCAGGTGGCCTCAGGAAGAAAGTTTCCATTTTAACATCCTTATTGGTTTACAGAACTATTGCCAAGAAGTTGGAAAATGGACAGATTCCTTATATACTGGGGTTTCTTCAGTTGTGTTCTCATCCTAATCTCTGCGCCGGCTGCTCTACAATGCAGGTTCTTCTGGCCAGAGAAACCTCAGCTAAACTCTCTACTCCAGATCTTTCCTCCTTTGCCGACTCCCCTGAGGAACTTTGTTCCCCTCCTGCACCACTCCCTCAGTTCCATCTGTCTCTTTGCTAAATCCTGTCTCTCTTCCGCCTGCAAACGCTGATCCCTCTATCTCCTCCCCTGTTAGCGCTCACACCTGATCCCACTCCAGGCTACAAGAGAGAGCCGACCTCCTGTGCCCTCTCCGCAAGGTGGCTGGGATGGAAGGGGTGGTTAGGGTCCATGTGCCTTTCTCCCTCTCTGATCTGTCTGCAATTGAAAAGTGTTTGGGCTCCTATTCTAATCCTACCAAATATACCAAGGAATTCCAATATCTTACTCAGGCATATGACCTTACTTGGCATGATTTCTATTATTATTATGTCTTCTACCCTCACCCCCGATGAACGAGACCAGATCTGGACAGCAGCGCGAGCTCATGCAGATAAGGTCCACAACTCTAATGCTCAAATGCCGGTGGGCCCAGAGACGGTCCCTGACAAGGACCCCAACTGGGATTACCAGAAGGAACAACCAGGTAGGAGACGACATGATCATATGGTTGAATGTCTTATAGCTGGCATGCAGGATGCAGCACAAAAGGTAGTTAACTATGACAAATTAAGGGAAATTACTCAAGGACCTGAGGAAAATCCGGCTCTCTTCTTAAATCGCCTCACTGACGCTATGGTCCTCCATACTCGTTTAGACCCTAATTCCAATGCCGGGGCCACTGTATTAGCTACTCACTTTATTTCCCAATCGGCCCCGGACATTCGGAAAAAACTTAAGAAGGCAGAGGAGAGCCTGCAAACCCCTATCCGAGACCTGATGAACATGGCATTTAAGGTTTTTAATGGTCGAGAGGAACAGGCTGAGGTTTTTCGCCAGGCCCGCATGCAACAGAAGGTAGTGCTCCAAACCCAGGCTATTATGACAGCCCTTACGCCAGAGCAACAGGGGCAAAGCACAGGAGGTGCTCAACCTAAGTCTGGGCTGCTAACAGGATCCCCACCGGGAGCTTGCTTTAAGTGTGGCAAGGAGGGTCTTGGTCTCAACAATGCCCCTGCCCAAGGCTACCCACTAAGCCATGTCCTAAGTGCAAGCAGCCTGGTCACTGGCAGAGCAATTGGCTCCTCTGGACAGCAGGCACATCCTCGGCATCTCAGCGTGGAGGACAGGCCACTCAGATGGGAGGCCAAGCTAGCAAAGTAAACCCATCATTCGAATTCCTAGGCCTCATGGACAGCTGACACGACCCAGACTCGGAGACCCCCTCACTCTCTGAGCCACGGGTGAA
Source organism: Rhynchonycteris naso (assembly GCA_037038555.1). Lineage (NCBI taxonomy): Eukaryota > Metazoa > Chordata > Mammalia > Chiroptera > Emballonuridae > Rhynchonycteris > Rhynchonycteris naso. Next base: position 17,908,340 of record CM072999.1, on the reverse strand, counting down.
GGTATAGGTAGCGAGTAAGTCCATCTCATTTCTGTGGACACGGGGGCTACCTTCTCTGTTTTGTCACCACACTCTAGACCTCTAATTCCTTCACAGGTCTCTGTTAGGTGAGTTGATGGGACCCCTTCTCCTCTTTGCATGCTACCCCTGACATGCAGTTTGGATGGAATTCCTTTTTATTGCACCTATTCTTAGTTATGCCATTGTGCCCTGTACCCCTTCTGGGTCGAGACATTCTACACAGTGTCAGAGCCACTATCCAGCTGACAATGTCTTCCTACTTACTCCTGCCATTTTTCACTACCAAGGGCTCCCCCATAATCAATGCTACCCTCATTTCTAACCAGGTCTCTTGAGTCAAGCTTGCTCCCATGCAGGATCACTGACAAGTTGGAACCACTGGGTCCTACTCATCTGCGGCTCACCAAGAAATTAGGCCCTACAGATTCTCCTTCTGCATCCTGTCCCTCCCACCAGGAACCTGCGACTGGAGTGGACTGAACCAGGGAGCAGTGTTGTTTGAAGTGCATTTGCGAAGTTTCTCGACTCACGGCCAAACTGATGTTCCTCCTGACACCCCTCAAAGCCACCACCAGCCACCCCACCTCCCCACAATGCCCCTAATCAGCAGGAAGCAGACAGAATGATAAACGGTGCCCCATTTCTATGTAACCAAAAAAAGCTAGGATGTAAGGTGGTTGGCAATGGGGTGGTCAAGTGGGAAATCAGAGCCCCAGTCTTTGTCTGGGATCGCCCACATAGCCAGGCGCGCAGAAACTAGACTTCCCATAAAGCTTTGGGAAGAAAGCGATTGTCCGTCAGCCAGTGAGATTTCACTACGTCATATTAGCTAGATGACCCCAGAAGGGCCCCTTTTAAAATCTGGCGCCATGCAGTTCCCGGCGTGAGATTGCTAGCATTCATCTCCTGTGCCTGCGAATCCCAACCGAGAAACACTCTCTACCAAATAAAGCCTCAATAATTAAGACTTAATAACTCCGCTGATTTTATTCTTTCTCGGCAGGGAAAATACCTTACAAAACTATCCTCTACACTTATCCCTAAGGTGTTAGAATTTCTTTTAACATATAAGGATATAACTTTAGAAAAATTAGACTATATATGTCAATATCCCAAATTGAGAACAGAGTTTTTTGGTTTGGTAAGGTTGCATGTTCTGGTCATTGTTGGGCAAATAAGTTTGTAAAATTTATCTTATTTGATTTTGCTCACTTTTATTGTTAAAAATGGCCACGGACAGGTAAAACTGCTAGTTAACTTTCTGCTTGGGAAAGGGCTTTGTTATGCTAATGTGTGCTGGAGGAGGGGTTGTCAGCCAAAATGTTTGTGAAGAAGAAGGAGAGGATGCAGCCAAGATGGCCAGGTGCTGACGGAGATGCCAGTGTGCAGAGAGGAGAAGGGAGATGGAGACCAGAGGTGAGGGCTCTTGTGAGCTCCACTGAGCTGGTGGGGGCCTTTGATTCTAGGAAAACACAGATGTGCCAGTAGTTGTGTGAGTGCTGAATGAGTGGGTTTGGTGCCCGTGTGTTTGTTTTTACTCGTCGACTGGGTGTGAGGCTAGGATAAATGTATGGCCCACCAGTTTTCTGCTCTGCTGTTTCACTACCGTCTTTCTGAATCTAATGGGAACCTGCACCTGAATGGCCATGGTGGCCGTGAGTACTGGCCATACAGTCATCCTCCAGACACTGACCGATTCTGACAAATCTAATTTAATTTAAAGATAAATGTCTTCAGAAAGTGACCCACTCTGAAGACACTTTTCTATGTCTCCATCATTTCAATCTGAAAATGTTTAATGAAGGGTAAAGGAAACAATAAGATACTTACTCTTGAATGTATTTTCAATTATAATTTCAAATTTTTTAAAGGGAGAAAAAAGCTAGGATTGTTTTCAGAGTAATTAGAAGAGTAGATTAAAAGAAATATACACAGTCATTCAATGAAGTTTAGTACCCTTACAGAGATGTGCATTAACACGATTTTTAAGTATTTATCACCTTGAATAGAAATTGTGTATATTAGCAGTTTTAAGCAATCATTTTTGAAACCAGTTTATGTGTATTCCCATTTTTGATTTTGATTCATGTCTTCTAACTGTGTGTTCTTTGTATTTCCTCCTCTTTTATTGAGCATGGAATGATAGGATGTCGCAATATATTAGTAACATTCAATCTCTGCAGCCAAGTGCGCTGTGGTTAAATCCTGGTTTTCTTCTATATAAGTCTGGACTCTAGTAAATTAGTAACACTTATTGTGTCTCAGCTTTCTTATCCATGGAATAAGAATGAAGAAAATAATAGTAACTTCATCATAGCATTATAGCATTATTGGGACAATTAAATAAGAATGTAATGTACTTAAACAGTTTCTAGTAGATGTACAGTCTAATACACACACATACACACACACACATACTATATGTATTTCCATCAATACAAATAGTTTTTAGATTCTGGTCTAACAAAATAAAATAATAGTATTATCAAATTTCAAGTCTAATAGATAAAACTGGACTAGAAAAAGTCATCTGTTTCAAATATATTGATATTTTTCATGGGATAAAATATGAACTAATTATCTCAGTAGGATACATGAAATAATTCAAAGTTCTTTTTGAATTATGGAAATCATGCTAAAAGTTGATAGCATTTAAAATGATATTATTTCTATGCCATTCAATGTAGTATATTACTCTGAAGCACATGAATGATAACTTTTAAAATCAGAAGTATCTATTCATGATGTAGATAGATGTTATGTTAGCAAATCTGTGTGTGTGTAGTTATTATGAACCAAAGGAAGCATGCCGGTCATAAAGCCAGTTGCTAGAATTATCCTCAGGTGGATCAAATTAACTATCCGGCAGGATGTCAGTCCCTGCTGGAATGCCCATGTTTGTGTATATTCTATCGCCTTTGAAAGCCAGAAGAAGTCTTTGTGAGGTCCCATCCAGGGCAGACACAACGCTGTGCCTAGCCCCTCTCTCCCTTCACACCAGCATGAACTCACTGAACTTCAGTTGAACTTTCCTGTTCAGTTGAGTACATTTTTAATGCAATCTATCTTATTTAAGCCTAATTTGTATTTCATTTTGCAACCTTGCCATTTAACACAAGCCCATCAAGATAGATTTAAGGGCAGCATCTAATCTATAGCTTAACTGATACTGATTTTCCCACCAAAGACACGCTCTTTCTTCCTGAAATGCACCCCGAGGAGAAGCAAGTGTGCAAGCATCCTCGTGTTACTCTACGTTTCCAAATGGTGGTCTTCTCTGATGGTGCAAAACTACAAATATATTGCTTTTGAAAAATTTTAAACTTTTTCCCCTCAGAACAAGAAGCATGTATTCTTCGACTAACACAGCTGGAATAATATGGCCAACATTGTCCATCTCCAACAAATAGTGTTTTCATTTAAGACTCACCAGTGCTACATTTTTGCAGATTTGGCTGTGACAGATTATATGCGAAGGCAACTTTCTTGTCAAATCAGAGGGCAACATGCCTAAGAGATTTATAAATTTTTATTTTAGGAAAAGATTCTTTGCATACCAAAATATAGACTTCCATTAACCCAATCATATGGAAGATAAATTTTAGCAGAACAATTATTTTTTGAAGTTTAGATGGCCACACATAAATTTTTTTCCTTGGATTCAGCACATTTTTTGGTTATCTGTTAGGAACATTAAGCCCAGTAGTATAGACCAGCTTTTGGGGGAAGGAGAAGAGAACTTTCTTTTCTCTTCGAATATATTTCAAATTTATTTTGTTTGGATAGGCCTTTTGGAATAGTTACTACTTGTTTCTAAAGTGCTTCTGGAAATCTGACTCCTAATTAAATATAAAGTGTATAGAGTAAAAAGCATTTTATAAAGTATGTGAAACTGTAGATTTGGATTTAAGCAATACCTTGTGAACACAAATCTTAGGCTGGCTCCTTTTGCTGAATAAATATTGTGTACAGTATATACAAGGTCCTATATAAGATAGAATAATAAATAAGATAGGATCCTTTTGTTTTCTATGAATTTATAGAAATTTAGGGCAGATAACAATAGTCACTGTTATTTGCTCAATATTTACTAAGCATCTAGGTTATAAAGGCAAGATATCCACCTTAGTACAAACAGGTAGACCTTAGTGCAGGGCAAATCATTTTATAGAACACCTAGTATGTAACAGGCACTGTGAATGGTCATCATGCCACTTGAAAGTCCTGCCCTTCATAGAGCACACACTGACTACATGTTCTAAGAAAGAAATAGCAGCTCCTCTGTTACAAGTTTCAGAGGATAGGGAGTTTATTTCTTGTGATGAAACAGCATTTGATAACGCATTTAGGTTTGGATATGCAGACAGGAGATAGAAGGAAACCAAGACATTTGAATTTCTATCACCTAGAGGTCGAGAAAGTGGCTGTTGTTTAGGAGAGCTTCAAAGGATTGGGAACACTTGTCCAAAGATTGGAGTTGACCTTTCTTATTTTTATCCCATTTTAAACTACTAATTCCAGCTAAGGTCTCATACGGAAATATTAGAATAATACAAAATGGCTGTTTTTATTATATTTATAGGCTCAGCGAAATTACAAAAGAGGGAAAATCAATTTAAAACAAACAAAACCAGAGTGTTCCGAGAGATGTCCAACCAGCAATTCCTGATGCAAAGCTATCCATGTGCAACCCACATATATTCACAATGTAGCCAAAATTAGCCTGAAAAGACATTGTGCTTTAGAATTGACTGAAGTAACACAAAATATAAGACCAAGTAGAATTGTTTGCCCTCCGTATGCTAAATAACACAATCCTGATTCTTAGGGACTAGTCCAGGAGATTATGGGGAAAGTGCACACCTACAATGGAGGAAGTAGTAAATGACATGCTCTATAGCCAGTCAGAAGATATATTTTGGTGTGTATCCATTGAGCATATTATCTGCAGAACATGACCCTAGAAGGGAAACATCCTTTGAAGAAAAGGCTAATAATTTTTAAAAGTTATTGGACATTATGTTTTTAACAACAGCACCTTGGAGTATTTGAGACTTTCTGTTTCCACTTAATTCTCAAAAATTAGTTATATTTATAACCATCAATTGAATGTATTCTTCTGAATAACAACTTTCAGGGAAAAATGTGGAAGCCAAAGAGAAGAGGGATGCCTCCTTTTCCACTCCAGTGATGTCTGCATTTCTTGGCAGAAATTCCCATCTATGATGTATATTTCCTTTTTAAAGAGCTGGAAGATTCACTGGGATAGGCAGCACAGGATAATTGTAAGTGCTATGATAATTATTATAATTACTATTATTATAATGATTTGGGCTGCCTGCAGCAAGAAATGAATTTTTGAGTAATGGAAGTGATTTTATAACCTAACGGGGCAAAAGTCATTTAGCTGTCTATCTGCTTTAACTCTCTAATCACCAAAATGGCAATAATAAAAGAGGCAAATCTTTCAACGTAAAAAGAAGTCTTGCAAAAATGTATCATCTATAAATTGAAACTGATAAGAAGATATTCTTGATATTACTTTTGATTGTCAGACCACAGGTTTCTTGTTGTTTTATCATTTGTATTAATTTTTTAATTATTACAAATGTAAGAGCATACACACATACAAATCAAAATAAGTAGACACACAACTCCATACAATGAGGTAGTGCATGATTTCATAGTCTTCTTGATTTATTAACAGCCAATCATTGTTAAGAAAAATAGAATTTAGGTTTCAGCTAGCCACATTAAAGTCATCTTTGAGGCTCTCTTTCTTGATAGGATTTATATGTGTCTTGAAGTTTGGCACAAATAAACCTTCAGAATATTTTCAGTCTCTTATAACCACTGATAATCTTTATAATTATGTTAGTCAATAGAATAAGAATTCAATTGCTGTACCCATAAATATAAGGGGTTTGTCAGCTATAATAAATATAAGGTATAAAAAATGAAGTTACCTTCAATTAAGAATAAAACACATTTTCCTCTCAGATATATTGTCCTGTGATTGAACTAAGCATGTGAGAAGCAGCAGAAAATACTTGAAGAGAGTATATATATATATATATATATATATATATATATATATATATAGCCTGACCTGTGGTGGCGCAGTGGATAAAGCGTCGACGACCTGGGAACACTGAGGTCACCAGTTCAAAACCCTACACTGGCCTGGTCAAGGCACATATGGGAGTTGATGTGTCCAGCTCTTCCCCCCTTTCTCTCTTTCTCTCTCTCTCTCTCTCTCTCTCTCAATCTGTGTCTCCTCTTTAAAATGAATAAAACAAAAATAAAATAAATTTTATATAATTATATATAATATATATAATAATATATATTATATATAATATATATAATTATATATATATATATATAATATATGACAAATAATAAAAAAGAGTAGGTCCATAACTTGAAATGTGATACCAAATGTCCTCTTCCATGGTATTTTTTTTTTGTTTTTTAATTTATTTTTTGTTTTGTGTTGGTTTGCTTTTTGTTGTTGTTGTTGCCTCACTGCATAAATGTGACCTAACAAAGTACATAAATATTTAAGAAAATGGAGAAGTGGTTGAAAAAATGACCACACCATTATATGAAGACACCACTGCACATCTTGTTGTTGTTGTTAATCTACGTTTATAGTTTTAACCATTCAGTTGTTAGAGCAAGAAATGTTTGCCACTGACATCTACATTAAGAAGTAACCATGACTAGTTTTTCAAAATAAAACAAGGTTCATGCATATTTTTTTAAATATATAATTCCTTTCTTTAAAGGCAGTGTGATTTTGAAGAGATACAGTTAATAGTATGTACACTTTCTAGTCCTTCTTTCTTTGTATTTGTGATAAGAAGAGAGTATTGTTTTATTTACATGACCAGCAATTAGATATTTTTATATAGTCATCAAGAGTGGTTAATAGGGGGTAATAAAGCACCACACTGCAAATATCTGCAATCCATCAAAGAATCAGAGAAAATGCTAGCTAACTGCTGACAACGTTTGAACCTTGAGTAAGCATCTATTGAGAATGTATATTAAACTCCAAATCTCACCAGTTCTAGAGTCAATTGGCTCATTCTTTTTATTATTATTATTGTTATTATTTTTAGTTTCTGAATTTCCTTGGCATTTTCAGGGTCCAAGTAAATTGCAAGTTAATTATTTAGCAGTACCTCAGAACACGTTTTCTCAAAATCTGCCTTCTCTCCTCTTTCTTAAAACCTGGAAAAGTTGGCATAAAGAGAACAGCTGTTCAATCTGCATGTATGACAACCAGAAGGGAGCAGTATGTGTTCTAAGACAAATTGCCCTAGGCAAATCTATTGAAATTTGGATGCTGAAAAAAACAAAAAACAAAGCACCCCCATTAGTTTCAAAAGCTAATCCATAGAAAATAAACACAAAAAGGCAATGCTATATTTTTATTTCTTGCTCATATAAAATTAGAAAGTTATAAATGATCTCTGCATTTTTTAAAAAACATTAATCTAACTTTAAGTAACTCTTTTCTGTTGGTGAAATTCTTAGACACTCCAAGGGAAGTAAAAAAATAAAAACCTAAATTGCAAGTCAATTAAATCATAAAAGTCTAACTTTCTATTTGTTTAAATTTCTGTAAGTATACATTTCTATGTGTTTCTCTGGAAGAACTAAGCCTTAATTAGGCTCTGAGCAGGAGTTTTGGCAAGAGATACTATGGTGTCCACTTCTGGAAAACAGGATTCATAATATAAAATGAAGCATCAGTTTTTTGGTTTGTTTTCTGCACAACTTTAAAATAAGTTATCAGGAAGGTGGAGGTAACAAGCTGACATGGAGAAATCTAGTTAATTTCTAAACAGCCCCTTCCTTATCTCTGTGTCTGAGCCATGCCCAGCCTTCTCTTTGTAAATAGAACACATACCAAATACTGTCGTTTCAGGGTCTTGTTAAAGATATTACTTCTTCCTCCCCGGTCTGTTCCCAAGAAATATTCATGGCTCAGTCTCTCTTCACTTTCCGTTCATATTTAATTATTGAGCATTATGATGCCATTACTTTAAAATTGTCACCGCATCCCTTTTTCTTATCACTGAACAGCACTGATCTCTTATTACATGCTGCCCATTGTATTGTGTGTGCCAATTTGCCACTCTGGGACGGTAGCTTCCACCAGGGCAAGGGTTAAGTTTGTGTTGGGCCTAGGACACTGCTAGACATGTGTTAGGTATTCAGTAACAACTTGTGGACTAACCAAATAAATCAATTTATCTAGCTAAATGAATTGACTTACTAAGAAAAGTCTTCTAGAACTATGAATCTATACTGTTAACTGTTGGATCTAGATTCAACTAAACTCAATGCATTGTCAATGTTTGTGTCAAACATTTCAAATAAATAGGAAAAAAGCATTGGGAATCTATATTGCTTGATAATGATTGTTTTTTCTTTTCCTAAAAGAAAAGCAAAAAACTAAGAATAATTTTCTTACCTTATAATAGAAAGAAGTAATAAATTCAACAGAGAGGTAAATAGATGCCTCTTTAAAAAAAATTGTTGTACTCTTTATAAGTTTACCTGATACTTTAGATTCTGTTTTATAGTTGTATACCTGTTACATTTCTCAGCTACAAGAGCTAAAAAATTACTCACATCAAAAAAACCCCGTGTATTTAGATATTATTTATTTTTTCATGATAATAATAACCTCTATAGATATTTTTTAAAATTTCTTTTATGCTTAGGGTTTATGAAAATTGATTTGATTTCTTTAAAAAAAAATTATACTCTGCCTATAATGGCACTGTTGCTAATGGGATCTTCACACTCCTTCCATGCATGCAAGAAGGATAAAATGGAAATAATGACTCAAGATAGTAATTTTTAGCTCAATATGAAATCTCTTAGCAGGATGTGTGTTCTTGTATCCCATAAACAGAGTTAAAAGCTGCATTGTATTTATATCCAGAGGGACCAAACTAATGTATTAGCAAATCATAATAAAAGGAAAAAATAGAAAAAGGGGCTAATATTGGCAACTAAGAATCAAAGAAATGAGAGAAGTGCCCATTATATGTCAATTTCTGGACTAATGGTGCTAGAGTTAGGTAACAATAGGTAAATTGCTTCAATATACTAATAACTGATTTTTAAAAGCAAATTAATCTAAATAACCCTTTTAAGCTTCAGTTACTTTGTACGTTTTTGATGCCCTGTGGTTTCTTTGGTTTTTAAAGATGCAAAGTGCTGAAGATCAATAAGACACATTGATCTCATTATGTTTCTGATCTATGACTAGAGGCACTGATAGGATGATTATTAAAATGCTAATTATATTTATTCACTCATTATAATTCTGTATACAGGTATGAACAGAATATGTCTAAAACACATAAAGAGGAAATACACAAATATAGAATTAAATATCATCAAGACAAAGGTATTTACTATTCTATCTCAGGTCTGGAGCTCACACAATGAGGATCCTCACTCATTGCCTAATTTGAGGGAGCATATTCAATTTTTATTAACCCCAATCTTGAATAAGGCAGTGTGTTGACCCTAAATGTGCTCTTTTCTTTTTCCCTAAACCATGTACTTTCTCATGTATATTTCCATTCCCTTTCTTGCCTTACGGTCATTATAACTGTCCATAAATATTGGATTCTTACTCTCTTTCTGGGCATCAGATAAGATTGGCCATCTCTACTGAATGAATTTTTTTCTTGACCATGTGTTTGACTTTGGCAAAGAGAATATAAATACTTTAGAAGAAATGGGTGTCATTTAAAAAAATAATATTAAAAACCAGTGCATAGTTTTTTTCAGTATGTAGGAAAAAAATTGACTCTTCAACTGGGGTTCTATAGATTGGACAAAGAGAATGTGGAAAAATATTCCTCCAAACCTGAAGGCTCAGAGCATGAGTGAAATAGAAACCATTAGTGGCCTAAGCCTGTGATGCATTAGTGTTGTTTGTTATCTCCTCATAGCTTAGCATCTCCTGAGCAATTCATTTAGTTGCATCCGATCACCCAAATTTACCCAGAAACTTCTAGAAAAACTCTCAACTCCTTCTTTTTCATGCCCTTTCTGTAATTAGTCTCACCGTTTGTTCTATTTTTGAACTAAAAATATATAATAATAACAACCATGAATGTGAATTGTGCTAATAATAGACCGATGGTCTACCAGGAGCATTTTAGAAGGTCAATAATGGATTTAGTATCCACCATACCAATAATACTGAAATAAAGACCACATCAGAATCTGGAGGAAGCTCTTTATTTAATCTCTTTTTCCAATTAAAAGCTCTTTCTAAATTATCAATTTGTAATATTTATAAGGCTTTATTTTCCCCAACTGTATATACTTTTTTTGTTCATTTAGAGTACATACTTATTTTTATTTTATATATTTTATTGTACATACAGAATTGAAAACATAGCATTTTCTGATTATAATGTGGTTTATTTACATCAAGTAATTCTTCCAACATTTAGTATGTGCCTTCCACATGTCATACACTTGTTAAGTTGCTAAAAATCAGGTAGTAAGCAAACTAGATACAGCCTTTGCCTTCATGTAATGAACATTCTAGAACAAGCAAGAGTCATTACCTAAATACATATATACCTAAGTCAAGTGATAATTAGTTAACAGAAAAAAATGAATCTCATAGTACAGTATAAAGTAAAGAGTAGAATAGTGTTTTTATGAAGATTGTTCAGGTAACTTTTCTCTGAAAAGTGCATTTAAGAATTTGGAAATTCTGGAATTTTGGGAAAATACCAATAAATACATAAAATAAATAATTCAAAAATGTAAAAATAAAATAAAGTAAAAATTGTCCATTATCCAACTATTCTTTAAACCTTTTTGTGTTAATATCAAGGGTTTTAAAAATAAATAAGCATGCATTTGTATTAAAATATCACTAAAAATACTTTCCATTTATATTAATAATTTTCTCTAAAAATACTGAAGTACATGCCAAACTGTTAACACTGGATGGCTTTTACAAGTGGAACAATGAGCAAGATTTTTTACTTTTTCATATTACCGAGTCTTTTAACTCAGAAAATTCATAAGGTTTGACAATATTCTTCTGCAGGGTAATCATGAATGGCTTCATAGCATTTCATTATACAACTAATTAGCTAAAACACAATTTATTTTATTAAGCCACCATTATTTGATATTTAATCTTTCCTATTTTTTGATGAATAATATGATTTTAATAATTTATAAATAGATAATATACCAGCTACATTATAAGCTAATTAGACTTTCATGGACTAGTCTAATAATATATAGATTCTTATTTTATGGGAAAATTATGTTATGCATTCTAAACAATTTATTTAAAGAGCAATCCTTTGAAGCATAACACATTTTAATTGTTTGTTTTCTCTACTATTAAGTGTTTTTTCAACTCAAGTCACTTCTATTCATTGCTTGAATATGTATATGATATTTGTTAACCTTTAAATGTGTCAGGTTACTTTAAACATCATGTGAAGCAACGAGTGTTACTTTTTATTTTAACAGTTTATAACACCAAGTAATTAATAATAATTTAAACACTGAAACCACACTTGGAGGAATGTGTGAAAGGTAAATGGAGAAAACACATTACATCAGTATATGATTGAAGTAAATGTGTTACATGTACATTTCGATGTACTTGGGGACTTTCTGTGATCAACGGTCCCCACCTGCAGGCTAATGTGATTGCTCATCTTTATGTTTAAAACATCTGGAACTCCTTTTAGTGGGGTGCTTATCACATTGCACTGAAATTGTTCTGCTTTGGTGTTGCCCACTTATCTGCAAACTTAAAATCAGGGGCCACATATTTTCTCGGTGAAATCACTACAAGTAAGTCCAGTGTCTTAAGCATATCAGGTCTTCAGGAAATGTTTATAGACCTAAAATAAAATCACCTGAGAGATGTCATGGAAGACAGCATGAATACTGATACTAGAATAATATGAATGTCTGACCAGAGGAAAGCAAATTTTAAGAGAAAGGAAAAATATAAAGAATGACTTGATCAAATGTGGAGAAATCCAATCTCAATGCTCCAATTGGAGTATTGGTGTTCCCATCAATAGACAGGGCAACAACAAAAATATTGGTGTGCAATTGTACAACACATCTTTTGTACACCATATTGTGTTGTGCACCTGCAACCTGTATAATTTTGTTAACCAGTGTCACTCCAATAAAATGCAATTAAGAAAAGAAAATATTGGAAATGTGCCTGTACTGCTCCAACACTAAAGAAGATAAAGGGCCCTTTTTCCTTTTCCAATAAAAATGCCTTCCCTTCCAACACGAAGACTTACTCTGCCATGTATAGAAAGCAGGTTTCATTCATAAATAAACCCCACTTTTTTTCCTTCACCCTTTTCCACCATCCTGACCCCTTCTATCTGGACAAATTAAAGATGGTTAAAAAATGTGCAATATCATTTTATACAAATGCTGGGTACAGAATAGCTGCTGGGTATGCAAGCTAATACTAAGGGCTTTTATCTGCCCTCCCACTCTATTGTTATGCTACCAAAAGGAACCATTAAAATACAGATCTCAATTTAGTCAAGTAATTGATACCCTAACTATTATGCTCTGAAATTTAACACTGTGTTTGCACCAAGATCATGCCTCTCTGGGCTACTTTCAGCCAATGACTGAATGTGATAGAGATCTGAAGTCCAAAACATTTTGGAAGATAAGAAATTCTTCCAAGATTTTGTTTTAAGAACTCCCCAATGATTTTTCTGGACTTTCTTTAGTCTGAGCAGCAGCTTAAGAAAGTTCCAACTCATCTTTCTTTCTTTCTTTCTCTTTTATTTTGGGTCTCAGACCTGCGTCATGATCTCATGGTCAACCTACAGACACTCTTCACATCTTCTTTCACAGGCATTTTTCATAATAACATTTTTATGCATTTAACTTTCTTTGGAACCTGCCTCTTCAACAACTCTGAGTAGCTAACAAAATAGAACATTGACAAATGCTTTTTGTGTTTTATAATGTATTATATATACACATTATATTTATAATGTGTATATATAAATATAATATATTTATTTATGTATTATATTTATATATACACATAATGTATATATATGTGCATATATAAAACACATATAATGTTTTTTAATATGTATTATATCTCTATATGATCTATCTATTTTCAGGTGACCAGATTTTTTTTTTAATTTTATTTTAATTTATTTATTTATTCATTTTAGAGAGGAGACACAGAGTGAGAGAGAGAGATAGAGAAAGAGAGAAAGGGGGGAGGAACTGGAAGCTCAACTCCCATATGTGCCTTGACCAGACCAGTGCAGGGTTTTGAACTGGCGACGTCAGTATTCCCAGGTCGACGCTTTATCCACTGCACCACCACAGGTCAGGCCAGGTGACCAGATTTTAAAATTGGTAAAGCGGGATACCATTGATGGGGGGGTACTTGATTGAAAATTTGGTCTATATGGAGCAACAATATTTTTCATAGAATGCAAAAATAGTATTGTAATATATTTTTTTAAATTTTAACATAAGTACAATTTACAAATATAATACATTAAAAATTATGTATAGTATTAGTTTATTCTTTGGCATATTTCTCATTTGAGTAAATTTTTTTTAGTAGATTGCTATTGTTTAAAAGGTCATGAAATTTTTCACAAGAATTTGTTAAATTATATTTCACACATAAAATGGCTTTCAAAGTCTCAACACTTAATTGTGGTTTTTCTGATGTCCACACTTTATTTACCATAGAAAAAACGCGTTCAGTCGCAGCATTAGTTCCTGGTAAAGACAGCACGTATTCCACAGTTTTTAGTGCATTATTGTATGGAACATGGTTTGTTTCCAAATAATGAAATATTTCTAACCCTTTGTTCTCTATTGTGATTTTTGCTGATGCCTAAGATTTAACCTTTTTCTTATCAATCTATTTTTTTTTTAATAATGATACCTCATTAAAGAGATCATTTTCGGAAATATTACTATATGGGAAATTTTGAGTGAGTCAGAGGGATCGGGTTACACGTCCCGAAACCAATGCAGGAGCTGCAGGAGCGGGCGGGAGCAGGCAGGGCAGCGCCACCAGCATGCTCTCACGGGAGCGGTCTCACACACTCCCTGTCTGGCCTCGTTTTGTGGCAGCTGCGCTCCCCGCATCCAGCCCTGCCGCCCGCTGGAGACCAAGCGGCTTGTGCCTCATGGAGCCCGGAGCCACACTCCGGCGTCCAGGACACGGGCCTATGGGTAGTTAGGGGACTTGACAGCCGCTGCCCCAGCAGGTATGTCCTGACCAAAGTTCTTTGTTTCAGGGCCCCGCACAGGGCATCCAGCTCTTGCGGCAGTGTGGGCACTTCCAGGTCGAGGCGAGGTCTCCCCACCAAAAACCATATATTCCCTTCCTGTTCTCCCACTGTTTCCTAGCTTTTCGTGCATTCTTTCCAAAAATTGGGACTTTTTTTAAAATGCTGCGGGATGTGAGACAAAATGTTGAAAATTGGGACTATCCCGCCAAAAGCGGGACATCTGGTCACCTTAATCTATGTATCTATCATCTATCTATCAATAATATGTGTATTTAATTGTTTAAAAGTATCCATAACTAGATTGCAAGAACCCTGACAATGCCTGATGTATCATGGGTGGCAATTCTCAAAGTTAAGTGTATTCCTTTCCTGGGTATTCTGCAACAAAGTACCACAAACCAGGTGACTTAAAACAACGAATACACATCCTCTCACACTCTGGAGACCAGAAGTCTGAAAGGGAGATGTCAGTAGGGTCAAAAGTCTCTGAAACTTAGGGGAGAATTCTTCCTTACCTGTTCCTTCTCTCTGGCAGTTTCCAGTAACCCTTCATGTTTCTTGGCTTATAACTGCATCTTTTCAATCTTTGCTTCTGGTTGTTGCTTTTTTTTTTTTTTTAACTTCTCCCCTGTATTCTCTTATCTCTATTTTCAATTTTTTTTTTCTTTGTATAAGGACAATGGTCATAAAATTAGGGTTTACCTTAAGCCAAAGTGACCTCATTTTAACTTATTTATGTAAAGATCTTATTTCCAAATAAGGTCACACACACAGTTACCATCAGTTAGGACTTAAATATATCTTTTACATATCTTTTGACAAAGATATTGCTTCATTAACTGATATAATGATACTAAAAAAATAAAAGACACCGTAACTCACTAGCTTAACACACACCATTGACTTCCAATTGTGATCAGTATAAGATTCCAGATCCTTACTTTGGCTCAAAGATTCTGACAGAGTCATTCATAATGTCTCTGGCTTCATGTCCCTCCTCATAGGAGGCCTGTAGTCCAGAAACAAATGTATTTTATCTGTGCGTCAAACATGTCAAACTTTATGCTTCAGAGACAGCTTACTTGTTCTTCATTTTGCCTGAACCTCTCTTTTCATAGGTTTACACATAGCTGCCTCCTCTTTATCATTCCTGATTTTGCTTATATATGAGTTTCTGACAAAGGACTTTATAAAGACTGAACTTAAGTATTATTCAGATTTTTTTGTCAAACTCTGTCCCCTAACCTATTTTATTATCTGCATAACAACACCATTGTCTAAAATTAATTAGCTTACTTTCAGTTTGCTTTCTAAAATCATCTTTGTTTCCCTACTGGAAGTAATTTAATTCTATTAGATCAGGTCTCTTATGTTTATTTCTCTATTCCCAATATTGCAACCATGTCTGACAAATGTGAGAAGTTCAAAAAAATATGAACTGAGTGACTATTTACAACATATCATACAAAGACTGGTATGAACAACTGACAGGCTGGGTGAATCAGAAGAGGCTGCACATTTGGGCTTTACTGTTGGGTTCTCATTTCTTCAACAAATGTAAATGAGAGGTTTACTAAGTGAGAAGTCAGCAGGAAGGAGTTACTCAGCAGTTTTAGGTATTTGACATATGAAATAATATGGGAAAAACTCATAAAAACTACAAGACTGACTGACTTGGATGGTAAACACTGTTGAAATTCAAAAAATGAAAGGATCATGGAAGAATATAGTAATAAAGAATGTTTTCTTAGAATTGAGGGAGAAAGCCATCCCCCTGCCCTCAAGGGAGAAGATCTTTGATTAGTATAAATATTGGAAGCCTGTAACAGTAAGGGACAATTGCAGAGATTAGAATGCATAAATTTGAGTGAGTCAACAATACCTTTTGGGTGCCCTGAGTGCATTGTCACTGCACTGGTATGGTGGGACACCTGATTGAAATTTACCCTGAGCACAGAGTTTCTGGAAACTTGTAAAGGCCAGGCTCTCAAGGAGGCTCTATTAGAGGTGACTTTTGAATTCAGTATCTTTCATTTTCAGAAAAAAGTCATTGTGATCCATTGTACCTAAAATTTAATTTAGTTTATTTCAACTCTATAAATACCAATGAAAAGACTGAGTGTTCTTTAACCTTTACTCTGTTGGGTTAATTAAAAACATAATGGTAGAATCAGGAAAATGTTTATAAGACACACACACACACACACACACACATACACACACACACACAATTACTATTAGTGCTTCCAAAAACACCATTTCCACAAAAGAGCTGAAAAAGACAAGGTAAGTTATGTAGTTAAACCATGCAATTTGTCCCTGGTCAGGTAGCTCAGTGCATAAAGCATAGGCCAGGCACATCAGAGGTTGCAGGTTTGATCGCCAGTCAAGGTACATATAAAAAGCAATAAATGAGCACACAACTAAATGGAACAACTAAGTGAAACAATGAGTTGATGCTTCTATCTCTCTTTCTTCCCTTCTCCCTCCTTCCTTTTCTTTCTATCTCTCTCTCTCAAGTGAATGGAAAAATATTTTAAAGCGTGTACTACAAAGTTTAGGTTTCTAATATGTTAATTTTTTTATAATGCATGTGGTAGAATTAGTATTTTTGAAAGGCAATAGCAGCAAAACTTGGCTTCTGACTACTAGTGACTTCATAATTGGGAAATTCCACATGCTGAAGAACTTACTCCATAATCAATTATTTACAACTTTAATTTCTGCCACTTTCATAAACAGGTCCATTGACCAACTACTATGAGTGTGTCTATATACGTACACACACTCAGACATATATATGTATGTATCTTTGCTTTTTGTTTGTCTCTCTATTTTGTATACACACACCCCATATAAACACAGTATATGTACATACATATAAAATATGATATATATATATAATATGTATATATGCATGTATGTATAGCTATAAACTATTTGGATATATGTGTCCTCTATATAATTTCTATAAAAAGAGAGATAAATATGAATGTTAATGGTTTATCAAAAGGAGTCATTTACATAAAATCTAAATGATCTGTATTTGAATTAATTTTTCTTTTCTTTCCTTCTTTTTAAATTTACTGTCCAAATCTTGTGTTTGGTTGTTAAAGAAAAAATGTTTCATTCCCATAAATCCAAATATGTGGGGAAAGTTATCACAACATTTTATCTTCCAGGAAGAGAACTACGGCCACGCTAGCACTTTGCTGTGGGCTTGGCCCATTTGCAAGAGCAAAGCGAGATCGGCATGTCCTTTCTGCTCTGTGCTCTCTACAAATATATCTGGATCTTCTCATAAGCTGATGAACTGGCACAGATGCCTGGCGTTTTAGGATGGGTTTTGCTTTCTTTGCCGAGAATCATGGCTTTAAAACCCTAGGATTGGCTTGAATATTGTGGTTTCAGTCTCCAGATCACGGTCTAGCACATTGAAAATAAGTGAAATGGCATTGACCTTTTGGAAAAAGGAAAATGTCCACAGTCCCTTCTGGCAGCAAGCCCCAGAACCCTATGCACACCACAGTGACTCAGTAATTAAGTTGAGAATATTAGGTTAAAAAAAATGTAGAAGAACCAGAGAAATATAAATAAGCCCTTTAGTATTTTTTTGCAGAGAAAATGTTATAAACAAGTAGGGTTATACAGTCGTGGTAAAAATTATATCTACACACTAGAACTTTTAAATTATTTCTCCTCTGTAAAATACTACAGCAAAAAATAATAGGGTCTAAACTTACACTTTATTAAAACAATTACATTTCATCCATTAGAGTTTATAACCCAGGCAAAGCAATTTTATTTTAGAATAAATTTTGCTATTGTTAATAAAAGCATGTCAACAATATTAAAACAATAAATATTGAATGAAGCTTTCAGTAACATTATTAATTTTTTAAAGGTTGACTGATGTTTTTTTTCTATTAGATAACCTCAGTATTCCAAATGTCTATCAAATCCAGAAAAGAAATATTGGTGGCACATTACTTAAGTGCTCCACCTGAAAATTAAATAAAATAAAGTTTTCAGGATGATAAAATTTTCCTTGTAGCTGAAGAAACAACACATCTATGGTGTTGTCAACAGATCATCAATTTGTGCCCTATTTGCAGAAGAATGAAAATAAAGAACAATATAAGCTCTGGCAAGTTGGCTCAGTGGTACAGAGTCTGCGTGGTCTGAGGATGTTCCAAGTTTAATTCCCTGTCAGGGCACACAGGAGAAGCGCCCATCTGTTTCTCCACCCCTCCCCACCTCCTTCTTTCTCTCTTCCCCTCTCACAGCCATGGCTTGATTAGTTCAAGCATATCAGCCCTGGCACTAAGGATGGTGCTAAAATTAGCTCAGTTGCGAGTATGGCCCCAGAAGGGCAGCGCATCAGCCCCAAATAGGTGTTGCCAGGTGTATCCCTGTTGGGTTGTATTCAAGAATCTGTCTCTCTTTATCCCCTCTTCTCACTTGAAAAAGAAGGAAAAAAAGAACAATAAAGCAGAAGAGAGGGGGCAACCGGACCTACATAGCTTGAATACTCCACTGTATTTGTTCAGGTTGGTCTCAGTCCTTGAAGGACAAGGTAGGATTTGTACTCAGCAGGTTAAAAGCTTAAAATGCTGAAATAATTTTTTTAAAAAATTATTTTGTTAGCACATACACTTTTCAGGTAGCGAGAGGGGGAGTTTGTAGTAAGAATGATAGGGACCAATTATTAAGGCCTGAGGACTCTGTTGCCCATAAGCCCTCTACCTGTATTTTAGGTATTTATTTAATATTTAATAAATATTTAATATTCTCAACAAGAGGATGGATGTTATTGTCCCAATTAATAGTATACACATTCAAACCTAGCTCTTTCTAGTGACCAAAGGAGTATTCTTTCTGGCATGCTTCAGTCTCTCAGGAAGCTTAAATGCTAGTGAATTCTTACACTAATAATCTGGCTGGATGTTTTTCTCTAAAGCCAAACATTATGTTGGGTTTGACTACCTTGACCAACTGTAGTTATTAGGAATCATGCATGAATAGCCTAAGGAAACATTAATTACAAAACAAATGAGTTTTTCACAGTTTAAGCATTTTAGGTTTAAAGAACATATTTAGAGAAAAAAGAGAAACATTGTTTACAGTGGTATTGAAATCATGATTCTTAACTTTTAGAAATTGGTTTAAGAACTGAGCTCTATATCTGTTTTGATTTTGTTTGTTACCATCAAAAAATAATATTAAATAATTGTCACCATCCTAGAAAATGAGTGAGGCATCTTTATCTGTGAGGATATTGCTGGCATAACCAAATAATATATATAATATTGTAGAAAAAGAGTAATCAGTTGTAAAGAAAGTACTTAAATATTAATTTAATGTATCTGTTTTTACTGTATAATGTTAAATCCACATAGACCTACTATTTATCTTCAATAATCCACAAATTGTACAAGTTATCAGAGCTGATTCTGAAATTTTTGTCGACCATTTGATGTGTACTACACTCTGGGGCAGAGAGAGAAATATGCTCTTCCTTGAGAAAGTTGTGCAACGTTACAAAAACATGAATATGGCAGAGGTTGTAAGTCAACTTTGAAAGTGCGCTGATAAACTTTGAATTATTTATCTGTGAAATTCAAAACATGTGTGGGGAGCTGCTTGCTAGACAACTCCTCTAAATCTATGCTCCAGTATCAGAGGGTGTTGCCCTCTGTCGTTTGGAGATATTAAAAGGTAAGATTTCTGCTTACTGGAAATAAGACATGAACTGGCTTTGCACGCCTCTATTTTGGTCTGGCACACACATTTACTGGAAGGCCCAATAGTAACCTCTGAAGAAATTCATAATAGGAAAATGATGCGATATTTCCATTTCAGATATTGGCTTAAATGGCAGGATAATAACTTGCTGACGCCATGAATGTGTGTGTGTGCATCTGTTTAAGCAAACATTATTTATAGATATGAGATATATCAGTTAATACTGCAAAGGTACATACATGTGTGTATTTCAGAATACCATGGGTTCAAGATTATATCTAGATAGGGGAGAAATAAAAACATCAGCCTTTTGAAAATTTGAACACATTTATTAGATACAGTTTAAAACTTTAAAAAAGGATATTTATTGGTTTCAATATTAATATTAAAACTTATTTAAATAGTTTTATGGACATAGATAGGATCATAAACACAGAGTTATAGTCAGTATCCTTTTGCTGCTCCTTAGTGGTCCATGTCATTGCCATCTGACCAGGGCAGAATAACCAGTGTGAGAAGCTTCTTATCATGTAGAACATATCACTCACCTGGATGCTTAGGCCTAGTTGGTATAAACTGACATTTTTCCTATCCTCACTTCCCTCAACAACATAAAAATATCAAGAGGCAAGCAGACTCCCAGATCTCTAAATTTCTAAAGAGGTTAGATACTTTTGTTTTGCTTTCTGCAAAGCTTAGGTTCATACTTCTGATTTCACTTCTGTTTCTTTTATCTCTCAGCCGTTTAGACTAAAAAGAGGCGTGGACAGTAATAGTCAACAAGCCATATCAGAGAGGAAAGAGCAGGAAAGCATGAGAAGGCTCATGGCCATTTCTTTATGTGCTCACATCCCAACCATGGCTTCTCACATGGGTTTCAACTACATGAAGACTGCTTGATAAACTCAGGCAGAGTCTCCACTTGGACAGTTTGCTTCAGTGAAAACCCACATTGTTTAAAACATCTCGTAGAAGTCAATCCTTAATAAATGTTCATGTAACAAAATTTCATTAATTTTATTACAGATTTTTATGTTCCTTGTCTTGTATGTTTCAACTTGTCAAAATGAGCTCTCAAGGGTGCTAAATTTAGTAAAATTCAAAAATGGGAAGAAGTTCTAGATTGAAAATTCAATTTTATGTTCACCACAAAATCAAGATCTTTGAGATACTGTCATTCCTAAATTTTACAGTATATTGCACATTGGAATCTTATTGTCCAAGAATAATAATGACCGTTTTTAAAAACCTACTGGGTGGCATGTATTGTGATCATGCCTATGACTAATAGGGTGATTTTATAATTTTAAAAATGGGAAAACACATTGAACATCTTGACTGTCCCCAGAGCTCATGAAGAAAATATAAGCTAAATTTAGTTTATTTGACACTGGGCCTATGCCCTTTTCAAGGGAGCAGGTAGCATATTCAGGCAGTGGTACAGTGAATAGAGCATCAGTCTGGGATGCAGAAGACTCAGGTTGAAACCTTAACATGCCAGCTTGAGTGTGGGCTCACCAGCTTGAATGCAGGGTTGCTGATTTGAGCTTGGGATCATAGACATGACCCCATGGTTGCTGGCTTGAAGCCCAAGGTCACTGGCTTGAGGCCAAGGTCACTGGATTGAGGCCAAGGTCACTGGATTGAGCAAGGAGTCACTGGCTTGGCTGGAGCCCCCCAGTCAAGGCACATATGAGAAAGCAATCAATGAAAACTAAGGTGCCACAACTACAAGTTGATGCTTCTCTCTCTTCCTTTCTATCTGTCCCTATTTGTCCCTCCATCTCTCTCTCTCTCTCTCTCTATCTCTCTTTCTCCCACTCTCTTTCTCTTACACACACACACACACACACACACACACACACCACACAAATGCAAAGAGAGAACATGTAGACACTTATAACACTAGAGTATCAAGCAAAGGCAAAACTCAGAATTGATTCCTTCCACGTTTGAAATGATTAACTGAAGACGTGTCTTCTAGCTTGGGAGTTTGATTCTCAAGATCACATAAATCATAAATATACCATTCCTTGTTTCTCTTTCCATCCACATGTTTAAATTTTAAATCAAGTTCAAATTTCAGACCATTTCAATCTTCACATTTTTTTTAATTTCTAAGAGTTTCTATTTCTTGTGATAAACAATCTACATATCCACCAGATTCATCAAGGTTTTTATATTGCTTTTTTAATTTAAGGAGTGATGGTCTTTAAAGTTAGAAGCCTTTTACATAATATCTTTGAATGGGGATCCCAAACCCAGTTCCAGGGCTGGGGGCAGTCAACCGCCATACCAACAAACAACTCTTAGATACCAGCAGGGTACCTAGGAATTCAACTCGATTCCGACACAATCTATGTAGAGTTAGCATCAGATTCCACAAGTTAAATGTTCAGTCCTACAAGACTACCTCCTTCCAACACACTACACACACACACACACACACACACACACACACACACACACACACACACACACTTTCCTGTGTTCTTCCCTGTGCTTCTGACCAATCAGTTATAGACTGGAAGCTCCTATGACTCCTTTGTGTTCTATTAATTTGTTAAATGGCTCACAGAACTCAGGAAAACCCGTTTACTCAGAAGTTTACCAATTTCTTACAAAATATATTAATGGGTATAAATGAGCAGCCAGATGAGAAGGTGTCCTCGCAGAGCCTGGAGCCCAGTACAGTTGCACTTGGAAGCATTTTGGTTCTCCAGTGAGGAAGCTCTCCAAGAGAAGGGCCACCTAGCTGTTCTCCTGTGTATTTATAAAAGCTTCATTACATAGACAGGACTGACTAAGCAATTGCCCCTTTGCAACTGAACTCAACCTATAGCGCCTTCCCCCTCCACTGAGGTCAGAGGGTGAGAATGAAAGTTCCTACCTCTAATCACAGAGTAATTATTTTGGCAACCCTCACTCATCCTTGAATGAGATCCAAAATTTACCTCATTAATATAACAAGAGTCACTTTTATCACTCTCGACACTTAGGAAATTCCAAGGTTTTTGAGTGCTGTAAGCCAGAAATTGTGAATGAAGACTAATACCATAAAAGTTTTTTATATATCTTGAATGAGTCATATAAATTTTCAAGGTCTCAGTTTTCTTATCGGTGGATTGGAAATTCAATGATACTCATCTTCATTCTCAGTATTAACATTATCAGCCTATTTGATTCTTTTCCATTTGATAATCTCTCATATGATTCTTTTCATAAGAGGAGAAGGAGAAAAGTCCAAGTGCTTTCTAGAATGTGCATCACATGTTAGCACAATTCCGAGAGCCATGTTCATTTAAGGCGGGGTTTTGTGTAAATGCATGACCATGGACAGGTCAGTTGGGCATTCCGTGCTGCTCTTTTCACTGAGGTACAATGAGAATAATAGCATCTTTTGTTAGTACTGCAAGAACTAAATAAAATACAGTAATTTGAAAGCAATGAGCCTTGAGCCTGAAAACTTGCTTATTTTTTAGTTATTTTAATAGATAAGTCCAATGACAAAATTAATCACATTTTCTTTGTATTTCTGCATCCATGTGTTATTTTTTTTTCTGATTCTTCTCTTGACTATAATCACTTATATGGTTGCTCCTTAACTTTTTGTATTATTTTGTATTATTGCTCAGTTTCTTGCATTAAATAAACTGAACCTTCATGCTATTTTTGTAATTGAGTATATGGAAATGTACTAAGGAGGGACAGGAATATATTATATGCAAAAAGATTGAACAGTTGTCAAAGGACCAAAAATTTATATAGTTTCTCTCAAACTATAGTTAAAAAATGTATTTTTTTCAAATTAAGTCTCATTTTAGAAACCACTCAAGGAAATTCCAAAGTATCCACTCATTCTCAGGTCTTTCTGGAAGAGAATTAAAAGTGTAAAGGAAATAAGTGAAATTTATTAAGCTCTATAAAAGAACATAGATTGGACTTTATTCTCATGGCATAACACAAAAACAGGAAGAAATTATTTGCTCTCACAAACTTCTCATTAGGGAGCATCCTAAAATTTTTCAGCTTTCACCAAACCATGAGAAAAGCTGTTTCCACCTGCAGGACCTCTTCACCTCTGTTAAAATAATGCAGAAATGGACGTTTCCTGAGCCTACAAGAACACTTTAAGACACAAAGTCAGACATTTTTTATTTGATTTCTTGAAAACTCAAACTTCACTAAGCTTTGGTTTTCATTCCTTCTACTGTAGTGGAAGTTCCAAAACTTGAGCTTTATATCTTTTACTGACGACAAAGTAATAGCATATCAAATATATATTTTTTCTTTTGCTTTTTTCTCTAGAGCAGAATTTCTAATTAGGAGCTTTGCAACTATAAACCAGTTGGAAAAATGTTTAGGCCAGCTCCCACATTTGGTTTTTTTTCCACCAGCTGAGATCAAGCTTGCTCACTAGGAGAATAAACACTATCTCTGCTCATGAGTGAAGGCTGCGATCCAAGCCCTGGGACTGCCAACTCCCCTCACTATAAAATGTGACCCCAGTCACACTCTTCCCAAGAATGCTTTGCAATCTTGATAATATTTTCTCATGTGTCAAGATAGTGAACAGGGACATGTGTTTCTTTTGGGGCTGTTTATACTTATCTGTCTTATCTAAAAAAGTGGAAAAGATTATTATAGTTTATCCTCATCTGTGGATTAATATTTGTCTTTAAAAAGCCAATGGTGCATGACCAGGTGGTGGCGCAGTGTATAGAGCGTCAGATTGGGATGTGGAAGACCCAGGTTCGAGACTCTGAGCTCGCCAGCTTGAGAGCAGGCCCATTTGGCTTGAGCAAAAGCTCGCCAGTGTGGACCCAAGGTCGCTGGCTCCAGCAAGGGGTTGCTTGTTCTGCTGAAGGCCCGCGGTCAAGGCACATGTGAGAAAGCAATCAGTGAACAACTAAGGTGTTGTGATGGCAGCAAAAACCTAATGATTAATGCTTCTCACCTCTCTCCGTTTCTGTCTGTCTGTCCCTATCTATCCCTCTCTCTGACTCTCTCTCTGTCCCTGTAAAAAAATAAAAAAATATTTTTTTAAAAAAAGCCAATGGTATTTATACATATAGAAAGGGCTTCATAGCTGTAGAGAAGGGATGATGATGATGATTATAATAATAGTAATAAAAGCTGACATTTATTGTTCACTTGTCCATGCCAGCCACTGTCTTAAGAGGAGTAGAGCAATAAATCTTTAATGTGAATCCACTCAACAACCTTGTGTATAAATGTCATCCTTCTCATTTCTAAGAGAAAAAAACTTAGAGAGGTTAGAAAACTACTCTAAAGTTTTGCAGTGAGAAGAAATGTAGAATGAGAATTCAAATGCAGATTGGTTTGGTTTCAGAAGCTTTGATGTTAGATATTAATCATTTTCTGTTCTAATAATTGAATTACAAATGTACTTACTTTGCAAAATGTGAGATCATTTGGATTTAGCATGACTCAACATAAAAATTGTTGAAAGAAAGAAAAAGAAAATGTTAATTTTGAAAAATATTTTTTTCACTGACACTGAACTTGTTTAAAAGTCCAAACTACTTGTTGAAGAAAAAATGGTAAATGGACTTTAACATGGGATATTTTTCTGAATTCCATAGAGAATCACTGAATGTATTCCATATGGAAAACACATAACAGTGTCATTTTATATACTAAGACCATATCAATGAATAAAATATCTCAAATTTTTTTTAAATACAAATATCTACAAACCGCAGTAATCACATTGCTTTCTGCCAAATGCATGGTGAAACACATAGTGGGAAATTACCTACTCTTTTATATAAAAATATTTTAAAAGTTTCAAGATAGCAAGCAATGAAATGTATTTCTAAAAAATTATCTTCACAATGACCATGACCTGGTGATCTGGTTCCTGTCTACCTTCCCAGCCATACTTCTGGTTTAAAAGAAACACTTAGATGCAACCAACAATACTTCGCTTAGAAGTGTAAAAGGTATAAAGAATGGTTTCTGACTGAAGGTTCCTTGGGTGATAAATGATGTCCACATTAGTCTCTCAAATAGAAGAGAACCCAAGGAAATGGCAAAAGTGCTTTCAGTCTCTCTCTACAATTTTCCTCTTAGCTTTAAACTTTTCCATTATTTTCTGTAAAAATTAAGATCCATTAGAAGGCACATGATATTATAAGCACTTAACAACTATAAAGGATGAAATTATCTCCATCCATCAACTCAACACCCAAACAAGAGCTCCCATTAGAAGAGAGTGCAAAAATAACAGATAAGGACAAATCCACTTCAGAGATGGACTCTAAGTCACATGCAGGATTTCTTTAATTTTTACACCAAAGTTACAACTGCTTGACCTCAGCCACTGTCAACTCTCTGTAAAGGCCAGCAGAACAACCTATTGATCAAGCAGGTCTGAATGAAGCGGAGCTGAATCTATTACTAACAGAAATAAAAGAAACATTTTGAGTGAGCAATAGTAATGTCTCAGAAGGAAGGAGATGGGGTATAGATATTTACAGGTTTCTAAGCCCTTTGTTCCAATGGTTTAAGGCCGTTTTTTTTTGTTGTTTTTTTTTTTCAATATAGAGATATGATTGTGATTGGACAATGTTCTTGATATTGGAGTTTAGAATTTATGAACACATGAGAGGTAAAGTTTGGAGAGCAACCTCATAAATAAGCATTTGCCCAGCTGAAGCATCTTTTGTGTTTGTTAATGGATTATTTACCCGAATGAGTAATAGGTTGTAATGAAAGATTAGTTGAACAGGATATT
Source organism: Rhynchonycteris naso (assembly GCA_037038555.1). Classification (NCBI taxonomy): domain Eukaryota; kingdom Metazoa; phylum Chordata; class Mammalia; order Chiroptera; family Emballonuridae; genus Rhynchonycteris; species Rhynchonycteris naso. Next base: position 17,881,469 of record CM072999.1, on the reverse strand, counting down.
ATTCAGATACTTATATTCAGGAAGTTCTTGAAGAACCCAATGAAATTTTTATTCTAAGAAGGATTTTGCAGACATATCTTTCAGGGCAAAAGTTTCAGAAGCAAATAGTAAAATTATGTTGTTATAAGTCACCTGTCTTAATTCAGTCTGCTATAACAAAAATACCATAGACAGCTGTCATACCTTACAGGTGCTTGGTTTGATTGAAGGACCCCAGAGACTGCATCCCTCACCTGTTTCAAATGTTTATATGCTGATGGTAAGGGTGGTAGAGAGCAGGTGTGTGTGCCAGTTATAACACCTTATCAGGCATACTTTATAAAAGATATAGTGAAGATGAACTATAGACCATCAGAACCAATTTAAAAATATATAAAATAGTTTTGGATACCAGTGTTCTTCACAAAAAGTGTGAGGATTCTATCTGCTTAATTATATAAAAGAAGAGTAAATTAGAGATTTTATTAGACTTAGTTAATTTGCAAGTTTTAATTTCATATCTGGAGACTACTGGTAAAGTACTTTTAAACATATATAAAACAAGAATATGTAGTCTTTGTATCATTTTTTATGAGATCTGAAAAGGGGGTTTTAAATTATTTCTAGGCTTAATGCCATCTAGCCAAACTCAGACCACATTTTGAGAAGTATGGGTGAGAAGTTATCAAGGCTTATGCACAGAAAAAATAATAATGATAGATAAAGATAAGAAAAAATTGGGGTTTATGTGGAAATTAATATGAGTCATTGACATCTATTAGGCAAGATGAAGACATTTGGATCTCATAAAAATTTTTAAAGAAAAAAGTTAGAAAGAGACAGAGAAATGAAACAGTAATTTCTGTTTGCCTAGACTATGTATATTAATATAACCCTTATTCCTTTTATCTCTAAAAATTAAAAGTTATAGAGAAAGCATACCCAATTCAATCTAAGTTACTTTTAAAAAAACAGAACCCTTGCTGGTTAGCTCAGTGGTAGAGCAGTGTCTAGCATGTGGATGTACCAGGTTTGATTTCTGGTCAGGGGACACAGAAGTGACCATCTACTTCTCTACCCCTCTCCCTCCTTCTCTTTCTCTCTTCCCCTCCTGCACCCATGGCTCAATTTGTTTGAACATATTGTCCACAGGCACTGAGGATGGCTCCACGAAGCCTCTGCCTCAGAAACTAAAAATACCTCAGCTGAGAGCATGGCCCCAGATGGACGAAATGTCAGCCCCAGACCGGGGTAGCCAGTGGATATTGGTTGGGGTGCATACCGGGTCTGTCTCTTTATCTCTACTCTTCTCACTTGGATAAAATAAAAATAAAAAAAATAATAATAATAATAAAAGAAAAGCAAAAAAGTCTACCACCTGAAATCAACCAAACTCAGTTATGTGATTTATTCTACCCCAAATTGTATTTGCATCGTCTTTAGAGTGTACATACTGCCAATCAACAAAGCTAATAATAATATGAAATGGTACAAAACACTAAATCAATCTGACCAATAAATTGAATTTTGAACTGTCAATACAGTGAAAATAATTGGTTAGTATCTTGGAGTCATTAAACTAGAAATAACTTTTATTCTTTCTACACATTATATAAAAGTGATTGGCTCAACTGTTTTTACTTGCAAGCAAAAAGTTACATAGCTGATCATTGCTGAGAACTTTATTTAATAAATATCTCTGATTACTTCTGTTGGTAGAAAGTTAAGTTTAAGCATTAACTGAGCAATAGTCATGAAATATGTTACAGTTACACACTATGAATTAGTTTCAGCTTTAGAAAATTATAAAAATTACTGAAAGAAATAGAAATTTGGCACATTGTTCTCCGTGCTCTAATTGTTCAGAGATGAGACATATTTAGAGCACATTTGTTTGTAGTTGCTAAAAAACTCATGATAGAACATGATAATACAAACAGTCTATTCAAATATATGCAAGTTGAAGACAATGATAGGGAACTTGCTATTTGTTACTTTAAGAACATGTTAAAACTAGACCCCAAACTCATCAACTGGAAAATAAAGTGGTTCATGTGGCTGAGTTATCAAACGACCTTTATCAGCAAAAATTAGGAGAAAAAACATTTGCACACCTTGTGGTGAATGAATGTACTCTGATGGAGTTTCCTAGAGATTAAGATGAGAATTTAAAGACACCAATATGTTAATTTTAAGTTATTCAATAGTTCTTTTTTTTTTTTTTTATTAACTTTAATGGGGTGACACCAATAAATCAGGGTACATATGTACAATGAAAACATCTCCAGATTATCCCATCATTCAATTGTGCTGCATACCCATTACCCAAAGTCAAATTGTCCTCTGTCACCTTCTATCTGTTTTTCCCTGTGTCCCTCCCCTTCTCCCTATCCCACCCTCCCCTCCCTCCCCCCATCCCGTAACCACCACACTCTTGTACGTGTCTCGTAGTCTCATTTTAATGTCCCACCTATGTCTGAAATCATGCTGTTCTCAGTTTTTCTTTTTTTCTGATTTACTTATTTCACTTCGTATAATGTTATCAAGGTACATCCATTTTGTTATAAATGATCCGATGTCATCATTTCTTATGGCTGAATATCGTTCCATAGTATATATATACCAAAGCTTTTTAATCCACTCGTCTTCTGACGAACACTTGGGCTGTTTCCAGCTCTTCGCTATTGTGAACAATGCTGCCACAAACATGGGGGCGCATTTCTTCTTTTCGAACAGTGTTATGGTGTTCTTAGGGTATATTCCTAAAAGTGGGATAGCTGGGTCAAAAGGCAGTTCGACTTTTAATTTTTTGAGGAATCTCCAAACTGTTTTCCACAGTGACTGCACCAGTCTGCATTCCCACCAGCAGTGCAGAAGGGTTCCCTTTTCTCCACATCCTCGCCAGCACTTGTTCTGTGTTGTTTTGCTGATGTGTGCCATTCTGACTGGTGTGAGGTGATATCTCATTGTGGTTTTAATTTGCATTTCTCTAATAATTAGTGATGTTGAGCATTTTTTCATATGTCTTTTGGCCATCTGTATGTCTTCTTTGGTAAAATTTCTATTCATTTCTTTTGCCCATTTTTTGATTGGATTGTTTGTCTTCCTGGTGTTGAGTTTTATAAGTTCTTTATAAATTTTGGTTATTAACCCCTTATCAGACGTGCTGTCGAATATGTTCTCCCATTGTGTAGTTTGTCTTTTTATTCTGTTCTTGTTGTCTTTAGCTGTGCAAAAGCTTTTTAGTTTGATGTAGTCCCATTTGTTTATCTTGCCTTTTATTTCATTTGCTCGTGGAGATAAATCGGCAAATAAATTGCTGCTACAGATGTCGGAGAGCTTGCTGCCTATGTTTTCTTCTACGATGCTTATAGTTTCACGGCTTATGTTTAAGTCTTTTATCCATTTTGAATTTGTTTTTGTGCATGGAGTAAGTTGATGGTCTAGTTTCATTTTTTTGCAGGTAGATGTCCAATTTTCCCAGCACCATTTGTTAAAGAGGCTGTCTTTACTCCATTGTATGTTCTTTCCTCCTTTGTCAAATATCAGTTGTCCATAAAGCTGTGGGTTTATTTCTGGGTTTTCTGTTCTGTTCCATTGATCACTGTGCCTGTTCTTATGCCAGTACCAGACAGTCTTGAGTATAATGGCCTTGTAGTAAACCTTGATATCCGGAAGAGTGATGCCTCCTGCTTTATTTTTTCTTTTTAAGATTGCTGAGGCTATTCGTGTTCTTTTTTGGTTCCATATAAATTTTTGGAATATGTTTTCTATATCTTTGAAGTATGTCATTGGTATTTTAATTGGTATTGCATTGAATTTATAAATTGCTTTGGGTAATATAGACATTTTAATGATGTTTATTCTTCCTAGCCATGAGCAAGGTATATGCTTCCACTTGTTTGTATCTTCCTTGATTTCTTTTATCAATGTTTTATAATTTTCCGAGTACAAGTCCTTAACCTCCTTGGTTAAATTTACTCCTAGGTATTTTATTTTTTTGCCTGCAATAGTGAAGGGGATTGATTCCTTAATTTCTTTTGCTGACAGTTCATTGTTTGTATATAGAAATGCCTCTGATTTCTGGGTATTAATTTTATATCCTGCCACCTTGCTGAATTCATTTATAAGGTCCAGTAGTTTTTTAACTGAGACTTTAGGGTTTTCTATGTACAATATCATATCATCTGCAAATAGTGACAGTTTTACTTCTTCTTTTCCAATTTGGATGCCTTTTATTTCTTCTTTTTGTCTGATTGCTGTAGCTAGGACTTCCAGAACTATGTTGAATAAAAGTGGTGAAAGTGGGCAACCCTGCCTGGTTCCTGATCTTAAGGGGATTGCTTTTAATTTTTGTCCATTAAGTATGATGTTTGCTGTGGGTTTGTCGTAGATGGCCTTGATCATGTTAAGGAATGTTCCTTGTATTCCCACTTTATTGAGAGTTTTAAGCATGAATGGGTGCTGGATTTTATCAAATGCCTTTTCTGCATCTATTGAAATTATCATGTGATTTTTGTCCTTCCTTTTGTTTATGTGTTGAATCACATTGATCGATTTGCGAATATTGTACCAGCCTTGCCTCTCCAGAATAAATCCCACTTGGTCATGGTGTATGATTTTTTTCATATATTGCTGAATCCGGTTGGCTAATATTTTGTTGAGAATTTTAGCGTCTAAATTCATCAGGGATATAGGCCTATAATTTTCTTTCTTTGTGTTGTCTTTGCCCAGTTTGGGGATCAGAATTATGCTCGCCTCATAAAAGGAGTTTGGAAGTCTGCCTTCCTTTTGAATTTTTTGAAATAGCTTGAGGAGGATAGGAGTTAATTCTTCTTTGAATTTTTGATAGAATTCACTTGTGAAGCCATCAGGCCCAGGACTTTTCTTTTTTGGGAGTTTTTTGATAACTGTTTCAATCTCCTCTGTTGTAATTGGTCTGTTCAGGTGTTCTGATTCTTCCAGATTGATTTTTGGAAGTTTATATGATTCAAGAAATTTGTCCATTTCATCTAGATTGTCAAATTTTTTGGCATAGAGTTCTTCATAGTATTTTCTTACAATGCTTTGTATCTCTGTTGTATTAGTTGTAATTTCTCCAGTGTCCTTTCTAATTTTATCTATTTGAGACCTCTCTCTTTTTTTCTTGATGAGTCTATCAATAGTTCTTAATATCCCAAGTATCCCAAGAGGAAAGGACATGCATAATAAACTGTTTAATTTTCCCTTCTTGCTTCCTATTTTCTTTTCAATATGTACTTTACATTTTCCAGCAATGGCAGACCAATTAGGATAAATGAAACCCAATTCTGAGACTGTTTTTGAGCTCCTGAAGGAGACACCTCTCTCTTTCTGCTAACTTTGAGTGGAGAAGGACATGGTCCTGAGTTTTGTTGGAGCAATAAATGTGGGAGTGGGTTCTAGCAGGGAGCCAGCCCTGAGGAGGCCGGGTCAAAAAAGCAAAGGAAGCCGCAGGGTCAGTTCACACCATTTGAGCCCTAGGTTAAAGTTCTCAAGCTAGGCATACCTCCAGAATGTCCATGTGCATGGAACAATCCTGCTCTTTCTTTTCTTTTCTTTTCTCTTCTCTTTTCTTCTCTTAATTAAAATTTCCTGTCCTGACTAATACTTAATGAGTCATTATCTTAACAAAGTTCAAAGAAACATTGAATCCTAGAACTTAGACATTTAAATTGAGTATTTTGTCAACTATCTTTCTCTATGTGTGTTATGAACTGGACGTGTCTTCCAAAAATTCATATGTTGATATCTTAACCCCTAATATGACTCCAGTAAGAAGTGGAGCTTTGGCAGATGATGAAGTCATGAGGATGGAATCCCCCAGGAAGGGGATTAGTATTCTTAAAAACAAATCTCTGAAGTTATTTTATTCCTTTTGTCATGTGAGAACACAGCAAGAAGATAAGCCATTTATAAACTAAGAAAGAGGTTCTCACCTGGACACCACATCTGCTGCAATTTGCTTTTTTATTTCCCAGTATCCAGAACTGTGAGAAATAAATTTCTGTTGTAATAAAGTCGTCTTGTGTATGGTATTTTTGTTATAGCAGCGTCAATGAACTAGAATGTCTTCAATTTCTATTCTTTCTATGTTAGCCTCTATAACAGTAGTATGATGAAATTTTAGAGAATAGCTAAGCCTGTTTCACAGAAAAGATGATTTATGAAAAACCAAAGAAGTAAAATTGACTGTGAGAATATCTGTGATGGGTTTCCAGTGGCCTATGGCCTTCATTGCTCAGAAATTTGAGAAGAACTTTGAGATGCTGGCACGAGGGAAGGAAGAATTTTAAGAATTTAGGTTACAGTGGGAACAGGAGACCCAATGACATATTAATAATCAACATTCAGATAAACTCCACTCCTTAAACATAATTATTAAACAGTGAAAGTATTAGGGGTCAATATAAAATTATTTGACTAGATTTAGACATTTAGAAAGCAGACTCTGAGAGAGATAGCAAGGGAACCAGTATTAACAAATCAGAACTGTTCTCAGTAATTCAGTTCAGTTCAGAAATCTGATGGAGAACTCACTGCCATTATTTCAATGGCGGTTTTAGTTTTTCAAAGGGAGGGCAAGAATTTAGGTAGGTTCAGAAATGTCGTAGGTCAAGTCAGAAATATTGAAATTCTATGAATATAGACTGGAGAAAAAAATATCGATTGAGGACCTAAAAACACCAATAGTAGTGTTTCATCTTTTCTGTGAAACAGGCTTAGCTATTCTCTAAAATTTCATCATGCTACTGTTATAGAGGCTAACGTAGAAAGAATAGAAATTGAAGACATTCTAGTCCATTGACGCTGCTATAACAAAAATACCATACACAAGACGACTTTATTACAACAGAAATTTATTTCTCACAGTTCTGGATACTGGGAAATAAAAAAGCAAGTTGTAGCAGATGTGGTGTCCAGGTGAGAACCTCTTTCTTAGTTTATAAATGGCTTATCTTCTTGCTGTGTTCTCACATGACAAAAGGAATAAAATAACTTCAGAGATTTGTTTTTAAGAATACTAATCCCCTTCCTGGGGGGTTCCACCCTCATGACTTCATCATCTGCCAAAGCTCCACTTCTTACTGGAGTCATATTAGGGGTTAAGATATCAACATATGGATTTTTGGAAGACACGTCCAGTTCATAACACACATAGAGAAAGATAGTTGACAAAATACTCAATTTAAATGTCTAAGTTCTAGGATTCAATGTTTCTTGTACATTCAACTAAGTACATTCTCTGTGCATCTGACATAAAGTATTAATCTGCCTGTTATCTCTGCTCCTTCTCTACAGGATATAGATGGGAGAATTGAGAGGATAAATGGACAAATGTACCCTCACATTTTTCAGAGTGCGGTCAGTGTAGACAGCACATAAAATAAACGTGTTTCCTGGGATTACTCAGTATCTTGATAGGATCAGAAGCAGAAGGCATTGATTTGACAGGAAGGAAAATAAAAGGAGCATCTCGAGAACTCCAATACCTTTGAACTTGGCAATCTCTCCAATATTTATCTCTGTCTTTGACACAATTCTTTTAGATGGGCCAGTGTTAATGGGGACACTGGGAAATAAAAAAAAAATCTTCATGAAGAAATCAACTGTAAAGTTTTCAAAACAGTGATAGGCAAAAATGATCTAACATCTTGTGAAGTGACATCTCTTCGTCATCAGATAAAACCAACCAGATGAACAGCTAAATTGCAAGCAGCAGCTACCCAGTGTATGAGTAATACTTAAAATGAGACTAGGAAATGGATAATGAAGACATTTTGTATATGAACAGTCTTGGCAGGCCTGGGAAAGGTGAGGAGGACTTATATATATAGAAACACATAAATATATAAAAAGTGAAGTAATTTGAATTGTGTCCATTAGTAATGTGAGATTTCAAAAATTACTAGCAGACATAAAATTATGCAGCCTTAGTATGAATTATCTCCTTTAGACATATGGTAACATTGGCCTTTCAACACCTACCAAGGTAGACACAACTATGACTCGATGTGACTGATGAAAGTAAGCAAAAAGGGTATGTCATGTTTCTTTTAAAACTTTTAATATGGCTTTTATGAAACAGTATTTTGTCATGTGTCTCTCTCTCTTTCACAGTAACTATTTCCATTTTGCATGTGTCTGCCCCATCAGCCAGTGTGGCAGAATGAAGATAGGTCTCATGGAGAAGAGTAGGAGCCAGCCTGCAAATAGACAAGGAAGAAGGAAAACAGATCATGGTCATTTTCTTTAAATGGCCACTGATACTTGAAGGTTGTCTCTTACTTCATCATAACCTAGTTTTATACTGTTATAGGAAACAATATGCTCACCATCAGCTGATTTTCTCTCTGCTCTGCAACAGTTATGATGGTACAACTATAAGAGGAAAAACGATCCATGTACAAGTAAAAATAAACAATCTATCCCTTAAGATGATCGATCTTTGATTTAATTAGTATATCTTTCCAACTGGGCTAGTGTGCATCATATTATCTTTAAACACACACACACAAACACACACACATGCAACAATGAAAACAGAAAGACTGAAAGAATAATTCCCTTGGCGATGGTCTTTTTATTAAAGAAGCAAAGTGAAAGAGCATGATCAATGTCTGTTATCAAAGAAAAAGATTAGATTCAGTCTCAGGAATATTAGAATTGCCACACAACACAGTCCAAAGTTTTATATATTTAAACAAAAAACTAAAAGGAAGGAAGGAGGAAAATTTGAACACATGTTTCTCTCTCCTTTTTGTTTTATGTACTAGTTATCTCAGATAACAAGGTTACTGCTTTCTTTCTGCAAAATTTATAGAAAATTTATACAGTTCTAGCTGCAAAGCTGTAAAAATTTGAAAACATAGTGTAAAACTTTCCAGGTCTTTGTATCACTAAGACACAAACACACAGAGCTAAACTTGCTAGACCAGCAAGTTGTGTGGTGGTGAGAGTTCAAGTCTATCTGCCTTGGTCTAACGACAGATAAATAGAATGCATGCATCGTAAACTTTTCTAACACAAAGGATAAAATAAGGTGGTGACACATCCAATGCAGACAAAACAAAACTGCAGTTTGAAAGTTTATGGGCATTTGTCCTAGAAGTTGTCCTTTAGAACTCATGAAAACATATTTAAACCGAGAACATAAAGGAAAATAGTTTTTTTTCTCATAAAGTATTTTAAGAGTTTCATCACAGAGAAAGATGTGAAACTGAAATTTGTTGGCCAAACAAAGCTTTTCTTCTATATGCCTTTGGTGCCTCGGGGACTAAAAAGTTTAAGGCAGTAGAATGTTTATTGGATTGTAATTAACAATCCAATGATTCTAAATTTATCCTACATTTCCAAATACAACTAAGGAAATTTTTACCCAATCTCTTTGAAGAAGCTCAGGGACAACTAAAAATAGACATAAGAATCACAATAACTTCTCATCTTTTAATTATTGCCAGGATGAGATAAGAATTCAATGACTCAACGATTTAATGTCTAATAGAACTTGTCAACTGGAAACCCTGAAGTCCTTAGGATATGTCAGTTTCTTTTATTTTTTTCCATGAGCCATAATTTTTAGAACTAGCTTTGTTATTATATTTATCTTGTATCCAGAGTAATTGGGTTCTGTCATAGGGGTAGAGTTTTATTTTTTAAATAAATTTGGTAAATTATTATTAAATAAATTTTCTCCTTTATTTTATTTTCACTATAGTTAGTGAGAAAAGTTAAGACTGATAATTTAATGCTAAAGGATACAGTTTAATTCTCAAAAATATCTTAAAAACTGTTTCTATGGTTCTGTTCTTTCTTTTTTATAAAACAGAATGAATTTATTTATTCATATTGAGGTATAACTTACATAGTACTGTAAGCAGAACAATGTGCCTCACAAGATGTCAATAATCTGGCCTCCAGATTTTGTGAATATATTACCTTTACATGGCAAAAAAGGAATTTATAATAGTGGTGAAATTAAGAATCTTGAGACGAAAAAATTTCCAGGATTATTTGGGTGGTGATAATATAACCACAAAGATCCTTTAAGAGAGAAGCAGGAAGGTCTGAGACAGACAGAGATTTTAAAATGAAGGCAAGGGTCAGACTGATGCAGCCATGAGCCAAGAACTGTAAGCAAAAGACAAGCAGCAGATTCTCTTCTTAAACCTTCAGAAGTGTTACAGTTTTTGATTTTAGCCCCGTAAGAAACATTTCAAAATCCATATCCTTAGAACTTAAAATAATAAACTTGTGTTGTTTCAAGCCCCTAAATAATGGTTATTATTTACAATAGCAACAGGAAAATGGTGTACATATAGTAACATGCACAAACTTTAAGCTCCTAATTTAATAAATGTGTGTGTGTATATACACTTTCGTGTAACCCCTAGGTGCAGATATATTTTCAGTATCCCAAATAAAAAGCTACCTTTAATATGATTAAATAAATAAAGGGGAATACAAAATATTATCAGATAACAAGACATCATCATAAACCACCATGTTGTTCAAGGGTCCACAGTATTTTCTTATCTCCTTCATTGTTAGGTGATGCAGTCTGAGCCATTTGATGAGTCAAATATTAGACAAAATAAAGTGTGCCACCACTAGACAAAACCTTATAGAAAAGAAATCTTCTGCATATACACTTTTCCTTTCTACCAGCTTCTGGCAGATAATGTCAAGGCTCAACAGCCTATAAAAGGCAAAAGATGAGATCAGTCTCAGTGGCTGAATACACTTTTGGAGCTCTTCATGCAAATTAGTCACATAGTTGAGATTATCACGTAAGATGTGCTAAATTTTAATAAAAATTACTCAGATCTATATTTGTATAACTAAGTAAATTTATGGAGGGGTTGAATTTTAAAAAAAAGACAAAGAGAAAAAAATCATGGAAACAACCATATGGTGATTGTTGGGTGAGGGTGGGTGGGGGGAGGTGAAATAATGTATAGAGGGGGATAAATGATAATGGATGAGAACTTTCCTTGTGGGGGGTGAACACACAATATTTTGTACAGTGATGTATTGTAAAACTGGGCACCTAAAACCTGTATATGTTAACTAGTACCACCACAATCAATTCAATTTAAATAAAAACTAATAAAAAACAGTAAGGAATTGATGACTATAAAAGAATATAAATGTTTAAAGTGACTACTTAGAAAAAACTACTTAAAATATTGGAAAACTAATTAATAAGATAGAATAATAAGAACTAATGAGTTGTGTTATTTTTTAAATTATGAGGACAACATAATCAATATTGTTTATTTAACAGACATTATTTAACAATACTGTGCTTCACTGTTTATGCATGAGGATATAACATTTAATAATAGAGGCCCAGTCCTGACATGAACTGAAATAGAGCGATATCTTTCTCTTAAAAGAGAAATAACATGAGTTAAATTAAAAAAAAAAAAAAAAACTCCAGTCACTTCAATCTGTACAAAAGAAAGCAAAATAAAAAAAAATGAGGGGGATGAAAAAACATAGAAAGAGCAGGGCAATTATGAAACGAGTAAGATGGACAAAAACTTTTCCAAAATTTCAGTAATCACAAGAAGTGTAAATAAATAAAAATCTTCCATTGAAAAAAGAGTGTCAAAATAAGAAGTCAAATCTAGTTATGTTATTGAAAAAGGAAGCAAAATACAGGGTTTGCGAAGTAGGTTTACAGCCATGAACACATGAAACAGAGTTTATTCTTGCATTATTATTTATTAATTATTGTTTTATTTATTTGTATCACAACTGTAAACCTACATTTGCCAACCCCTGCATATGAACTAAAAGTTTGAAAATAAATTATAAAAATGTATTTACACTCACAAGCAAATATACTATGTTCACATACACATTAAACATACACAAATAAAAGTGATAGAATAACTATATCGATCCCTAAAAAATTGACTTTAAAGCAAAAAAGCTTTTAGCAATAAGGGGTAGGTACTTTTTAAGTCTCTATAATTTTCCAAACGTCCTATATGTAATGGATGGTAGTAAAATATTTACATAGCTGTCTATAGGTCTTCCATTAAAAATGCAAACAGTATAATAGATTTGAACACTCATGTTCTCAAACTGATAGGAAAACTAAACGTTTATGTTCGAAATGGAGATTCATGTCCATATGCCTGCTTTATAACAGAAGCTCATATTATTCTTTCAGTAAAAATTCCATTATTTCCCATTTGTTCAGATATTTATTTTAAGACTTTGCCATCAGACAGAGCTCAGTTTGAGTTTCTACTTCAATGCCTGTTAACTGAGGGATCATGACAATGTCAAGTAAGCATTCTAAGACTCTGTGTCTTTATCTTTCAAAGAGGAGTAACCTGGACTGACCAGGCTGTGACATAGTGGATAGAACATTGACCTGAGAAGCCAAGAATTAGGTCTGAAACCCCCAGGTCACCAGCTTAAGCATCTGCTCACCTACTTCAACCAAGGTCCCAGGCTTGAGCATGGGATCATAGATATGACCCGATGAGTGTTGGCTGGAGCCCAAAGGTTGCTGGTTAACCCAAGGTCACTGGCTTGAGCTTAAAGTTGCTGGATTGAGCAAGGGGGTCACTGGCTCTGCTGGAGACCTTGGTCAAGGCACATATGAGAAAGCAATCAATGAACAACTAAGGTGCTACAACTATGAGTTGATGCTTCTCATCTCTCTCCCTTCCTGTCTGTCTGTCTCTGTTGCTAAAATCTCAATAATACTTATTAATTTTTAAATAAAAAATATAAAAACAATAGAGTAAAATGCCTCATATAAAGATAAATGTTAACTAATTTTATTATCTTCTTTTTTTCTTATTTTAATTTTGAGAAGTTGCATTTTTTAACATAAAATACCCAGATAATTTCAGTTATTTACCCAGGAAGATAAAATCAGAAATATATAAATAGTATTATAAAAAAGTGATTTTCTTTAGAAAATGTCAAAATTTAAAAATATTATTTTAAAAACTGAAGCATGTAAAGTTGTATTTACCACCCCAACACATCATGACCAACGAGTTGGTAATTATTGTCCTTTATTCACTCACTCAATACATATCAGTTTCAATCTATTCTTGGCTTGGAGTATAAAAAAGTGATTATAGAAACTCAACAATATTCCTGTCAGCAAACAACTTACATTCTGGTGGAATGGCAGACAATATACAAATAAAAATGATATCTAAAAATCACTAAAGGAAAATATTCTCATACCAATGTGTAGGCTTGCTCAGAGGATACCTCTCACAAATTATAAACTTATGAAGGCATCAATAGTTGAAAATAGGACTACCCTCCACTCATCTGTTTTCTCTAAAAAAGCAGGCACTAGATCAGTCTCAGATATCGGGGCTGGTTCTCCCCCAGAGTGCATACAATGCACTTCCTTTAGTCTCACATTTGTTGAAGGTATGAATCAATGAATACCACTGTTCAAAATACACCATGGCATCTTTGTATGTTCATACAGCAATGAATTTTTGAGCAATGAACTACAGAATTATGAAAGTCTATCTAAATAGAGTGGGAATGGAACAAACACTTTATAATGCCTCCAAATATGAGTGGTGGCACTGCAAATTTAAATATCACATACTTGAACATAGGTTAAATAGATAAATTTAAAGATATGTGACTAAGTTGGAAATCACCTTTGAGACAGATGAAATGTTACACTCATACTAAGTGGATTAATTCTTTTTATTGTTATATTACAAATAGCTTAGTTATTACCTGGAAATACTTACTGTACTCTGATGTCATTTAATGGATTGTTACTGATTTATTGACATTTTCTATAAGTATAGGAATAATTATAACATATTTGGGAATATTATAATTTTCTGTAATGATGTTTTTTGAATGTTTATTTTAAAGCTACAAAATGAAATTTCTCCTGTACTGATATAAAATTTTTGGTCAGTTGGCTTGACCAGCAGTAGCACAGTAGATAGAGCATCAAGTCCCAGGTTCAAAACCCAGAGGCCACTGGCTTGAATGCAGGTTCAGCAGTTTGAACTTGGGGTTGTTAGCTTGAGGATGGGATCATCAACATGATCCTACCATCAGTGGCTTAAAGCCTAAGAAGACTGGCTTGAACCTAAGGATGCTCACTTGAGCAAGGGGTCCACTGGTGAAGGCACATATAAGAAGCAATCAATGAACAACTAAAGTGATACACCTATGAGTTGATACTTCTTATTTCTTTTCCTTCCTCTCTGTCTCTATGCCTCTCTCTCTCTTGCTAAAAAATATAAAAGTATATAAAAATAAAGGTTTTGGTGAGTTAAGTAGTCACCTTAAGATGGAGTAAGCCTGGTTCAGTAGAATGTATGGTATTTGGATTAAAAGAAAATATTTGTATTTCAGTCTTTTCAAAATTGCTGAACTCTTTTTAAATGCTTCTTCAGTGATAAAATACCCAAGTATGCTTTTCACAAAGCACTTTTCCTTTCATATACAATATATCCACAGTAGCAGATAAATTATTACCAGTATTTTTCTACATTTTTTTCTAAGAGTCAACTAAGTAATCAGAAATTGTATCTTTGAACGAACCAAGTGATGTCCAGAAAGCCTTATAAAAATTTTTATGTCTGATTTAAGCACTTTCAAATGATAGAAATACAGAATGAAAACCTCTAAAATCTTTGTGTTTTTGTTAGAATCTTCAAACTCATGAATTTGAAGTGAGATGAAATTGACCCAGAAAATTCCAAGGCTGGTTAATGCAATTCTCATTCTCCTTTGTAAATAAAATAATGTTTTTACTTATTCCTAAAGGATCCCTGCTATTAAGAGAAAAAAAAAAACTCCTCATCTCTGTCTACAATAAACAACTCTGCTAGATTTCTGTACATGGTCCTGAATACATATGTGTTTTATTGTCTTTCAATCCAAAAAAGAAAAGCATCTCACAAAGTAGTAGATGCAGGCAACTGGGAAAGCAACACCCCAGTCTGACGTACTGGCTGATAATCATGGTCGTTCCTCATTAATTTGGCGACCTGGATGTTGTAAAACAATTTAAAGTAATGAGCAATATTTATTTTACTGTCAGTCACATTGACCTGTCTATAAAGCAGTCCGATTTAATGTTCTTTGTGGCAATTAATAAGTTCATTTAAAAGAGACATAGACATCTGGCTGATAAACATTACACAGGTAAATTATACGACTTTAATCAACATCATAATCAGTTTATCATAAATCAGATAAAAGTGCATTAAAAACATATCTCTGTTATTTATTTTACATGTTAATGGCACGTATCATTTTGAGATTACAGAGAAATATTGTCAATGATGAAAACGAGGGTGCAGAAGTAGGTATCAGAGAAGGATTTGGAATCAGAAGAGATTATTGGCGCCCTGGTTTTACTTGATGAATTATTATTCACCTATTATGAATTCACTCCGCTACTTCACACCTTTACTCTAAAATATGCTGAGAAAAATCTCTTTACTAGGGAAGAAATCCTTCCTAAAAGATTTTCCCATTGAGCGGAAGGAAAAAGGGAGACTTGCTGAGTTATTATGCTGTTGTAATTGGTGGTGTTATGATTCCAAAGTATAAAATTTTATTTTTGTTTTTTTCCTTATTATTTTCCTCCCTCAAGCCCACAAATCAGGCTTATCAAGAGTGACAGAATGAATCTGTGACCTAGAATAGCATTTACAAAACAGATACAAAAAATGGTTATTAAAGAAAGGATCTACAGCCTTACAAAGCACTGGTGCAGTGGATAGAGCGTTGGACAGGGACACGGAGGACACAGGTTCTAAAACCCGAAGTCGCCAACATTAGTATGGGTTCATCTGGTTTGAGCAAGGCTCACCATCTTGAGCCCAAGATCGCTGGCTTGAGCAAGAGATCACTCGGTCTGCTGTAGCCACCTGGTCAAGGCACATATGAGAAAGCAATCAATGAACAACTAAGGAACCGTAATGATGTTTCTCATCTTTCTCTCTTCCTGTCCATCTGTCCCTCTCTCTTTCTACCTCTGCCCCCCCCTCCAAATGATCTATAACTTGACAAAGGAAAAAATTCATTCCTCTATTTTACAGAAAGATGTGTCTATTCCATGCATGATAATATTCAGATAATTTAACCATCCTCTTAAGTTCTTTTTTCAGTAGGGCAAATCTGTCCCCATAATGCAATGTCCATTAACTAGCAGGTCATCAGGAACTCAGCAAATGACGAGACATGGTGCTGACAGATGTAGGTGGTGAGGCTGACATCTGAGGAGATAGGGGCAATAATAAATGGTTGATATTTATTTACCTCAATGGAAATATTTTAAGTGAAATTCTCATTGAATAAATGTGGACAATAATTTTCTGCTTTCAGTTCATGGTTTTTAAGCTAGATTCCTTATCTATAAATGCATGTACATGTCATTGCAGTGTGTGGTGAGTGAAGCACAGCATGTTTCAAAGTCAAGGAAAAGTTAGGAACTAAAGTGTTGAAACTTTAAAAGTATTTGATCCAGAAACAATAGAAACTTAACCTTAGAAAATTTGGAACAGCAACTTTCATGGATGAAATAAAGCAGAATTTGCCAATTATAGAATATTACCCAACGGAGCACAGAATGAAACCTAAAAATGCTATCACTTAATACTTTTATGGTACATTCTAGTTACACAGCTATTTCAAACGCATAATTTCACTGTTGCAATATCTCAGTTAAGTGGTTTTATTTTTGGGGGAAAACTGAGGCTTCTGAATTTCAGTCACTAAATGCTAGTGGGGTAATTTGAAGTTATTTGGGTTAGGTTTTTCACCTCTGGTATGTTAGTAAATCTAGGTGACATTCTGCTGTACTTTTGCATGATGTAGAGCAGGGGTACCCAAACTACAGCCGCATGCAGCCCCCTGAGGCCATTTATCCAGCCCTCGCTGCACTTCTGGAAGGGGCACCTCTTTCACTGGTGGTTAGTGAGAGGAGCACAGGATGCATCCACACCCATAGTTCCCATTGAAATACTGGTCAGTTTGTTGATTTAAATTTACTTGTTCTTTATTTTAAATACTGTATTTGTTCCCGTTTTGTTTTTTTACTTTAAAATAAGATACGTGCAGTGTGCATAGGGATTTGTTCATAGTTGTTTTTAAAGTCTGGCCCTCCAATGGTCTGAGGGACAGTGGACTGGCCCCCTGTGTAAAAGTTTGGGGACCCCTGATGTAGAGGCAAAAGTAAACTTATATTTATAAGAATGTATACACATTCACTTTATTATTATTTTTTATTACTATTTTGTATTTTTCTGAAGTGAGAAGTAGGGAGACAGAAAGACAGACTCCCGCATGCACCCAGCAGGGGTCCACCTGGCAAGCCCAACATGGGGGTGATGCTCTGCCCATCTGGGGCATTGCTTCGATGCAACTGGAGCTATTCTAGCACCTGAGGTGGAGGCCATGGAGCCATCCTCAGTGCTCAGGCCAACTTTGCTCCAATGGAGCCTTGACTTCAGGAGGAGAAGAGAGAATCAGAGAGAAAAGAGGAGTGGGGGAGGATGGAGAAGCAGATGGGTGCCTCTCCTGTTTGCCCTTGCCGGGAATCAAACCTGGGATTTCCACTCACCAGGTCGATGCTCTACCACTGAGCCAAACTGCCAGGGCCTACACAATCATTTTAACTAGTTATTTTCCTTTGAACTCTCTGGTTTTCAATCCTTTTAGCAGAAAATTCGGAATTAAAATACTTAACATAATAAATATTTCAATTATAATTGATAACATAAGATCTGTGAACAAGCATTTCATTTCTTAGAGTGACTTAAAGGATAATTGTTCCCATTCTTTGTATTCAGAAAAAATGGCCCCTTGCAGATTTCTAAAGATAAAAATAAAACAAATTTACATTAATTACATTAAAATAAAACCAAAAGTTATATTTAAATCAAGTTGCTTATATTTAAAAAAGTTATTTATAATGCTTTTATTTTTTTAAAGCTCCTCTTTGTTCACCTCAAAGAGGATGTCATATCCATCCAATGTTGTTCATCACTGCAGCCTTTCATGTAACCTAAACTGACCTTCCTGTTTCCATTTTTAGGTGTCTCACTTTCTGTTGTTGGAATATATTATTTTTCAAGATAAAGCCTGAGCTATAACAATGATTTGAATTCTAATATTTTTCTGCTTTTCCCCAAACACACACTCTTGAGACTATAAAATTCAATGTTTGTTTCTAAAAATAAAGCCACTATAAGTATAAAATTTACTATAATAAAAAATTTAATCCATAAAATAGCACATTTACATTGCTGATTTATACAAAATTACCCACTTAAACCCAATTAATAACCTCAGTGTGCTACACATTTTATTTTCATTCTAGAAAAGGAACTAGAAAGGGATTCCAAGAGCAATGTCCATGTCATCATATAGTAAATATAGATGGAAAAAACACTTATACATATATATTTGTGTGTATGTGTGTATGTTGGGCAGATAAAATATATTATGCTTACTTTGTTAAAGATGGCGCTGCCCATGTGGAAGCCTATCGCCAGGTGATAATATTAGTTGCCTTTCTTGCTTGGGATGGGCGTGATTGTATTAATGTGTGTATGGGGAGGGCTTTTGTGCCAAAGGGTTTTAAAAGGAAGAGAAATCACGTTGTTCCAGGGGAAGAGTGATTACGTTCTAGGAAGAGCCCATGGGAGGACAGCAGAGAAAGGCCACGTGGAAGGGAGGAGAAGGAGCTAAGATGGCGGAGTGCTGAAAGAGAAGCCAGTTTGTGCAGAGAGAAGGAGATGGGAAACAGAGGTGAATAAGGCCCGTGAGGTTAGAAATCTTTGATTCTAGGAAACTCAGCTAAGTCAGTGGCTTTGGGAGCCCTGAATGGAAAGGGAAGTGTTTTCCCACTGTGTGTATTTCTTGCCCGCCGAGTGCAAGCTAGGATAAAGATGACAGCTCACCAGTTCTCGGCTTCATTGTTTCATTACCGTCGGTCCAAGTCAAATGCGAACCTGCACGGGCCAGGCGGCTGTGACGATGGCCGTGGTTACTGGCTTTACAGTGTACATGTACATATAGACGAATTAGTGAAGACTTATTTCAAAATATAATAAAAAACACACACCATAATATAAAATAATCAACTTACTCTTCTCTTCCAACTGAATACTGAAATATACTCAGAACTGCATCCAAATCAAAAGTTCAAATCAAGTAACTCCATCATTCTTACCAACTTTCTGTGACTTGCCATCCATTGTATGCATATTCATAATGGTTCTCCCTTATTTACATTATACTTTGGATGCTACCCTTCTTACAATCTGCCTGTCCATTCTACCTCAGCCTGAAATCAACCGGGCAACTCACTCCAATAAAGACAGAAACATCTATATATGTGCTTGTGTGTGTACATGTGTGTGAATGTGTGTTTCATTAACTCCAGATTCATGGCTAAGATTTTCAACCAGGCTACTTTACCAGGGGAATAATTTTTACTACACAGGTTGTAAGGAATCTAAAATGATAAAACGGCTGTGTATATGACAAATAGAAACTTGCCATGTATAATTTTTCTTCTGAACTGAGCATTAATAAGTTCTATATGACCTTTCTAAATATCTGTAATATTGGTTATGGGTGCAATCATTTCTACCTAGACATAGTCATTGGTTTTTCAAGTATTCTGTTATGTTAATATAGATGTTCCCTGTTCTCTCAACTTATTCTAAGAAGCACTTGAAACAATGATGAACAAAAATCAGTCTTCTATCAAGTAGTCGGTGTGGGAATTTAGAGAAAGACAAGGAAGTTAAAGGGTTCATGATTTTATGGTGAAAGAAGCTATGCTCTCCATCAGTACTCAAGAGAAATTCATTCCTAAAAGCAAATGATAATGAGTTCTCATACTGAATATTTGTAAGTAAAGAAGGTAATTAGCTTGTCTATCTTATTCACCTACAGGGCCAAAAACAATTCAGTTCTCACTGTTAAAATGGATTGCAGTCATACTGGATTTGAACAGCTCACTTTTTAAATATTTATGAATATCTAAAGTATGCATCCAAGTAGAAAGGAGGGGACATATAATTTAGAAAATGTTCATTCAGCTGAATGATTCCATTCTAGAAATTTTATTTCATTTGAAGCACAGGTTAAAATATAATATTGACCACCTCTCTTAAAAAAATAAAAATATCTAAAAAGAAAATATTTTGTTTTAATTGAATGTCAGAGTAATGTGTTAAGATTTATTCTTTCTTTAGAAAATTCTAAATTAAGAATAATTTTAAGAAAAAACGCTTGGTATTGTGCACTTTTAAGGCTGTGCTGACTATAACATAAACAGCATTGTTCTCACACACATCAGAGCAAATGTGTGGCATTGTGAACACAAAGCCTACCTATAGTGGCAACATGATTTGTTTAATGTAGTAAAAATAGTTACATGTGAATAAACATGTTAGTGAACTATAAGAGGTTACATGTTGATATGCTTTAAAATCCATTTCTACATGGAAATACAAATGTAAAACTCCATGACTTATAGGCAAATAACATCAGTCAAACATATTTTTCCTAATAATGGCCAATTTCCTATGTTTATTCATAAAATAATTATAATGTTTTGGGAATGATGCTTGAATATTGTGTTGAAATCATACTGATGGTTCAAATAGGTTTTTAGCCAAGGGTCACTAAACATATTTTTTTAAAGAGTAAGTAAATACATTTGGTGTTGCAAGACCATATAATATCAATTACAACTGTTCAATTCTGCCATTGTAGGAAAACAGTGCAGACAGGACACAGACCAATGAGCTACTGTGTTCTACAACTAATTATTTTTAAATAATATTGTTGAAAAATTTAAAAAGACGGTATAGTGATGTAAACATAAATAGTTTCTCTGGTTTCTAGATATGGGAAGATATAGAAAATAGCAAATGACAAAATTCATCAATTTATAGGAGGCTAGAAGCCAACCAACCAATTTTTCTTATCTAAAGCTTGCCTACTCTCTTTTATTCCTGAAGCTGAGGCCTCATTTCACCTTAAATATCTCCAATGATAGAGAATGCAGTTCTATAATAGCATACAGGTACTCTGTTCAATTTTTGGAAAGTTTTAAATAGTAAACACTTTTCATTCATGTTATATTTGGAAGTAACTTGCAGTAACTGACTAGAGATTTTGCATGAACTTGCTTACAATATTATAGTTGATTAAGATATGCATAGACTAATTTCAATTACTAAAAAATTAAGAACATATATTTATTGGTTAAATGTACTTAAGTATATTTTTTGAATTAGGATTCCCATTGGGTAAAAATAATTAAGCATTTATTATGTCAGTCCCTGGGTTACTTATCAAAGGTAAAAAGACATCCTAGGAAATTACTGTCTAAGCTAAATTTTTTTTCTACTGCTAAGTTTTATAATTGTTCCCAGTTACTTCCATGAACATAACTGTGATTGTCTGGTAATACCCCTATGCAGAAATCAATACACAATAATGACTGCCTCATTTTTCATCACCTTGTTTCTTAGGTCATATTCTTTGTTATTCAAAATACTCCATCATTTATTATGAATTGTACCTTTTAGAGAAATCCGATTCATTACCTGAGACAAGTTTTTACAGCTTCTGATTCATTTTAATCAAATCTGGCAGGATCCAATATGTTCTAGAAGTCTCTCCTGATCCCTCCATTTCCAATTAAAGTCAAAGAGAATTTGGAAATATGTTTTTGCCAGGTTTGACAGTTTATCCAGCTTTGGATAGACATTTAAGTTTTATGTTGATTGGTTTAGATGCTTTCATTTCTCTTCTGCTTTTATTGATACTACTTCAACATAGACAGCCTTGATATTGCAGTCTGATTTCTTAGCTTTTACTTTTTTTATTCCAATGTCAAATTTAGAACTGATAACATCTAACGAAGTGCCTGCAATTTCCAGCTATAATGCCACAGCTAAGGCATGACTCAAAGAATTACCCAGTTTAGAGTTTAGGAGAATATGCTTTGTCTAATCTTTGAGAAGTATGCAAAGAAAGACTCCAGACTGTGTTATCTTCGGAAATGAGAAGCAAAAATATGGTGCGGAGGTGGAGGTATTACTATCCGGCCAGGATAAAACTGTCTAGAATTCTACATTTCATGTATCAAAGCCCAGACAACATTTACTCATCTCTCTCCCAGATTCACTTCCAGAAATATGGAAGAGAGAGCATAATTTGTAAACTTGATTTTTGTTTCATTATCAAATTTTAAAAAAATAATTATGTCCTTTAATTTGATGATACGGTTACAGGCACCATGGCTTTCTCTGCTTTGTAGAGGCTTATTAATTGTGACAGTCATTATGGAGAAACTGTAATGACGTCTTGGGGAAAAAAGGAAAATAGATATATTGTTTTGCCCGGAATGCATAGGTTTGTTTGGTTTCTCTAGTCTTTTAACTTTTAGTCCTTATTTGCATGAAAGATTTTCCCCATAATCAGTGTAAACATAACATATTTAAGAAAAAATAACACCTATTACTTTTCTTTTTTTACATGCTGTGTTTTTTAGAGAAAAATAACATGCAGGGAAATGAATATATTTTCAGATAAAATTTATCATTGGAAGAGAAGTCTGGGTCTTCCTTCTCATTTCTGGCTTGCTTCACTAATTATCTCGCACTCACTCTGAACTAAATGTACTCTATTAAGGCAGAAATTCCATTCAATAAAATTGGAAACTTTCTGTTAGTGTGTAAAATGTTCTCCAAGAGACATAACACTCACTCTATGGTTTTGAGTCTTACAAACCAGAAGATAAATGCTGTATGTGTGTATCAGAAATTCAGAAGGGAAAAAACAAACAAACAACAAAGAACCAGATCTTTCTCAGTATGCATCAGTAAGAGCCATTCCTGAGTAGAAGAAACACATTTTCAGTCCATTTGCACCACTTAGCGAAGTTATTCGCCCCCCCCCCCCACCTTGAAAGGAGTCTCTAGCCGGGCCTCATTACAGTGAGCAGAGGGAAAGGAGAGGAAATGAATGAGAGGGACGGCTGGAGAGAGCCACGGAGCCAGAGAATCGAAAGGAAAGGTGCTGTGCTGTTAGAAGGAAATAAATTGTCCCTTCCACTTCAGACCCAAACTCTTTAAAAGCTTGTAGTAATTTTTAACACTTATAGTTACTGTACACACCAGCAGGGACATGAGCTTTTGTGTACAGAAAATTGTTACACCTGTACACTTATGAGCTGTAGCCACTCACTTTGTGCTGATGGTCACCCAGATCTGCCGGCCAGCATTCCCATCCTCAGCTACAGAATTTATGTATTCTTGTGTCTTCGTAAAAGACTTTCCTCATTATGCCTGACCTGTGGTGGCGCAGTGGATAAAGCATCGACCTGGGAACACTGAGGTCGCCAGTTCAAAACCCTGCACTGGTCTGGTCAAGGCACATATGGGAGTTGATGCTTCCAGCTCCTTCCCCCTTTCTCTCTTTTTTTTCTCTCTCTCTCCCTCTCTCACTCTATGTCTCCTCTCTAAAATAAATAAAATAAAATAAATATTAAAAAAAAAGACTTTCCTCATTACATCGGAATCTGTTCATCCAGAAAGTGAAATAAATCATAAATATGTGAACACTTTTGTTTCCGAAGTTATTTTTCTGTGTATGTTTTAAGGCTTTTCTTACAAGTTGCTAATGAGAATAGCTATTAATTTTTGTTTTTTCTTTTTAGTACAAAGTGATTATCTGAAGCAGGGTAAAAATATGATTTTGCTGACTCCCAGTGGAAAACTTCAAAGCCAAATGTGTAACTACAAATTAAAATGTGTTATTTATTAGCAAATGAAATAGCTCTATTTAAATATTTAGGAGGCTATTTTTCCTGCTATAAAAAAACTAAAACCTTAAAGCATGGTTACAAAAATTCTTAAGTTTAAGGCAAAAATTATAAAATTTGATTTATCTATTTCATTGAATAAAATCAGAATGGTAATCTATACTTTTATAATGGAGGCTCCAAGTTTTGATTATTATGCTTTTTTTTTTTTTTAACAGGGACAGACAGAGAGTCAGAGAGATGTATAGATAGGGAAAGACAGACAGGAACGGAGAGAAATGAGAAGCATCAATTATTAGTTTTTCGTTGCCGTTGCAACACCTTAGTTGTTCATTGATTGCTTTCTCACATGTGCCTTGCCCGCGTGCCTTCAGCAGACCGAGCAACCCCTTGCTCCAGCCAGCGACCTTGGGTCCAAACTGACGAGCCTTTGCTCAAGCCAGATGGGCCCCACGCTCAAGCTGGCAAGCTCGGGGTCTCGAACCTGGGTCTTCTGCATCTCAGTCTGACGCTCTATACACTTCGCCACCGCCTGGTCAGGCAAGTATTATGCAATTTTTAAAGTAGTTGATTAAACAACAGGTTTAAGAATCAACCTGACCAGGCAGTAGCACAGTAGATAGAGTGTTAGCCTGGGAAGCAGAGAACCCAGGTTCGAAATCCCAAGGACGTCAGCTTGAGTGTGGGCTCATTTGGCTTAAGCATGGGGTCATTGTCTTGAGCTTAGGATCACAGGCATGACTCTATCTATGGTCGCTGGTTTGAGCCAAAAGGTTTCAGACTTGAAACCTAAGGTCACTGGCTTGAGTCTAAGGTTGCTGCCTTGAAAAAGAGGTCACTGGCTTGGCTGCAGCCCTCTCCAGCCCCCCCCCCCCAACAAGGCACATATGTGAAAGCAATCAATGAACAACTAAGGTGCCGCAATGAAAAAATGATGCTTTTCATCTCTCTCCCTTCCCATGTATCTGTCCCTATCTGTCTCTCTCTCTCTCACTAAAAAAAAAAAAAAAAAAAAAAGAACAGACAAAAAACAATAAAGCTATCCTTGTCTTATATTTATTGATGTTAAAAATAAGTCAGTGCTTTGAAATGCTTTGATATGGTGAAAGACAGAACTACATTCTGAGATTTGTGTCTACCCTAGGGCTAGATTGTGTGAGTCCATCAATTCTTACTTATAGACTGATAGATTTGAAAAGAAACTCAGAAAGCTGTAATTCAAAATGCCCTCCTTGTATTATATATAGAAAAAAGAAATTATAAACTCTGCATTCCATTAACAAACCTGACTGAAAGGTTTTCAGAAAAACACTGAACTATAAAAAATGACTAGTAGTAGAAGAAAGTAAAATTCAAGAACTATGTCAGCTTATTACAAGAAAATGCATTTGAGTAGAAAATTGTTTTTCCCTTGGAGCCTCTCACATGGAACACTCCGACTTCTTAAAGATTGTTTAGATGATAGATGTAAATGGTCCAGCCAGATAGGCAAGCCTCTTAAAGCACCATATCACAGACTTATTAGTACTATTTGTCACAGTGTCATCCTTAAATAAATATATAATAATTATAACCTAGCTCAGGTGTCACTATATTTCTATAGGTTGTCTTACCCTCACTTTGTACCTACTCTGGTACACGATGGGCATATAGTCATATTTTAGAAAAAAAAATTAACTACAAAAGACAAAATACTAGTAATACAGATTTTATTGAAGATTTTCTGAAGAAGAAGAGAATGGGATTTCTGTTATAAACCCCAAAGCAGAGTTGACTAATTGATTACTACTTTTGTTTTTTCTTCTAAATCATTTCCAAGTATTAGAAGCTTTATTTACTTTATTCCCTCTTCCCTAATACCTTGCTTAAAATTTAATCTATTATTTTCCATAATTTAGCTGGTGCCTTTTGTTTTAAAGGCAATATAACAAAAATATTACTCTGGTCATTTGTTATTTGAATCCACCCATCTTAGAAAGAGACATGCTAACTCAACATTGCTCGTAAGGGTCAAATTAATATTTAACTCCTCTTATTTAATTTAATATTTATAATGATAAAAATGATATGATATTGTCACTATACAAAAAAAAATTTAAACTCTTCAATAAAAAGAAAAATGGTCATAAAAAAAAGTAAGATGTCCTTTCTTGTTTAGTAGGCTCTCAATAAATAGTGACAAGGATGTGTCTTTGAATTACTAGCCAGTAGAAAATAGTGTAAAATAAAAATTGCACATTAAAGCCTGACCAGCTGATGACACAGTGCACAGAGTGTTGGCTTGAATCCCTGAGGACCCAGGTTTGATGTGGGCTCATCAGGTTTGAGAGTGAGCTCACCAGCTTGAATGTAGAGTCGCTGGTTTGAGTGTGGAATCATAGACATGACCCCATGATTGCTGGCTTAAGCCCAAAGGTCACTGGTTCGGCTGGAGCCACATCCCCCCCACCTCCTTAATGCACAGATGCAAAAGCAGTCAATGAACAAATAAGGTGCCTCATCTCTTTTCCTTCTTGTCTGCCTGTCAGTATCTCTCTCTCTTTCTCTCACTAAAAATAAAAAGAAAAAAGAAAAGAAAAATAAATTGCACATTAGAAGTCAAGCTTCAATATGATTAACTGAGAAACCACTATGATAAAAATGTTCTAAAATCCAGAAAAACAGCAATAAATGGCGAATGGAGAATGATAATGAATTCTGCACTTTTTGTTTTGTTTAGTTTTGTTGTTGCCGTCCAATTTGATGGGACTCTGCTCATTCATTTTTGTTTCTTCTTCACTGAACCACATGCATCAGGTATTTCACACATGTTCTCATTCTCTGGAAACCAACACAAATACTATTTTGCCCTGCTTCTGAGTTTGTAAAGCAAACTGACAGGACAGTAGTTGCACTACACAGCATTTATGCATTTTAAAGGAAGGTACAATAACAGAGAAATACCCTTATTTTATTTTAACTTGAAGAAATTAATTAGTTATTAGAGCCAAAAAAAAAAAAGCATGAGACCTGAATCTGATGAACTGAATCAGACTGACACGATGACAGATCACAGAAGGACACAAGGGGAAGATATAAAGACAATAGTGTGCGAAAGAACATGGTGAGTTATAAGAAATGCAAATAAATTATGGCATTCAAAACAAAAAAATTGTGAGCACATACTTCAGAATTCAATGAGTTGAAGCTACATTAACAGCTGATAGACTAAGGACAAGTTACTTTATATCACCTCTCTTCAGTTGATTAATTCCTAAATTGGGGACAATCATGGCAACTTTCTTATTCTGAGATGGTTTCATATATGCTTTTGGTTTAGTGTTTGGCACACTAAATTGGTAAAAAAATACTAGAATTTCTCTCCTCTTTCATTCATCTTTAACTTTTTTCACCTCCTTCTTCTGAAGGTATAGCTGAGAGATAAAGCTTAAAATATAGAACAAGAAAATGTCATAAGAATATACTGTTCTTTTTGTGCAAAATAAATTCAAGAAAGGATAAGTAAATTTTCTGGAACTTTAATCCTATTAACTTTGTACAAAATGTAGTGTTTTTTTCTGTCCCTATAAATAGAAATAAATTTCTAGATAGAAATAAAAAAAATAGACAAAAGATAGAATAAACTGTTTAGTTCCTTAAAATTACTACAAAACCAAGTCACAGATTAAAAGTGTAATAATCAATTGACATTTCGATAATTTTACATCTTGGAGAAAATGTTCTTGAGTAATGTTTTATCTTGAATTACTCTTCAAACAGTTACTATCATCAAAATTAATAAGAATATAGAGAAATACATTAAATATTATAAATCTCTTTTCAACACAATAAATTGCATAATTTACTTGTACCTTTTGTAGGCCACATTTAAATTAAAACAGATGGCACTAAGAGATTTGTGTTTTTAACATCTTACTTGAAGTTTTCTTTTAATTGGATAAAGTAAATCTGCTTAACTTAAATTAATTATTTAAAAATATTCTTATATTTGAAATTTCTCCTTTAGTTCAACCAAAATTAATGGTGTAGCTCTGACACAGAGGTTGCCTGTTTTATCCTCAATCAGGGAACATACTGGAACAGACTGATGTTCCTGTTTCCCTCTTGCTCTCTCCCTTCCTTTCGCTAAAATTAATAAAATAAATATTTATAAAAAAAGAATTGGTCAGTTAGCATAGATGGTCTAGTCAATGATCTTCCCAGACATATAGAAAATAAAAATGCATATTTGATAATATACCATATTTTTCACTCCATAAGACACACCTGACCATAAGATCCATAAGATGCACCTAGGGTTTTAAGGAGGAAAATAAGAAAAAATATTCTGAACGAATGGTGTGTTAAAATATTTAATAAAATATAGCACAATAATATTTCAACAATGTAAACTCAACATCACTATTAACAACCATTAGCACTGTTATTAACAAATGAGAAGAGACTTTAGTGTTCAAATACTCTTCTAGTTTTCTGGGAACCCCAGGAACTTGTCATCGTTAGTGTCAGAATTTAAGAAGCTCAGTTGTTCACAATCACTGCTCTCACTTATTTCACTATTTTCATATATGTTCCATCTTCAGTGCCATCTAAGGCATTGCTAAGGCCACATTTTTTGAATGACCGTACCACATTCTTCAATGACAGCCATGATGTTTTCACCCACTCACAAACTTGAGTGATAGTAGGCGTCCTCATTCATCCAGTTGATATCAGATCCTGATTACTAGCAGCCATTCATTTGTTCCACTCTTCTCGCATAAAGACTTTAAACATTTTGTTGATGGAAATGTGGAGAGGTTGCAACTGGCTGATAAGACCCCCAGGAATTACCTGGAGTACAGCTGGAATAAACTGATGGAGATGAGCAGCATAGCCTGCTCAGTCTGCTGCTGCTTAGCCAGTGCTCCCACTGGCTTCCCAGCTCACTGCACGTGTCTCGCACTCTTTGTCCTTCCCCTATCTGCCAGTCAGCCAGGCAATGAATGCTATTAGGCTGGCAACAAGTGACGTCAGCACTTCACACAGAGCTCCAGCAGCTGCAGCACAGCTCTCCACCACTGCAGCGTACCTCTCACGTCTGCCTTCCATGATGCCAGATGAATGTGCCCACACAACGTCACTTGCCTTCCCTCCTGGCCTACATGCAACTGTGGAAACTGGAACCAGGAGATCACTCAGCAGATGCCACAGTTCTTCACACCACTGTGGCGGGTATCATTACACCCCCACAGGCACTCATTCTATATATGTTTACCGATGAAGTGCCCAGCAGCAGCTAAAAAAAAAAAGAGCATTCACTCCGTAAGACACACGGGCATTTCCCCCTCCATTTATGGAGAAAAGAAAGTGTGTCTTATGGAGCAAAGAATATGGTAATTAGAAATGAAAATAATTGTTAGCATTAGTTTCTAGTTGGTAGAAGTTTATACAAAACAATATCATCTGATTGTAGCCAACAAATGGTATTGCATGCTAGTTTAATTCTATCCTGGAGGTCAGAGGTTGAAGTGAAATGTTCATATTGACTCTTTAATTTATCATTTTGTGTATGAAGAAGGTACCATTGATGGACTTTTTGGTGCACGATTTCTGAATTCTTCTTGATATGTCATATTTTTAAAAAATAAATAAATAAAAATATTAATGACCATTGATTCTTCACATTGTTTTCTGTTTTAGTTCTTTATGTTGCGCTTGATTCTACTTCTACCTATAGATTATTCAGTTACATAATGGAAATGTAATATGCTTTAAAATCAAAGAACTAATGTGAATATTTTACATGGGTAAAATTTTCAAAATCCCAATTTAACAGAGGAATGACAAAGAAAATAGATTAATCTACTAAAAGTGAGAAAATATATATAAGAAAAGATACACAAAAAAGTGATAAAGAGAATAATTAAAAAGCAAAAAAAAAACATATCAGTAAAAAAATGTAATACATATATTTTATTTTGGACAAAAGCATTTATTATATTGTTCCTTTTGCTTTTAAACATACGTGTGTGTTTGCATGCAAACTCAGACAAATGTTTGTTTTTGTTTTAATTTTACTCCATTTATAGAACAAAATTTGTGATGAGTGAAGTTTGGAAAAATTCTTTCCCCTCCTTAGCTTTACTTTGTTGAAACCTTGTGCCTTTCATGGAATTTGAGAATGTGGGTCCAAACTCAATATACCATGTCCTTCTGCTCTTGTTTTTTGCAAAACTTTCACCAGTGATGTCTGGAGGCTTGACAGTGGGAAACAACCATTTTCATAGTCTGCCTTATTGGAAAACAAATTAAAGGTTCTTGCGTCAAAGAAGAGAAACTCCCTATACCCAATGAAAACATTATTTTTTATTTTATACAAAAGCTTTAAGGTCTAACATGTTCTTTAATTGCTAGGTTTATGAGAATACAGTTCTATCTATTAACTCTGAAGTAAGCCCACTGCAAAAGCATATGCAGCCAACCATTAACCACAGGCCAAGGAATTCCAAGACACAAACTATAGTATATAGTGAGGAAATGACAGGTGTGCAGTATAGATAAAAATTCAATCCCAGGGGTTTCTCTTTCTACCTCCTGGAGATCCAGGTTGTTTCTCTAACTCCAAATTGTTTCTACATCCAGCAGAGTTATGAATGATGCCAAACATTTTTTAAAAATGGTTAAATAACATTGTGAAAAACATATTTTTTGTATTTTTCCAAAGAAAGAAGTGGAGGGGCAGGGGGGTTCAGAGACAGACAGACTCCCGCATGCACCCTACCGGGATCCACCTGGCATGTTCGCCAGGGGGCGATACTTGGCCCCTCCTGGCATTGTTTTGCTACAACTGGAGACATTCTAGCACCTGAGGCAGAGGCCATGCAGCCATCCTCAGCCTCCTCGGGCCAACTTTGCTCCAATGGAGCCTTGGCTTTAGGAGGGGAAGAAAGAGATAGGGAGAATAGAGAGGGGGAAGGGTAGAGAAGGGGATGGGCACTTCTTTTGTGTGCCCTGGCCAGGAATCAAACCTGGGCCTTCCACACGCGGGGCCAACACTCTACGCTGAGCCAACCAGCCAGGGCCAAACATTTTTCAAGTATAAAAAATTAAAGTGGAAATCTTCTCTTCATTCTTTCTTATTGTTCCCTAAGGGGAACAGTTATTAATGGTTTGGTATGAGGAATCACAGACTTCTTTCTATTCATAAATGGATGGACAGATTGACAATTATAGTCACAGATTGAAAATACTTAATGCTCAGAACCCTGTCTAAGCTGAGGAAGCAATGAGGGGTGGGGCTAAAAATGTTAGACAATGCAAAACAATCTGAAAAGTGAACTAATGCCTTTTAACCACTCTGTGTTGAAAATAAGCACCTTAGAAAAACCTAAAATATGCAAGAGAAAACACACATTTATATAGTATTGCCATTTTGTGTGGTTGTCAGTGAAAAGCACTAGTCATTGTTTAACACGTCAATTAAATCCAGGTGGCAACTTTGCCAATGCCCACTGAGTTTTCAATTAATTTTTACTGCTTCATTCTTAATTATAAATGAGTATTCAACATTACAACATTTGAGAGATCCTTCATTGTGCAAAAGATAAAATGAACAGATAAAGAAATTGGAAAAAAATTACAGAATAATATAGGTATAAACTCAACACAATTGAATGGAGGTTTTCAGAGTCTAATAAAAATGTAAGGTATTCATTTATTAAAAGTTTAGAAAATATGTAAAACAATTAAAAAAAGAATCAGGACATAAAATTTTGCAATGTCAAAAATAAATACAAATTCAATATAAGTGAAGATAATTTAGAAAGTCTGCTGGCAGGCAGAAGAAAAATCAAAGGATGGGAAGGAATCAAATACACAATTGAAGAATATTCCAGCAGTCCCAAAAAGTAACAGAGAAAATAAGATGAAAGAAAAAGTAAAACAATCAATAAAGCTTGAACATTTTGTAGTACTGAGAGCATTGGTCTCTAGATTGGAAAAGTCACCCTGGTGTCCAGCAGAATGAGTGAAAAACATGGAAACGTACAAACACCCAGCAAAGTAACTCAATGGCGTAATTAAGTGTACAAGATAGGACAGAGGTCTCTGAACATGGCCCTCTGATACACTTACACCTTTGTGAAGTTAATGTCTTTCCCTTAAGTCTAAACTAGCACTATAATAATAGAATGTGGCAAAAAAGATGTTGAGGTCGCAAGTGTGTAGTGAGAATACGTAAGATTTACTATTAGAAAATTTGAAGTATACAATACAAAATTATTAACTGAAGTAATCATAATGCCTGGTAGGTCTCTCAAGCTTATTCATCACACGCAATTGAAACTTTGCATTCTTTAATAAATACCTCTCATATTTGGCTTTCAGATGCAAGTGCAATATTCCCCTCCCCTTCCTTGTACAGAACAGAAAAAAAAAATTCTAACATGACATTTTACTCCCTATAGAGCCAAGTACTCCCTTTGCTAAGGTACCTTTTATTTGGATTCGGGTAGGATCATGCACTATGTCCGTAGAGGGTGGAAGAGGTGGTGATAGTGGTTGGTTGATATTAAGTCACAAGAATGAAAGTGTGCTCACAAAGGTCAGACTCATTTAAAAAATGGGTATCTAATTCTGCTTGTTATCATCATTGTTCCCCATCTTGAGTAAATCAGGTATGAAGACCAGTTCTTCACAATATCTTGTTATATAAGTATTTTATGTGTGCAAATTCAACATTAAAAATATGTAGAAACCTTTTACCCAAGAGCATCGCCTAGTTCAGTATCCTTCCAAAACAGAGCTTAAAATATGATGAACGTTTTGGCAACTTGTTTGGGAGTCATCTAAGGAAGTGTGAATTAATTCCTGGTGTGTTGCTGTGAGCTCAGACCCGCTGGAGAAACCCTATAGACTCAATAGCAGGCACTTCAGCAATTTTTCCCAGAACAAGGACAGGGGAGTTGGTGTGCTGACTTTTATGTCATTTTCCCTAACTCGTTATATCAGGGTTGTACCCAAGTGCATTAAATCTGTGCTTCTGTAGAGCTCCCTTGCCCTCATGTTTAGCACTCTTCTGAGGTACCAGGGAAAGTGTTCAGAAAGGAAGATAAAAAGGAAAAAGTAGTTAAAAATTAAAGCTCTTAGATTTCAACAAATTCCCCACCCCACCTGCCAGTGAATTTAGAGGTGGATGGACTGAGAGATGCAAGAAGAAATCTCAGTAACGTCAGCTGTGGTAAAGCAGTAGACATGCAGCTGGGCTTTCTGCTTCCAAAGCCAGTTATCCGCATGCTTCCAATCACTTATATTTCCATTTAAGGAGAAAGACAGGTAGTTCTCATGGAAACCTCAGAGACACAAATGTACAGAAAATTATTAGTCTTCCAAACCTTTTATTCTTTTATTTGCTTGTCTTATCAGCTATTCAAAGCTTGAGTTGTTTGTAACTATCTTCCCAATGTCTTGAATAGAAGAAAATAAAAATAAGAATTTCTTGTGTTATAACAGTCTCGCACCTGTGGACAAGGTGAGGTATCTCCTGTAAGAGTTGAACAAACTGGATAAATAAAAAATGGGAGCAGGCACCAGTAGAAGAAAGGAATAATGGTGAAACTGCTGGGGGAAAAAATGAAGAGATTCTTACTGTGGCTATCTAAAGCACTCAAAAAAAATTTGGGAAAATTGAGGATTTATGATAAAGATACTTGGGGGAATAGAACCAGGGGAAAATGGCAGGAGACAATGAGTGATCTTGTCTAAAGTTTCTTCTATGCGCAAAGTGGAGAAAACTTTTGGTGAGAAGGCTTCCTTAGACTGCACTATTGTGAGGTTCTGATCCGTTGTAAGGAATCTATAAAGTTAAAGTAATTCATATTATTTTTTTTGTTAATTATAAGTTATCAGACAATGTTTGATTCATTTAAGAGGTTATTGGGAATCTATATTGTTCAGTGTTTCAAATTTATAAAATGTGCCTGATGAGTACTAAGTGAAGTAAGGAGATACCAGACAGTAAAGATCCTTGAAGTATCCTGAGCATGCTGAGGAGATTCTTAGATTAAGAATTGGGGGTGAGTTCATGACCCAAATTAGAGAAAAGATAGAAGAAAATGTATTTAATTATAGATATAGGGAGTAAGTCCGGCATCATCTTTAGAAATAAAAAATCTATAGTTAGATTTATAAATTGTTGGGAATTACTCAAACCCAGAAAGCAATAATAAAATAGACGAAAGGAGCTTCCTGACATAGATACTCAGAGATTGATAATGGCTACTCTTAGTTAGAATAAGCATTGATTTCCTCAATTCATTTATACACTTCAATTGACATTCATTGAGCCATTTCTATGTGAACATTCTGTGTCAATCAGATCCTAAAGTCCAGGAAGCTCTAAGATTTTTTAAAAATGCTATATAGTTTAATTAAACATTGGTTTCATTTCTACATTGCTATCACAAAACATCTTTATATTTTTAAGTCTTTTTGTTCACTCAAGTATATTGGTCTGAGTGAGTGTTACCACAAATATCTTATTTTAATAAAGACTGGGTGAGAGATAAGGAGTCAAAAAAATCTTTACTTTTTGTGCAAAAATTATTTCTTTTTATTTTTTTTCTTGTGACAGAGACAGAGAGAGACACAGAGAGGGACAGATAGGGACAAATAGACAGAAATGGAGATTAGAAGTATCAGTTTTTGTTGCAGCACCTTAGTTGTTCATTAATTGATTGCTTTCTCATATGTGCCTTGACCTGGGGGCGACAGCAAACCAAGTGACCCTTTGCTCAAGCCAGCAACCTTGGGCTCAAGCTGGTGAGCCTTGATCAACCCAGATGAGCGGGAGCTCAAGCTGGCAACCTTGGGGTGTCAAACTTGGGTCCTCCTTGTCCTAGTCTCATGCTCCATCCACTGCACCACGCCCTGGTCAGGGAAAAAATAATTTTCAAATGCATTTTTCTTTCAATATTTCAGTTTAATCAATATTTATGATAAGTTTAATTGAACTGAACTATATTGAATGATCACTATGTGTCAGGTATTGTGCTAGGCTGAAAATTATAGATTTTGTCTTAAGAGTAAACTCCAGTATTTGCCTACAAAGAACTTTAAAATGTGTGAGAGAGAGATACACAGGCATAGTATTTTGGCCTACTGTAAAACACTAAGTGTAATAATAGAACTATGCAAAGACGTGAAGATGCCTTGTGAGGTAAGTCAAAGTAGCATTATTATCCCGTTTCAGGTGGTGAAAGTGAAATTGAAGACACCAGATTATGTATGCGGAGTCATGCCAATGATAAATGACTTCATGGCATAGAGACTACAGAAGGAAACAGACTTCAAAGTTTAAGTCATGTGTTCTTCATTGGACTAGGTATCTATCTGGTCTTCTCTGAAACATTTATTAGTGAACTCTGCAGAGTTACATGAAATATTAAGAAAATTAGTTTCCTGAATTAGAAATGTTGTCACCACTTCAACTTCTCTGAGGATAGTTGTTTTCTTTAACATTATTTTTTTCTCCTTGCTTTAGCTATAGTTGAAGAAAAGAAGACCATCCACAAGGCCATAGTTGTATCACTTTCCCCCTCTCATTTCTTTTTTTTTTTAAGATTTTATTTATTGATTTTTTAGAGAGGGAAGAGAGAGAATGAGAGAGAGAGAAAGAGAGAAGAAGGAAGCATCAACTCCCATATGTGCCTTACCAAGCAAACCCCGGGGTTTTGAACCGGTGACCTCAGTGTTTCAGGTTGAGGCTTTATCCACTGCACCACCACAGGTCAGGCCCTCCCTCATTTCTTTAAGACAACTTCCATTAGGCTGAGAAAGAGAAAACAAAGACAGGTCATACCTCATTTATGACCCAAGTCATACTGGTCACAAATATTAGTGGGTCAAGAAATGTGCAGATACTACAGTACTTTCAGTCTTTTGTGTAGTGCATTTTCACCAATAAAATAAAAGTTGGTTTTGCATCTCATTTGCATAATTGAACAACTTTCTGTGACTTATCTTTGTTTTTCTGATGTTCTTGTTTAATAAAAAATAATCAAATGCTCTTTATTTGATTGCTTCATATTCATTTTGAAATATCTCCTAATTTTTGTGAGTAATATATTTTTATTGGGGCAAAGCCTTAGCCCTAACAGACTTGTGCTCTTATAATAATGGGCTGTAATGCTTCTGTCAAAAAGAAAGTTTTGAAAGAATAGCTTCTATTTACATAAGAAAAAAAGATCACATCTTAGCGAATGTTACCTTAAAATTTACCTTTGGTTTTCCGTTTCTTTTTAGTTTGCCTATCTCTATCCCCTAAGGCCCTTTGTTGAAAGTTTTACCAGAGAAGTCAGTAATTCTGCTAAATAACAGATGGTAATGAAAGTATCTGGTTTCTCTGGGAATAAAAATAAGTCCAATTTCAATTTTAGATTTAATAATTTTATTATGAAAATAAATGGACTTACTAAGTTTGAAACACATTCAAAGCAAAGGCAACTTTTATTCTTTTCTCCAAAATATTTGGTAACCAAAGGCTCAATATCCAAGAAACAGAAGGATGACCTTTTTCTCTGAGACTTATGTCTGAATTAGCTTCGACAGCCGTAGAACTGATACACGTTCCAAACCCCCATTAATTTCCAAGTGAACCCAGTGGGCCAAGAGAATAAAAAGAAACTGGGCAGCATGTGGATATTTCCACCAAGTTATAACAAATTTCAGGGTCTGACAATGAATTTGGGAACCATTGAGAAATCAAATCCTAAATACTAAATTTTAGCAACCAACAGCTGAAACACTCTAACACCATAATTTGATTTGTTTAAAAAAATTCATCTACAACACTAAAATAAATGCTAAAGACTTATGTTCTCTCCGGGAGAAGTGAAACAAAATAATTTTATATAATATATGAAGACAGCTTTTCCTAAAATCTTCCTGAAACTCCTTTTCTGCTTCTGTAAAACATGATTGAGAATGGTAGTCAGCGTTAGGATGGATTAGCTTAATTCAGTCATCCTGTCCCCCAACAGGCCACCCTTGAGTGGTGACATAAACTTATATTTAAATCAATAGAAGCTTGAGTTGTTTGTACTGGAGATACTTGCTCTTGAAATTGGGTACTTATTTGCCTTAGAGATCTCTAAAGTATCATATCTCAGTGGGAGGTAAATATGGTTTATTGTCCTGTCAGCGACTGGAAACCTGGGTAAAAATTTAAGCTTCTTGAGTCTGTTATTTATTGTGTGTTTGCAGAAACCTTAATTGGATGGAAACTGGTTTTATCATAAGTCGGGAGTCTAAGAGGATGTCAGCAATTACAGATGTGTCTTTGTTCATGAGAACTGACATGGGATTTGAAAAGAAGAATCCATGAAGATCTATTGTGTCAGATACCATGAGATCTGTGAGAAAGTATATATCTGTTTCCTGTCAGGAAGACCTTACCATCTTTGCGAGGAGGCAACACATGAAATAAATGACAGGAAAAAAAAATACTAGGTTGTAAAATATGTAGTACAAGTGCATCAACACATGGGAGAAAGACAAGTTCTTACTGATACAGATGTAGATGAAAAGTCTTAGGACATCAGGGAAGTCTCAAGAGGGACTCCAGGGTGAAAAAAAGATGTGATTGGCATCAAGGAGTGGGGCATTAGCCAGGGTTTCAAGGAAGAGTGAGCACAATGGCAAAGAGGTGGAAGAAGAACGTACATGAAGGAATGTTATTCACAGAAGCAAAGGGTAAATTTGAGTAACTGGGTTTTTCGTTTTGTAGGATCTTGAAAACCAGACTTAGTGATCAGTGTGTAGTCCAAAGGTCTTTACATTGTTTACATTTTATTTTGTTTCTTAAGTAATTTCATTTTAATCTTCTAATTAGTTAGTAGTAAATAATAGGTTTGCTATCAATAGTGTCTGTGTGGGAGAAAGAACGTGTAATTCTATCTGAAGAAATAAATGACAGACTTTTTTTCTTTATCCCTCGTACAGTAAAATTCATGATTGGTTCTATTACTGTGTTTCTTTATATCTACAATAAATAATTTTATTTTTTAAACATAGCTGGATACAAATTATAAGTGTAATCTTTTGCCAACTGCATTTTTACGTGAGATTGTCCTTTAAATTTTTATTTTTACACTGCTTGTTTAGTTTTGTAATCATTTTCATCAAGATTTATAAATTTGTCGGTGTTTTTCTATGATATTTAACTGTATAATCTTGGGGTTATCATTCTCTAAAGAATTGATTAAGAAAACATGAAATAAAAAAAATAAAATAAAAAAAAGAACACATGAAATAATTTTTTTTCTTATGAAAAAGACAACAAGTAGAATTAATGGGTAATGCTGTTTTATTTTCACTTTTAATTGGCAACTTTTAAATAAAGAATGAAATTAAGTGGCATTTCATGATTTTATCTTTTTTATTTCATTCTCAGTGCATTTTTATAGTCTGCTAAATTTCTTGTTTTCATGGGTTATTTATTTTTATGTGAAAGAGCTCATTGCTTATATTCCTTGTTTTTTCTTATATTTTTAATGATTTATTATTTTTTTGTTACTTTTGTTCATGGTATATCTAGAAAAGTTATGTTAAATATTTTACGTTTTGAAGTTTATTAGCCCTGATTGGCGGCTCAGTAGATAGGTCATCAGCCCGACTCTGGATATCCTGGGTTTGATTCCTGGTCATGACACAGAGGAGAAGCAACCATCTGTTTCTCACCCCCCCCCCTTCTTTCTCTCTTTTCCTCTTACAGTCAGTGGCTCAATTGAAGCATGGCCCCAGGCACTGAGAATAGCTCAGTTTGTCCTAGCGGGTCTGCCTCAGACACTAAAAAGAGTTTGGTACTTAAGCATGTGCCCCAGACAGGGGTTGCCAGGTGATATATATATTTTGGTATATATTTGTTTTTAGAACTTGGAAGAATTTCTTCTTTTTTTTCTTTCTGAGGAATAAATCTCTGACCCATCATTTATTTTTATAGGACGACTGGGGGGAGAATCCAACAATATTTTTCCCAAAGACTGGCTTGTGCTGTAAAAGGGGCGGTTCTTTAGCCTTATGCCATTTAAGGAGCTGTTGCTCTTCCCCTGCTCTAGCTGTCAGGCTATGCTTGCTTATGATGAGTAACCAGCAGCTCAACACCACTGTGAGTTAAAACACTAGGGCTCTGAGTCTCACTGACATTGTATGCTTATTATGGTCCTTGTTCTACTCCAGGATTCAATTTGTGATATCACAGAATATATATTCATTACATCTCCTTAGTCTCCCCTCCTGTAATCTTTCTTAATTGTTTCTTGTTTTTCTTAACTGTCACAGTTTTGAAAAACACTGGTCAGGTGTTCTGCAAAAATATTTCTCACTTTGAGTTTATCTGGTACTTTCTTGTGATTAGACTGGGGTTAGAATTTAAGGGAAGAATATAAAAAAGATAGGTGTCCTCTCATTTTGTCATACCAAGGGGGAGCTGATATTAACTTCACAAGTTTCTCCACAATAAAACCTTGAGATCTCCTCTCCATTATTTGGAAGCAAATCAAATCACTTATACTCAAGAGTATAAGTGTACTTCTTTGAGGGGAAGATCACTCATATATTATTTAGATTTTTTTGGAATGATAGTATTTTTTCCTATTTTTAATTTGTTCAATAATTGATATCACTACACTATGAATTCATGAGTGTTAATTGTATAATATTCTATTTGAATTTTCCTTTTGTGTTAATAGTTTTCTAAAACACTATTATAACAATTCATTTTCTGTTCATTGACATAGTAAAAAAAAAAATTCCATTCCTAAAAAGTTAGGAAAAATATATCTGTAGTAGTTTGACCATTTTCTCAGCTTCTTTTATGAGTATTAATGTACTTGACATTTTTGAGTCAAGAAGGCGTATTGCATTGATAAAGTCTAGTGGATATGGCTTTGCCTTGTGTGTCCAGAAATGAGACATTATGTTTTAGTATGAAGACATATTAATTTATGATCAAACTTTTGGCTGTCTCTTACATGTGTCTTCACTGAACTTAAATTCTATAAGTTTAATTTAACCTCCCTCTCATATCCCGTTTAGAGCTGTCAAACAGTGTATACAAGTATGTGTCATTTATCATGGATTTTTTAATTTGAGATCTACTTTGTGACACATCTAAGAATTGAAATGGATTTCTTCTTTTCCTTTATATATAGTTTCTTAATGTGGCAAGAAATGCATGGACACACCCACATGCTCTTATCCAGCAAATGTATGAACTCTAATGTCTTTGTCCAGTGATAAGTCATCACCAGGCAACAGGTGTATCCTCAGAGACAGGCAGATTATCTCTCCCTCAAGAGTTTTGTCACTTAACACATTTGCGTTGACTTGTTTTCCCCAAGATAATGTCATATTGCAGTGGTTTGCTCTGTTTCAGTGTTACCTGCCAGAGAGAATTATCCTTTGTTGACAATAATATGTACTCTAAAATTCCTTTCATCTGTTATCATAGCCATATTGTTCCTTTAATTAGAGTTTTTCTCAAGTTTGAACAATATTTTAGCTTATTTCTCATGGGGACATTCAAATTAGTCCTCTCCTTCTCTTCCTGTTCCTCCCAATTAGCTTCCTTGATGCTGAGTGGAAATTCTTGGGTTATTATGTTTACCATCAGTATAGCTAGTGCACGTGAATCAGTTGAAGGCATGGCCATCCTCTGGTAATTCTCAGTGTAATGATTTTATTAGTAAAGCTTTCGTTCCATGATATTCTCAAACAAACAAATATTTTAAAAACAACAGTATTTAAAAATTCAACACTTGTACTTTTAATTTAAGAAAAAGAAGTATAAATTGTCCTGAGAACTTAACTTGCATCATTTAGACAAGAAAACAATCAGTTTCAAGAGAAAAAAAAGCAGAAGCTATGTACCTACAACAGATTTGTACTTGCAGACTTTTTTCAGAGAAGACATGATGAAATGTGGCACATAGACCTAGTCCAGCTGAGGAGTGATCCTTTTCTCTGTTCTTGTGTAGCATCATGCACTAAATAGGAACTACACTTTTCTTGTTGTTTATTAGTTTAGCATTTTTTTTTTAATACAAACTCGGAAGAAGTGTAGCAACTTTTAACTGGTCTGGGGTTCATAGAAACTTTTCTGGTGAAAATCTCTTTTGTTCCATTCAGGAGAAACAGAAAAGGTATTTAGAATCATTTTTAATCATTTGATACAAGGGAGGGAAAGATACAGAATAGCTAAAAGTAATATAGGTTCCATTTAAAGCTTACCATGATCCTGTAATTCACATGCATATTGAAGATTTAATGGGGACAGGAAGGACCATGAACATACTCACCAATGCATTTCTTATTGCTGATTTCAAAGACAGTTTAAAACTTAAGAGGCCACCATAACACAGAGTAGTGTAAATTGAATAAAAGCCTACTTCATTAGGACCCTGTCCATCTTGGTAATGGCTTCTATGTGCCAAGGACGTCACTTAGAGAACATACACTTATGCTGATGTTAGAGTAATGAATTTAAATCTATCAAAAAGTTCTAGTTACATAATAGATAACATTACAACACTTAAATGCAGTAGCTGTGTGACCTCTGACAAATCACTTTATATCTCTGGTCTATGATCTATCCAATAGATGTCTTCCCATTCTAATTTTCTAATGACACTTAAGACAATGTTATTGAAAGGTAGTTTGAGAACCAGCATTCTCAACATCAGGTGAGGGCTGGTGAGAAATAGAAATTCTTAGATTCCATTTCAAACTAACTGAGTCAGAATCTCTGAAGGTCAGGGCAGAGGAATTTGTTTTAATAGGCACTCCAGGTGATTCTCTTGAATACTCATCTTGAGAGAAGCATTGCTTTGTGACATTTGGTGACAGCTGAAAATGGTTAGAACACTAAATATGTAACGTGCAGGGAACAACAGGAAGTTCTACTAGGGAATGGGCTTTCTCTCTGTAGACAGAAGCAACCATCAGATAATGTTTCTAAGGCATTTCTTGTTGCGATAAGATATATTTTGGCCAAAACTGAATAGCAGCGAACCGTGGTGGTTGTTCATGTTGTGGAACACTTTTTCTTTTCTTGTAACAGCAGTGGTGTCACTAGAGTCCAGTCTTCACTCTGACTCCAGAAGAACCAACAAATATGGAAAATCCTGCTAATAACATCTTGCTACACAACATGTGCTCACACACTCACTAGGTACTTCTCCCCACAAAGCACTCTGGAGGCTGGTCCTTCTGTCATGAACTTGCTGAAGTTTTTTCTGGTCACCAAATGCATGAAAGCCCATTTTTCTTTATGACACCCAAGACTGTACTACAGACTATATAACACTTGCAATTCTGTAACCCCTGCACATACCCTGCAAGGAAAAGACCCTCCTGTTATAACGATGCTCACTCTCCTATTACACAAGGAGAACTCATGATTCAAACAAGGTTTTCCCTTGGCACTTGTAATATAAGCTTTACTATACCAATGGCCATATTAAAAAAGCAACGGAGAGAGAAGAAAATCAACCGGGAAAACACACCAAGAGCAAAATGAAAAATGATGACCTCCATAAGGCAAAAGAATGGGACTGTCCAGAAAAGGGGATCTGGTGACTAGCAAATTTATTTAGCACAAATGAAACCAAGTAGAAGGCCCACAGTCGTGACATCCAATATCTTTTAGCATGTTAGAAACTGTTTACTCAATCATCAATAGTGGAGTTTAATTTTAGTAGAAAAAGAAATAATAACATCTGAAATTCTTTAGGGGGCAGGAGTAACAAAACATTACTTCTATAAGAAGCTTATCACAAATCTTTATTAAATATACAAATAAAGAAGTTAAGAAGGAAAGGACAGAGAACATGTGCAATGCAGTACTTGACAAATCAAATACAAAAAGCAGTACAGAGCATTGAGACTTTGTCCCAATTATTCAAGAGAGACTGCTCTGATTTTACCAATGGATTGTTCAGGACAAAAGGGACTTTGAAAAGGAATAAAAATGTAGAAACAGCTTAAAAGCTCTAAATGGAAAGATGACATATTATCCTTGTTCACTATAAAAGGAGAAGGAAAAAATGTCCCCATCCCGTGTGCTTGTTTATGAGACTAAATAAACCAATGAACAAACACAATTTGAAATAATGCTTTGTAAGCACTCAACTGATTATTGACTCATTTTAAAAATTAATATTGTCGCCTGAGCAGGTGATGGCACAGTGGATAAAGCATTGGACTGGGATGTGGAAGACCCAGGTTTAAAACCCCAAGGTTGCCAGATTGAACGCAGGCTTATCTGGTTTAAGCAAGGGTTCACCAGCTTGAGCCCAAGGTCCCTGGCTCAAGCAAGAGGTCACTCGGTCTGCTGTTGTCCTGAGGTCAAGGCACATGTGAGAAAGCAATCAATGAACAACTGAGGTGTCGCAACAAAAAA
The DNA here is from genome assembly GCA_037038555.1 of Rhynchonycteris naso. NCBI lineage: Eukaryota > Metazoa > Chordata > Mammalia > Chiroptera > Emballonuridae > Rhynchonycteris > Rhynchonycteris naso. The sequence goes on along the minus strand of CM072999.1, from coordinate 17,838,204 downwards.
CTGATGCTTCTCATCTCTCTCTCTCTTCCTGTTTGTCTGTCCCTACTAAAGGCTTTCTATTACTATGTAATTTAGGAATGATCCACTTGTCTGAGAGAGAGGAAAAATATAGCTGTTTTTTTAATCTAATATTTTAAAGGTTGACCAGGGATAAAATTGAGGAGAGGGGAGTTTAAGGAAAGACCAGACTTTGGTCAGACCCACTCGCCCATGTGACAGTGAGCACTAAATATATAAGGAGTTCAAACTTCAGCAATGCTGAAAGCTGTGACTTTGAACAGTAGTCAGTTTTTTCACAGTAATCAGTTTTTTTCCTCCTGCACACTAAGGATAGGGCTAAGAACAAGGGTCAGGAAACAAAAGTCATGATCATAGAATATACAAGATTCAGATTAAAGAATGAACGCATATCACAAAGATCAGTTAGTTGATCCCTCCACCACCACCAGGATTATATGAAAGATAGAGTTTGTGGACTGAGCAATTAATTTATCAGAAGGTACAGGAAGGAAGGAGCAAGGGAGGGAAAAATATTCTTGCCTAAAAAGTAAATATTATCAGGCAGTTTTCAGACTATATAAGGGAGAAGCAGTCCCCTCCTTAATCATACTATGGATAAAAACCTGGTACTTAGTAAAAACTTTTAATTAAGTATGTAAACAAAGGTTTAGATTTTCTTCTGAAGAGAAGTTGTCAGGGCTAGGGTAGAAAGAGGTGACATTCCGAGCAGAGAAATGGTTGTGGGACAAGGATGGGCTAGAAAACAAAAAGGATATTAGAAATTGAAGTGATGAGAAAAAAAGACTAAATTCAGCCATTTCTAAAAGTCAATTATCTCCTGAGAAATAAATGCAAAATTATTGTCAAAATAGTCCGACACGCCTGGCTTTTATATTAAATTATGGTTGTGGTCGTGTATACTAATTATAAAATAACTGTATGGTAGTCATTCCTTGATGGTTAGTCATCTAGTCTTTATTAATTTGCAGTTATGGGAGCCATTCTGTATGAAAGAAACCTTCTAAATACCTTTACTGGTATATTTCTTCAGAGGGTAGATCTTGCCTGACAATTACAGACAGGAGTAAGCAGACTAGAGAAGATAAAATCAACTGGATAAAAATTGACTTAGGCTTATTTCTGAGTTTGATTTATTTTCATTAATAAATATTATGCTCTTCTTGGAGAGTTTCAACTATTGACCACAATTAGCATGTTCTTTTCTCTTTAGATATCTAATCCCACTACACAGAAATAATCATAATATCAAGCATCAGGCTTATTGTTTGCTAGAAATTATAGCCTAACTCCTGGATCAGGTTATTCTTTGGTAACTCATGTTGACAGTCAACACAGAATCTAATATTTTCTGAAATGTTCCCGGTGCTAAATCTCAGGATTCACATGAATTCTCAGCCCTTAATTCTAACAAATAACCTATGGTTTAGTTATTTTTATTATTCTTTTATTGTTGGTGCATAAACCGAGGCACATACAGATTAAATAAATTGGCTGAGGTCACAATCCTGCAAGAGAAAGATCTAATAGTCTGAAATACACACTTAGCAACATTGCTTCAAGGTATATAAAATGTAGTTGCTTTATTAATTTTAAAACTACTACTCAATAGCTTTTATAATATAAACATTCATTCATAATATAAAATTAACTTTAGAACATATATACTAGGTTTCACTGTAGATTAAATTCTTAAATAGAAATTGAATTAATCACAGTACATTAAAAAATAAAAAACAGATTGAACCTATTAAATTAAAATAAAAAACTTAGATGTACACTCACCATTCTTTAATCTTGTAAACAAATGAAAGAAAATACAGCATCAGTTGGAATTCTTCAATGTTAAATTTATCTTTAACGCTTTATTCAGAGAAATATTTTTCAGCATAAGAAATGAATCTACTAATATCTCAAATGAGTCTGTTTTCTGTTCTCGAAAGTATTCATTTTGTATCATATGTTTAGGCCAAATAAAACACATTATCTTTCAATTGCTAATAAAACCCTTGCAAAAATACAAAAATGTGATTTATGTTAGAGTGACCAATTAAAATTAAAAATACAAGACACACAGGTAGATTTGAATTTTAGATAAATAATATATATGTGAATATATATTTAGTTTAAGTATATACTATGCAATACTTTTGGGGACATACTTACACTAAAAAATTATTTGTTGTTTGACTAAAATCCAAATTTAAATAGACACCCTGTGTTTTATTTGGTAACCATTATAAATACCCAAGTAAACCAAATAATTCATAAAGGTTTTGAAGATAACTAGATCAAATGTGAGCCTTCTGAAGTAATGCAATTGGCCTTTTATGAAATTACAAATACAGCAGGGAACATGCTTACTGCAGACTCCCTTCCTTCAAACTGCAGTTTAATTAGCTGCTCAAATGCATCCACATGAGCTCTTTTTTATGTATTTTTTTTAATAGCTTCATTCTCTTTTTCCCCTGGATTATCATATTTAACGTGATGACACTGGGTCATTTTTATTTCATGTTTATGAAAAGGAAGTAGTCTGATAAATAATTGAATCTAGGAAGCGTAATTTTTAAAATTGCCCTAATATGACATTCTGTTGTACTATCTTTTGCTTTGCTGTTCAAAAGGTGAAAGTGGAGGCATCAGACTTCCTTACTCAAATCCTGTTAAGTTAAAATTAATACAAGACCAGTCAGAAGTCTCCATCTTGTTCTTCCCAGTAAATTCTGTTTGGAAAACGCTAAATCTATTCTTCATAAGGTAATTTACATTGAGTATGGAAGGGAATCCACCAGAAAAAGACCTTACTGGAATATCAACATATGAAACACAAAGCAAATGATCACATTTCTAGAGCCATTGTCATGTGAGAAAGAGAGAAATTTACTTTACCTTTTATATATCTCATGATAAAATGTCCTAATGCACTTTTATGACAATATTTTATTTACCTCATGATAAAATGCTCTAATGCATTTTTCTGACAAGTTAAATTGACAATAATAGTAATTCAGTACCTAGAATCAAAGCGTAAAAATACATTTTGTGTTTGTTACAACATCCAAAAGGCCTGGATTAGATTTACATTGATCGTAATAGCTAATATTTAACAAATTCTTTTTCTTTTCTTTTTTAATTTACAGGGACAGAGAAAGAGTCAGAGAGAGGGGTAGACAGGGACAGACAGAAAGGAACAGAGAGAAATGAGAAGCATCAATCATTAGTTTTTCGTTGCCGTTGCAACTCCTTAGTTATTCATTGATTGCTTTCTCACATGTGCCTTGACCGCGGGCCTTCAGCTGACCAAGCCATCCCTTGGTGGAGCCAGCGACCTTGGGTTCAAGCTGGTGAGCTTTTGCTCAAGCCAGATGGGCCCGCTCTCAAGCTAGCGAGCTCAGGGTCTCGAACCTGGGTCTTCCCCATCCCAGTCTGCCGCTATATCCACTGCACCACCTCCTGATCAGGCACGAATTCTTATTTTATGTTTTTTTCTGTGTGAATTGCCTGATAAAAGTTATCTTTTTAAACCCACCAACACTGTAAAGCAGATAGTACTCTTATCCTCATTTGATGAGGATACTTGCCTGAAGTCACAAGTGGCAGAACTCTAAGGTTATTTCCCTAGGCGAGGAAGACTGACCCCTATAAAATGAGGTAAGTGACAATCCACAGGACCCTGAATTAAGGTGCCATGCTTCTTTCCCACCTTTTATTCTATTAGTCCCAATCCCAGTAATTACACAAAAATAATTAGTTTTTACAACAATCTAAAGAACTCTGCTTGGAAATAAAATAGAATATGGAAGCTAAACTCATCCCTACCAGGTCATATGTTCTATTTGTTTGGAGGAATGAAATGTGGAATCCCTCTCTAGTAGTTCTGCCCTTGGAAACTCCTGGGAAGCTTTTTTTTAAAATACTGATGCTTTGATGGATATCATCATTTGACTGATCTATGTTATGACCTGGGTATAAGGGTATTTTTAAGATCTCTAACTGTTGGAAAAATAAATGTCCACTGTCACTATAAGCAATATTTAACTGGGCAAGTGATAAACCATAATGCAGCTGTTTACAGCTATCTTTGAAGACATCTGAACAACATTTAGATTGATTTTCACAATTTTCCAACTAGTCTATATGAACTATTTTCCAAATCCATGACTTTAAACAGATGTATATACCACTTCTCAGTGGAATACGGAGCTGGGAGAGGAGGTTTTATCTCAGTGGTCCTTAACCTGGGTTCTATCGAACCCTAGGGGTTCGATGAGTCATTCTCAGGGGTTCGAGAAGCCTCTACCGTGGAGGCGAGAATAAAAAATACCGTAATTTGTTGTGAGTTCATGCACTTGGTTGGTTTTGTTCTTTGAGCAAGGTGATGTTCATGCACGGCTCATTTTGTGCACCAGTAAAAAAACATATACCTATGTCTTGAATTTGGAAAAAAAATCGTATTTTATTTATCACTAAAGAAGGGTTCGGTGAATGCACATATGAAACTGGTGGGTTCGGTACCTCAAAAAAAGGTTAAGAACCACTGTTTTATCTATTCATAGCAGAAGATTAAAAGAAAGAAGAGGAAAGCTGTGAAGTAAATGGGGGTTCAACTCATGTTGCTTACATTTCCAACAATAATAATGATAAAAACGACGACCGACAGCAACAATAGAGTGGGAGGGCATGTCTTAAAGACCACTTGCTTTCTCAGTGTCTGAGGAAGAGCACAGTTTCTGTTTCCAACCCCCAAGTCCCTAGCTCCCAATTATCATAGCAATTGGCATTCTTCTGAGAAAAGCAAAAATACCCATGCATAAAGCCTTTAGCCCTTTGAGGTTTCCAGAAAGCAAATTAATCCGCATGGTAGATTAAAAATATAAAGAGGAAAGTGGGGGGGGATTCTTGGTGGTGGCAGGAATAGCAACTTGATGATTTAAGAATGTGTAAGTGGCTCTTGGCAACAGGGGTCTTTGCTGTGAGCTTTGAGCCCCTCTGGGTTTGTTGGCTGTGGCAGTCCTAATTATAAGCATAATAGATAAACTCATCATGGCCACAACAAGCCACTTAATCTGGTCCTGCTAATAACAGCCAATTAAGTTTGCATTATGAAATGATTTCTAGAATTTGAAGGTAGTTGGACTTTTAATTATAGGTTGTTTGAAAAAATAAAGAATTTTGAACCAAGGGCTTCACACATTGTCTTTGGTATGTAGTAATGGTTCTGATCTCTCCAAATTTGTCTCCTGTGCCTAAAATACCAAATCAATGAGAAGTAGAATCAAATGGTTACATAATTTTGATATAAAAAATTAGTATTATATATTTTTTCTAGACATTTAATAATTTCTGGTTAATTTTAATCAAGATACCAAATGGCCTCTCATCTCTATTATTTTTTTCCCCAGCATTGATTCTAACTACCTAACATTTGTTTGAATTTGGACCTAATAAATCCTTTCTTCTCAACCCCTACAGCTAAGCGTTTGAACTAGTGGGTTGTTAATGAAGATATATATATAGATAAAGAGCAAAGCGAAAAATTGGAATTACATATATTAGGTCTGCAGTGTCTGAAGACAACTGTAAAGCTTTGATTTTACTCCAGTTGCCTCTGGAAGTCTAAGATAAATACATATCAAACAACTTACATCATCATCTTTCAACCACAGGGGAAGGAGCCTCAGTTTCACCACAGGTATCTTATTGTAAACACAGTTTTCATACTAACAGAAGTTAAAAAGCCATTGTTTTCCAGTTGTATACTTTGGAACTCTTTCACTTAATATTTGTGTTTGTTTGATTATACGCTTTGTTCTGTTGTCTGAGGTCCATCTTTAGTTACATATGAAGAATGGTAAAGTATGTTTCTCTGTTCATGTTTAAGAGGTTTTGTCGGTAAAGAGGATCTGGGTACAGTTCAATATGTTAGTCTATAGCCGTGGTTCTCAAACTCTAGCACAATCAGAAAACACGGATTGCTGGGCTCCATCTCCACAGTTTAGGTAGGATTCAGCGGGTGTGGGGAGGGACCTAAGAATTTATATTCATAGCAAGTTCCCAGATGATGCCTGCCGGGTGTCAGAGACCGCACTTCAAACCACAGCCCTATTAGCACTAATAAAACAGTAACAGTGAGTCATATTATACAGAAAGAAGTGGCCAATGTAGCCAGGACCTGAAGTCTCATTTGATTCACTCTAAGAATATGACTCCATATGAAATTGCGTGTCTATCGTTTCCTTCAGCAGAGTCATCAGATTTTGTAACTTTCTCGTGAATCAGTCCCCCACACGAGAATGCATTCTGTGATAGTACTGATTTAAGTAGGATGAATTAACTAATGTTTATCTAAATCATTTATAACATCATAAATGAGGTAGCCTTTTTTTATTTTTTTTTATTTTTATTTTATTCATTTTAGAGAGGAGACACAGAGTGAGAGAGAGAGAGAGAGAAAGAGAGAAAGGGGGGAGAAGCTGGAAGCTCAACTCCCATATGTGCCTTGACCAGACCAGTGCAGGGTTTTGAACTGGCGACCTCAGTGTTCCCAGGTCGACGCTTTATCCACTGCGCCACCACAGGTCAGGTATAAGGTAGCCTTTTTTTTTCTTTTTTTTTTTGCCTGCTTTACAACACTGCATATGATAACATTCTCTAGATAGTCTCAGGATCTTTGACTGCAGCATGATATCAGTTATAAAGCAAACGGGTGTTTTTAATGACTAGTGAATACTACAAAAAAACCAATGCACTACTTTTATTTTTCCATCTTCACATTTTGCCCTTGCCTCTATTTATATCCTAGGCCTTCCAATGCCACTGAAGTGAGCTAGTTAACTCTCTGCTGACACTCAATACTTAAATAGTTCAGATAATCCAAATGAGGTTTTAGATTGTCTCAGTCCCTAGAAAGTATTGACTGTCTACTCTAATTGTTGCGTTGCACTGGACAAATTCTGTTAACCTCTAAGAATTTTCTTTGAAAGGGCCAGATTCAAAATATTGAACAAAAGTCACTTTGAATACAAATATTTGCATTTTAGTTTAAAAACAGAAACTGTTGCATCAACGCAGAAGCATTTTGCCTATACTAAGTAGTTGCTTTGATATACCAGTCAAACCATGCAATAAGTTACCCTAAAATTCAAAATAAATCTGGCTAATAACAAGCTGATTTTTGACTTCTGGCTCCACCAACTGTAGGCTTTATTCTTTGGGGGAAATCAACTTAAGCTCTTTGAGTCTTGGTTTCCTTACCTGTCAAATGTAACAGAGTTAACTATTAGATTTCCACTCTAAATTTCCGGGCTGCAACAGGGCAGGTTTTCTATGTCGTCAACTGTGACTAGTTTGACATATGAATTAATAGCCAGGGCTCAGAACTATCAGTCTCCGTTATTTTACCCTCTCTTGGGGTGAGCGCTCTTTTTTCTTCAAATGTCCTTTGGGTCTCCCCATTTATCTTCTCTCTGCTCTGTCTGCTTGACAGTTTTTCTTTTATTTTCCTTTTTATTCTGATTACCTTTTCCCTCCTCCTCAGAGTACTAGTTTATACTCACATTTATTCTTAATCTTTTTAGCTAACATATTTTTCTGTCATTATTGAAAGCAGTTTAAAAAAATCATATTCTAGCTCTTTTTTTTCTAGCTCTTTATAGGTGTGTTTGACTATTAAAAATGATCCTTATATTTTTGACACTTTATACATATTTACTGAAATCATTTTCTTCAAACTCTTTAAGCACTGGTGTATTCTTTACTAAGTATAATGAGTGTATTAGTTTTCTATTTATGCATAACAAATTACCAAAAATTTTATAGCATAAAACAATGCATTTAGTATATCATCATCTCTGTGAGTAAGGAATAGAGGTATAGCATGATTGGGTGCCCTCGAAAGCTGCAATTGTACATTTGCCAAGACTAGATTCTCATCTGAGGCTTTTCTACATCATGTGAGAACAGTCTGATCCCAAGTTCATATGGCTGTTTGTAGAATTCAGTTTCTTGCAGACCTCCGGATTGAGGTCTAGCTTACTGACTGACTGTAGTCCAGGGACCGCCTTCAGCCCCTTGCCACCTGGCCCTATCAATAAGGCAACTCATGACATAGCACCTTGCTTCTACAAAGCCGGCAAAGAAAAGCAGAGCCCAGCAAAACAGATGTTACAGTCTTATGTAACATAATTAAATTTGATCACATGCATCAAGTCACCTTTGTCTTCCCACTCTGTTGGTAAGAAGCAACGGTTAGGTCTTGCCTACATGAAAGGGATTATACAAGAATTCTAGGAAGCTAAAGTCTGTTCAGCAAAAAGTCTAAACAGTTAAAGATTATTGATCATATTTCTTATTTTTATTGATCAGAAAAGGCCAGATCATTGATGATCTTGTAAATCATATAAAATAGTATGAATTGAATTATAAAGAGAATGATATGTCCTTGAAGGTCTTATGGAGCAGGGTAACACAGTTCGGCATTTTAAGAGGAGCATTCATTACTATCTGGAGAAGGGAATTAGAGGGGAGGAAGACTGATCACTGACAAATCAATATGCTGATCATCAATCCATGTGGAAAGCAATGTCACGGCAGTTTGGGGAGTTGTTATATAAGTGACAAATGGTGGTGTTAAGTGGAGATGCTGTTCTGAAAGTAGAAATGGCAGGGCTTAGTGAAGAAAAGAGAATTTTGAAAATGACTTTTGTGGAGTGAAAGTCGATGACGCTCATTTACCGAGATGGAAACTACTGGAAGAGGTATCGGTTGGATGGAGAGTCAGATCAGACTGGGGTAACACTTCACCCCATAGAAGATCACTGAAGACTTAGGGCTGCAAAATAAGAAGAGAAAACCATCAAGCACGTTTCCAGATTACATTAACATTTAGGTTAGTGAAAGGAAGATGTCAAGAAAGGGATCTAGAAGTGTCACTCAGAGAAAGGAGGAAGTCCGAACAGTATGAAACCAATAGATGGTAGTATTTTGAGGAATAAATGCCAAAATGGTTCACTACAACTGAAATGTACAAAATAAATAAACAATGCAGAGTTTTTTGTTTAATCAATAAAGACAGTTTAGGTGTACTTTCTTTGTGCAGATGTTTCCTATGTTACAGTTCTCTGGGCCCAATGGCCTTCGGAGGTTATTCACATGAACAAAAAAGTAGTATTTCAATTAGCTCTTCAAAGTGCTGCATACGTTTTTCTACTCTTGGTGAAATTTTACTGTAGGACCGTTCCATCCAGCATTGACTCCTAAAGAAATACACACTGCATTGGCACCTTGAAAAGTTGTAAATGCTGCACAGCATTTTAGAAAACGAAGCAATTGAACACAAATTATTTGTTTCTTTGGAGATTTATTTGGAATCGAAATTGCCATTTGTTCTGTAGTGACAAGTACAGATCTAGCATTTCTCTTTGCATTCTCTTGCAAGCTTTTATTTGAGCAATTGTAAGTGCAAGATAAGGCATTCCTGGAGATTAATGACTGCCTGGGAGGGGTTGCTCTTTGGTCCATTAACTCCAACCAGTCATTAATTTCCATGAAAGGCCCTGCATGAAAGTTACTATTACTAATATGAACTGAAAATGAAAGAAACATACAGTAGGTGTATTGATTTCATTCCCAGAATGAAGCAAAGTCATTTCATTTGTATGAGGATCTTCAAGAAAAAATGAAGGCCTGCATATGAGCTGGCCACTGGTTTATCGTTGCTCTTGGCAGTCTAGTCATGCCTACTCTGACTTAAAAGGAAATTGGGAGCGCCCAAGTCCCTAGACTTCATCTAAATTCTTGATGCAACCAATATGTGCTAATTTTGACTATAATTTCTGTTAAACAAAGTACATTGGGGGAAAAAAACTATTTTCTTAATTCATACTGGATCAGAAATAGTTCAGTAAGTTACAAATTTTTGTTTTAGCTGTTAACAGACAAAAATTTACCCTTTACTGTAAATTAATATATAAAGACAAAAAATAACATTTTGTCCTAAATAGTGTTTTTTAAAAAATGTTTTGTTTTGGCAGGTGAGATTTAATGTACAAATGAGTCACTATTTTATAAAGATATAAAGTCTTTCAAGATAGAATCTGCCTTTTTAATATAAATGTGGTACTTAATATAGATAAAGTTTATTTCCATTACATAAATATTATATTGTATAACTATTTATGTTGCCTATTTCTTATTATTATATGAGAATAAGAGCAGAGACCTTTTACTTAATTTTCTTCAGTATATGGATCATAGATAATCAAATGTTGATTTTGAAATGTTGTAATTTGTCTTTTTGTTATGTGAAAGCATTGTACATGGTTTGTGGAAGTCAATGCTACACATTTGCTGTCCCAAAACATCATAACTAAAGCATTATTTCAAAATAGAATTGTAGAAATTGAAATTTATTCATTTTGTTATAAGACAGTAATTGTGTACTAGCCAAGTGCCAATAACTATGCCAGGATTGAAAGATATGAATAAAATTAAAATATAATTAAATCTATCAAAGAGATGATAGTATGATAAAGACAATCAAATTTAAATCAGCTTAGCACAATTAGAGAAAGAAACAAAGGAATAAGTCTGTCCTATTTAAAATATGATATGTATATTCTATATTTGATAAGTTTGTATAGCAATACTTCTGGGTATCTTTAAAAACACACATCAGTGTGCAAATAGATATTGCTAATCTCATTAGTATATGATCAAGAGTTAGAGTACAACAGGAAAATATCTTTTTTATGTGATAGTTATTGATTCAAAATTATTTATTTCATATAGAAATAATTGTGTGACAAGGAAATATACTGATTGGCATATTATGAAACATTATTGGAATTGTTATAACTTTGCAGATTGTTTCTATATATGCCAGTAAGTTTAAAAATATGAGATTACCCAACATCACTTTCCAAAACATAGAGTATACTACTTAGAATCAAAAACTACATTAAATTTCCTCTGATTTAGAAAGTCCATTTTCACAATTTATTATAATAACATTTACATAGGGCTTAATAATAAAAGAGCACAATTATAATAATTGTATCTTATCTCATCAAATCCAACTTTCTATCTACTGTATATCATCAAGAAAGAGAAAAGGCTGATGATTAAATTTGGACATAGCATTAATTGTAGGGACCCATTATCATTTCAGAAATGTTACTAAATGAAAGAATGAGCACCTTAGAAATAATAAAATCTGGTGTTTGTTTTTGTTTTCTTTCTTCGTGAAAATCAATTATAAAATTTATGACTCTTAAAGTTCAAGAAATAAGGCACTGGTTATTAGTAATCCTTTGACATGGCCTGAATTATGTAACTTCTCTAAATCTTAGTGATTTTATTAATTGAGTAATAAATAAAATAGGTATAAATTAATATCTATTTCACAGATAATTAAATATGCATAATAAAGTAATGCAGATTGGTTTATCTCTCCCAAAAGTTCAACATCAAAAAAATTAGGGAAATAAAATTAAAATCCGAGGAAAGATAAATGAACTGTTCTGAAGAGTTTATTTCTAGTGGATGTGATTTTTGTGATTGGGGTAGAATAAGGCTGATAATTGAGTACCCTGTGATTTCTTCTTCCTTTCTCTGCTTTACTAATCTTGGGAAAATAAGTATCGGTCTTCTTACTGAAAAAAGCCAAGGTCGGTTTCAAGACTACCGGCATCGTTTTTTTAAAAGGAATGAATTCTGGGCCTCACAACCACAAACCTCTGACGAGATGTAGAAACAGCTACGCATGACTACCAATAGGATTGGATTATCAGTCTTCCACTAGTATACCTACAGGGTTCATGCATTGCAAAGTTAAGAGATCCTCATATTTATTATTACCTTTCTTAGAGGTAAAAACGTAAAAATTATATATATATATATATATATATATATATATATCCAAATGGAATAATTAGATGTCCATCTTTAACCTAGGGATCACTTTTATTTAAGTCATCTGAGTTGACTAAGATTAGTATGCAGCTTATATATATGTGTGAATATATATGCCTTATCAGACAGAGAAGCTGAGGTCCCTTAGAAAATATGAACTCAGGAGGAATTAAAGAACAGGTTTAGAAATATTTGATACAATCTGAAATAAGACACATTAGCAATTTAAAATATATATAGAAACCATAATAAAAAGAAAAAGAAAATAAAAACAACACTTAATAAAAATTAGTAACATAAATAAAAAAATCATTAGGTATAAAACATAATGGTTAAAAAAAACATAATGGTTAAAGAACATAAAAAATAAGATAAAATTTATATTGAACAAGGCTGAAGGATACTTACATTGGAAGATCAGATTATGTCTTTCCTAAAAGAACAAAAAATTAAAAATATGAAAGATATAGAAAATGAAAGCAGAATTATTATTACACAGATAACAAGGATCCTGAAAGAAGACAAAAATAAAAGTTATGTACTTAAAATTTGACTGAGACCAAATAAAACCAAATTATAAATTCTGTTTAGAGTTATTAATGATTAAAATTCTATCTGGACTCTATCAAGACAATAACAGGATAGGAAAAAGAACAACTCAGAAGACTTGGGCTGAAGTGAAAATGAAGACACCGTTTTTTAACAGTGAGACATAGTAATAACTGAAAGGACATATTGGGGTAATTAAAATTAAGAAACAAGATGAAAAGATACCATCTATGCAAATCAACATGAGAGGACAAGGTTGTTATTGTTGGAGTTGAATTCGATTAAAAAAAAAGATAAAATCCATCTGTGTAATATTAAGAAAAACACCTAAACATAAGAAATAGAATAGTACAAAGCAAAATCATACAACAAAAATATCAGGAAGATACTAGCAAAGAGAGCTGGTGATGTTATATTATATCATGTATAATAGAGTTAAAGAAAAAACATCAGTATGTGTTAAAGTTTTACTATATTGTGCTATTAAATTTAACATCAGGTTTAACTTGCCAAGAATATATAAAATTAAGACATAAACCTTATAAAATAATTTCCAAATATCTGAGGCAAATTTGAAACAATTGACAAGTTCAATATCATGGTGAATATGCTTTTTCAGCTTTTATATATTAAATGTGAAAAGTGAAAACAGCACCATTTCCAAACTTGACCAAGAGAGAACAGGAGAGGAAGACGGTGAGGGTGGGGGAAGGAAAGCTATAGACATATAAAATTCAGTGTATATAATAATTAGAATTTACACATTACTTTTAAGCTCAAATCCAGTAACTACACTAAACAAGTGTGTATTGTGTTATGAAAATTATAACAGTTCATAAAGAATATTTATGATAACCTGACCAGGCAGTGGCGCAGTGGATAGAGCGTCGGACTGGGATGTGGAGGACCCAGGTTCGAGACCCCGAGCTTGCCAGCTTGAGCGTGGGCCCATCTGGCTTGAGCAAAAGCTTACCAGCTTGGACCCAAGGTCGCTGACTCCAACAAGGGGTTGCTCAGTCTTTTGAAGGCCCGTGGTCAAGGCACATTTGAGAAAGCAATCAATGAACAACTAAGGTGTCGCAACGGCAACGAAAAACTAATGATTGATGCTTCTCATCTCTCTATGTTCCTGTCTATCCCTCTCACTCTCTCTCTCACTGTAGAAAAAAAAAAAAAGAAAATTTATGATAGAGACCACTCTATAATTTTATTCTCAACACAATTAAATTAGAATTTACTAAAAAAAAGATAAATTTGAAATACTTCCATGTATTTGGAAGTTAATAAGCACACCTCTGAATTACTATGGGTAAAAGAAAAAAGTTTGCTCGAAACATTGACATATAAAATAAATAATATAATTTAAAATATGTGAAAAAATAAATGTTTCTTCAGAGAGAATGTGTAGCATTAAGTATATAAATTATAAAGATTAAATACTAAAATCTGTAAACCAGCTGCAACCTTTAGAAGACAAGAAAAATAAAAGATAACAAAATCACAGGGAACAAAGTATGTATAAAGAGAGTAAAAGTTTAAAACATAAAAAAAGTTATAATAAATAAGACTAAATGGAGGAAAATAAAGATGGTTATTTGAAAAGAGTAATTAAAATAGAAAAAAACCCGGAAAAGATTTATTACAGATGCAAAAATAAAGTACATATGATAATTATTACAAAAAATAATTGGACATGATGGTAGATTTACCCTGCATGTTTATATTTATCCAAATTATTATACATATGTATAACTAAAAAAACTAGCCCCATGCATATAATTATAGATAAGCCAAAGATGAGAAAGGGACATATTTATAGATAGCAAAGATTAAAATATAATAGGTATTCTCTACACAAGTTCATTCCAACAATTTTGAAAACTTACAAAAAATGATAGCATAAAAATCTTAGAAAAACATAGGTTACAAAAGAAACAAAAAATAAGGTTCATCAAGAGTATTACATTTAAAATTTAAAGTTGTAATTAAAAAGCTTTTTACAGAGCCTGACCTGTGGTGGTGCAGTGGAAAGAGTATTGACCAGAAACACTGAAGTCAACATTTGAAACCCTGGTCTTGCCCGGTCAGGGCAAATGTAAGAAGCAATCAAAAAACAATTAAATCAGAAAAAAAGAAAAACTGAGAACAGCATTATTTCATACATAGGTGGGACATAAAAGTGAGACTATGAGACATGGACAAGAGAGTGGTGGTTACTGGGTGGGAGGAGGGAGGAGAGGGTGGAATAGGGAGGAGGGGAGGGACACAGGGAAAACCAGATAGAAGATGACAGAGGACAATTTGACTTTTGGTGACGGGTATGCAACACAATTGAATGATAAGATAACCTGGAGATGTTTTCATTGTACATATGTACCCTGATTTATTGGTGTCACCCCATTAGAATTAATAATAATAAAATATATAAAAAAAACAATTAAAGTGAAGCAAATCTGATCTCACTCTCTCTAAAACAAAGAAAATAGTCAAATAAAATAAATAAAAATAAAAGCTTTACATGAAGAGAACACTTATTCAAAAAAATGCTAATAATGTTAAAAACTAAAAAGATATACAGTTATGTCTAGAAACAGTTAATTGAATTAAGTTAATTAAGAGTATATTGAATAAACACATTGAATCTACCCAAATTGACCTTATATTTTATCATAATTTATAAAAAACTCAAGTTCATTAAATTTTCCAAGGTTAATTTAAAATTTACATGAAAGACTCAAGGACCAAGTATAGTTCAGTTTATATCTGGAAGAGGGGGAATTTTTTAGATAGAATAAGGAGAGATATCTGCCCTATCTCTAGTATAATGTGTTAATAAAAAATTCCTGGCACAGGAATAGACAAAGGTATGAATATAATAAATTCAGAGACTAGAAACAAACATACATGATACGTTGACTTATGGAAGAAAGGAAGAGACATGGCAGATCAGTGAGGAAAAGAAAGTATATACTAAAATTTAAATGAACAAAACAGTTACTTATACGGAAAGCCAAAAAAATAACAACAACAACAACAAAAAAAACAAAATAGAAGTTATATATCACAAAATACAGAAGTACCAACTGGGAATATATTACTACTTAAATGTAAAAATCAAATAATATAATGTTTAGGAAAATAAATAAAATATCTTTCTAGGTTCGTGATAAGAAAAGCTATCTTAACACAAAAGTATTAAATACAAAAGAAAAGATAAACTTAATGATATTTAAAAATAAAATTTGCCTGACCAAGGGGTGACGCAGTGGATAGAGCATTGGACTGGGATGCGGAAGACCCAGGTTCGAGACACCGAGGTTGCCAGCTTGAGCACGGGCCCATCTGGCTTGAGGAAAAGCTCACCAGCTTGGACCCAAGGTCGCTGGCTTGAGCAAGGGGTTGCTCGGTCTGCTGAAGGCCCACGGTCAAGGCACATGTGAGAAAGCAATCAATGAACAACTAAGGTATCGCAACGGGAACGAAAAACTAATAACTGATGCTTCTCACCTCTCTGCGTTCCTGTCTGTCCCTATTTATCCCTCTCTCTGACTCTCTCTCTCTGTTCCTATAAAAACAAACAAACAAACAAACAAAAAACCTATAAAATTTGTCTCCATCAAAAGGTATTACAAATAACTAAAAATAAAAGTTATAGAACTAGAGAAAATATTTACAACATAGATAAATAATGAAAGGTTAATAGCAAGGTACTGAAGAAAAGTAAACACAACAGGAAAAAAATAAATAAAAGTATAAGCATATATTTCACCAAGAAGGAAACTCAAGTGACCAATAAGATTATAAAGAAATATTCTTATTACTAATCAGAAAAATGCAAATCAGACCATAGTAAGATATTATTTTATAGTTATTAAACTTTTACGAGTACGTATTAAGTCTGATCATATGAGCACTGGAGAAAATATGAGTCAACTAACTCTCTGAACATGGCAGGCAGAAGGGTATATGAGTACAAACACTTCGGAAAAGCAGTTGACATTTACATATAAAGTCCCATGATTGCATGCCTTACAAATCATCATCTTTATACCTGAGACAAGCTTTTGCTATATGCACACCAGGATATTTGTTCAAGAAAGTTATAAGAATAATACAAATATAGGAATAAGACACATGTACACTGGTGATATAATAAAAATAAACTAACTGATGTTATAGCCATGGTTTTCAACCTCTGCTGATTTTGCTTCCCAGGGCACATTTGGTAAGGTCTGGAGACGGTTTTGATTGTCACAACTGGCTAAGTTGCTACTGCAAGGTATGCTAAGAGGCTCCCAAAAGTACAAAGGACAACCACCTCTACAGCAAATAATTACCCCGTCCCAAATATCAGTTGTTCTGTCAAGGTTGAGAAAGCTCGTGTTAAAACAATGAACTAAACAGACAAGAAAATGAAGGAACTACAATAAATTCCAGCTCCATCCCACAATATGAATGAATCATGCTAATAAAATACAGTAACAAAATTATGGACTCAAAGATCACTTACAGCACGTTATCTTTCTTTTGATAAATTTAAAGAATATCAAAAATTAAATAACATGTATCTATATTAGTAAGATATTCACATAAAAAACTATATTAAACAGAAGTAAGAGAATTATGAATGTAATAAAAAGGTACATCAGTTGGGCAGGGCAGTGGGGTAGGATAGGAACACAGGAGTGAATATGAGCTATTGTGAATGTGTTGGTTCTCATTTCCAGTAACAGAATCACAGATATTTATGAAAGAGAGAGCCACTTTGAACTTGTTAAGAGAGTTTGCTATAAACCAAGGACTACGACTAACGCTGTCTTTAATTGTTGATATTGCGTTAATATACTCCCACTTTCACATTAAATTCACATATTCTTTCTTGCTTAACATTAAAACACAAAACCACTGTATCGAGAGCACTTCACTAGCTTGGAAACAAAATAAACACCATGGGATATTACATTTTTTGAGCCTTCAATGCTATACCAAATTGCCTTTCTAATATTTGTCCACTATTTAGTTTATTGATTGTATCTAAGTAATTTTTGGAAATATACACTAGCTAGAAAGCTGACTAGTTAATAGATAGAGATATATCTAGCATGTTTTTCTTATAACAATACATTTTACAAACAATAATCAGTTAAGATAAAGATATTAAATTTATGTTGACATTTTGGTTTTCCACCACACTAAACATATACTTTGTCAGGCAAGGTTGTTTACTGGAATTTACAAAGAAAACTTTCTGCCTACAGGGCCATCATGCAATGCACAATATATGCACACTGGCTTAGGATGAACAGATGGAGGAACGCAAAAGTCAGCCAGCGTTAAATAGGTGATTTGATTTCTGTCATGGGAGGGGACACTTGTCCACTGGTAACACCCTTGGGATGATTCATAATTGAATTGTATTTGCTTAACGGCACCCAAAGGATTAGTGCATATTTATTCTTCTCAAATAACTAGCAGTGATATAATTCTTTAATTGGGACGAGAAGTTAGACATGCTCACACTATTAAATTTTCATTATTTGGTTTGTGTATTTTATTTTTGTGGGGAAGGGGCAGGATAAAAAAGTTAAGAACAGTGATTAAAAATTGAAACTGCACAAATGAGAAGTGTCGAGTGCATTTGTGTATGTATGTTCCAGACGTAGAAACAACCAAATAGTGAGACAAATAATTCAGGAGTGAGACAGGAATGGTTTTGTTTTTGGGGGTTTTTTTGCAACAAAAAGGAATCTAGCCTGACCAGGTTGTAGTGCAGTGGATAGAGCGTTAAACTGGGACACTGAGGACCCTGGTTCAAAACCCCGAGGTCAAAGACTGGAGCGCAGGCTCTTCTGGTTTGAGCAAAGCTCACCAGCTTGAACCCAAGTTTTCTGGCTTGAGAAAGGGGTCACTCAGTCCGCTGGAGCCTCCTGGGTCAAGGCACATAAGAGAAAGCAATCAATGAACAACTAAGGTGCCAAAACGAAGAATTGATGCTTCTCATCTCTCTCCCTTCCTGTTTGTCTCTATCTGTCCCTTTCTTTATCTCGCTCTGTTTCTGTCACACAGACACACACACAAAAGGAAGTTAAATGCTAGAGTTCTTTGAGCACAACCCTCTCTAGTTTCATATATATATATATATATATATATATATATATATATATATATATATATACATATATATATATATATTTTTTTTATTATTATTAATTCTAATGGGGTGACACCAATAAATCAGGGTACATATGTACAATGAAAACACCTCCAGGTTATCTTATCATTCAATTGTGTTGCATACCCATCACCAAAAGTCAAATTGTCCTCTGTCACCTTCCATCTGGTTTTCCCTGCGTCCCTCCCCTCCTCCCTATCCCACTCTTCCCTCCCTCCCCCCATCCCATAACCACCACTCTCTTGTCCATGTCTCATGTTCTCTCCTCTCTAGTTCCATTTTATTATAGAAGTGGAAAGAGAGTATCTGAGGACATTAACTCAATGACATTAGCAACAGTGCCAGGATCAGAAAAGGGAGCTGCCTGCCTCTTCCATTTATTTCTGAGTCAACTAAAATATTCCAGGATTTGTGGTCTTGAGCCATCACTTTGCTGTGTTCTCTCTCTGCTAAGCATCTAAACACCGCACCGATTCTTTCTTAATATTTCTAAGTTATGACTTTTTTTTTTGTTTTCTTGTAGAAAGAAAACGTGCTCTTTAATCAAACCTATGAAAATTCTTCAAAACCTACTTTAATGGGAAATAAATATACTTTGTTGTTAAGCAATGTTTACAGTGAATTGGAGAAACATAACAATTTTGTATTATTGTGGACATGGAGTTGTGTCTTTATAAAATATATTGATGCTTGAACTAGGAATCTGTCACTTAATTTGTTATTCTATTTTTAGATTTCCTCCCTCCCCCATACACAATAGAAAGGCAAATATAACTGCATTTTAACACTTGACCTCAACTTGGATTCTGATAGAAAAATGCATCCAACTGGGAAGAGAGGACTGCTTGGGAGAGCTATGCCTTGATTCTTATCACAAGCACACGAGTTTTTGCATTTGTGAATTATTGCTGGCATGTTGTCCTGGGGCACATCTCTAATAAGTAAGCATAGGTAATGGGTTATAGAAATGAAGATTTCAGTTCCAATAGGGATCTTGCTAGCTTTTCATCCAGGGAAAGGCTGTCTATGTAAATATCTCCATACATGGAGATGTTCAAGCAGGGGCTGGAAAAATCACACACTTGCCAGAATTGTTGTCGAGGGAAATCAAGAAGTTAGAGAGAAATTCTGAGACACTGGGACTTCTTCCTGCTATTTATTGTGTTTTCCCATGAGAAACAGATGAGATCAAGAAGCTTTTATTGTATGCTGCCCTTAAGCAGAGGAGAACGTGCCCCTACCTAGATAGAAAAACTAACTACCTACCTAGTAAAGTCTTCAAACTTACTCAGTTGGTCATCTTTGGTTGGGACTCAAAATAGAATTTTGTTACTGCTCCATCTGTTGTTAAAGAATGGCGAGAAGTGTTCCTCATCATCCTGAATCTGGTGAGAGAGTTTTGACAGCCTGTGACCCTGGTTCTACAAGTTCTTTTTTAAATGATATATAATTCATAATGGAAGGTCACTACACAAATCCAAAGGGACAGTCCCACAAAGTTTTGCTCTAGGCTTTGGGCAAAAACTTCAATGTCTCCCTTATTCAGATCCAAATTAGGTCTTGGTATCAAAGCTATTCCAATTGTTAAACTTGTTCTTGGCAAAGAGCTGCAGGCTTGAAATGTTGGTGACAGGATAGCGTGCCTTCTCTACATGGCTGTGCTAACCATAATGACGATGTTTTTACACTAAGAAAGAGCACAGGTTATTTGCCCTATATAATAACAGAAATACAAACTCTCTTCACAACAGAAATACCTAGTCACATCAGGTTTCTCAGACTGTGCAAGTCCCTAAGATATATTTTTAAAATATTTTTATTGAGTTTATTAGGGTGACACTGGTGAATAAAATTATACAGTTTTCAGGTGCACAATTTTACAATACCTCATTTGTGTATCAGTTGTGTGTTCACCACGCCAGTCTCCTTCCATCATCATCTATCCTCCGTCTACCCTTCTTCTCTTACCCCACTCTCTTTCCTCTTCTGCAATCCCCGCACTATTTTCTGTCTGTAACTTTTTTCCTTTGCTTAATTCCTCACCTTTTCTACCCAACCCCCAACCCCTCTGACAGCTGTCAGTTTTCTGTATGTTTTATTTTGTTAAATAAACATACAGAATGTTAACATTTTGTTTGTTAGTATAGTTTGTTCATTGGACTCCACATATAAGTGAAATCATATGGTACTTCTTTTTCTCTGATTGGCTTATTTTACTTAGCATAATACTCTCCAGGTCCATCCATGCTGTTGCAAAAGGTAAGATTTCTTTCTTCATAGCTGCATAGTATTCCACTGTATAAATGTACCACATCATTTTTATCCACTCATCTGCTGATAGGCACTAGGGCTGCTTCCAAATCTTAACTATTTTAAATACACCGCAGTGAATATGGGGGTGCATATATTATTTTCAATCAACATTTTGGGTTTCTTTGAATATATTCCCAGAAGTAAAATTGCTGAATCATAAGTTTAATATTCAGTTTTTTTGAGGTAACTCCATACTGCTTTCTACAGTGGCTGTACCACTGTACCCTCTGCATTGCTTTAGTTTCTAAACCTCTTAAGCTAATTTTGGCATTCTTATATTAGTTTCCTATTGCTACTGTAACAAATTGCCTCACATCCAGTAGCCTAAAACAACACACACAGTTTATCTTACAGTGCTGAGATCAAAAATCTAAAAGGGGTTCCTAGGGCTGTGTCTTTTACAGAGGCTCTAACAACATTCTTTTCCAGCTTCTAGAAGATGTCAGCATTCCTGGGCTCATGCCTCCCCCCACTCAGTTATCTCCAAAACCAGCAGCCTAGCATGTTCTCTCTGATCTCTGCATCCAAATTTCCTTGTTTTAAGGACACTTGTGATGAGGATGTTGGGTCCCTCAGATAACCCAGGATTATCCCCTCATCTTAAGATCTTTCATCTGACTACATTTGTGAAGTCCCTTTTACCACGGAAGATAGCATGGTCATAGGTTGCAGGGATAAGGACGTGGGCTTCCTTGGCAGGGTGGAGAGGGTGGGAAGGGGGCATTATTCAGCCCCCTACATAACCATGTTTAAACATTTTCCTTTTCAGTACTGAGCTTTAAACAAATGGAAGATAAAAAGTGCTAACCACATTATTAGATTACATCTGGTTAAGATGTTAAGGTGTAAAGTGTGTCCCCAATGAAACTGAGCTGTGTTTCTAAGTGAGAAAATAAAATAGTAGTGACTTTAAATATAGTGCTGCCTGGACTTCCTCAACCCTGGAACACCCTTTAGTGGACTATAACCAACCCACTGGGGAGGGAGCACAGCGTGTAATAAGAGGTTTCTAAGAAGAACGACCTAGATTTAAGTTACTGAGTGTGAAGAACTGGACGAAAACTTGGAAAACAAGCATTGCCTGCTGAGGAACACCCATCACAAGGGCCTGTAGGTGCTGTTCAAATGCTAACCCGTCAAAGTGTGACGAAAAAGCAGAAACCAGGCTAGAAAAGATCATTTTTAAGAAGTTCAAATAAAATTCATCTATAAAATTTGTGCCTGTCTGTATGTGTCCCATTAGCATTTTATGCAAAATTTTCTTGTGCTTCAGATACAATTTTTGCAGAAAGTGTGCATATTTATGCGTTGATTTAAACCATGCCAAACACAGAGACATCAATGGGAGTAATGCAGCCCTTCATAATGTGACTTTGTGCATAATATTTCTATGGTACTTTTAATTTTTTTCTTGGAGGCAATATTACAAAATAGGTCCATTTACAGTCCCTGGCTATTAAGCAGATAAGGATATAGTAAACTTCAGCAAAAAAAGGAATATTTTTGTAACATCTCATATAACTTTTTTGTGTGTATAATAGAAAAGTATCTTCCTTTGGTAGTTTCCAAAACTTCATAAAACATGCTAGTCTGAGTGTATCACATAAAAATAACATTAAGTAGTCACTGTTTGCCAGTTACAAGCAAACTGTAGAATGTTTTATATCTTGACAGTGGTCTGAAATCAGGGAGTAAAAGTTTATCAGTTATTCATGCTGTATAACAAATTGCCATAAACTTAGAAGTTTAAAACAATATGCATGAATCATCTCATAGTTTCTGTGAGTCTGGAGGCCAGGCAGAAGTTAATTGGGTTATCTTCTCAGAGTGAGTGATATTGTGATTGGTAAGAAAGAGATATTTGGTCTTTGTCTACAGTTCCTGACTTACGGCTCTCAACTCTTTTGCATTTCCCAAGTGTTGAGAGTGATAAAGGTGTCTTTTGTTCTATTAAGGAGGTCACATTTGGAAAGCATCAAAGGATAGAGTCTGGCTGACAGTGAGGCCAACCAACTGATTGGAGGGTTGGAAGTGAAAGGACAGAAAGACTAAGATTCTTATCCAATGACTGTGGCTGAATCAATCCTGACTGTGTTAGGAAGTGTCCATAAAAATCCAAGAGGATGAGTGTTTGGATGGCTTCTGTGTTGGTGCACATGCAGATATTTGCTTGAAGTGGTGCCTTGCCCTTGCATCCCTCCCACCTGGCTCTTCCTGAGTTATAGCCTTTATAATAAATATAAATCAGTGACCTACTAAGTAAAATGTGTCTCTCTCAGTTCTATCAACCACTCTAGTGACTTAATTGAGGTCATGGAGACCTCTGATTTATAGCTGGTTTGTCCAAACTACAGTTAACAAGCTTATGACTGGTATCTGGAGGCTGAAGGGGGAACAGCCTCGTAAGATTGAACCTGATGCTGTCTCCATGTAGGTAAGTGTCAGGATTAACTTGAATTCATGGGCACTGACCTGATGTCTAGTGTATTGTTGATGTCATGTGGGAAACCCACCCCCACACACATACACCCCACATTGCGATTGGTCAGAGTAGATGTCACAAGGCAATGCTCAAGATGGCAGCCAGTGCTGGGTTCCCATCAGAGGCTGGACTCAGTGACGGTCTGCCACTAATTTCCTTCAGTTGTTTTGGCAGAATTCATTTTCCTATAGCATCAGGATTCATGGCAACTTGTTTCTTCAAAGTCTATGAGGGAAAGAAAAAGAGACACTAAGGAAAGACAACTAGCAAAACTATCTAGTATAATGTAATACAGAATCAGTGGCTGCCTTCATATCATCTGCTGGTTGAAAATAGGTTACCAATTTCTCCCACATTCAAGGATAGAAGATTAGACAAAGACACCAAGATGTGGAATCATGAGGTCATCTTAAAATCTGATCTCTACAGGGAGGAAATCTTAGACATAATGTAAAACATAAATTCATGGGATCATGGTTCATGCATCCAATTGAAGCTATATATATATATATATATATATATATATATATATATAGATTTTACAGGGACAGAGAGAGGGTCAGAGAGAGGGATAGATAGGGACAGACAGACAGGAATGGAGAGAGGTAAGAAGCATCAATCATTAGTTTTTCATTACCGTTGCGACACCATAGTTGTTCATTGATTTCTTTCTCACATGTGCCTTGACCGCGGGCCTTCAGCAGACCTAGCAACCCCTTGCTCGAGCCAGCGACCTTGGGTCTAAGCTGGTGAGTTTTTGATCAAGCCAGATGGGCCTGCACTCAAGCTGGCAAGCTCAGAATCTTGAACCTGGGTCCTCCGCATCCTAGTCCAATGCTCTATCCACTGCGCCACCGCCTGGTCAGGAGAGAAATATATTGTTAAAAATGCAAACTGTGGTTGCTTACTGTGGTAAAGGCTAACCTAGAACCATATTTTTCATAATGAATCTAGTGTCATAAATTAGGAAGTGTAGGCAAATACCGAGAAGTTAGAATTTTAAGAATAAAAGAAGATGCCAGTATTCCTCAAAATGATGTCTCTCAGGTCAATTTTGAAGAGCTAACTTAGATAAATTAATCCACTTTTTAAAGCTCTGATTCTTCATAACATTCCTTGAGAGAAGAGTACTATTTAAGCTCCCAAGATTCTTTTATATCTTGACATGATGGTGGATTTGATTAATAAGCTCCAGCAGAGAAAACCAATCAGAGTGCAATAGGCATGAAAAGTAGGTTTACAGAGATTAAAAAAAAACAAACAGGTGTTTTAAAGTATAAGAAATTTGATATGTGTTTCTTTTATGAGAATAGTTACTTCTCATTATTTTAAGAAAATTCCAGATCATATTAAATTATAATTATTAGTCATATATTCATTGTCTTATGTAACAAGTGAGTCTAATGCTTGGAGTGAATGTAATGTGGAGAAGCAAACATATTACTTGAAACTGTGATTTACATAAAATAAAGTAAATTATATTTCTGATAGAATCCCTAACAAGAACAATGGGATCAAAAAGGTAAGGTATTTCAGTCCAAGCTTGGGAATCAACGAAAGTCTTCAAAAAGTGGACATGCAGAATGGTCCAGCTGATCATTCACACTTTTTTGTGTGTGTGTGACAGAGACAGAGAGAGTCAGAGAGAGGAACAGATAGGGACAGACAGACAGGAAGGGAGAGAGATGATAAGTAGCAATTCTTCATTGCAGTACCTCAGTTGTTCATTGATTGCTTTCTCATATGTGCCTTGACCTGAGGGGCGGAGTGGGGGAGCTACAGCAGACTGAGTGACCCCTTGCTCGAGCCAGTACCTTGGGCTCAAGCTGATGAGCTTTGTTCAAACCAGATGAGCCCGCGCTAGAGCTGGCGACCTTGGTGTCTCGAACCTGGATCCTCCACATCCCAGTCGAAGCTCTATCCACTGTGCCACCACGTGGTCAGGCTCATTCACACTTTTCAACAAAATGAGTGAACACTAGCTTTGCATTTGAAGTCCATTCTTAAGAACTGAGAGGTACCACAGCTCTATGTCCTAAGCACATGAAAGGTTTTTTGTTTATTGTTTTGTTTTGTTTTTATGATCAGGGAGGCAGGTTCTGTAGTTTTCTAGTGACAGAATGAGGTTAAAATTTCAATAGAGCAGGTAATGGAAACCTTTTTTAGAGGCAGAAGATTCTGGAATAAGTGGAATCCTAGGATGTGAACTATGGTACACTGCTTTGCTCATACTGCTCTGCTCCCCAGAATCTCACATCCTCCCAGGCAAGGTCAGAGAAGCATGTCCAGCCAACACAATTTGAACAGTGTTTATTTCAACAACATAAAATTATTTCTAACATTCTTATGTTAATTACCATAGCTTCCAATACTAGTTTACATAGTGGGAGGGGAACTACTTCTAGTATATCCACCTCTGGAGTCTGGTCTCCAAACAATGTAATAGTTAAAAAGATAGTAGGGCTTTTTTTGGTTTTGTTTTTTGATGATGGTCTTGCGTTTGTTATTGGAAGAATCGAATGACCTACATTTCACAATTTTAAAGGAAATATATATTATTTAATACAGTAATATATATTCCCAGTAAAAGGCAAAGTCAAAAATGATAATTAGCTGCCTTCTTTGTAAATGGCTATTTTCCACAATGTGATGCAACAAAAACAAAGATAGGTAAGGATATTGAACATTTGCATCAACCAATAGAAGGTAAATTCAAAACAGTTTCTCCAAGGCCTAGTCGACTTAATCAGCATGAGAAAATAAAATGAACTTAGTATAGATAATGTGTACACTAAAAATTCAAAAGTTAATACTTTTAAAAGAATTAATTTTGGCTTGACCAACTCAATATAATATTATTAGCATGAACTCTAATATTTCTGAAAAAAAAGTGTTACTCTCTTATGAGGCATCTGGCCAAGCAATGCACATCTACAAATCTTGGCTTGTGTTGGTTTGTACACAGAATGGATGTGGTGTGGGAAACTCTGATTTTCTCATTTGATTAGATAAGCTAAAGCCATTAAAAGTAGGGAGGGTAGACATTTCCACTTTTAAAAATTTACCAGCAGCATTTTATTGTTTAAGTGTGAATTTATTTACCTTAATCATATCCATTAAGCTGTTTTAAGAAAACTGCAAAGGCAGAAAAGAGGAATTGTTTTATTTCCCATTTCATGTTTCTTATCCCACGGGACACTCAGTGTCATTATCATTACTGACATAGTTCTGCTTGGAATTTAGCCATGTAGGGGGCAATAAATCTGTGATTTGAATACACTGTTTGAAAAGAAACATGAAAATTTTTTTGTAAATTTATTGGGACAGCCATAAAGTGAATATTATCTTAAAATACTTGAGAAATGACCAAGTTTTATTACTAAAGAAGAAAGAGAGAACAGAATGAGCCTAGGGTAGGCAGAAAACATCATAAATCATATAAGATAGCTTTGTGCTTTCATCCTTGCATCCATATGTTTTTCTAAAAAAAAATGTGTAACAATTTAG